>CM077303.1:201529342-202191842 GCA_039655065.1 Glossophaga mutica
GTGTATTTAGTTTCTTTGGGATGGAGGGCCCTATATATATCAGCTAAGTCCAACTCGTCTAGAGTATTGTTCAATGCCACAATATCTTTGTTGATAATTTGTTTGGAAGATCTGTCCATTTTTGACAGTGGGGTGTTAAGATCTCCTACTATAATTGTGTTGCTGTCAATATCTTTCTTGAAGTCCTCTAAGATTTTCTTGATGTATTTAGGTGCTCCTATATTGGGTGCATATATATTTACAATGTTTATGTCTTCTTGGTGGATTCTTCCCTTGAGTATTATGAAGTGACCTTCTGGGTCTCTCTTTATAGCTCTTCTTTTGAAGTCTATTTTGTCTGATATGAGTATTGCTACCCCGGCCTTTTTTTCCTGTCCATTTGCTTGGAAAATTTGTTTCCAGCCTTTCACTTTGAGTCTGTGTAGGTCTTTTGTCCTGAGGTGGGTCTCTTGTAGGCAGCATATGTGTGGGTCATGCTTTCTTATCCAGTCAGCTACTCTATGTCTTTTGATTGGAGCATTTAATCCATTTACGTTTAAGGTTACTATTGATAGGTACTGATTCATTGTCATTTTCGTATCTGTGTTCCTCACTCTCTCTTTTCCTTTTTTTCCTTAAAGCAGTCCCTTTAGTATCTCTTGTAGTACTGGTTTGGTAGAGGTGTATTCTTTTAGACTTCTTTTGTCTGGGAAGCTCCTTATTTGGCCTTCTATCTTGATTGAAAGCCTTGCTGGATAAAGTAGTCTTGGTTGTAGGCCTTTGGTTCTCATTACTTGGAATATTTCTTGCCATTGTCTTCTGGCTTGGAGCGTTTCCATTGAGAAGTCAGTTGCTAACCTTATCGGGGCTCCCTTGTATGTTACTTCCTTTTTCTCCCTTGCTGCCTTTAAGATTCTCTCTTTGTCTTGGAAGTTTGCCATTTTAATGATGATGTGTCTTGAAGTGGGCCTGTTTGGGTTCCTCTTGATAGGGACTCTCTGTGTTTCCTGAATTTGTGTGACTTTTTCTCTCACCAAATTAGGGAAGTTTTCCATCATTAATTTTTCAAATAGGTTTTCTATCCCTTGCTCTTCTTCTTCTCCTTCTGGTATTCCTATTATACGGATATTATTACGTTTCATGTTGTCTTGCATTTCTCTTAAACCCTCTTCATTCTTTCTGAGCCTCTTTTCCTTTTCTTGCTCTATCTGGCTGTTTTTTTCTACTTTGTCCTCCAACTCACTGATCCGATCTTCTGCTTCATCAATTCTGCTTTTCATTCCTTCTACTGTGTTCTTCAGCTCAGAAATTGTATTCTTCATTTCCTCTTGGCCCTTTTTGATAGTTTCTATTTCCTTTTTCATGTTGATATAGTTTGCACTGAGTTCATCGTAGCTTCCCTGTAGTTTCTGGTAGCTCATTGAGAGCTCATGGAGCTTCCTGACAACCATTTCTTTGAACTCCTTATCTGATAGTTGAGTTGCCTCTGTTTCATTTAGCATTCTTTCTGGGGCTTCCACCTTTTCTTTCATTTGGGGATTGTTTCTTTGTCTTCTCATTTTTGGTGAGACTCTTCTTGTAAACCTCTGCTTCTTAAGTTGATCTGTTCTGGCTACCTGCGTTTATGGTGTGAACTTCTGTGGTGGAATACCTGTGAGATTCAGTGTTATAGTCTTCTTCAGGTATCCTGGTGTTCACAGCTTCCACTGTCTCAGCTGTGGGAATACCCCCTCTTTTGGTCCAACTCTGTTTTTTTCACAGTTCTAGGATTTCTTTGCCTCACTCGTGGGTATTCAAAAAGAGAAAAGAATAAAGTGAAAAAAAGAAGAGAGAGAAAAAAGAGAAAAAAAAAGAAAAAAAAAAAAGGAGGGAAGGAGAGATAAAATTGGAAAGAAAGGAAGAAGGAATAAAGCCAGAAAGAAGTAAAGAGAAGCAAAAGGAATTGAGGGATAAAAAAGGTAGAAATAATAAAGAAATAAAAAATATATAATCAAAACAAAACAAAAAGAACCCCACAAAAATGAAAAATGAACCAAAACAAACAAACAAAAAACCCAACTAAGCAGACAAAAAACAACTATCAAAAAAAAAAAAAAAAAAAAAAACCCCACAAAACAAAACAACCCCCCCCCCAAAAAAAAAAAAAAAAAAAAAGAATAAGAAGGGAAAAAAAAAAAGAAAAAAAAATCTCTTGCTATTTTCACACAGGCCAGACTGGATTTTCTGGACTTGCTGGCTGTAGCAGGCTGGGAGGCGACTCGTACCACTTTTCTCCCTGTTCCTCACTCAGTCAGCTTTGCGCTACTGTCCTCAGTGCCGGCCCAACACTGTCCCCAGGGCTAATGGCGTACTGTCCATGCAGGGCCTTGGGTGTGATTTCTGAGCCTCCTGCAGGGGGCGAGCTTTCCAGAGTTTATGGGTTTCAGCTGGAATCTCTTACAGATCCATCCCTCCCCGAGCCTATTGCTGTGAGCTCCGGGTCTCCTACAGGGCGCAGGCGCCCGCCTGAGACTACGGGCCTGGGCTCCAAGAGTTTCCCGAGTTGCGCGCACTCACCCCAGTATCACAGATGTGAGCTCCGGGTCTTCCAGAGTCCCCTTCTCTAGTTGCAGGGTCGCCTCCGGCCGCAGGGCTGCTTCCAACCCGGTTGCAGAACCGCCTCCGGTCGCGCGACCTCCTCCGGTCGGTTGCGGAGCCGCCTCCGGTCCCGCGGCCGCCTCCGGTCGGTTGCGGAGCCGCCTCCGGTCGCGCGGCCGCCTCCGGTCGGTTGCGGAGCCCCCTCCGGTCCCGCGGCCGCCTCCGGTCGGTTGCGGAGCCGCCTCCGGTCGCGCGGCCGCCTCCGGTCGGTTGCGGAGCCCCCTCCGGTCGCGGGGCCGCCTCCGGTCGGTTGCGGAGCCGCCTCCGGTCCCGCGGCCGCCTCCGGTCGGTTGCGGAGCCGCCTCCGGTCCCGCGGCCGCCTCCGGTCGGTTGCGGAGCCGCCTCCGGTCCCGCGGCCGCCTCCGGTCGGTTGCGGAGCCGCCTCCGGTCCCGCGGCCGCCTCCGGTCGGTTGCGGAGCCGCCTCCGGTCCCGCGGCCGCCTCCGGTCGGTTGCGGAGCCGCCTCCGGTCCCGCGGCCGCCTCCGGTCGGTTGCGGAGCCGCCTCCGGTCCCGCGGCCGCCTCCGGTCGGTTGCGGAGCCGCCTCCGGTCCCGCGGCCGCCTCCGGTCGGTTGCGGAGCCGCCTCCGGTCCCGCGGCCGCCTCCGGTCGGTTGCGGAGCCGCCTCCGGTCCCGCGGCCGCCTCCGGTCGGTTGCGGAGCCGCCTCCGGTCGCCGGGTCGCCTCTGTCCCGTCTCAGGGCCACCTCCGGTCGCTCGGCTGCCACGTCTAGTTTTCCAATGTCTGCTATGGATTTTGATCTCCTATTTTCATATATACTGTGGTATTGTTGGCTATCTGCTCTGTTCCTCTGTAGATCAGTTAGGTTTTTCTCCCATGTGCAGGAGGAAGGACAATCTGCGTCCTCCTACCATGCCGCCATCTTGAACCCCAGCAAAGTGGTTTTTAAACTTTGCTTTTTGGGTTTAGGGTGGGGAGCATTTTATGGGGGGTTTTGTACATATTTTCAGGAGTGGGTTTTTTTCCTAATACAGCATGAGCAGAAAAATAGATACATGAAACCAATAGAAGTGAGTGATCCCATTGAGGCTGGTTGGAGAGGTAAGGGAAACAGAGAGTGCCTTAGAACCCCTACTGCTCCCCGAAGCTACCGTGACAACCACCTGCGGGCCACAAGCACTGTCCCCAGGTGCAGCACGAAAACCTGAACCTGACGGGCCAGGATGCTCTTCCCTCTGCCTTCATCACAGTCATTTATTTCAGTTTTCTTCCTTTCTTTCTTCCTTCCTTTCTTTTCTTTCTTTTCTTGTTTTTTTTTTTCTTTGAGTTGGGCGAGTAGATTCTGAAATTGCCAACATCACCTGTATTCACAAGTATCAAGCTTCCATTGCTTCTAGAATTCAGAGGTTACTAGGGAATGCTGAACAGGTAGAAAGAAAAAAAATGACAGTGGAAGGTGTTCTGTAAGTGGTATATAATTACCTGCCTAACATGCTTTATTATCTTTATTATTATTTAACGTGTATTGTCTGAAAAGTGCTGATGTGTTGATCATTTTTATAGTGCCTAGAACCATCTGGGATCTTGTTAAAATGAAGGTTCTGACTCAATAAGTCAGGAGCAAGGCTGGATATTCTACTTTTCTAACAAGCCCCAGGTGATGTTGATGCTGCTAGCCCACAGTTTAGACTTTGAGAAGCACTAAAGGATGCAGAAAAATAGGATGAGATATAGTCTCTAATTCTCAGAATTCAGTATCACAGGAGGCACAAACCCAAACTTTAATAACTCATATACAATGTGGCAAAGGGTCAGTACTGAAGCTTAATGCTGAATACCAGGCATCCTTGAGGTCTTATCAGAAAATATGCAACATGGGCAGTTATCACAATCTCACTCGAAGTGCTCTAAGTAACAACAACAACAAAAAAAAAAAAATCAGGAGGAACCGCCAGAAATCAGTCAATGGTTCCAAAAGGAAATTACATACACTCAGCCAGATTTCTGGTCCCTTTCCTGCTTGTTTTCCTAGCATAGTGGGAGAATGCTGACTTTCTCTACTACCAGAGTATTTCAGCTTTCTTATCTCAGAGAGATCAGTAAAGGAAGATGGACCCCAGAGACAGGAAGCTGTCTAGACTGGGTAAATGTTCACCCCCTACCCAGAGCTGTCACCTTGCAGAGACGGTAAAACTATCAGGCCAAAAAACTGGCTTCTCAGACATTCTGGCCCACTCTTATAGGAAGTGTCCAGGTGTCAGGCTGAACAGGGGAGGCAAATGTAAATCTTCCCCCACACTCAGCTGTGAACTGCTTTGGAAAATTCCATGGTGTATGCCACAGGTTGCATTTCTGGGCTCTCATATTTTATTCACAGGTTAACAGTATCAAAGCTGTACTTTCAAAACACAATTTTGCAGTGAAACTGCAAGATCACACACTTGAAAGGCAACATTGATGCCATCCTCTGAGCACCCATCGGGTCTCCGCTTTCAGAACGGCTGCTTCTAGGAAGGATACACAATCGCCAGACTAACCTCTTGCTGAAGAGTGTCACAGAGATCTGACTATTTCTCTGAAAGGAAATTCTTTCCCAGTGTTGCTCCTTTGTCTTTTTTCCCCAAACTGATGAGACTGCAGTAACAGACTTCACTCTGTTAAAAAAAATTCAAAGGAGTAAATTTGAAGATCTAATTGGCTTTATGAAGTGATTCACGAACAAGCAGTGTCCCATGTAGCAACTAGATGTGCTCCAAAAGGTTGTACGACATGGAAGGTACTTATAGAAATAAGGTTGGGGCAAGAAGCTATTAACAAAAGAAAAGAAAGTGTCATTTTTTAGACCAGAATCTCTTTAGGCAGGAAGAAAATGGCAGGGTTGTTTTTTTTTGTTTGTTTGTTTTTTTAAATCAGGCAGATTACCTCTCTTTCTTTGGGGTGTGAGGGAAGGGCAGGGGAGAGGATACTTGTGACAGATTACCTTATTGGTGATTGAACAGAAGATTCCAGACTAGTTGATTATGTTTCTGGAAGAGGTTGAACTAGCAATTAGGTCAGGTATTAAATCTAGTTTTGGTATCATGGGCTTTAGCACAAGTGACGCCATTTGAGCCTGTGGTTTTCTCTTTAACAACTCTATAGAAGGAAACAAGGGATTTAGAAGAGCACCAGGCTTTAGACTTTGAGCAATGCCTTTTAAGTGTAGGATTCTCATCCATAAAACAAGAATAATAGAACCTATTACAGTTACCTACCGGGATACTGTGAGAATTAAAAGAAGCAAATGTATGTTTAAAAAACAAACAGAAAAAACCCTGTAAAAAACAATATAGCCCTGGCTGGGTGGCTCATTTGGTTGAATCATTGTCCCAAACACCAAAAGGTTGCAAATTCAATCCCCAGTCAGTGCACACACCTAGCTTACGGGTTCCATCCCCAGTAGGGGTGCGTAGGAGAGGCAACCAATGGATGTTTCCCTCTCACATTGATGTTTCTCTCTCTTCCCCCCGCCCCCTGCTCTCTCTCTAAAATCAATAAACATTATCTTCAGGTGAGGATTTAAAAAAACCTACAATATAATAACAGTGACAGCCAGTATTTATAGAGTGAATAGTATGTACCTGGAGTTTTCCATATATTATCTCATTCAATAATCATAGTAATTCAACATGGGAGGAGTTGTTATCATCATCATCATTTCTCAGATAAGAAAACTGAGGCTAGAAAGATTGAGTAACAGTATCACACCCCCGGGAAGTAGCCAGGCAGAACACGCGTTTGTGAATTTTTGGCCTGCAGCATCCCTTGTCCCTTTCCCACAGCACTCCAATTTCCTTTTGGGAAATTATTTCTCATTCGTTAAGAATAGTCTTACTCGGTAGCAAAATAGTGGACTTGCAATACAAAGCTGAAAGCCCAGATCCTTCTTTCTACTAGACTGGTGCTGGGAGGGAGACAAAATTCAACCACTCTTTTCTGGGTCACTGACCTTCAGGAAGTGGTGCAAGCCTTTAAAAAACGGTGAGGTTCATTCCTATAGAATGCGCACTCTGAGCTGACTGCTCTTATATTGAGAAATTTCCTTTAGTTCCTGCTTACTTTTCCACCTCAAACTATTGCTTTCTGCCTTTTTCAGAATGTGGTCCCCCAATCATCAAATTCGTTATTTCTTGACAGTTCGCCAAGAAATTTCCTTTTTTCTTAAGTTGGCCAATGCCTGTTTCTTTGAGATCAAAGACAGTTAACTTAAATATCAAGCCAGGATTTCAACCCAAAGCAGTCCAAAAGCCAAAGCCTGTGTACTAAATCAATAAATTCTATTGTCTTTTAAAAGGTCACTTAAAGTATTAAAATGTACAGTTTTTCTCTTCTGCAACCTTCAGCTATATTAATCCATGATTCACCTATCAGTTCACATGGTGATCTCTGCCTTCTAAAAATAAATGTGAAAATTATTTCCCAAGTGTTAATTAAGAAGGTCTCTTAAGTACTATAAATTTAATGTGAAATCATTGAGTCATTGGGAAGTTAAATTGCAGAGCTGATAAGAACCCATGAAATAATTTTCACCTAACTTTGTATAAATAGAAGTGTCATAATACTTTAATGAGTACAGCATCTGGCAGACTTAAACATTCTTCTTTCGCTTGGTATAGGAAGCAACTACCACACCGCCTAGACACAATGCATGATGGGTAAGTCTCTCCCAAAACAAACTGTACACAAAGAGTACGAAGATGAAATTTTTATTTCTTTGCTTCGTCAAACTTAAGAAATATCCAGGCTCTGCTAAGTGAGCCCATTATTCCGGCGACTCCTAAAATAGTCTAAGTGATCACCAGGGACACCAAACAACAGGAAGCTTTCAAAAGGAAAAAAAAGAAAAATGTTCAGGCACAATTTAATTGCCATCCTTCTTCCCAAAAAATCATATATTCACTGAATTGCTTAGGAAAAGGAATTTCTTCTACTCTTTTGCCTTTTTTTTTTTTTTTTTTTTTTTTTGGTTTGTGCTAGATCAAAAAAGAAGAAGAAGAAGAAGAAGAAGAAGAAAAAGAAGAAGAAGTGACAAACTCATCCGGGCACGAAATTTGCAGCTTTCTGAAGAAGGGGTTGCAAGAATGGGCGCATGCCACGCGTGGGAGGGAACCATGGCAAGGGGCTGGTGCATTTGTCTGGAGCTGTCGCCGCTCACCACCAGGTATGGCCAGTTTTTCATGAAAGAGACAACGTGCCGGACAAACGCCGCACATTTGAATTCATATTTAGGATTAAATGATATTTTTAAAATTTCCTGCCACCTTGTAAAAAAAACAAAACAAAACAAAAACACGTTTGTTAAAGATTATTCTCCCCCCTCCAGGACTGAAAGCGTCTTTCATTCAGCAGGTATCTTTGACCACTTTGAGGGACTCTGTTAAGCACACACTGAGCTCAAATCAATACCTCACTCACTCTGAAGTCGCCAGCTGGAAGCCCCTCTTATAAAATATTAAAGGGTCCTTCTAGCACGCTGGAAACCCAATCCTGCTGAGTGAGTATGCCCAAGTGGGAACCACAGAACACTAAATTTCGCCATATGTAACATGCTATCAAAAATGAGGCTTTATACATTTCAGTTCTAGCAGATATCCCCCCAAAAATTAGAAATAAATTTAACTGTAATTGGTCATGACATGCCCAGTATCTAAAACTCTAGACAGTTGTTTTAAATTTTACTGGCAGAAACATTTCAAATAAAAATGATTTAAAATTTACTGGCAGAAACAAGATTAGTTTTAAACAAGATTAGTTTTTACAATTATTTATGTATAGATTCTCCAATAGAGAAAATATAGTGTAGCATGTACTAACAAGACAAACTTAGCCAATTAATTTGATGACTACTTTGATTGAATGTGTTACTGTTTGGAATCACATGAATACTATAAATGACTTGATCTAATATAATGAGTTTGGTCCCGTTAGAAGTTTTAAATACCTATCCTAAACAATTAGAAGAACTAAAATATTATCATAGCATCTCAGAAATCTCTTTGAAGTTGCCAAAGGAAAAAAATGAGAAATGAAATGAATGTTTTATTTAAACTTGGAAATATGACGTGTGTATTGTTTTTGTTTTGCTTACTTTTTAGAATGTAAATTTGTAATACATAGATTTATAGAGAGCTCCTCCTCTTATTCCAGAGATTAGCAATGTCTTTCACTCACAAAAATAGAAGCTATCTTTTATTGAGTACTTGCTATGTACTAAGTACTACTAAATTCCTTTGGGTGCTTTGTCTCATTTTAAGTACACAAGAATTATGTGACAAAGGTCAGATTAAACTGCAGAAAACCATTAAGGTATTCATTTTAAAAGTATTTATTGAGCAACTACTATCAGACACTACTCTGGACTCTGAAGATATACAAGAAAACAAAAAACACAAAGTCACTGTTTTCATATAAATAGCCAAAACAGAAAGAATTTAAAGCATCCAAAGATGATAGAGTATCTTTAAAGCATGATGATTCAGTTGAAAATATGTCAGCAGTTACCACAAAAGCCGGAAAATGCTGAGAAAATGTCCTCTGAAAATATATTCCAAAGTCAATCTAGAATTGTGTATCCAACTAAGTAATCACTTGAGCATGAGTTTTACCACTTCTCTATAGTATCCCTATTTGAAAATTTTAAGTCTCACAATAGTGAAATTGAACTTGATTACTTTTATAATTTGATAGACCAAATAATTTTTCTATAGTTTTATTAAAATTTATATAACCACTTGATTTTTTTTTTAAAATCTGTGAAAAAATTAAGTCTAAAAGAGAGGGTTATTTTGAGTGATTGGTAATATTTTTATTCTGCCATGATTTTTGCACACTTATTTCATCACTCAAAACCCATTTCAGCCCAATATTTTTAATTATTTCCAGGAAGTTTCATAATATTTCTTATTTTTATAGAATTCTATTTCTAAGCACTGCCATTGTCTTTAGTCAGTTTTATCATTATTTTTCATTTAGCTACGAGAAAAATTTTCAAGTCAACCAGTTGACAAATGCATCCCTACATTTACAGAGACAAAAAAATGAAATATTTTGGTAGTTCATTTTTTAACTCAAATTAGAAAAACATTATATCCATAAATAATAGGGCAAATTAAAATTAGAAAACACTTTCAGAGACTCTGGTTCCTGTGTACACAGAAAGACACATTTACAATGGAAGTTCAATGTCTAAGCCCTCAGAGGAAAAGCATATTTAGATCTCTTTGATGATATTTACACGGGCAAATGTACCCTCTGGTACAAGGCTGATTGAAACTGACACTTCAAACTCTGTGACTGCTCAAATTGGAAGAAGGTCCCCTAAGGCTGAGTAGCAATACTCAATTAAAGAAGCCTGATTGTTAGAGAAGATGATACTGATTATCTTGCCTCTGAAGCAAATTAATTATGCAAGACTATTCTCTACAATTTAAGATTGCCTCTATTATGTGATTCATTGGAATGATCTTGAACCCCTTGGCCACTTAACATATAACTTTTCAAAAATAATTGGGAAATGTGTTTCCTTTTATGTATGGAACTTATTTTGGAGAGTTAAGGGCAGTAACTTGAGATAGAGCATCCAGACACCTGTGATCTATGTTTAGCTTCACCAAAACCAAGTTGCAATTAGAATCCAAGTTCTTCACCAAATCATTCAGTGTGTAACAGTTTAAAAACCAAAAGTTATTTTGTCTGAATCTGAAATGGTGAACGATTGGTTCCACGCTGTTGCTGTTAGGTTCCTACATTCATCACAGTGGAAAAGCAAAGCAGAGAGATTGAATCTACATTAAAAGGTACGGTCTCCTGAGGTTGCTTCTATGCTAGCATAATTAGTCAATATACAATTATATATTTTGCTAGAGTAAAAATGTGATTTTTTTCCCTGCGACAATACAAAGATACCAATTAGGTTGTGTCACACATGTCAACTCTGATTGCCTGAGACTGAGCAACATTGGGACTGTGTTCAGAAGGATTCTGAGGAAGGATCTGTGGCTCAGTGAGGAAGGGTCAGTCCAGGATCAGCCATGGGTGAAGGCCCGGGTACGTATTTTTGGCCATCCTGACTCCTAAAGAACTGGAAAGGATTCCTTAGGACATTGCATCAACTTTTAAAAAGATTAAAGAACATTTTTTAAATTAACTTGGAACATCTGGCACATAAATACCTTTAAAACCAAATGTTTATGATACCCACCCACATGTAATTCAGTTTGGTAGGAACAAAATATCCATTGAGTGCCCACCAAAAGTCCATAGGTGTGGGACTGGGGGTAAAACAAAACAAAAGAGACAAAACTTTGCCCTCCATGGGCTCTCTAATAAGCAGGAAGGTACTAAGTTTTACCATGACCTATGGACAGTTATAGCATGCTTTACAATGTATTTGTAAACATTAATCCTCTTTCAATTCCTTGAAAAAGCCCATTCTGTCCATGTATTTTTTAATACATTGTGAGATTTGATTTGCTATGAATATGTTTAGGAATTTTGCATCTATTGTCACAAGTGAGAATGACTTCTAAGCATTGATTACCAACAAAATCCTTAGTTGGTTTTGAAATCATGATAATATTAAACTTTATTTGTTCTATTTCCTGGATGGCTTTGGAATTATTTGTTTCTTAACAAGGTGATATAAATTGCCTTTGACTTGATCTAAATGTGTTTTATTCTGTTTCAGTTTTCATTTTGGCTTTTTTCTGTGAAGGGGGATAGATTTTTAAATGTTATTCCAATTTCTTTAGAGGTTATAAATCTATTAATATTTTCTGGTTTTATTTTTACTTGATTCAGTTTTGCTGATTAGTATTTTCATGTAAAATTGTCCATTACAAGTAAGTTTTTTACATGCATTATTCATTGTTCACTGTGTGAGTAATTTTATTTTGGGTCTTTGGACATGTCCCTTTCTCCCCAATTCCCTTGATAAATTTCACCAATGTGTAAAGAATAACAGTTCTTAATGACTTAGCTTTTTTTTAACAGCTTGAATCAACCTGGTCAATTATTTTGGCTGCTTAGAAAAAGGCATCAAATTGCTAAGAAATGAAAGGCCCATTATTAAAGTATATTTGCACTTAGCATGTGTTCCATACCCATGAAGAGAAGCCATTCTTTTATTTTTATGGAATAAATTTTCATATCTTCCTCATGGCTGATAATTGTGTGATGTTTCCTTTTTTTAGAGCCTTTCTTCTTAAATCTTTATTCACAGCTCTACATTTTTTTCTGAGGTGTTCCTTTGAACTTTTTCTAGGGTCTCTATTATCTTTTCAATTTTGAAATACGGAACTTACCATTAGACTCTAGAATTACCTGTCCAATGATGTAGAAAATAATGATCCTGGGAACCCTAAGCTCCAATATATTACCTTTCGTTAATACTTTTTAGAAGACTTGAATAAGGAGAATAAGCAAAGTGGGTAGCAGAGGCAAAGGCCCCCTGACCTGAGACACTGTGTCTCAGAAAAGCTTCCTTATTAAACCTCTTTTCTTATTAAGACCACAGAGACCTGGCCACTGATTGTTCTCTTGTCTGCTACATGCTTGTTCCAAAAATAGTTTTCTTAGACTCTACACTACCCAGAGCTTTATCCTAGCCCTTGAAGTATTCCTGTGGGTCTGTATTGCAAAAACAAGGAAACAGGCTAAGATAACCTTAAATAATGAGGAGGATTTTGACATCAATATCCACAGACCTGGGAAGCAAACGATGCCCAGGCAAACCAGGCCTTCGGCTTTCTCTCCCTTCGTTCACTTTTGTTCCGGTGAGGCTGCCCCTCAGAGGGCCTTAGATGAGCATATTTTGTTCCCAGGATTGGTGATTTTGATAAAGATGATGGAAATTAGTTATATCTTACTTATCTACATATCCTTTTGGCAGAGGGCAATAAAGAAACACAGCTCTTCACACATAGCCATCCCTGGTAAATGTCTGTTGCATTAATGAACTAATGACGAGCAGGTTAAGGTTGGCTCTGAGTCCTTGGAATCACAAGGCCCGAGATAAGTTTCCACTACATTTTCAGGAAATAGTCACAGACATCTATCTGTCTCTCAGTTTATACATCTGCTTCATGAGGTAAATTATAAAGATCTTAGTCACTCCCAGACAAGGATGACATTTTATTTTTCTTTCAAGGATCATTAACTCAAAAAAAAAGTCAAAGTTCAAACATGTAACCTAACATATGGTAGTCACTGTTTTTTTTACGAAAGAGAATTGAAAGTATAGCAATATAAATCCTCTTTGGAATGGATAAGATTATAAATCCATAAATTAAAACAGCTTAGTCATTCATTTTTAATTATATTATAATGCAGAAGAAAAAATATTCAGTGAATATAATTAAGTATAGTCCTTGTCTAGGTTAGGGACACAAAGAAAGGGTAATGGGTAGAAATAGAGAAAAAAGCAACAGAGATCAAGAAAGTAGAGAGGGAAAAGGAAGAGAAAAAGAGACACATGAGAAGAAATTCGGAGAGTAGTGTCCCCTATTAAAATTTTTTAAAGCAATCACTGCTCTAGGCTATTAAAGTCAGGCTATATAATGTTACCCTGGAAAAGGTCAAGTCAAGAAACATGTACAAAGGACCCACAGACAAAGACAAGCTGGTGGGGGGATGAGGATTGAATGTGGGAGGGGAGATCAGTAGGGCAGGATAGAGTAATGGGGGGGATCAGGACAACTGTAATTGAACAACAACAAAAAAAGGTTAAATAAATAAATAAAATGAAAAAAGAAATGTCAAATTTTGAATTTTCTTAAAGAGCCAAAGGACAATAAGCAATGAACTCAAAGTTTCTCATAAAAACTTTCATAAAAGCTTAATTTCACTTAGGAAGAGGAATGTATATTTCCTACTCATAAGTTATAAGTAAGTTTAGCTATAAGCAAAGAAACTTTGATTCACAATAGCCTAAACAAATAGTTTCTTTTTTTTTTTTTTCATAGAAGGAGAAGTTCAGGGGAAGGCAATAGCTGGTGTTCGTTCACTGCCCAGTGATTTCATTGAGGATTTGGGACCTTTTATCTCTTTGCTTTAAGGTCCTGGCCATGTATACCTTCTTCTCATCATCTTCACCTCCTGGTCCTCAGCTCTGTAAGGCGTTAGTTTTGAGCTTCTGTAACTAGCTGCTACCACCACTTCCAGATCTGTTCAACAATCGTTATATAACAACATAACATCTACAACAGCAGCGTCTTTCAACAGCAACTACTTCCTGCCAAAATCCTTTCCACTTTCTATATTTAAGTAAGCCTCTTTTCCTCCATCATTGCAATAAAGAATTTTATTTCCACAAAGAATTTGCTGAAATATCATGGTAGGCAAAGAACTGTATTCTGAACAGTTCACTAAGGCTGCATTCAAGTCTCATTGAACGTTGTTTTCACTTTCTGCCATGTGTTTTTGTTGTCTAGCGTGTGTTATACAGCACATGTATTGTAGACATGTCCTCTCTTCTCTACCAGAATCTACATTCCTTGTGTACATATTCTCTCTTGTTTGCCATTCTGTATGTATCTTGTGGAAATAGCATATTATTGACATGCACAAGCATTTGGTAAATATTTGATGAAAAAAATAAATGGATGGATAAATGAATAAATGAATATAAAAGAAAACAAGTGGTATGACACTTAACAAATATTTAAAGAGCTCCCATCTATTAATTAACTAAAATAGGAAGTAAAATATTCCATTGCTAATTGTTTTTTTACTAGGAATATCAGCCAAAACCGTATCTATGTTTTGGCCTACAATACCTATGTCATAAATAAATTCAAAATCTAAAAACAAAGATTTTGTCCAAAGAAGAAACATAGAGTGTGAACTTTCAGTCTTGTTTTACAGATGAGATCATGGCAAAATTAAGTGGCTGACAAAAGTGTTCACATGAATGCTTATAGCAGTATTATCTATAATAGCTTTAAGAAAGGGAAAAACCCAAATATCCACCAACTCATAAATGAAAAATTAAATGTGGTGTATCTATATAATGGGACATTGTTCAGCAATAAAAAAAGAACAAAGTACTGATACCTGCCACATGTGGATGAACCTTGAGCACTTTACAGTAAGTTAAATTTCTACACAATGTCCAGGATAGGCAAACCAATAGAGACAGAAAGGGGTCCACTGGTTGTTAGGGCTGGGGGAGGAGGAAGGAAGAATGACTGCTGATGGATATGCAGTGTCTTTTTCAGGTCATGAAATGCTCCAAAATTAGATTGCAGTAATTGTAGAATTCTGTGAATGTCTTACAGAGCATTGAATTGTATCGTTTAAACAGGTGAATGGTATGGGGTGTAAATGCTATTTAAATAATGTTATTTTAAAAGATAAAGATTAGGTGGCTGGTTCAAAATTACAAGAATAGTTGCTGAAGTCAGAATTGTAACCCGCATTTTCCCAACGAGCATAATTCTTTCTCCTCTTTGCTGTTTTCTTGTATGTTGGTTTTTTACTTTCTTATTTTCTGAAATTCTTCATTCCTTTTTTATCATTTGTGTATGCAGATTTAGTCCTCTTTCTTTCCTCCCACTTCTTAACTTCCTCAAAAGTTCTTAAACTGTCCTTGTCCAGCTGTGAAACGAGCTGCATTTTAATGTTCACAACTCAGCTTTACTTCTTACTTGGCTTCACCTCAGGGTGACTTCTGATACTATTGATCTATTTTGTCCACCAGAGGGACATATGAGACTCCGCATATGAAACTCAGTAGGCAAGACTTTGGAGAAGAATCGACCTTAGTAGGATGTGAGGAGCAGGTGAGAAACCACTGAATGAAAGGATGACTCTATTCCTGGAATCTTATTGCATTCATAGAAATGAAAGACCTGCAAGTGCTGTTGACCTTGATACTCTTACCCAGAAGAATGACTTACAGCTGGTGTGTGAGAAATGCCATTTTCCAGATGACCTCCTCTCCTGTTACAAAGTCTGGCAGTGGCTCCCTGCAAAGTGCTGGATCTTCTCCATGTTCGGATGTTTGAGATACTTATCTTGTCTTTTCCCTCTGTGCTGGCTTTTTCCATTCATCTTTTTTTTAAGTGTAGGAAAATTAATTCTTCTCCATTGAGTTCCATATACTTTTCAGTTTGTGTGCAGCCATTGTGATATTCCCAACTAGATCAGAGAGAAGGCATAAGGTAAATGGAAGTTCACACTATTAAAGAAAGTCACAAGGTAACATGGTTTCTCTCTCTGCAGCATGTCACTAGATTATCTTACTCAAATTTAAAAAATAAAAATGGACCTCTTGTCTAACTTGTTCCCTCCATCTCTAGGAATGTGACTGGATGTTATTAGCAGGTAGCTTTTTTTCTCTTTTTCCCAAATGTAAATGTTCAATGTGAATCTTCCATTGATTTAAGTTATAAAGCTTTTTCCCATTGTTAAAAACATTCTCTGGTAGCTGGAAGCCATTTTTGTTCACTTAGTATCCATAATCATTATTCACTTTCCATTTATCCCAAATTATTTGGGTAAATCATAAAACTCTTGTGGGAAAAATAAGTTAATATTGTTATTTTCTCATCATGCATACAACTAAAAGTACAGCAGTAAAAGTATAGTAGGAATTGCTTAAATCCACTGGGTGGTGGTGGGGAGGTGCTCATGGGAAAGAAAGGTTAAATTATGAAGAATAAAGTGGAAAGAAGGAAGAAAAAAGATCACTCTGGATTGTAGTCCTAATCATACAAGTAAATCCCCAAGGCAGGGCCTTTCTGCAACACTGTTCTATTCCATGTAGTTAAAAGAGAAGGACTGCATGTAGCAGACAAGGGTAGTGCCTACCCAACAGCCATTCCCTTTTTTCCTTCTTTCTTGCCCATGGAAGCCCAGGTGTGTTTGAGTTGACCATATACCCATCCTCAAGGACCGAATCATGGTAAGTCTTGCCAATGACGACTCTAATGTCTCTTTTTAATTTCTTGCTACTTGGATTGATGTTGTATCATAGTAATCCCTAAAACTTCAGCAGCCCTCTTGTATACATCTGACTTCATTCCCTAGGTAGACGGGTTACAAAATAAATACAGTGACTATGGCCTTCTATCTTTTCTCTATTAACACCTTAACCTGCAGTGTTCTTAGCACAGAAATGCAGCCTAACAGATTCATTAACTAGATAATATTAGGCTTTTATGTAGTTTGTAGTTACTGAGCACCTACCACATATCAGGGATTGTATTAGGCACTGAAATACTGAAGCAGAAGGTGTGATTCCCACAGCATTTTATCACAGATGAAAATGAAACCCAGTTATCTACCCAAAATACTGCATCACACTGTGGCTGTGGGGTTATAACAAAGGTTTGGAGCCAGACAAGAGAAATGCAAGATCCAGACGGGGGTATCCTGGAGAGTGTGGCATGGTAGAAACTCCACTGATCTTGAAGGACCAATTGGCATTTTCTAGATGAGGAGAAAAAGGTATTTGCCAGCAGGTGGAACTGGGTATGCAAACATTCCAAGGCACTAGAGATGCAGGCAGTTGATTATGGCAGGCATGAGGGGTCCGTGTGAGGGAGAAAGAACAAACAGAAGAGAGGGACTTTGTGGCTGTCCTTAAAAGTTGAATCCCAAACGTCACAGGAAGACCTAGGGGCATTTTAGGCAGGGGAGTAAAAAATTGTTCTAGCAGCATAGGATTTATGAATTGGAATGAAGGGAGTCTGGAGGTAGAAAGAAAAGAGTTTCACCAAGAAATTATGGTGGCAAGGGTCATGAATCCAGAAAGACCAAGACAGTCTGAAAGAGTTAGAGATCGGCCGAATGTAAGGGTAACAGCACCAGCAGGTATTAGAGGACAACACATACATTTCTAACAACCAACTGGGTTAGATGATCATGATATCTTTTATGATATGTAATAAAAAGGAATTGGGGTTTTTGTGTAGGGGGAGAAGGAGATAAATATACTTTATACAGTTGAGTAATAAGTCGAGTTTGAGGTGTTTATGGTTTGTTTAATGCTGACAGACCGAAGAGAGAGATTCCAAAGATTTCGGCTTTCACGTATCAGCAATTCCAAATAAATATAAGGAACTAATTTAAGACCACTGCCATTTTATTTTGTTAATTCAGTGTATGTTTTAAAGAAAATTATCATCTACTAATATCAACATTTCACTTTTGTAAAAGGTTGTTTCCACACCAAAAAGTAAGGAGTGAATTATAATATAAAAGGCATTTTATTAAACTAAATAAATTTATAAATTTATAAATAAATAAAAAGAAGATAAATAAATTTGTCTTCTTTTTAAAACTCAGCTGAAATATTAGTTTTTTTTTTTTCAGTTCCTCTTGTACCAACATAAGGCTTATCCCTGACTTCTAAGAGGCCACAAATTGGCACTGGAAGCCACTGAGATGGACTGTTGCATTTAGAGATTTGGAGCCCAACAAGGAAGCTTCAGCTGAAGACCTGGAAGCTAAGCATATTATATGAAGTTGATGAAATGGATAATCATAAGTATTTCTTCTTATGGGCCAAACACTATAAGGGCTTTCCATAACTACTCATTTCAGGATCTCAGCAATTCTAGGAGGTAAGAGAGGGTAGTTGATTTTTACACGAGGAAATTGAGAATGGAAATATTGTTGCCTAAGATTACAAAGCAGGAAGTGGCAAAGCTAACAGTCCAGGTTTCTCTAACTTGAAGCCCTGTGCTTTTAAGTGAGATATTATACAGCCATCCTGGAAAGAATATAGAGAGTGAGGAAGGGCATCAAGGATGGAAGTCTAAGGATTTCTGACACTTACATTGATGCTCCGAAGAAAGGACCTAGCAGAAAAATAAGACATAGAGCAATGTAAAACAAAAGAGAGGAGAATTTTCAAAAGAAATGTATTGTCAAAAATGCCAAATGTCACGGAAAAGTAAAGGTAATATGGATTAAATATGCATAAAATCTATATTTATACAAATCCCAGCAGAGAAAAAGTAGATGTGGCATCTACTTCTAAACAAAATCTGTAGTAACACTCACCAGTTCTAGTGACCCTTTCACATGCTCGGCAGTCGGTCAGTTACTGGGACCATGAGCACGTACTCTAGAACCCAGGTGCCAACCCCTTTTGAGAGTCTGGAACCAACCGAGATCTTCTTTTGGTTACTTGCCCATTGTAAGGGGATTAAACCTGGGTAGCCTGGGCAGTTAGAGTAGATAGCATTTGAACTCTTGACCCTGATACTTAATTAAAAGTTTTAGGAGCAAATCAAACCACATTCAAATTCATACATTAATATCTACGCTGCAGGCTAAGTGCCTCTAACTATCAAGGTTTTTTAATGTAATTTGTAATTTAGAAACCTTGGATATAGAGTAACTGTGTTAGCTACAATCTTATAGCTGTGTTATAAAATTTCAATTATAAAAGTTGCCTCTAACCAGCTTAAGGATTTGAAATGCAAATTCAATGTACTGTCACTAGGAGGCACTGGTACATTGATACCTTGCTTTGAATCTTTAAATCAATGCTTTGTTTAAGATTAAGACAATCACGGATTTTTTTGTTGTTGTTGTTCTATTTTTCCCCCATTAGTCTCCCCCACCCTACTCACTCCCCCACCTTTCACATTCAATCCCCACCCCTGCCTGTTGTCTTTGTCTATGAGTCCTCTATACGTGTTCCTTGACTTGACCCTTCCCTGTCTTTCCCCCCATTATCTCCTCTCTGGTCACTGTCAGTTTGTTCCTTATTTCCATGTCTCTGGTTCTATTTTGCTTGCTTGTTTGCTTCATTGATTAGGTTCCACTTATAGGTGAGATCATATGGTATTTGTCTTTCACCACCTGGCTTATTTCATTTAGCATAATGCTCTCCAGATCCATCCATGCTGTCATGAAAGGTAGGAGCTCTTTCTTTCTCTCTGCTGCTGTAGCATTCCATTGTGTAAATGTACCACAGTATTTTGATCCACTCATTTACTGATGGGCATTTAGGTTGCTTCCAGAACTTGGCTATTGTAAATTGTGCTGCTATGAACATTGGGGTGCATAGGTTCTTTTGAACTGGTGTTTCATAGGTATAATCCCAGCAGTGGAACTGCAGGGTCAAAAGGCAGTTCCATCTTTAGTTTTTTGAGGAAACGCCATACTGTTTTCCACAGTAGTGCACCAGTCTGCATTCCCACCAACAGTGCACTAGGGTTCCTTTTTCTCCACATCCTTGCCAGCACTTGTCTTTTGTTGATTTGTTTCTGATGGCCATTCTGACCAGTGTAAAGTGGTATCTCATTGTGGTTTCAATTTGCATCTCTCTGATAGCTAATGATGCTGAGCATCCTTTCATATTTCTCTGGGCCCTCTGCATGTCCTCCTTGGAGAAGTGTCTGTTCAGGTCCTTTGCTAATTTTTAATTGGATTGTTTGTCTTACTGGAGTGAAGTCCTGTGAGTTCTTTATATATTCTAGTGATCAAATCCTTGTCCAAGGTATCATTGGTAAATGTATTTTCAATAAGGGGTATTCGTTTTCTCTGAATTCATCATTAATAATATTTTTTTAAGTAGTCCTAGTTTGGGAACTCCAACATTCTACCCTCTGTATAACTTCTAGAATTAACAACTTACTATTGCAAAATAGATGCCCTATAAATATTTGAAATATTTTTATGTTGCTAATATGGAAATGGTTTACAGATATTGGTTTTCATGTTTTGAGGATGTTGCTTAAATTGAGGGTTAAGTTAAGAAGGTAAGGTCTTGCTAGTCTTGTTCTTTATTGAGAAGAGCTTTGT
The DNA here is from genome assembly GCA_039655065.1 of Glossophaga mutica. NCBI lineage: Eukaryota > Metazoa > Chordata > Mammalia > Chiroptera > Phyllostomidae > Glossophaga > Glossophaga mutica. The sequence goes on from CM077303.1 coordinate 201,549,715, forward strand.
AGATTGGGAGTCAGACTTATCTTCAGCTACTGTACCATTTTTTTTTTACTTCTTCCAAAAAACCTACTGGTTTTCTACCTCGAGACCTTTACACTGAAGCTGCAGCTGTGGACTATCTCCTACTACTCCTGCCCACATTAAACCTTTACATGACCAATCTCCTCTAATTTTGATAAACTTTAATGTCTCACATTAAGAGAGGCTTTCTGTGATTACTTCCTCTAAAGGAGGCTGCCCTTTTATCATTTCCATTCTATCCACTTCTTTTTCTTGTTATCATACTTGTTACAATTTTTACTATATTGCAATTTGTTGATTGCATGTTTTCTACCTCTACAGGCAGGGAGCATGAACATGCCTTTCATTTTCACCTGTGTACATCCAGCAGCTCTCTCACATTTCGTAGGTGCTCAATAAATATTGTTAAGTGAATGAATGATGGTACGAATACATCTGAAGGCACAGAAGGAGATTCATGCTGGAGAGGATGCTAATCTGGCCAAGAGATTAACATGCAGGAAATAACAAACCGATAGTGGGAAAAGGTGGCAAACAGAGTGGTTAGGAGTCGCTCTGCGGACATCAAGCAGACTGAGGGCGGAGAGTGCTGAGTACAGTGTTGATGTCTTATGTTGGAGGTGGCTGGTCGTTTGCTTATTTCGAGGAAGGAGGATTTCGTATGAGCTTAAAGTACACTGTGTTGAACTCTAGCTATTTTGTTTAAGCACGTGTTACCAATGGCAGATGTAAGAATAAGTGTATACATCTTCATATTTACCATAGTATCTCGTGATGTCTTATCCTTCAGGGGCACTCAGTGGATACTGTGGAATACTCGTTGCCTGAATGAAAGAAGAATTGCAAAGACTTTCTCATTGTGAACAACAGCTTAATTTTTATCTTAGTTTATGATAAGTGTGTGAGTTATAATTATCAAGGGTATATTATATATCAGGACATATATCTTCCCAAACTAGCAGATATTTCCCTTTACTTGTGGCAGGTTTGTCCGCAGTCTACTGAACTTCTAGTTCATCCTGGACTAGAATGAGAGATGACCCTTAACTAGTCTCATTATTTTAAAATATAATATAAAATATTTTATAAGCATATATATGCATGTGTACATGTACATATCTATACATGTATGAATTTTTAACTTTCAATTTAAAATATCACAGGCTTTCCAGGAGTTCCAATGATTTTTCTCCATCCCTCAAATATATCTGGGGGCTCAGCCTGGATAGCTGTTGTCTTTCGTTAGTCAGACTAAAGTTAGTTCTTTCCATCCAAAGAACACACAGCACATGTGCACATCATCGCAGACACATGGAGTGACGTGTTCTAGACACTTTGCAAGCACAAATCCCTGCGGTAGAAACAGTTGTCATCACCCTATTGATGGGGAAACTGAAAGTTTAGGTGCTGGAGAGACCAGTCTCACTAAGGTACACTGCAGTGTGAACTAGAGTCCATCGACTCCAAAACCTTGGTCATGCTACGAAGCACTGTTTCCAACTCAAAAACACAGAAAGGCGAAGCTGGGGCAGGTTAAGTGGGAACTCAAGGCAACTAATAATACTAGTAATTGGGAAAATGCAGAATTTTTATTTTTTTCTTGATTAGGCTAGCAATCATGCCCTCCCCACTCACCACCGTATATTCTGAAAGATCTGGACATATGGGCGCAAAACTGCATCAGTGTTTTCCTTCTGCCCCAGTAAGTATTTCCTCACTTAAGTTCTCATGTTACATACTTTGATTGTAAACTCTCTTACTTTTCCAAGTTAAAACCTCTTTATATTGTCATTTAGATGTAGCTGACACAGCTCTCTCTATCTCTCTCACTCTCTCTCTCTCCTCATTCTCTCCCTCCTCCCCCTTTTTTGGCATTGTGTAGGATCCTCTAATGTTAGATTCCAGTGTGATTACCCATGAGGCAGAGGTTCTCATTTTTCCCTATCTTCTCTTCAGTGAGAGTTCCATATGAAGAGAACATTCAGAATGAAAGTCATCAGTATTGTTTAAATTTGAGAAACTATAACACCAATGAAATACTGCTGTTCCAGTTGATGAATAAAAATTAGTGACAATTGGTAACATTCAATGTTGGCATTGGCAAGAGTGCAGTAAAAGGGGAACGCACAAACTAGTAGAATTTACGAGTAGTAATTATACAACCTTTCTTATAAATAATTAGCAGTTTGTATCAAGAGTTTTACATTAAGAATATTTTTACCACATCAAGTGTTACCCAAGGTAATTTATGCCAAACAACTATTTAATATATGCACACTAATTTCTGAGTAAGAATATTCAGTACAGTATTATTCTACTTAATATTTTAAATAATTTAAGCATCTAGCTTTCAGAAAAAGTAAAATAAAATATGGTGCAGCTATTAGAAGGATGTTTAATACACACCTTATATTCATGTTTTTCAGAAATAAAAATCTAAGAAATTACTATGTAATTCTGAATGAAAACAACAGGATAGTAAGTAAATAAATGCAACCAAATTTTACATATGAGAACACTTAAATTCAATAAAAATAAGTTCTCTAACAAGCCTTTGTTTTCAATCTCCATTGCTTATCACAATCAAGTCTTATTTTTTCTCATGACGTAGTCCAGTGCAGGGCGGTGGCAGTTGTGAATTTCCCTGTGATTCCAGCAACCTCAGTACATGGGTCCCGGTTGCTGGGGTCCAATTTCTTTGGTTCACATCACTGTTGCTCACATTCCATCAGTAAAAGCTAGGCATTTCTTCTCTCTTCCCTTAACGCAATCGCAGGCCAGTGTAGCTCTGAGAGCATCAGAGCCTCTCATCTCCAAACACACTTGGAGCAATTCACAAAATTACGAGTATCTCTGGTGAGATCATTTGTGACTTTTATTTTTGACTTCGCGCTATTATTTTCTAGATTTTCTGAGATTAGAATAAATTAAATTCATAATCAAACTATAGACATTTAAAAACTTGAGGTGTAGTGTGAGGGCCAGCTGCTTCTTTTCCTCTGGAGAGGCAGGCAGGCGGGGCACTCACTCTAGTGTAAGTTTCAGCGTGGCTGTCTGTCTAAAGAGGTTCTTCAGGGGCCTGCCAAGGAGACAGAAAATACACTGGTCATAGCATAAGGAGGGCCGTTCTCTATGCATGGGTGACTTAGATATATTTATCAATACTCATCACATGGATGGCTCTGGCTGATCTGGCAGGCTTGGAGGATTTTCCTTTCTTCCTTCATTGTTCCGTATGTTTCCTTTCCAAAACCTTCCCCTCTGCCCAAGAGAACAACGCTTTCTACCAGCAGAAGTGGGAAACTAACATAGTGAAAGTTCTCTCTCTTTTCACAGTCTGTGAAAAAGTTATTCTCTAAAAAAACACTTGTACATGAAGATGTAGATTGAACACTCATACGTTGCAGATGAAGTCTGATGATTTCAGAACTAGTAATAGTAGCTCTATGCAGGAATGTAGCATGTCCACTGCCCTTTTTAAAGTGCTCATTGAGAGTGAAATAAGGAAGAAATAAGCACTGTGAGAAGACCAGCGTCTCTGGTACTCTACATTTGATTCCATATTTTATCTCTGGCCTCCACCCTGGACAGGGAGTGTAGAGATATTTCTGTCAGGAAGACTCTTTTCAACACTCACTATTCACTATTGACTTTAAAGTTTAAGTATTTCATTTCCTTGCTCATACTTATGTTCTTTTTCATTGCATGCCACCTTCTTGCACTTGTTCTGTTAAAGAGTCGACCATAGCTATTTAATACTTAAAGGCTGGGATCATTTTGCACGTGTTAGTTTAAAGGTAACCATAGCACACACACACATTCATTATTAACAGCAGAGATGCACTGTGAGTTCTTGGGAATCTTCTTTCCTTTCCATGTTAGCTTCATATGAGTGCTGCTGTCACTGGAATTAAGTTCTGGTACTACCATACAGCAGGCGGACTAAAGCAATAACAGGGGATCGAGCATTATGTGAACTGTTAGTGTGGGTGCATGTGACCATGCTCAAAAGGGAGATGGAGCCAGAGAGTGACAGTCCACGGAAAGTCCGCTTTCGGATCGCGTCATCTAGCAGCGGACGAGTTCTGAAGGAGGTGTATGAGGATGGGCAACCGTCAGGGTCCCTGGATTCCGAATGTGCCAGTATCTGTGGCATAGATGGACTGAGTGAGTCTGATGGACAGCACAATGACCACATAGGATGGGAGAGTGATGAGTTCGAGACTGACCAGGATAACTTGCTGGTATTTGCCTGGGCTACCAGAGAGAAAGGTTTTGATCTAAGAAGAGTCGACATTTTGAGCAAAAATGGCACAGTCAGAGGTGTCAAACACAAAGTGAGTGCTGGCCAAGCTCTATTTAACAACCTGACCAAATTATTAGAGGTAAGTCATTGCCTTTTTCTCCTCCTGAAGTTCTTCCTTACTCACCATCTGAACACTACTCAGTCTCCAGCTTAAAGCAAGCCTCTCTCATTCTTGACTCTTGCATACTTCATGAGTCACTTTCCCATCTAAGATATTGCGTCCACAGCCACTGATTAAAAACAGGGTTACTGTGCTTAGCAAACTAGATGGACCTCTCAAAGCCAAATGTCCACCATTTATGTGGTCTGTTCTTTCAGCATGTAATTACTGAAACAGCATATCTGCTTTTTAGCCAAGAAAAATGACACACTATAGTGTTCAAGGCATCTGAGCAAAACTCAGACATTAATTTCTGGTCGATCATTCTTAAGGCAGCAGGTTAGTGTTCACCGTCAGTGGTACAGATGTTTCAACCAGAAAATGACTGAGTGCTGCATGCAGGGGGGTTGGGTGCAGTTGGAATGTTGTGACTATAGGAAGGCTAACCTTGACTCCCCCGTTCCTGGGGAGGTTGCAGGTCTGTCTGTGTTGCGCTTCTCCGTTAGTTTGCTCTTAAGGACTCTTAGAGCAGCACTGGGAAAAGTTATTCTTCTATAAGAGTAGAGATTGAGATCCAGATTTCACAGCAAAAAAAAAAAAAAAAAAAATGCCCTTACAATTGGATAGATTTTGCAGAGTAATGTAGGAATGTATTATTCAGGTCCTGGGCCTTGGCAATGATCTGATATTAAGACAATTTTTTGAAATTGCCTGGAAGTATTGGTAAAACGATATTCTGTTAAAAACAGGCATGTATTTCAGGAATGAAATACATAACCACTATCATTAAGGTAGCTAACCAATATTTTTCATTGTAATACCATTTTATATTATTCTTAATATTTAAATAAAATGATAACTTGTGATGAATTATTCAATGCCTTGACATTAGGGAGAAAGGATTTTTAAAATGGTACTTGACTTTTTTCATTTCAAAGGAAGTACACAGAAAGATCAGACCGTGGATGATGACTTCAAAATAGAAATTAAAGGGTAAAAGCAGTTAAGATCAGAGGTTATTTTCATATATAAAACCTGTGAAGGGTTTCACAGATTATAAGTGGGGGTGGGGAACCGTAGATCAAAAACCAATGACTATGTGTTACCAGGTTAGGAACAATCTTGTATAGATTTCTGGATATGTGAGTACTAGGTTGAAATCATCTTGGTGGTCTCCGTGTTTCACCCAGCACAGACATTATTTTTGCAAAGGGAAAGACCAGGACCATATAACAGTTACATTTCAAAACCATTCATTCATTGTAATTAATTCAGCTTGTCATGATTTCAAAGGCTTTATGGTTTGGAGCATCATTTACAAAACTGCTGTACCAATTTTAGTACTTCAGTTTGAATTTGTTCAAATCTCAAAAAAAAACCTATTACTAATGAGTTAATATCTTTAATCTTTAAAACCTACAAGAGAAAACCTTTTCTTCCTTATGACTGCATTCTGATTGTGTTATAAATTTGCAAATATGAAATGTAAAAAATTCCATGTCAAAATAGTAGCACTCAATTAGCCTATAATACTGACTTGTATATTTTGCTATGCATAATTCCATCACCCTTTTTAGGAGGGAGGAAAAAATTCCACAAAGCTGTCATTTTCTAATGATATAACTGCATTCCATACACCCCCTGCTCTAAGAGGAAAATAGTACTTACTGGCAGAGGGCTCTCAAAGTCTTTGATATTTAATGTTCTATTTAATATTAGAAGGACCTTCTATTTATTTACTATAGAAGGACCCCCTATCTGCTCCTTCTTTCTTTATAATAGGGATAATCAGTATCCTCTAGGTATTCCCAAATCTTGGCCATTATTATCAGTTTCATCATCACCGCCATTAACTTCATGGAATGTTCTCTGATCTCTCCAGGACAAAACGTAAGGTAAAGGAATTCCTACCTTGGATCAGGGCTGCCAGTTGCACTGTTTCAAGAAGCTCCATTCATATCATTGTCCGTGTGAACAGCACCCCCTGCAGTTGTGCAATACAACCTGCAGAGCATTGGGTAGAGATCTGACTTGGATACGTGCTGCTTACTAAGGGATGTATATATCATAAGCGGTGACAAATGTCTTAGGCACATGTCCTTGAATGACTGAGTAGGTTTCCACATATGTCTCACAATGTAGTAGCAGAGAAGTCCTAGGGGCTAAACTCAGAAGCTATATTTCAATTACCTCCATACATGGGTATGGGGCCAGATGTGACTCTTCCCTGGATCTTTTCATATTTTCCATGTCTCTCAGAAAATAAGCAGCAAACTTAACTAGACAAAACTATGACGTAGCAACTTCTGTTAGGGAAAAAAGTAAGGGGTTGTACCTTGGCTATTTGGTGAAGCTCCCAATGCACAGCAATCTTGTTGAAGCAAGGAACTATGACTGAAGAAATAGGTCCCTTTTCCTGTTTTATGTTATGAAATCTTGAAACTCTCGACTTGAAACTTGAAAGAAAACTCTAAATATACATAAAACCTTTCAAAGACCCTGTAACCCACTCTGCCTCCTCTCCATTAGTTTCCCATTGTTATTTCTGTCTCCTTAAACACTGACAGGTGCTGTGTAAAAATTTCAACTGTGCAGAGGATAGCCATTGAAATTATTTACTTAAAACAACTTACTTCTTAGCAGCACTGCTTTAGAAAGTTGTCTATAAAATATATACTAGAATAAAATTTCATTTTTTATCAGATAATTTACCTTATAGATTTCTGTGCTATTGAGGATGTGCAATATTGAACAAGGTGCTAAGGGTGTAGTGATGAACCAGGAGACATAGAGGGAAAGGTCATCTGGGTTCTCTGGGGGCCTTGTAGTGGGTGGGTGGTTGGTTCCTTGGTGATTATCTCCAGTTGGTCTAGATTATAGCTTTTCAGATCCAGGTGTTTGACTTTTCCAGCTCTAACAGAGATGCCAAAAACTGTAATGTTCAGGGGAGGCCAATCTCGAAATCTGAAAACCTAGACTCTAAGAGTGGCCTGGAAATATGCCTTTTTTAGAAGCTCTTTAGGATGTTCTTATGTACAGGGTCCAGCACACATGATGCCCCCTTTTTATTACAAAATCTTTTATCACAAAATCATGAGCAGATAATTCTGTAACATAACACTAGCACACTCAAGCATACCATATGACATTTTAGGTGAAGTGTTCAAGTTAAAACTATAAATTATTACACTCATATTATTACCCAACCAACCACATTCAAGCAGACATTGCTTCTGCCAGACCCTGTACATTAAAGTTTGAGAATCATTGACCTAGAGTGTAAAGGGGAAATTCATCCAATTGCCTGGAGTGAATGAACATGGTCCTTGATGTTTTTAGGCCTTCAATATTTAATGAGGAGAACAAAGAAGATATGTATTGATCTATGATTTGTGAGGTCACGAGGAGGGTCCTTCCTGAGCCAAACCAAAGATACCTGACAGACGTGTTTCCTGTGGGTTTTCTAATGCATCACTTAGTTGGCTGAGGAACAGGCCCAGAAATCTGATCAGTACACTTTGGTGTGGGTGCAGTGTTTTAGTTACGTCTAAGAAATTCTGCTTTAAGGATATTTTTATGTAGATAAATGATTTTATTCCTCACTACAGGAATATTTTAGAAAGATTAGTATTTTTTGTTTTTCAAAAGCAGTTACTGTTCCCTCGTGGAAGACAAACTACAGAACCACCGTACAGCTGAAGGCTCTCGTCATCCCGTTCACGTGACTGGATTCGAGACATGCCTTGCTCTCAGCAGCAACGTATTTCCAAACTCTCTTAGGAAGGGTCAGTGATACAGATAATTAAGGTCATGTATTTTTTCCAACTTACTCTCATGGGATTAAATGTTAGACATAATTGAATTTTGCTCAGTGACATTTTCTTGACCTTATCTTCAAACTTGTATGATTTGTTGTATACTCTGTAAGAATCTTGTAGTTTTTATCATTTCAATTCCCTTTCTTCCTACAAATTTAAAATTATTATATAGAGATAAGTAATACAAAGGAGGAAAACAAGTACATCCCACACTACAATTTGGTGGCTCCTTGCTAACAACGCAAACATTTTCGGTCATCGCTGTCTAGGCGTGCAGCACATCTGTGGTTAGTGCGCAGAATTCTCTCTGAGACTATTCTAGTATTCAAGACAAAAAATAAAAATCCTGTTGAATTTTCAGAACGAGTTGTATTTTGCAGAAGGTTTTCACATACACGGTTTTACTTCAATGTATCCAAAATCCTGTGAAATAAACAAAAAAATCATAATGCCTGTTTTCAGATGACTGCTTGTCAAAAAATCAAGCATCTGGCCCAAAGATAGTAATATAAGAATGATGCCTTTCCCTGTTTTAGCTATGTAAAATTTTAAAATCATGATGCTATACACAAAACCTCCCAATTTTAACTTTTGAAGTGCTATAATTACAAATATGAAGATTTATAGCATATTACAAATACGAATCTCCAGACGTCCGTAATGATGACACTGCCATAAGCACTGACTTATCCAAGTTCTATGAGTCTTACTACAACTTCCTCTCTTTGGTTCAGTGAATGTCTAGTTGAGATATCTCTCATTCTCCTCTATTCAACAGAACCCTTGTATCATCATGACATTTTAATTCATGAGAGTTTGGTTTTAATTTCTTGAAGCTTAATCCAATGGAGCTCAGTTGTGTCCTTACAATAAGATGTTGAGCAAAATCACAGATTCTGCAAGATGACTTGGAACTGCTTAACGACCTCTTAGGGCAGCCCACGGGCACCACATAATTAGGAAAGTCACACCTGATGTTTCTAAAATGAATAAAAGCAATACAACTACAGGACTATACAAACATTCTTTGGGTGGCCTGGGCAAGCTGGAAGAGATTCTGATATTTTCTCTAAAACTCAGTATTTTGAAAGTTGTATAAGAACAATATAACATTTATAGTCTATAAATTGACACACTAAATAAATATATCAATCCTTCAATCATTATTGCCTAGAAGGAATTTTAAGAATTAAAAACAGAATAAAACATCATTTATAAAAATTTTAGTTAAGGGAATATTATCATCTCTCTGCTCATTTTTTCTTTCTTTTCATTTTCATTAAATTGTTTGGGGTGACATTGGTCAATGGGATCACATAGGTTTCCAGGTCCATTTCTACGCTACTAGACCTCTGTGGTGCACTGTGTGCCCACCACCCCAAATCAAGTCATCTTCTGTCAGTATATTTGTTTCCCCTTACCCTTTACGACTCCTTACCCCCTGATTATCTCACCTGATTGCTGACAAATTATTTATGTCTTAGAATATTTCATTAGGAGGGAAGAATTAAATGTACATTTTGTTAATGCATATCTTCTACACAGTTAATATGACTAATTATGGGAGTGTTCCTTATTTTATTGACTCCTAAACAACAAAACTGGGTCACAGAAGAATTAAAGAAATGTAACTCCTTCTAGGGGTCTTCAATGTAAACAGTGGTATGGAATAAGATTCCTATTATATGAAAATTCTGAAAGTGTGGTTAGTCCACAAAGCAGGTAGAGTAATGAAAGTCAAGGTACTTATTTGCAAGAGATGGTTTGTTAGAAGAGATGGTTTTCTTAGAAGAGAATCATGCTCTAAGAGGACAGTGGAGAGAGGATAGGGAGAATGTCAGAGCACCAAACCTATGGAGACTAAATGAAGGTCATTTGAGGAAGGTGGGAAGAACTGGGTGGGCTGTGACCTCAGGGAGAAAGGGGTTTCATGGATTAGACCAGGGTCAGCACGGAGAAGCAGAGGGCAATCCTGCTCACAAGGGCCTCAGAACCAGCCCATGCTGTCAGAGCAGCTGCTCTCGCCTGCGCATTGCCTTCGGTGCACCAGGTTCAAGTCCTCCCATGGCTTCTCATGAGCACCTTCCTTTGACAGCTACCAGCACTTTGTTTTTGGAGCATTCGGTGGAAGTGACACTCTCTCATGTCTGATTCTGCAGAACTCCACTAAAACGTCCCAGATAAACACTCCTTTCTCAATGACATGGGATTAATGACTTTCTACAGAAATAAAAAGCAGAGGCTTTGGAATATAGATTAATTGTGTTCACTGTATGAAATATAAACCTTCAGTGCTTATAGTTAGGAAGGACTGAACATCAATACTTACTCACCTAGTGTATGAGTTCTCTATTGTTGTTGAAAAAAACTGCCATGAACTTAGTGATTTAAAACAAAGCAAATTCATGGCTTTATAGTTTTAGCGGTGAGAACTCCACAAGAGTCTTATGGGGCTAAAATTAAGGTTTCAACAGGCCTACGTTCATTCTGAGTCTTTTGGAGAAAATCTGTGGCTTGTCTTTTACCACTTCCAGAGGCTGCCCACATTCCTGGGCTCCTGGAGCTGCATCACCCCGACCTCAGCTTCCATTGCTCTGTCTCCTCTAACTCTCCCACCTCCCTTCCCTTCTAAAGTCTCTGTGATTACACTGGCCCACAGGAGAATCCAAGATCATCTTTGTATCTTAATATCCTTAATGCAATCGTGTCTACAAAGTCCCCTTTGCCAGGGAAGGTAACTTATTCACAAGTATGGGGATTAAATGGTCATGGGTGTTTTCAGGCAGCCATTAGTTTGCCTACAAAACCTGGTAGATAAGTAAGCTTATTTTGTGTATGAGAAAAGAAGGGCTTTGTGGTCAATAAATGATTGCTCTGTTTCTTTATTGCCCTGTAGTACAATAGTAGGAAACGTTGATACCCTTTGGCCATAGCCATCTGAGGACAGGAGTGCACTTCTATAGCCCTTGACTTCAGTCTGCCCACATGACCTCCTTGAACAATGGGCTGGCAACAGATGTGGCACATGCAGAAGCTTGAAATGCGCTTGCGTGAATGTGTTTGCCCTTTGGCATTCCTCCCATCACCAAGGGAAGGACATGCTGCAGAAGGCCAGCTGGTCCCAAAAGAGGGAGAGACAACAAAGATCAGAACTGGACCCAACCCACAGTTTGAAGCCAAGCCCTGCATCGCTTCCCTTAGATCAACTGATTGCCAGCTAACCCTCAATGAGTGAGCAGCAAATGCTTAAATTTCTAGAGAAAAGAGATTCAGGGTATTTGCCAAACAAGGTTCCAAATCTTCTCACCATCCCACGGGTACTGAACCTACTGAAGCTGATCACACTAGCACAGAGTGCAGACCATCCGTCATTCACTTCAACCATGTAGCTTAAGACTAAATTAATGTTTTGGTGGTCACATCGCACTGTTGTGATATTGGCTTGCCTCCTTATTGAAACATTTTTCTCAGTGAAAAGATTCATGAGGTTAAAATTTTCTGTCCTATAAACCATCTACTTTTTCCATTTAATGTAATACTGTTTTGTTGGATTCCTTTCTGCATACATAAAAGACCCTACAGTGGAGAAAATTTCTTTTTATTGCATTAGTTCAGGTGTCAAAGTATTTTCGGACCCTGATTTTGTGTCAGGCTGCTTCTGAGTACCTTGTTGAGTCCCTGGAACACAGTTTAGATGGTGGCAAATTAGGAGCACAGAACAACATAGTGAGTGAAAAGAAATGAATTTAGAGGAAGGTAAGCATTGCTAAGGAAGTCCCAAATGTGTTACTGAGCACTGGAAACCCGTCAAGCTCAATGAGTGGCCTTACTCTAACACAGGAAGAGCGGGGAGACAAACGGTGTGGCGGAGGCACAGGCTGCGTTGGCCTCAGAGGACTCCGTGAGTTTCCCCTTATTAGGTTAAAAATGATCCTTATACTTTATTCTTTTTTTTTTTAATATTTATTTATTTGTTTATCTTTAGAGGGGAAGGGTAGGGGAGAGGGAGAGAAACATCAATGTTGGTTGCCTCTCGTGTGTCCGCTGCCGGGAACTGGCCTGCAACCCAGGCATGTGCCCCGACTGGGAATCGAACCGCGATCCTCTGGTTCGCAGGCCCGCGCTCAATCCACTGAGCTACACCAGCCAGGGCCTTATACTTTATTCTTATACTGCCGGAGAGTTTTCTTCAGGAAGGGAGTCATTTGTCCCTAAGGTCCTACATCCTTATTTCTACAATCGGAGGGCGATAACTATGATCTTCGGGAAGCAGATAGCTGGGGGTCACGGCACAAGCATAGGCTGTCGAATGAATACTCAGCCGTGTTGGGCTCCAGAGTCATGGAGTTTTATCCACAATCTAAGGCAAGAGCAGGAGCCTGATGGCTGAAGACTTGCCTCTCTGGGTGCCTGTGCTTTTGACTGCTGTCTAGTACCCACAGTTATATACGTTTTCTGTTAAAAGAACGTGTTAGGAGATCTGTTACAAGGATAACACAGATAAACCAACCATCCTTCACTGATGAGGCCACGTCTCTTTCTGAACCACACAGAAAGCTAAATAATAGAAATTTGGGGCACAGCTTCAAAGCTGTGATTTCTTGCTTAATCACATCTGTCAGGGCTCCCCCTCTAACTGTGGAATTTTCCTTCTTATGTATAATGATATACCCCATATACTTTTCTTCTGCAAGGCCATCCCTGCCTCAATTTCTTTGGTACAAGCTGGCTTTCTCAGGAGGAGTCTTTCTATTTCTGCGAAGGATTGCTGGAGAAGAAACTTCTCTCCAAAGAAGTGACTTGGCGGTGGGGCCTTATGAGAACTGAAACAGACTCGAAGCCTGTGCTGGAAATGAGGTAGCTGCCTACTCAACGTTCACAAGGGTCCCTTCCTCTCCCCCTTCCTTCCTTCCTTCCTTCCTTCCTTCCTTCCTTCCTTCCTTCTGTTGAAGGTGTAAAAGTGAGGCACAGGCGGCCACGGCAAGAAACATCATTTTACGTGGAGTTTCCACATGAGGCTAAAAGTGACTTGTGGCTTCTGTTTAGAAGGGTGCACAGGGCGTTCTCTGTTAGTCGTCACTGGGGCTCCTTTCCTCACTCCTTGTGCTCTGCAGCACATACAGGCTTACGAGGGACCAGGAAACCTAGCAATGGTCCCGGTCCACACATCCTGCTGGACCCATCAGCACTGCTGCCCCTTCAGCCCTGTGATGCTGCAGGCAGCCTGTCGGGCCCTTCACGTAAGTCCTTTCCCAGCATGCCCAACTCTTACTTTTTCCAGCTCTAGGAGTTACCGAACTTCATTGCTTTATGTCCAGCAAAAGAAGACCCATGTTTCTAGGAATGAAAGCTCACTTTTCTATGTGAGAGAAAGAAGAGACAAATGTCATAATTTTCCAGTAGTGCCTTACATAATTTGTGTGCTTATTTTCCCTCCACTAATGGATCAGAGTACTGTTTCCTGGAGGGAGATGACCTCCAGAGTTCAGCCATTTCCTCGTTAGTATTCTGGGGAAATTTACTCAACTTCTGTAAACCCCAGTTTCATCATCAATAAAGTGGGGATGATGATAGTGACTATTTCCCATGAAATAATTGAACTATTGTGTATAAAGCATTTTGCACGATGCCTGGAACATTGCAAGGGCTCAAGGAATACTGCTAATATTTTTACTACGCATCCCCCAAACAAATTGTGAATTGATTCATGCTAAAGCAATGAGTGTGAATATATGAATAAAGCATCATTTCTAAGACTGGAGATATTGCTGTCTAAGATTGCAAAGCAGGAAGTGGCAAAGCTAACAGTCCAGGTTTCTCTAACTTGAAGCCCTGTGCTTTTAAGTGAGATATTATACAGCCATCCTGGAAAGAATATAGAGAGTGAGGAAGGGCATCAAGGATGGAAGTCTAAGGATTTCTGACACTTACACTGATGCTCCGAAGGAAGGACCTAGCAGAAAAATAAGACATAGAACAATGTAAAACAAAAGAGAGGAGAATTTTCCAAAGAAATGTATTGTCAAAAATGCCAAATGTCACGGAGAAGTAAAGGTAATATGGATTAAATATGCATAAAATCTATATTTATACAAATCCCAGCAGAGAAAAAGTAGATGTGGCATCTACTTCTAAACAAAATCTGTAGTAACACTCACCAGTTCTAGTGACCCTTTCACATGCTCCGCAGTCAGTCAGTTACTGGGACCATGAGCACGTACTCTAGAACCCAGGTGCCAACCCCTTTTGAGAGTCTGGAACCAACCAAGATCTTCTTTTGGTTACTTGCCCATTTTAAGGGGATTAAACCTGGATAGCCTGGGCAGTTAGAGTAGATAGCATTTGACCTCTTGACCCTGATACTTAATTAAAAGTTTTAGGACCAAATCAAACTACATTCAAATTCATACAATAATATCTACGCTGCAGGCTAAGTGCCTCTAACTATCAAGTTTTTTCAATGTAATTTGTAATTTAGAAACCTTGGATATAGAGTGACTGTGTTAGCTACAATCTTATAGCTGTGTTATAAAATTTCAATTATAAAAGTTGCCTCTAACCAGCTTAAGGATTTGAAATGCAAATTCAATGTACTGTCACTAGGAGGCACTGGTACATTGATACGATGCTTTGAATCTTTAAATCAAAGCTCTGTATAAGATTAAGACAATCATGTTATTTTTTTGGAGTACTTTATTTCATTTTATCATTTTTTATTAATGTTCAAATTCAATTGTCTCCATTTTTCTACCACCACTTTCCCCCACTCCACCTACTCCCACCTCCCACCCTCAATCTTACCCCCGCCCTTGGCTTTGACCATTGGTCTTTTATACATGTTCTTTGACGATCGTTTCTCTTCTTTACCCTGTTATTTCCCTCACCTCTCCCCTCTGGTTATTGTCAATTTGTTCTTAATTTCAATGTCTCTGGTTATATTTTGATTTATTTTTTATTGTTGTTCAGTTCCAGTTATCCCCATTTTCCCCTCATTACTCTCCCCTGCCCTATGGACTTCCCATCCCCCACATTCAACCCTCCCCTCCATGGGTTCTTTATACATGTTCCTTGACTTGACCTCCCCCCGCCCCTCCTTCTCTCCTACCCTCTGGTCACTCTTAGTTTGTTCTTTCTTTTCATGTCTCTGGTTCTATTTTGCTCTCTTGTTTGTTTTGTTGATTAGGCTCCACTTATAGGTGAGATCATATGGCATTTGTCTTTTACCACCTGGCTTATTTCACTTAGCATAATGCTAATTCCATTTAGGCTGTCAGGAAGGGTAGGAGCTCCCTCTCCCTTTCTGCTGCCTAGTATTCCATTGTGTAATGAACCACAGTTTTTTGATCCATTCATTTACTGATGGGCACTTAGGCTATTTCCAAGACTTGGCTATTATAAATTGTGCTGCTATTAATATTGGGGTGCATAGGGTCTTTTGAATTGGTGATTCAGGATTCTTGGGTATAATCCCAGCAGTAGAATTGCTGGGTCAAAAGGCAGTTCCATCTTTAGTTTTCTGAGGAAATTCCATACTGTTTTCCACAGTGGCTGCACCAGTCTGCATTCCCACCAACAGTGCACTAGGGTTCCTTTTTCTCCACATCCTTGCCAGCACTTGTCTTTTGTTGATTTGTTTCTGATGGCCATTCTGACCAGTGTGAAGTGGTATCTCATTGTGGTTTTAATTTGCATCTCTCTGATGGCTAGTGATGCTGAGCATTTTTTCGTATGTGTATGGGCCCTCTGTATGTCCTCCTTGGAGAAGTGTCTGTTCACATCCTTTGCCCATTTTTTTTAACTGGGTTGTTCATCTTCCTGGAGTGGAGTCATGTGAGTTCTTTATATATTTTGGAAATTAAACCCTTGTCCAAGGTTTATTGGCAAATATATTTTTCCCATATGGTTGGTTCCTTTTTCATTTTGCTGATGTTTCCTTTAACCATGCAGAAGCTTAATCTGATATAGTCCCATTTGTTTATTCTTTCATTCTCCACCCCTTATACCAGTCGTAAATTATTTGCCTCTCAGCTCCAAGTTCTTCCTTTTTGCCTGCTCTGTGAAAATGGATCTGGGCTCGTTAAATATTTTCCCCTGTCAAGTGTACAATATCAAACTTCATCAGTAGAGGTTGCTACAGAGACACTGCAGGAGGAGAGGGTTGTCTTCCTGGTTCTGCTGTGCTCACCTGTGGGACTCCTGCAGTGCATGTCCAGTGGCCCCCTACCTACAGGCTCAGTAAATAATAAACCAAGCACATAATAGTAGCTCTATATACTTCAAAGATGGTAACATCACAGCTTGTAAAGAAATAAATGATTCAAATTATACCTTTCTCACTAAAGTTTAACTTTGCCAGTTCACCATGTTTCCCAAGATGGAGCCCTTTTCGGCAGGTTTTCTTTAACCTTTAAGTTGCTTCAACATGAAAGGGAGAAAGAAAGACAACTGAAACACCATTGAAAGACAACTGAGAAGCTACCACATGCTAGAAGTCTACGTATCTCACCTTGTTTTAATTCTCACAGTGACTCAAAGAGATAAGCAGCAGTATTCCCATGTTACCTACGGGGGAACAGAGACTGAGAGGCTACATAACTGCATGTAGTTGATGGCAGAGATAGGACTCAAAGCCAGGTGTGTCTGATCCCAAGCTCCTTCCACTTCACCACAGGTGGCTTCCCAAGATGGCTTTTGTTCTTGTGTAACTATCAAGAAGTATATAATGTGTAGTTGTTTCTCTTGTTGTGTTGATAACAGCTATAAATGATCATTTCCTGGATCAACGATATCACTCAGCCTTCACAAAATGGTGATGCTATGCACACCTACTCTTCCTTCTTTGTTTATTGACTGTAATAATTTTATTGAGGGAAACTTACCCTCATTCAGTACATGATTACCCTGAAGTACAGTTCATATAACCAAGGGAGATTAAATGCTTGATTCTTTCAATGAGAAGAGAATTTTCGAAAATGATTTCTCTGGTAAAAGCTCTGCTAATGAACTGCCACTCGCAGAGAGGTTTGCTATGCCCATTCTCACCTGGAAAAGAGTTGGAGGAACTTCAGTGGAACTACTTGGAGAGTTTAACATGTGAGCTCGCAGTATGGAAAACCCAGTAGACTGGATCTGACTCCCACCTAACAATTACAAAGAGCTACAGGCAAGGTGATTAGCTGTTGACACATGCACCCAAGGACTATGTGGTCTACCTCCACTCCAGAGCGTACAGGTCCAAAGGCTACATGAAGGGCTGCAGCGCATTAGATATAGGTCATGCCCAGTGGAGAGAACTTGTGAAGGTTTATATTACATTATGTCCCATCCAAAACGACCCACTGGGAAGGGCAATGAGACCTACACTTACGGCCTGTTAAAGTCCTAGTAACTGAGGAGAGAGTAAGTGATGAGCTAGAGAAGAATGCATCACTACAAATGAGAAGTTTCTCCATATGTGATGGAGTCCCTGAAAACCTCATGAGAGAAAAATTAATCTTTAAAAACCTGCTGGACCCAGAAAGTATAAAGCCATATTAAGTCATTTCAGGTCTAATAACAACTTTCTGCATCTAATTCTTAAACACAAAGAGAGTTGGTTGGAAGAATTTATCTCGGAATAATCCGAGGAAGAGTTGAGCGATGAAGCTGCGGGAAGGATAGGAACACAATCGGCCCTTCAGCGTTATTAAACACAGAACCTGGAATGGCACAGAATTTCCCGCTCCATCTCTGTTTCCGCTTACCGTTAGGGGTGTGTTTCCTTCTCTCCTATTTCTCCTGGAACTGCTTCTTCTAGTCCCCAATCCATAGCCTGACTCATTGTACAGAATGCCAACAATTATAAAGGTTTACCTAGTCCACCTTCTGTCCTCTGCAGAGAGTTTGCCATCACTCTCTTTGTCTCAAGAGATGAATGGACAGCATAGCGAGGGGTTGAGAGCAATTTGTAATAGGGCCCCTTTAGAGTCACGCTATAGAATGATGAAAGAGACAGTGTGACTAGAAGATGCCCACTACAGTATCTCAGCACCACGACTGTGAGTTCCAGTCCTGCCACCTAGTACCTACAAGCCTAAGGGTAGATTACCAAGCACTTGAATACTGAACTTCCACACATGTAAAATATGGACAACAGTGTTCCTGCTTTTCACCCAAGGATTCTGTGAGAAACAATGGAATGCAGATTCTAATAACACTTGTAAATATAAAAAAAAAGATGACTTTGAAAAGGAAGGTCATGGTGATGATGATATAACACACCAGCATCGTAAGAGATTTCTCTTTCTCTGTATGCTTATGGCCATAGAAATAGTACCACATCCTCTGCCAGGGAATTGTTTCTTGCCAAATATTCCTGTCTCATATGCAAATGCTCTATCTGCCTCCCCAACTGTGCAGTACCTGCTGTAAGGATGAGAGCTGCAGCCCAAGTGGGGACTGCAATCTGACAGTCCACAGATGTATTTATCCCTTGTGCCCTTGACCGTCATGCTTTCCTCTGACCACACAATCAAACCACTCCCTGTTAACTTGCCTGTCTCCTCAAACATGTGTGACTGTGGCTATTTGAATCTGTGACCCTTCCCAACAAGAATAAACATGGATGAGAGACAAACTGTTAGTTTAAATGTTGGGGGCAATAATGTTTAGAAAATGTTTTTTGGTTAACAAAACAGATGGAAGTCCATTATGATTATGAATTTTTTTCCTCCTCCACGATATACAGGGTGGGGCATAGGTAGGTTTGTAGTTGTAAGCAAGCAAAACACAGAGCTTAGTCTTGTGTTGCTGTTTGTTAATTACTGCAATGCTTTCCACGTGAACAACTGTCAACCTCCTTTTACCCCACCCTGTGTATTTGTCTTTACACACCAAAGTGCTAACTGTGATTGCAGTGGGCTAGTAGGATCTTTTTTCTACTAAAATACTAGAACAGTTTTTCTACTAAAGAATAGAATGCTTTTTTCCCCAAAAGTTCTATTATTACAAGAGCAAAAATTAAAACTTATAGAGATTTATTGTTTAGGAAATGAATAACATGTCTAGGCAACTAATGGTCTCTGGCTTGGTTTAAAGTCATCTCTGTGTTGACCTCCCTTGTCTTCGATCCACTCTGCTGTCGTCCATTCGAAAAGCTGCTGCTAAAACCCATCCTCTGCGTTGCCCATTTTCTGCCCTGTAGTTTTATGCTTTAAGGGAATCCTTGCTGCCTTCCTTAATGGACCTCTGGGAACAAAAGAGCAAATTCAGAAAAAGTACAGTAGTGGGACAAAGCCCTTAGCAAACTCTGAGCTTGTCCTAGATTCCTAGACATACTGTATTAGCACAGCCTCTCTAGTATCTAACATATCCTTATGCGTAGTGTTTACATTCGTCAAACGTTTTTTTTCTGCATCATTTAAATAGTCATATTCTTTTCTCTCTCTTTTTTTGTATGTCTATTAATATGGTGAATTTTCTAAGTATTCCTCAGATAAACTTCATCTGAGTAATGAATTATTGTTCAATAACCAAATGTTTGATTAACTAATATTTAAATTAGAATATTAAAAATATACACTCACAAGTGATATTGCTTTATAATTTTATCACCTTTATCTGACATTGGAATCAAGATTGTGCTAAGCCCAATAAATAAGCTGATAGTGCATCTTTTCTGGAAAAAAAAATTGTAAGGTCAATTTTTTTCTTGAAAATTTAGTAGAAATTTTCTATCAAGTGGACTTCAGGCTGCAAGATTTTGGTGGCAGGGAGGACTTCCATGACCATTTTAAAGCCTCTACTGTTTACTGACCTGTTTAATTTTTCTAATTTGAGCACTTGATATTTTTCTAAGTAGCTTAGTATTTCTAATAGGTTATGAATTTTAAACCAGGGCTATAGTACTATCATCTGTGTTTATGATAACCAGACACTATTCTCCCTTGAAAGCCACGCCCATAGAAGCAAAAACATCCTTCCCCAGCAGGAGAGCCGCAGAGAGGAAGGCGGTCAGGCGCCGGGGTCGGGCGCCACGGTCGGCCTGCCTCCTTTCTGCGGGCGCTCTCAAGTGCGCGTTACCTCTGTCTGTGTGGGGAAGTGATAAACAGTGTGGAGCATGCTCTGCACACTCAGATTTTATGAGCACAAAGGCCTTCTTTCCCCTCCGAATGGAAGGTCACAATCTCTGTGCCTCATCAGTGAGGCAGCAAGGAAAGAGCATGGACCAGGAGTCAGGAAATCTGCTTCCAAAAATTCCAGCTCTGCCATGAAATTTTAGACAGGCAATTTCAATTCTCTGTAAAATGGGGGTGATGATATTTTACCACAAATACTTCTTAGGAGTGCATTAAGGGTTGATATAAAATCCCATAAACTCTCAAAGAACCTAAGGTCCATCAAAGAATATTGTGTAGTTCTATAAATATACTATGGTATATAGAGTGGAAAGTATAACATTCCCCTAGTAAATGATGAAGAAATATTAAAGCACCATTTTTCAAATCTCTGGTTGAAAGAAGGGGAAGGGATTAGTCACAGAACATACATGAATAATCCACGGACGTGGACATCTCTGTGGGGCTTGATTATGGGAATGAGGGGTCTGGGTGGGGGGAGCAAAGGGGAAAAATTGGCAAAACTGTAATAGTGTAAACCATAAAATATTTTTTAAAAATAAAATAAACAAAAATAATAATAATGAGTAGTGCTCATCAATGTTTATAAATATCACATCAAAAAGAGAGACAGACAGACATTATCTATGATGTATTCCTAAAGGGGAAAGAAAGCCCTCAATCACATCAGCCGTCAAGCCAGGGCTCTATCGGGGTGTCCAATGCGGCCCAGGACGGCTGTGAACGCGGCCCCACACAAAATCATAAATTTACTTAAAACATTATGAGATTTTTTTGTGATGACGTGTTGCAATGTATTTAATGTGTGACCCAAGACAACTCTTCTTCTTCCAGTGTGGCAAACAGACGCCAAAAGAATGGACACCCCTCATGGATCTAATTGCCAATTTTCAGGAAGCACAGGAGACAAAAGTACATGTTAAATGACACTACAAGGAAGCAGTTAGCAAAATCCAGAATTCAAGAAACTCGACAAGATAAATTATTTGCTTTCTTCAACGAATTGCTAAGGGAAAAAAAAAGATGAGGAAATCTATAGATCAAAAGAGACTTAAAAGATATATGAGAGCCACATGTACGTGAGAACATTGGTTAGAAACTGATTCAAACAAACTGAGATTCAAAAAGCTTTTGGAAACAATCAGGGAGATTAACACTGACTGGATATTTCTTAATATTAAAGGGTTATAGTCAATTTTTCTAGGTGTGACAATGGCATCGTGGTTATTTTTTAAGCAATTGTTATATTTTATAGGTACAAACTAAAATACTCATAGACGAAATGCTATAAAGTCTGGGATCCTCCTCAAAGTAACTAGAAGGTACAGGGGAGGTATGGGGGAGAGGGGCTGTAGATAGAAATGAGTGGGGACAGATATGGGTATCCTAGAGAATAAGGTAAAATTTTAGTAAACATACCTAGACAAACCTAGTAAACATCCCTAGACACTAAATTAAAATTTTAAAAGGTACAAACACAGTACTTGAAGTATGCAGGGAAATGTGTCATTTCGAAAATCCTGAACATGCCGTGCTCCCTGCAGGGTGAATTAATACCCACCATGCATGATTTACACTCTCGAAAGTTCTAACACAAGCTCTGGAGTCAAAAATCAGAATGCATGGACACATTATTTTTTCATTATAAACGTTGAGGTCTTGAACATGCATCAAGAAGAGGAGCATCTGTTTATTTCCATTGCAGACCAGACATTTTCTGGGATACCAAAGTCTTTTCATGTATGCATTCTTCTCTTATTTTCAAAGTATAATTGGAAGGGTGGGCTTTATTTTTTCAACCTTGGAAGAAATCTGAGGAACTCCTGTGAGATCCATGCTGACTAATCATGGCCCTCAAAACACCAGGTGTTCTCAGGGTACTTTTAAAAACTGGTTCGTGGTGTACTCTTTGTTCTGTGGGCTCCTGAGACCTTGACCACGCACGCTAAAAATACATTTCCAGTGCAAATTATTGGCAGGCACTGTTAAACATTGCAGTCCATAAAACTATTCAGGCTGATAAACAATTTGAAATACTGTGTTTCCAGGAAGAAAGATTAAGGAAACTCATCAGCCAACCTTCTTACTTTTAGCAGATTAATCACAACTTAAATTACCAAAGACTTCAAAGTATCTATGCTTTATATCCACATCCTAAAAAAAAAATATATATATATATGTATATATATATATATGTGTGTGTGTGTGTGTGTGTATATATATATATATATATATATATATATATCTCAGTCCACCTAAGTATATACACCACATTTTGCTTCAATTCTAAAACCCAGAGCTGTTTGAAAGTAGTGCTGTAATCAGGTGATGTCCCAGACAAAATAAAGAGAAAATCTCAGAGTCATTCCATCTCAACAACAGGAATCTATCTTTTTTTCATTGAATGATGGAAATTACATCAGGTGTTAGGTCTGCCAAAAGCAAGTACCGTGAATTCGTTGGCCTAGACACCAGAAATGTGCTGTTTCACAGTTTGGGAGGCTAGAAGCTCAGCGTCAAGGTGTCAGCAGGGTGGGTTCTTTCTGCTGGCTGTGGAAAAGAATCTGCTCCGCACCTCCCCCCTAGCTTCTGATGGTCTACAAACAACCTGTGTCTTTTATTGGCTTGTAGACCCTGATCCTTGCCTTGTCTTCACATGGCACTCTCCCTGTGTACATCCAAATCCCCCCTTTTTATAAGGACACCAGTCATAATGGATTAGGACCCTCCCTGCTCCAATAGACCCTCATCTTAGCTAACTACAATAGATCTACAACAGCCTTATTTCCAAATACAGTTGCAGTTTGTGGTACAAGAGGTTAGGATTTCAGTACATGAGTTTAGGGATAAATCACACATAACAGGAATTAAGATCATTTGCCCAGGTGACATACATACTCAATCACCTAGGGAAATAGGCAGTAAAAAAATCAAATTAGAGGAACTCTTCATATCAAATTTGCATGGATTTATTTCATTTCAATAATTCATGTATGCACACATTCAAGAAAGCTTATTGAATAATGCCAATGATGGATAGATAAAGGAGCTCACATGCCATTAGGGACACCTGACATGTGTTTGTACCCTGCAGAGACTAATAATGTTTAAAATGCTGTTCAACATTTATTTAATGGCAGTGGAAAGAAACTGATATCCTGTAAATAAACGTATATACTTTATTTCAAAATCATGCATGAAAACTAAAATTAACATTAACTTTTATTTGGGAAATTCTTCCTGTTCACAGTCCTCTATCATTTGTAATTAGATAATGTTAATAATTCATGGTCATTAAGGATCAAAGTGGATTACAAGGCTGGACTTACAGCTAATTGTTCAACACACATTTAAAGGTCTTTTTGGTTTGTTTCTGGCTGTCACGCTGGCAAAATAGTTTCTACTTTTCTGTACTTCTTAATCTGTGTTCAGTCTTCTTTTGCAATTTTCAAACTAGATGCAGTTTGGGGAGGCACACTTACGGGTTCAAAGATTAAATAATAAGATAAATCACTCACTCTCATCAAAGAACACTGCACCATTCTGAACTTCAGCTATCACTGCAGATGTCGGGGAACCACGTCCTGAAGGGAGCAGAAAAGGGAGAGGAAAGGTTTCAGAAGATTCTTCAGAAGAAGCACTTCAAGTGCGGATCTTGAAGAGTATGTGACAATGATTTGCCCATTCCTTCCATTAGAAATAGCTCACAGTAGCGGCGACTATCAGAGAACAGGGCATAATAGGAAGAGAGGGGTGTGGATGGCTTGAAAACAAATGCACCCCTCACTCACTCACTGACCCCCACACACCATCCTCTACAGGATGGCTAATGTAAGAGGAAGAGACTATGGAAAGGACACAGACACGTGTTCTTTATGTCACCGGACGTGAGCACAGGATTACAGACTGCATGGTTAGGACTAAAAGATGAAAATTTACATCATGAAAATATTCAACTGCACGATGGCCTATCTTTCACAGCTCTACACTGCATGCTTTTAATTTGCCACTGACTTCAGTTGTGATCTTGCATCATCCACTGTAATTCAGTTTCTCTTCGTATCCCTTCATCAGTTAGCAGCATGATCTGCGGTGCCCAGAGGTGTAGGAACACAGCTACCAAGAAGGAAAGGCTTGCCCCGACTTTCAACATCAGCAAATATTTAAGCGTGGAGTTATTGCCTGTTCCCACGTGGGTGGTGCACATGGTTAGGGATGAGTACAATTAATTCTCAACTATTCACGCATCTATGAATTAGGATCTAATTCAGTTATGTGTGCAGCAATGGGATAAATACTGCAGAAGACATAGGAGAAAGGTAATGAGTGCTGCCTAATCCCATGCCCCTTGCCCGGAAAATTAAAGTCTGATTGAGATTATAAAACACGCCTCTGTGAAAGAATAAGTGAGCTCTGTGCAGGCTGGTAAACAAGTCAATGTCAAATCGAATGCTAGAAGCCATCATACTACAGAGGGAAGCCTTGTGGGTGTGGACAAAAGTAGACTTCATCACAGGAGGAGGAGCTCAGGCTAGAACTTGAAGAATGAATGTTATTTAGCTTTAAAAATTAATAAGCAGACAGAGAGAATACAGTTGAGAAAAGCCAAGTCAGGAGACTTACAAATTAAGAGATAAAGAGAGTAATGGAGAAGACAAAGATAAGGGTCTGGTCAAATTACTAGTTGGGTTTAAAAGCCAAGCTCAGGAATTTGTAAGTTTCCTATAGTCAAGAAAGAGCTGCTGACACCTTCTAAGGCAAAGCAGAATGTGGAGAATTTGGTTTGGTTTGGTTTGGTTTGGTTTGGTTTGGTTTGGTTTGGTTTGAGATGGACTTGCCTGTTCCAATGGAACATAAGTAATACCAAACATCAAATAAACCAAAAGTCACGTAAATTTGCCTTCAGATGGATTTACATGTGTGGTTAGATTCTTTCTTGAGAGAGAATTTTCATGATGTCTGCTGTAAGGAATTTGAAAATTAGAAGGAAAAAGGTTTCCCTCCCACTTCACATCCTTATGCTTTGTAAGACCCACCTAGCTCAGGAATTTGATAGGATTAACCATCCTTTGCACTAGAAAAAAAAATTAACAAGCCTTTGCTTTGAAAGCTTAGGTACAAAGGTCTGATTATCTGAGAGGAAGGGCTTCCACAGTGCCCTAGAAAGAGAGTCCATTCCAGGGAGGACTGATTCCCTAAAGAGTGAAGGGTTGTGAGGAGGGTTACTCTGTGGGCAGCACAGGCTTCGACCCCTTCCCCTGTTTCTCCAATGTCCCAGGGTGCGGTGGGACCTCCTAGAGTCAAGGGCACAGATACTTCAGACACTGAGCATAGGACACTGGCTAAGATGGGAGTAGAGCAAGAAGAGACTTTAGGACTATGGGTAACGAATCTTCTGACCTTCAAGAGGATCAAGAACAGCCTAGCCGTGACTATGAAGAACACTGAGGACTGCTTTTGTTCCAAATGCATTCTGAAAGGAGAACTGGTTGGTCTGCCTTGAAGTTGGGTGAGGAGACAGAACCGTCCATGGATCAGAGGACTGCAAGGTGGGTGAGGGGCCAGAACCTAGTCCTCCACTACAGAAGATGTTATCGGATAGCAGAGCTCATGCAAGACTATCGGGTCCCTGCAAACTCAACAAGTCATCTATGTTGAACGTCACTCATTCATCAAGGATAAATTAGTTCCACCATCATTATGCCAACGACAAACTCTCTGGCATAAATATTTTTCCAGCTTTATTGAGGAATAATTGACAAATAAAAGTGTATATATTTAAGTATATAGTATGATGATTTGATATACATGGTGAAATGATTACAACAATCAAGTTAATGAATATATCTACGGCTTCACACAGTTAACTCTTTGTGTGCATGTGTGTGTGTGTGATGAGAACACTTAGGACCTACTCTCAGCAAATTTCAAGAGCAATACAGTATTATTAACTACAGTAGCCACGCTATACATTGAGGCCCAGAACTTACTTATCTTACAACTGAAAGTTTGGACACTTTGACTTACATCTCCCTATTTCCTCTACTCTCCCAGCCCCTGGCCACCACCATTCTACTTTCTGTTTCTATAACATTGGAGCTTTCTTCTTTTGTTTCTCTTCCTTTCTTTTTTAGGTTCCACAGAGAAGTATACCATCACACAGTGTGTATCTTTCTCTGGCATATTTCACTTAGTGTAATACCCTCCAGGTTCATCTAGACCTTTACAAAGGATTTCCTTCCTTTCCTATGGCTTCATGACATTCCTTTATATACAAACACCACATTTTCCTTTTCCATTCATCTACTGGTAAACATTTAGTTGTTTTCATATCACGGCTATTGGAAATAATGTCGCAAAGAACGTGGAAGTGCAGACATCTTTTCCAGTTATGGATTTCGTTTCCTTTGGATATATACCCAGAAGTGGATTGCTGGGTCATGAGGTAGTTCTACGTCTATTTTTCTTTATTGGAGGAATCTCTATACTTTTTTCCATGGCAAATCTCTCAGACAAATGGCTTTTTCCATGACTATAAGATTCTCGGACAAATTTTAAGAATGATAGTTAAAATGCTAATTGCTAAATGATGTGTCCCCCCAAAATTACATATGGAAGCCCTAATCCCCAGTGTGATAGTATTTTGAGGGAGGGCCTCTGGGGGACAATTATGTTCAGAGGTCATGAGGGTGGAGCCCATGACCTCTATAAGGGATTAGTGCCATCATTTTAAAAAAAAAGGAAGATACCAGAGTCCTCTGTCTCTGCCATGTGAGGACACAGCGAGAAGGTGAGCCTCTGCACACCAGGAAGAGGGCTCTCAACAAACAACATATAGGCCAGCATGATGACCTTGAACTTCCCAATGCTGTGAGAAATATGTCTGTGGTTTAAGCCACCTGGTCTATGGATTTCATTATAACAGCCCAAATTAACTAAGACACTAAGTCATTACCTCTGGATGGTTATTGATGCTTCTTAGGGTCCTTAAGACACCAGCCCTAAGATATAGATTTGACTTTACTTGTACACACATACAGATAACACTGTTTATATTGAAAGAATTTTAAAGTAATTTGCAGGCTACAAAATATTAGGGTGTTGTTTTCTGTGAATCCTTTGCCAATAATTGTGAATATGTACAAATTTGCTAAGTTTTAAGTAGGGTAAATATCTATTTTAAAGATAAGAAAACTGAAGCACAGACAATTATTTACTTTGTACTTATGTGACAATTCTAAGCCTCAGGCTTTTCCCTTGTATAATATGGTCATTGTGATAAATACATATGCTAATGGATGGAAAGTTTTTTTTCTCAGTGCCAGGCATTCATGAAGAAGTCTATCAATTATTATTTCAGCATTCCAAATGAAATATAAATTAATTCAAGAATGTTTTAGCCCTCACTTTAAATATCTGAGAGTGCTGCTTCTAGACAGCAACAGAATTTCACCCTTAGATAAAAGTTTAGAGATAATTTAAGACCAATTTCTCCAAGAACCTGAAACTTGAAAAAGTTTTTGATTTGCCTGAGAGAGCAAAGAAAATCATATCACTGAAGCCTGACAAGGGTCTAATAACAGCCAATAAAACAGAACTAGCACATTTATGAAGCAAATCCTCTTCACAGTTTTAGTTAGCATAGCGCCATATCCCAGAATGTTCCATCCCAGACACCTGTGTTTCTTAGATGCCCTGTCAAGTGTCTTATTCTCATAGCTTATCCACATTTCCTGGATCTTTTCATTATCCTCCTCTCCATGAGATGTCAACAGATAAATGACATTATTCCAGAGGGTGACCTGGTGGCTCTGCAGCTTATTCTGCCACTTTCAGTCCTGGCCCAGTCCCAAGACAGTACACAATGAGTCACCAGTTGGCAAGAAACTGAAGTGTTTCTAGCCCTGGGAGCCACAAAAGATGGAATAAAGTTGCGATGGCAACACAGGAATGCGAAGCCAAACTCTCCCTTCCAAGCCCTGGCCAAAGACTCAATTTAGGAAGAGTATGTGTGCTAAGAGATTGGAACTTTACAGAGTGTGCTGAGTAATTTTTGGCCTTCCCACAATTTCTGGCATGGACAATACATTAAAAGAATATCAAATCATCGGTAAGTTTTTCCTGTTTCTAAAACCCTAACATTTAAAATTCTTCTCCTTGAAGCTTTAGACTTCGAATGGATATTAAGATGTTCTAATTCAGTCTCCCAAACAAGACATCAACCTTTATGGCACTCCCTTCAGGTGGCAGTGAGAGACACTGTTCGACAAATCCAGTTATTTGAAAGTTCTCAGTCACATTTAACTGAAATCCGACTGTAACTTTCAGGTTCTGCTCAAAAAATCAATCCCAAACCACAGCATCTCAAAATTGGCAAGAATCTCCAGGCCATTCTGCTCTCTGAAGTTACCACACATAAATTAAATCTCTTTTCCACCTTAAAGACTATATTAGTTACTATTTGCTGGAGAACAAACATCCTAAATAACAAACAGTATTATTTCTAAGAATCTTGTGGGTCAACTGGGCAATTCTTCCAATATGGTTGGCTCATGTGTGGCTGAATGATCCAGAAAGGTCTAATCCATATGTCTGGCAGTTGTCAGGCCTGGGGTTCAGCTGAGACCATTCCTCTTTGGTGCACGTGGCCTTTCTTCCTCCAGTAAGCCAACCTGGGCTTCTTCACATGGTGGTCTTAAGGTGCCAGAGAGTAGTAATTTATTCTATTCTGAAATTTGCTATATCCTTTTGGCCACAGCAAATTACATGGGTGTATTGGGTTAGACAGTGCCCACCACCCCCAAGTTCAAATCCTTCCCAGAATCCACAATGTGACCTTATTTGGAAATAAGGTTATTGCAGATGTAATTACTTAAGATAAAGTGAGGTCATAATGGAATAAGGTGGTCTTGAATCCAATATCACTTTTATCCTTATAAGAAGAAAACAAAAGAGACACAAAAAACACAAAGATTGGTTGCCTTCTTGTACACACCCAAACTACAGATTGAAACTGCAACCTGGGTACGTGCCCTGATGAGGAATCAAAGCTGTTGACCTCCTTTGGTCTATGGCACAGGTGGCAAACACAAGGCCTGCGGGCTGAATCCAGCCCTCCACCTTGTTTTATCTAGCCTGGCATCTTGCTTCTACCCAGCAGCAGCACTGAGCTCTTGCTTAACTGTTAAGGAGTAGTTACATGTATACAGTCCTGAAATTATATTCGGCCCTTTGAAGGCAACTGTGAGGCTGACATGGCCCCCAGTGAAAATGAGTTTGACACCCCTTATCTATGGGACAACGCTCCAATCAACTGAGCCACACCGGTCATGGCAGGCCCTGCCCACATCTTGATTGTAGACTTCTAGCACCCAGAACTACGAGAGAATAACTTTCTGTTGTTTTAAGCCACCCAGTTTTTGGTAGTCTGTCACGGCAGCCCTAGGAAACTACACAGATGTTCAAGCAGAGATTTAAGGGATGGAGAAAAAAATTTCACCACTAAGTAGGAAGAAGGGAAAGACCACATTGCAAAGTGATATGCACACAGGGATGGGAAGAATCTTCGGCCACATTTTTAATTTACCAGAGAGCTCTTCAAGTGGAGGGTACTTGTTGTATTAACGCCCCTTCATCATCCTTTCCAGAATAATTCCTCCTGGTTTCTGTAACAAGCTCTCAAAACCCCTTGCAATGAGGCTGTTGTCTCCTTGTATTACAATTTGTCCATATCCTGCCAAAAAAGCAGGGTAGGGATGTGATTACACACTCCAGATGTTTTCTCTTGAGTAGTAGTACGGAGTCCTGTGTTGGTGAGGCTGTGTCTGGCTGCAAGTAATAGAAACCCCGACTAACAGGGGCTTGAAATATAAGACAATGTATTGCTTTGCTTAATAAGTCTGGAGACGGTCAAAGTTTGGCAACTCCATAATGCCAGGTGTGGTGTCAAAACCTCTCTCTTAGCTTCCCCTGTGGAGGTTGTAAGAGGTCTTCCCTGGTTCTGAATATCATATTCTTATGTGGCCATGTCCCAAGAGGGAATGGGAGTAGACAGAATAGTGAGAAAGAGTTTCCTACCTTGCCTTTCTCACATCATCAAGAAGAAAACATTTCCCCAGAAATCCCTCAGAAAATTTTCCCACAGTCTCTTTGGCCAGGACTGAGTCACATAGGTACTCCTAGCTCCACAGGGGCTATGAAAACACATGTGTGCATTGTCAGCTCTATTGTGGGCATGGTGCGGGAAAGGAAAATAGAAAGTGGAAATTATTGTTGGGTATAGTTCTTGGGCACTCAGCCAGGAGTGTCAGACACACCTCCTCAGAAAACATAATTTTTTGAGGCAGATATATTGATGTGGTCACTATTATGTAAGGGAATTTAGAGATGACTGAGAAACTTTGACCAACTCTAAATTAGCAAGTAATGTGTTCATCATATAAGATAGAGAATAGTAATTAAGACTATGGGCTTTAAAGAAAGACTGGGTTCAGATCTCAGCTTATAATTTAGCAGGTGAGTGACCACAGGTACATTACCGATTCATAGGGGGTGAATATGAAATGCCTTGCACTTATTGCAAAGTCTGCACATGGCAAATGTTCAATAAATAGTTCTATGATCCCTGTGTTCACTCCCACTGTGGAGCCAGGTAGGGGCCAGAGATGAAAACAAGGATGATATTGACCATATATTTACATAAAAGACCCTGAAGAACACATAAGGAACTACTGAAAGTGACTACCTATGGTATGGAGAAAGGGTCATTTAAAGTCCCTATTATGTATTTAAGTCAGCTAGATTTATGATTCACAAAATTATAAGGCAAAACATTTTTCAAATGTTAACAGTAATTACCTTTGGGTGATTGAGTTAAAGATGCTTATTTACATGTTTTTACTCTTTTTGGAACTCCTCTGTGGTAAGCAGCATAATGTTCCCCCAAGAGGTCTGTGCCCTAATCTCTGGAGTTCATTTGTCATTCACATGGCAAAGAGTAACTATAGTTGCAAATGAAGTAAAGTGGCTAATAGTAGACTTTAATAGGGAGATTCCCCTGAACTATCAGTGGACCAAATATAATCACAAGAGCTCTTAAATGGGGGAAGGGGAAGCAGAAGAGCCAGAGTGAGGCCGTGTGAGAAAGACTCAACTGGCCATTGCAGACTGGGAGAGGTGCAGAAGGAGAGGGGCCGAGGAAGACAGATCGCCTACAGGAGCTGCAGAAGGCACGGAACTGCTTCCGCCCCAGGACCTCCAGAAAGGCACGTAGTCTCCGGAATTTAAGATAAGCTTATGTTAAGTCACTAAGTTTATGGTAATGTGTTATAGCAGCAATAGAAAACTAATATATTCCCCATGTTTTAAATGAGGAGACTAGATTATTTTAACAATCAGGAAAAAATAAGATTTTAGAAATTATATATATATACACACACATTTTATACATACACACAAACTAGAAATGTAACCAGAGTACTAACTTAAATTTGCTGATTGTTTACATAAAACGATGTATACCATTAGTTTGGAATCACTCCAACACATGGCCAAAAGGCATCTGAGCAATCTTCAAAAGGCACCAAGAGGCCGAGTGCATGTCCCTATCCTTCTGATATTGAGGTTTTTCATTCTACCCACTCCCAGCCCTTCATCTATTGCTCCACAGGCGGCAGGCGGCCAGTTTACAGAGAGTTTCCCCCCTTATCTGCGGGGCACGTGTTCCAAGACCCTTAGAGGCTGCCTGAAACTGCAGGTAGTACTAAACCCTGTAAGTACTATGTTTTTCCTGTATGTACACACCTATGGGAAAGATTACTTGAGCACATGGTAAGAGATTAACAATAATAACCAATAGTAAAATAAAACAATTACAGTAAAATAATGTAATAAAAGTCAGGTGAATGTTATCTCCCTCTATCTGTACCTCTTTCCCTATCTCTATCTCTCTCCCCTCCTCTGATAACAATCTGATCACCAAGAAGGCTCAGACTAAGTGACTGACAGCAAGTACACAGCACGGAGATGCTGGACAAAGGGGCGATTCACGTCCTGGGCAGGACGGAGCTGGGCAGCCGGAGATTCATCACACTACTCAGAACAGCACACATTTAAAACTTAGGAATTGTTTATTTCTGGAATTTTCCAATTAATATTTTCAGATTCCAGTTGACCACAGGTCATTGAAACTGTGTGTGGAGAGCAGAACCACAGAGAAGCAGGGACTGCCATATCTAGCCTTCAGCAGAAATGCAGGTTTAATGAGAAATAAGAAAATCGAACTATAAAAGAGGAAAGAGCCCTGGCTGGTGTAGCTCAGTGGATTGAGCATGGGCTGCGTACCAAAGGGTCACTTGTTGGGTTCCTGGTCAGGGCACGTGCCTGGGTTGCGGGCCAGGTCCCCAGTGGGGGCCATGTGAGAGGGAACCACACAATGGAGTTTCTTTCCCTCTCTTTCTCCCTCCCCCTCTTTCAAAAAATAAATAAGTAAAATCTTAAAAAAAAAAAAGGAAAGATACATTTCAAAAAGATATGCGCTGATACACCACCATGTTTTGAACAGCAAGAAATGTTCTGAGACACTACACAGGACTTTCTCCCTAATGTGACATACCTCTTTTACCAGAGAACAGAAAATTTGCCCGTTAGAAACACATTGTCATGATGATGGTTGGAAAAGGAACTCAAGGTGCACCAAATTCCTTTATGCTTCATTCCACCTTTGAAACCTGGAGGTCTACAAAAGCTTTTCATTGTAGTGGCTTCATGTTTTCTAAAGGTGAAAAATAAAAGAAGTTGGAGAAATCATCTTTAAAAAATAGAAGCTAAGTAGGTCTTACAAGAAAAGTTTCTAACTAATTTGCATTTAAATTGTTGACTTCCTTCCTGATTTTTGTATGAAAGTAATACATACTTATCATACAAAATTTATAGAATACAGGAAAGTACATAGAAGAAAATATTAATCATTCATATTCAGAAGGACACCATTGCTAAAATCTTTGATATATTTCCTCCCATTTTATAGGCTTTTTTCTTAGTATAATATGTAGAATACACAATTTTAATATTAATTCTTTCTGTTAACATTAAAATAATAGCCTTTAATTTGGAATGGAAAGTTGTATAACCATAATTTTTATATTGCATAATTTTCATATTTGCCTCCACTGTATGAATGATCCTAAAATGTTGTTACACTTTCCCTAATGTTGAATGTTGCTTCTAACTGTTCACTATTTATAAGTAATGCTGCAACAAACAGCATTATACATAAATATTTTTCTAATTAAGGATCAATACAAGTGAATAGAATAGCTTAGAAGTGGAATAGTTTGGTTAAAATGTAAGACTATTTTAAAGAATTTAATACATATTGCTAAAATTTTTCCTAAATATGTATGTATTTATCTTCAAGCAATACTTGAGGCAGTCTATATTACCAACTCTCTCGAGCACTGAGTATTATTACTTTTAAGCCTTTGTCATTTGATAAACAGAAAATAATACTTGCTTATATTTATTTTAATTTACTTTTAGTTAGGTTAAGCACTTTGTTTAGTTTCCATTTATGTCTTCTTTTATGTATTTTCTAGTCACATCATTTGTTTTTTGAGTTTATTTGAGTTTACAGCAACAGGATGGAGATACTGAGCATATAACAAAAGCAAATAGTTCATTACAGGGTTGGTTTCCAATCAGATCAAAGAACATCTTCTATGATGAGAAAGGAATGGAAACCACAAGCTGTCAAGACCCTCTGCCTCCAGAAAAACCATCCAAACATCATCTCAACCCTAAGTGTTTGTACTCCCAAAAAATGCCTGGCAAATAGCAAGAAATAAGTCACTTGCCAGCATTTTCCTAAAAATTCTTACTTTTAGGAGCAAGTGGGTTGCTCTGAGGAAGTCCAGACACACTTTATCTAGGTGATTGATAATAGAAGAAAAGGAAGGTGGACGGAGGAGAACCAAGAACACCCTACAAAAATGAGAGGGTTCCCCAGCTGCTGGATGTCTAGAGAGGTGATTCCTTTAAAAGAGAGGGCCCCTAAGGGTTACCATAGTGGGGAGAAGAACTGGTTATTGAGCTTTACCACGTGTTGTCAATGCAAATCGCAATGGATTTGCACTAATGATGTTTTTAGAGTGGCTTTGTGTAATTTTCATTGAATACTTTATATGATTGACTCTTCGCCCTATTAACAGCTTGGTTTCACCTAAGAACAATGTCACAAGCACATTGGGTTTTGGGGGCTTGGGCAGTTTTTTCGTTTTGTTTTTTTACTTAGAAGTAGTTAAATAAGTAAAGGAAAATGACGGTTTCATATAAGTAAAACTCAACATGGAATTACAGCTCTGGCAGGGAGAGGAGGGGTGTTGAAAGTTCCAGGTGGCTTTTCCAGGTCAAAAATTCCCATTTGAGAATTAAAAGAAAAAAAACTATGTATGTCATGGAAAAAAAATATGTGTGTCATGTATGTCCCTACTGAGCAAGACGTCCTGCTAGTAGTTCTACACATCTACGCCCTGAGACTCTGCTCGCCTGCTTCAGATGACATATGCACAGCAAAATACTGCTCCTTCTTAGAACACTTTCAAAAAAGTGAATTTTTGTGTACAACAGACACCATGTATATTATTTTGGATTACTGTGATTAGATCTAAAACAGAACCCCACTAAGAATGGCTTAAACAGTAAGGGTATTACTATCTCAAAGAAAAAGAAAAAAGGATCAGATGAGGCTGGTCCAGAGCGATAAATTCAATGGGCCAATGGTGACTGGACTCCAGCTGGCATTTCTGTGATGTCTGGAGCTGTTCTGTTAGGGTTGCAGGTAGCTGCCATACCTCCAAATACAGGGTCCTCAAACAACAACACCCGATAGGACTTGTTTTCAAAGAAGAATATTTCCTGGAAGCCCACAGCAAAATCCACCTTACGACGAATCTGTCAGAACTGGTCATAAACCCCTCCCTGAACCAGTAGCAACGGGAGCAGGATCACCATCATTTATCTTAAACCAATTATGATTTGCTCTTGGGTTGGACTTATTGCTCCCCAACACCTGGACTTTTCTCCTGGTTCTGCTGGCAAGGAAAGCATGCAGGAATGGCTAAGATGTTAGCAACCAAGTGTCTACCACATCACGTCTTACTCAACTTACATTTTCCCAGAATCAAGTGAAGTACAAAGCAAATATTTGCAGATGAATGAATAAAAGTAAATATTGAAATACCTTTGTAAAATATCACCAGCACATTACTTGCACCAAGATTATTCAAGAATTATGTAATGTCCTATTTTGTAGAATACCAAAAAGTAATAGTCAACAAAATAAATTTGTAATTATTTCCTTGAATGAAGAAATATGCTAAATTTGATAGCATCGGAATTCTTTGAAATTAAAAATAATTACATGAACACAAATACACTGTGCTGGTTTGACAAACTGGAGGAGATAAAGTTGGAGAAAACATTTACACATAAAGAAAATGTGCAGGGCTGTGCCACGCAACTTTTACCAATCACCTTTACATTGGCATCAGCGTTGATGCTTCTTTTATGTTCACGTAATTAAGCTACTCAAATAGCACCTAATTAGTGAAGGAGAGATTATTAGTTTCACTACCTATTTGGTTCATTCCCTTCTCTATGCTTGCATGGTACTATGATTATAATTGTGTTGAAACATTTATCACATGACACTGCAATTTATCCTATGAATCAGCCTCCTTTCCTCTTCCTTGAGGGCAGAGACAAGCCCTATTCAGCTGGGTACTTAAGAGATAGGGATTGAGCAAAAAGGAAAAAGGACTCAAGGACATGAACTACAGTGTGGTGGTTGCTGGGGGAAGGGAGTATAAAGGGACTAAATGGTAATGGGAAAAAATACAATAAAAATTAAATTTAAAAAATAGGATAAGAAAGAGGATCTGGATATAGGCCCATTGCCTCTTATACATATGCTCAAACAATCCTATTTTCGTATTTTCAGTACTACCTCACTCCTGCAGATACACCTGCCTGATGCATCTAATTCCTGAGTCTTTTGGAAATTAAATACAAGTGTGGTTTTGTTTATTGTTTTTGTTTTCGTTTTCTGAGAGAGAGAGAGAGATACTCTGAGCAGGGGTGTCCAAACTTTTGGTGTCTCCGCACCACACTGGAAGAAGAGTTGTCTTGGGCCACACATTGAATACACTGCAACACATTATCACAAAAAAAAAATCTCATAATGTTTTCAGCAAATTTATGATGTTGTGTTGGGCTGCATTCACAGCGATCCTAGGTTGCATGGGGCCTATGGGCCGCAGGTTGGACACCCATGAATTTGCCCAAGACCCAGTCACCAATATCTACTAAGGAACTTGTCCTATGTTTCACAATATTTATATCCAAGTTATTAAGTAACACTGTCTCATTAAGAACTCTCTCTTATTAAGTAACTCACTCTTCATATAGTCTGATCTGCCACCTGGGACTCGTCCACTTGCTCCTGTTGGCCTCTGCCAATTCCAATACTAAATAAAGACTGGCTGCGTGCTCCAGAAGGAAGAAGAAAGTACTCTTCCTTATCTATTTCTTGTTCCAGTGAGCATCACCCTACAGCAGTTCTTCACCCTGAGCCAGCAGTTCTTTCTTGTAGCAGCAGCTGAACCCAGCTGGCAGTTTTTCCAGCACTTGAAAAACCAGCTTCAATGTCCCCCCACCCCGCCCACTGCCCTACAATCCTGAGACTCCAGCACCAGCCCAGCACCACTTGATCGGGGCCCCTCCATGCAGCTCAGAGACAGCAGTGCCAGCGTAGCAACAGCCCCTCCTTGGAGGTCTGGGTTTCAGCTTTCCAAGGCCTGTCTTCCAGGACTCTAAATTTTAACAGTCCCAGCCTCATCCCCTTGGCCCCTTGGCCCCTTGGCCCTAGCTGCTTCCTGCAATTGCTACCTCCAGGACACCTTAAAGCTCTCTTTTGGCCCTTTCCATTACCTAGTTGACAACTTTATACCTAGTTAACAATTTTTTTTATATTGAATTTCTCTGTTCACATCACATGGTCCCTGACTGATATAATGTACAAGTTCCCCCAAGTTCCTTATCCATGGCATTAAATTGCAGGGATGTACACCTGCAACTAATAGAAAATAATACTGAATATTATATATATATATATTTATATATTTGATTAAATTTTTTTAATTCCAGGAATGTTTTCCCACCCCTTGACACCCATAGACTCAGCTTCTCCCTGATACAGCTCTGGAAAGGGGCATATGAGATACATCACTGTACAGATGGTAGGAACTTAACTTTTTATATTTCTGAAGATTTTTCCCAAAGGTGAACTTGTAAAAAACAGGAACACCAAATCACAATAAATAACACTGAGTGTTAGGCACTGGTGTAAGTGATATAATACAGTGACGAGGTCCTGCTTTCCTCCCCACTTTTCACCTAAGAGAACTGAGGCACGTAGAGGTTGCACCAAATTCGCTCATTCCCTTTACACCAGGCTCTAACCTCAGTCGTCTGGCTCTTCATCCCTCTGCCACCAGATTTGGACGGTGACCGGCTCCAACGCGGTGTCCTCAGAATTCTCTGGAGAGCAAATGTGATCTGAGTCTTTCATTTCTGGAATTATTTTGGTTTAGAACACTAAACAGGTGTGAACGTGAAATGCTTTCAAGAAAACCTTGTTCAGCAACAGCGTGAGAGTGGACTTCCAAACTAGACCTGCATGATTCGGCTTGAACTAGCTAGCTTCTTAGGGAGTTTACACAGACAAGTCTTAAGGGGACTGACATACAGGATCAGACACATAAAACAGTCACACAGGGCAGGAACAGAAAATACCCTAAGTGCAATAGATTCAATGATGGAGACCTCGCCGAGCACAACAGAAAATAGAGAATTTGATCAAAAAGCTAACGCTGTGGGGAAGAAGTCTGGAAATCTATTATCCAGGAATATTGCAGAGGATGTCTGCCAGAATTTTTAGGATATCTAATAGTATATTGAATTTTAGCCTTCTTCAATTTACTTCCATAGACAGTGTGTCTATGCAACATTAAAATCACACTATCTCAAAGAGTATTTTGTTCTACACAGTCCAAAGAGTTCAAAAGCAGAGTAGTATGAGATAGAAGAGATGTGTGTTGCACCTGCAGGTGCACGCAGGCCCACAGAGGTATTATTCCCTGCCCTTCCTTCTCTGCTCTACGGAGGGAGGAGGGAGCGGTAGGGCTGTGTTTCCCAGGCTCCCAGATCAAGGGGCTGGCGGTTTGCTGAGGTCAGCCAATGAAAGGCACTAGGAAAAGATCAGAGATCAGAGACCAGAATCTCACTCCGCCAGCCTCTTTCTTTCCCCTTTCCTCCAGAGTTGGCCACCCTCAGTCGTTGTGGGCTCTGCTCTATCCTGCCCTCGGCCGCATGGTGAGAGGGCCTGGCCCTAACGAGGATGTTTGCAGGTTTCCAGGACTACCTAGAGCTGGGTAAATCTGCCTTAATTTAAGTTTATGGATTAGGAAAGCCACTTACCTACAGACGCAAGCACATCATGCTATTATCTATGCATTATTAGTAGTAATCTCTCTGTTTCTTATATCTCAGTTGATTCAGAACTTAAAGATCCTGGACTTTAAGAGGAACTGTAAAGTCCCTCTTAAACAGGGAAGAGGATCTTTATTGAGATTTCCTCAGAAACCCAGCATACATAATGTTTATATATATTATATTCAAAATAATTGTATTCTTAAGGCACTATCACTTAAATATAATAGCTAATCTTATAGCTTGCAATGTGCCGGGAATTATTCTAAGTGCTTTACCTGTAATTCATTTAATCCTCAGACCAACGTGGTATATAGTATTAAGATTTACAGCCAAGAATACTGAAACACAGAGATATTATATAACTTGCCTGAAGACACACAGATAATATGTAGTAGAATCTACAATCAAATTCCAGAAGTTGGGCTGTGGAATGTATACTCTGAAGCACCACACCGTGCTGCCTATAGTTAGATTTTACCCAACCGTCCTGCCCCTCATCTAATGTGATGTCATTTTCCGTCTTAGACATACTATTCCCAAATGCCTTGTATAACCCAGCGTAGAGTATCAATTTTTGCCCTGCTTCTACTTCAGTATACGAACTGTGTATCATTTCCCTCACCAAAAAGAATCCATTCCCACAAAAGACATTAGGAAGCAACGGGGATTTTACTGAAGTTTGCATGAAAGAAGTGGAAAAGGGATTCGCATCCAACATTCCACGGCAGCGACAGCGTTCCTGCAACAGCCGCACTCCTGAAGCCGCCCCATCATCCCGCCCTGGCAACTTGAAGGAAAACTACCCGTGCAAACAGGTGTAAAGTCACATCATAACATTTGAAAATATTGATTACAGAAAGGGTCATTAATACTTCTCTGTGACACTTTCAAATTTAAGCAGTCCAAATTTGTACAGCGTGTGTATACGCTCCGGACGGCTTTCTCGCCGAGGAGGGAGAAGCAGGGATCCTCCGTTCGTCTACAGGGGAGGCCAATCGGCCTCCAGTCTTCTGTGATCTTAGTGCCCACCCACTCCACGCACAGAAGCCTTTCTCCTTTATGACACCTTGCAGTTTACAGCTGCTTCTGCCTCTAGACTGGCCTGCTTAAAACCCCACCACAGGTTCAACACACAAACATCTCCCCAGCCACAGGGACCCACTCTTCTCTGAAAAGGGAGAGCAGTGGGCAGAGGTGACCATCAATACAGCATTGATATTGGAGCCAGTAAAAACTAAACTACATAAACTTCCAGTAAAGTAAATTGCATTAACACAAAAGTAATAAGATAATAAATATTCAAGACTCATCACTTTGTAGTTATTTTGCTATATTTTACTATTATTTGTGTTCTTGAAGTTATTGCATCTGTCGTTTCTGCATGATGAAAATGCATAAAAGGGACATTATACTAGC
The DNA here is from genome assembly GCA_039655065.1 of Glossophaga mutica. Lineage (NCBI taxonomy): Eukaryota > Metazoa > Chordata > Mammalia > Chiroptera > Phyllostomidae > Glossophaga > Glossophaga mutica. The sequence goes on from CM077303.1 coordinate 201,590,038, forward strand.
AGCTGGAAACGAGCCGTGGTGGGAGTATTTACACCATGGAAATTAGCAAAAGTTCCAAACTAGAGGCGTTTTTCCCCTGGGGAGCCTATTGTTAAACATTTACTAGTACAGCACTTGATAGTTAATAGATGACAGATAGATTCGTAGATGGATACATACATGTATTCGTGCCTACCTACCTACCTACATATAGAGATACACATACATCTATATAGGTAGGTGCATCAACACTATTTTCCTTATAGAAATCTTCTGTGTTTTTAATAAAAATTTTTGTGAATTTCAGCTAAATTACTGCATAAGGAATTTTGTGAATGTCAGCTAACCCATTTGCATGTTATATGTATTTCCCACTGAAATACAGAGCAGATGATTCCATACAGGGCATGAAAATTAAAACTCAGACAATCCACTGAACCTCCTTTCCATAAACAGACAACAAAGGGAAGGGAACTAACAATACAAACAAACCATGTACAACTGGCACAAAAGTCTTTGGGAAGACTTGGTGGCCAGGGGAATGCTGAGCCACTCCAATTCCCAGGGAGCACATTTATATATTCCGAATTATAGGTGGTCAGCATAAACATTCTCCAGTGGTAGGGTGCACTGAGAAACTCCTCTCTAAACAAGAAAAAAAATGGAGATCATATGGAGGGTTAGCAACAGGGGCGTGGGAGGAGGAGAGAGGGGGGAAAGGTACAGAGAATGAGTAGCATAGATAGTGGGTAGTAAATAGATATGGGGAGGGCAAGAATAGTGTGGGAAATGTAGAAGCTAAAGAACTTATGACACATGGGCATGAACTAAAGGGGGGAATGTGGGTGGGAGAGGGTGTGTAGGGTGGAGGGGAATGATGGGGGAGAAATGGGACAACTGTAATAGCGTAATCAATAAAATGTATTAAAAAATAAAACCTGGATACTTACAGAAAATGAAAAAAATAAACAAGAAAAAATGATATTTTAAATTACAGTGGAGGATAACCAATTTCTACGTAAGAGAACAAGACCAAGTAAATGTGCAAAACTTGGCAACTAGAGACCTGGAGGCGGGTTTTGTGGGGCAGTCTTCCCCAGTGCCAACCTGAGTAGACAAATTAGTTTTTCAAAAATGCAATGACACCGCATATCTCTGGGCTTCCGTACAACGCTAATGACAAGATACAGTCGAGACTGCAGCCAGAGGCCCCGAAGAGCAGAGGCGATGCCGCAGGATGTTCCACAGGAGTATTTGCAAACACAAAATGCCTCTTAGATTGTAGTTATAAACATTAAAATAAACATAGGGTAAAAGCAATTCAATTCAAGTGTTTACAATGTTCAAATCACCATTCTCATCCCCAGGGAGACAGAAAAATCCTTCTGCAAGAGCCTCGCCTTGCACATAGTTACTGTGTCGTTGCAGGGGCTGTAACTAAATGCAACCCAGATTACCTGCCTAACCAGCCTGCAGTGCAAACATGGCCACACGTTGAATAATCCCACTGCCTGTGCCTGAATTATCTGAGCTCTTTCTCCAGCAGACATCTGACAGGAGAAGGGCTTACTCCATTCAAGAATCATTTATTTGAAGTTGATAAGATAAAGCTGAAAAGTTTGATCAGGATACCGTGAGCCTCAGTCATTGCTTCTGTTGCTACCACCTGGTGTCCCAGTGGGAAATGAGTCCTCGCCTTTGACTCTTCAGTCATCCCTGCTGGGTCAGATCCTTGCAGAGGCTACAGTACACCTCATGCTTAGGCTCCCAAAGTTTTGTCTTTCTTAGCTTGCACTCCCAAGCCCACCATGCCAGGTGTCAGCTGAAATCTGAGTCACTAGTCACATCCACCTGCCTTCATAGTGAGCTACCCTTCAGGTCATTCATGAGCTTTAGTGACAGGGCTCGTCAGGACCTTTGCAGGCCATCAGGAAAGTGACACCATTGAACTGCAGAAAGAAAGAGGGTGGCACCTCAACATGTCTTCTCATATTCTTTGGTTTCTCTGAAAACATACCTAAATCCTCCCCAGGGATTGATTCTGCATGTTGAAGGATCCTAGATGTGGCAGGGGGTGGGGTGGGGGTGTAAATACTATCTATGTTGTAGATACAACTTCACATTTCAGTTATACCACTAAGAGGGAATGCTTAAGTTATTCTCCCAGAACTAAGAAAATCTGCTACAAGGTCATATTCTGTGTCTACAAAGACAGATGGCCTCTTGGGCCCCTTGAAAATGTAGTCTTACCAGATATACTTCATCTTAAATAATTTAGAAAGGAATCTGGGCCGTGATGAATGTGGGCACAAATTCAGTAAGAGCAGAGTATAGGGCAATTAAGTTTGACCGAGTAGATAAGGCAAGCGTTCCAGAGCCAATGATATTTGATCTGGTACTTAAAGTGCGGATTACAAAAACAGAGAGAAAGATGTTCATGGGCAAAATAGCCCATGGGAAGGGGGATATTTAAAATATGGAAGTAAAGGTGAGGGTGTCAGAAACAGAGGATTCATGGGTGCCCAGGAGTGAAGGGATTAGAAAAAAAGGAAATTAGATGGAGATCCATCTTTTGTTCAGCTGTGAGTATCATGTTAATGAATTGAACTCGATTCTGAAGACAGTGGGAAGCCAGCTAAGCATTAAGAGCGGAAGGAGTAAAACGTTTGGATCTGTAATTTAGAGAAGTAATTGATACCTAAACAGAGAGTAGACAGGTAGAAGAATGAAGGAGGGAACCTAAGCCGTTCCCTATGTGCAGGTGAGAGATGGCAGAGCTGAAGGTAGAGCCATGTTTTCTCAACTAAAGGGAGAGAACTGATTGCAGGAATATTTCAGAACAGAGTGAGAGCACCCTAGGGAACAGCTTGCACACAGGGAGAAATGTAGAGGAAAAAGTCAGAAATGCTGCCGCGGTTTGCAGCTAGGGAGGCGGGATGCAGGCTAAGCCGTGAACCAGGCTAGGAAACGCTAGAAGAGGACAGTTGTGACGAAGCCGCGGACAACGCGTTTCCTCTGGACACACGGAGTCTGAAAGGCCTGCAGGACATTCGTGCAGAAAAGCACTTTCTTAATTCACATTTTTTTTAAAAAAGGAAATGCTTTTATTTATCTCTAGGCTCAAAATGGTCATGACTGTGCTGTCAGAACATCCACTTTCTAAAACAAAATTTCTCACCGCATACAAATATCCTGCTACAAAAAACATCTGGGACCAACAAGACAGAACAGATAGGTCAAAAAATATGTGTTATTTTTGTTTGTTTATTTATGTAATGAGACACTACAACTTAATGCAAAAAAGGGATTATTTAAGAAACAGCAGGGATTCACATTTGATTATTTGGAAAAATATATACCAATTTAGTGCCTTACGTCATACCATACACCAAGTTAAGGTAAAGAAAAAATAAAATAGGAGAAAATGAAGGTAAATATTTATGCAATTTATAGACCTCAGGATGGGAAATACCTTATATCCTTAAAAACAATGTAAAAAAATCAAAATGTAATTAATAAATTTGATTATGTAAGCATTTTATATTTTTCTCCTTCCATAAGAAGCACTAAGTGAATTTCAAAGACAGAACATATTAAAATTTATAAATAACAAATATGCCAGAAGAAATAGTATCATTTATATATAAATATCTAATATGATTTCTTAAGAAAATCAGAAAAACAAAATGGAAAAAGCTAGGGATAGACAAAAAATATATATCTTCACTTAGAATGAAAAAAATTTATATATTTTTAAAACTTGATGAGAAAACCTAATGCTAGTAATTTGTAATAGACACTCTCAATTAGCTGGTAAGAGTGTACATTTTTAAGTTTTTTGAAAAAGCAAATTGGTAATATTTATCAAATCTGTCCCAATCCCGATAACACAATCTAAATAAACAATTAAAAATACAGACAATAGTTTATACTGTTAAGCACTTAAATATTTATCTTCAAATGCATTTAAATATTTATATACTTCAAAATGTATATGCTGCTGTTTATCATCATGAAAGTAGCAAATGTAAAAGTCTGAGAGACCGATTTCTATGTAATCATCTTAGAGGTAATCAATACGAAAGTCTGAGTGTAAGAGGTAATTCTAGTCACACAAAAAAGAGAGAGATACACCTGTGCACTGTGGGTGGATTCCAGACCTTCTCCCCTTCGTGCTGACTATAATGTGGGGGTGACGATGGAAGATGGGAAGCCCATGATCCCGCGCTGATAAGAGCAAATCCACAAGCTAGACCCCCAACACAGAGATCTCCCCACAAGGCCTTTGACATCATGTCACGCAGGGCGAACCTGCTGTTGGCAGCCTCAGGGACCTACTCAGTTCAATGTTTTAAACAACACTGCATTACTATATGCATAATGAGCTGCAAAATTAATACGTTTTGCTCACTAATCAAAATTTGGCAATGCACCTGTGAAGGTTTGGGTATATCTGTGTAACAGAACAAATGAAGGAGAAACAGCATACACTTCTATGCCCCATTCTTCTCATGCCACTTGAGGAAGATCAGAGTCTCCCTTTCCTATTATTGAAAATAATGTCATAACAAAAGGCATCAGACTATTCCAGAACACAGATTAAGTTCTTAAGGAGAATTTGTCAACTGTTAAAAGAGTGTGCAAGTTGATGATGGCCCCCTGAAAAATATTGATAAATACAGCCCCTAGAGCGAACCATTAAAAGTGTATGGCAGAGATTGCTAACAGTGCCAAACACTCGTTGTCCACCAACTTCTTTGGTAATAGAATCACTGATTTTTAGCAGAGAACAAGGTTTCTAGAATAGAATTTATAGCCTCCCTTTTAGCTAGACATGGTCATGTGATTCAATTCTGGCCAATAAAATATAAGCAGAAGCGGTCTGTGCAAACTCCAGGGAGTGTCCTTTCTTAGTGGGTGGGGCAGACTCTCCCTCCTGCATGCTGGCTGAGAGCAGATGTGAGGTTAGCACCTGCAGCAGCCATCGCGGACCTTGACTTGGAAGCTCTGTGTCAAGATGGCAGTGAGGCCTGATAGAAGGAACCTCAGTCCCTCACAATTATGGAGTCTCCTTATTAGTTATGGATCACCTGCTTACTCTGCCTTCTCTAGGCTGCTCTGACTTTGCAGTTCCTGTCAACCCTAAATGTTACAAAGATCCAAAGCATATCATTGTTCTATATTCTCAAAAGTATCAAGACTGTAGGCAGTATGAAACCTACTATGATGGAAAAAATAAATGCATAATTAGAGGACTTTAGCATGAGACTCAGCATCACAAATCAGCAACATTCACAGCACCTCAAAAATACGTGGTTTCTTTCTCTCCTCTTTGAGTTCTCCAAATTGTAAATCCTGTGACCTGTGTGGGTTGGCTGGTCATGGGCTCTCTGCTGACTCCTCAAAAAGGCAGTGAAATCACTGCTTTGTTATTTTATAGTGTACTTTAGAGAATTAACTTAGCCTCCGATGTTATAAGAGAAAAATGTAAAATATACTATTTTCAAAAATCAACTGTAAAGTGTTACAGTGCCATAACAAATCTGGCAATTGGCCCAGATTGAAACATATTGAACATTTCACTCAGAAAAACATGCCCCAGCTGGGCAGTGTGAGAAGAGGAGGTTCATATACATTTCCTGTGTCTCTATACTTGAGAACTAGAGAGAAACTGCCTGATGAAAAAGGTTACTGTTAGTTACTCTAACAGTTTGCCTTAGGTATAAGATCAGCTGAAAACTACAGCCCATGGTAGAAGTTAGGCATAGCTCCAGGATAGCACCTTAGGCACAGAAGAGAACAAGCCATCTGGTCCACCTGGGATGGTAATGAGGCATTAGGTGCAGGTGAGTGTGGAAATAGCATACACACAGCTACTGGGGAGTATAAAGGCTTTGGTGGTTGAAGTTAGCTATGAATGAGCTATACCTAAAAATGTTGGCACTCAGGTATACATAAGTGAAAAAAGTGTTCGACTGGCATATCTCAAAAAACAGAATCGTTACTGAACAAAAATGGAGTTCCATTGCCTGCCACCTCCAAAAGGCAAATTCTAGAGGCAGAGAATGTGAGAAAGGATAGGTGTTTATATGAATGCTGAAAAATCTGGGAGAAGGGGGAACTCTGCATCTCAAAGCTCATTTCCTCTGCAAAGCCCAGACAAAACCCAGCCGTCCTCAGCAAGATCAAAACAAAAGACAGTGCCTAGAGTTCCTACTCCATTTAAAGTAGGGTCCTTTGGAGCCCAGGTGGCTGCTGCGTGGTCATCCAGGTAGCTTAGCTGGTTCCCAGCTACTGTCTCCAGGCTCCCTCCTGCAGGCTGCCAGGCCTCATCGCCATTGACCGTGAGGATTCTAGGGCCACAAGATCCCACACTCCCGGGCTGGAGAGCACACAAAACACCTGCAAATGCTCCACCTGGTTGGCAAGAAAGATGGACACCCATTCTGGAGGCCATGGGCTACTGCCTGCTAAGGTCACATGGTCCATGAAGAGGACAGGCCAGTACACCTCCGAGTATAGGTTCCAAGCAGTGAGTGGCAAGTAAGACACAGTTTCTTGGTTCCCCTGGGTTTATATGAGTTTCTGGTGTAGAACATACCAGGTGCTTTCTCAGAATGACTAATCAGTTTCCTAAACTTTTGTACATTCTGTGTGGGTCCACCTCCCAACCAATCCCTGCTTTCCCCAAGCTACAGTGACAGGCCTTTTGGTCCAGCATCTCCCTCTGCTGCCACTTTAACTTCTATTGTGCACTGGCTCACCATCCCCTAGTCCACCCCCAATCTGATACCAGAAGGGGATAGGAGGGCTTTTTCTGTCTTACCCAATTATCTTGCTAACCCTACCCCTACTCAGTGTAAGAACTTCCTCCTGCCACCATCTTGCCCAAGGGTGGGGGAGATTCCCTTGGCATTCCGTCAACTCCATGCCCCTCCAGCCCTATATGAAGCGAGTTGCCCTCACTTGGCGCTCACCAGCAGAAAATGGCTCCAACCAAAAGCCTAAGTAAAGAGGCCCTGAGAACCCTGCACGGCCTCTCAGGTGGCTCTGAGGACAGCCTCAGCAGGAGGAGTGAGGGATCTGCAGGTAGGAGCCGGACCTCTCTACCTGGAGTGGAGTGTCCACAAGGCACGATTAGGTTCAATGCAGCCTCGAGGACCTGCGAAAGTGCTGCAAAACTCAATGTCTTTGCCATGGCCCAGCGTGGTTTGGTAGGGGTTGTCTGGCTGCATGCCAAGCCCTCTGTGACCTGAGGAGCATGGCTCCGTGCAGAAGTGGCCCCCAGGTTCCATTCACACAGCTAGCTCCGCCTCCCCATGGCGGCCCCTCCTGTTCCCCACCCTCCCAGAGGCCCAAGAGACTGTCTATTGGTATCAGAATGACCATTTTCAATCAATCACCATCATTTCCAATATTTTTTCCTTAAGAGATATAAAGACAATTAACTTCAGTACGATAATAGAGATTGCTGAACATATCAGCAATCACTCCAAGCAGAATAATAATGGCAATATAAAGTTGCATAAAAATTGCTTAATTGTTAAAATATTAAAGTCTTTTGCTTTGTAGTTAACTGTCGTTTTGCCAGAGGGAATAGTTCTGAAAAGTCCTCAGCAAAAAATTAAAAAGTAGCACTGAGAATTAGCCACATCAATAACAATTAGCAATTGAATGAGAAAAAATAGAAATAAATGTCACTATTGAGGTCTTTTTATTTGATCCTGTAATCTTTTTTGGCTAAGTTTTTATGATCCCACAAAAACCATTTATTACAAAATATTCTAACATAATTTCAGAGAATAAATATATAGAATAAGAACCATTAAGGTAGTTAAAAGATATTTTAATAATTTTATTTTGAAATTCTAATGGTTAAGAACTAGAAATCAAAGTAGAAATTCCCCAAACTAAGATTCCATTACTAATGGGCTCCTCACTTTGAACAATAGAAATATTTCTTTAAACGTAAGTGCTATTTTTCATTGCAAAGGAATTTGAAAGATCACTTTCCTCTTCTGGAAGAATCAGAGAAGATTTAAAAATGATAGTCACTACCTATCATCTTAATCAAGAAGTGTAGCCTTTATACTTTCACCTGTCCTTCCAACCTCTCTCCTTTACTCAGATATGTGGAAACAGCTCTCAAAGCAGGATATTTCCAGATTTCAACAACACTGCAGTCAGGGTTAACCTGGCCCACGTGGTCCCTTGCGCAAACAACCGAAAGGCACTCTTTCTCCTGGAGTCAAGCCTTCTAATCCTTGCGGCTCCGCAATCAGAGCATGGCCCCCACTGTCCTCCTGGCCAGGAGCTGCAGGGCAGGGCACAATGTGTCCCCCAGTCCTTGGTGGCCCTGCCTGCACCTGACAGAGCAAGACGGTTTGCTTCACATTCCTCTGGAGGAAAACCTCTGAGAAATACCTTCTGCTAAGTGAGCTACACAGAACAGGTTATCCTGCACGTGTACACCCTTAAATGGAAGAATTGGGAGGGAAGCTGAAGAAATAAATTCCTGGAACCTTTATTTAAAGGAACAGACTTGCTTTAGTTTTACAAACACACTCTCAATATCCAAACCACTTATCCAACACTGATTTGAACCTCTTTTGAGCTTTTTCAGCCCGGAAGCACGAGATATGTTAGACTGAAAAAAAAAAAAAAAAACTATGGTGATGATAAAGAGGACAAAAACTGATCGGGGAGGGCCAAGAAGCAGCACGTCCCCATCGGTGGCTGTTTTGGTGGTTCCTGGCCAGCTCCTGCCCTGCATTTGTCCCTTTCACTTGAACTTCCACCATGCCTCATGGTCCAGTAACAGGACTTTTCAAAAACTACATTTTCATTTTCTAATGGGTTACGATCTCAGACCTTAGATCTGTGAACGAGCATTCTGTTCTTCCAATGGTAAAAGGGTCTTTTAAAGAGTAACGGGGTGGGTTATTCTGCTTCATGGAATTTCTTCACGGTAGACAGCATCCCAAGGACCCTCTCTTTACGTACAGCCATGTGTCTGGAGCTTGGCAACATTGCCCCTTAAAAAGCTGGACCACGTGAGGCTCTATCTGTAATATCATGAGATGGGGTCCTTAGTGAGAAGCAATGTGCAGCAGATGAAAGAACAACAGACTAGAAGTTAGGAGTGCTGGGTTTCGGTCATGACCTCTTGCCCATAAGCAGTTGTGTGGCCCTGGGCATTATTTGAGGGACCTCACTTTCCTCACGCGTAAGATGTAGACTGACTCTGTAGACGCTCATAAAGTATGGTTATCTCTGTTCTAAATTTGGTCCTGGATTAATCTCCCAGTTTGGAAAAAGAATCACATGGTGGACATGTAGGTTTGTCAACCTCGCAGTTGAATTCATGAAATTCCTGACAGTCACCCAGTAGCTGGTGTCAAGAACAACGGCATCATAATGAACCACCGTGAGTAAAGAACAGAAGAAATTGATGCTGCAGAAAGTGGTAGGTAGTCAAAAATCTCATGAATATACACTATTGTACTGACATTTCTATGGCTCCATTTATATCCTAAATAACAGAATAAATGCTTTTGACTTTTACAAAAGCCATAATCAGGCAACAAAACAGGTTGCATGTCATGATTTGATTTTGAAAGAATGTAGAGAGAGTGGTGCCCTCCAAGGTAATAACGGTGTTTATTGCTCAGTGACAGGTACATGTTTAATTTTTCTTTTTTATCAGTGTTTTCTCATTTCTACTTTATGCATTTATTGATTTGTAATAATAAATAAAACAATATTCTGAATTTTGCTTCTCTTACAGTTTTTTACAGTTTCTCTGCCTGGAAAATAATTCAGAACACTACATGTCTACTCTTTTTATAGGTAAAAAGGAGAAAACCCAATTCTTATTCCCTAGCATGTCTTCCAGGAAGAACATTTTTTTCATCAAACTATACCAGAATTTTAAAACTCCTTTATTGAGATGCCCTTATGTTACTTAATTGTGTAACTATTAGAAATAGTCCTCAATTGTGACTATTTCTGAGAAGCAAGATAGGGTCAGCCTGGAATTTAAAAAAAAAAAGGGTTGAGCTTTGGCTGGTGTCTCCAGTTCGATTCCTAGTCTGGGCATATGCCTGGGTGGCAGGCCAGGTCCCCAGTAGGGGGTGTGCAAGAGGCAACCACACACTGATATTTCTCTCCCTCTCTTTCTCCTTCTCCTCCCTTCTCTCCAAAAATAAATAAATTAATTAAATATTTTAAAAAAGAAGGTTGAGATTGAAGAGCTCAGATTTACTGACTCTTCCTAAGACAAGTTACAGAGGTTTCCAGAGTCGTCCTAAGAGCAGAAAAGCAAAGCTGCTTCTGGTGGATTCAAATCCTCCTCTATTTTAAATTATAACTCAGCTTTTCTCAAGTTGTTCAATCTTAAGCCCTTCACTCAACCTCTCATTGTACCTCAGTTTTCTCATCTGCAAAATGAGATGAGTATTGCTAGGACTAAATGAGATCCTACTTGTAAAGGGGCACAGTTCAGTATATGGAAAACAGTAATTTCTTATTGGAGCATCTGATGGCCCAACGGATTCAACTGTAATTAGTTCTAAAATAAAAGTTAAGCCTATTCCCAAACAATTTCAGAATTTAGCCCTGTCAGTCCAGTACAAAATCTCATCCCACCCTTACTGGCCTTCTCCGATTCTGAGAGAAGCAGATCTACCTGAAGTTATTTTAGGCACTGGTTCGGCTTTGATTTTATTATATGAAAACTCTACCTACACAATTGCTCAATTTGAACATATTTTAAATGCTCAAATGAGCAATTTCTCTTTCTTAATACAAAGATTATTATTTCTCGAAGTAGAATTATCTTCTAATTCAATCTAATTATACAAACACAGAAATGTTTGAGTTGGAAGGAAATTTAGAAGTAACAATGTCTTTTCTAATCAGATATCTTTTAATATAAACTCATGTCTAAAAATTCAAAAAGTTCACTTTTAAGTTCCTAACACTGAAACAAAAAGAAACACGACTAAATGTTATACTCGAAGGGGGTGGTGCAGGGTCTTTTAGTACATAAGCTTGATCATTCTTAAGTTAACTATCAAACTATTTGATAGCGACTCAGTAGGGCGGTCCATTATAAAATAAGAGTGGAAGGATGTTTAAAGGACCTTCCCCATTACCTTAAATGTTTCACTGATGTACTTAATAATTACTTGTTGTTCTCAGAAAGTAAATGATTCTAACAGTTAACCTTGCTAGCAATGTACCAGCTCTGCTATGTGAATAGGGAAAGTACTTAGCTCACCTTTAACTATGGTTTATAATACCTACTTCATACAGACATTGTGAGAGGTAGAGGAGGAAATGCCTAAATCATTTAGCAGAATATGAATATAATATCTACTTGTTACATTTTATGCAATGTTCTTATCACTATTTTTTATTTCTGAGAAAATATGAGCATTGGAGATGTTAGTCTTCTCCTTAAAGAATGTGTCAGAATAGAGTATGTTCCCATGAGAATAGCAATTTATCCTAGTCTATTTTCTAAATTCATTCCTTGACAAATTAATTCCTTTTGCTACTCCCTGGGCTAGCTTGGAAGAAAAACCTCTTCAATCCCCTACTTAGGAGAAAAACCTCTTCAATTCCCTACTTCAGTTTTACTCTTATGGGGAACTCAGCCCTTCACAGTGGGTGATTAGGAATTCTTTTTCTTTTTAACTACGAAACCATTTAAACATATAAGGGTACAAAAGACCATTTGAAAGACACCTGTAAATGTGACCTGTAAATGCTAAAATACAAAGATTAAGCAAATGTTAATATTTTGCTTTCTGAACTTCAGTGTTCCCCTCTGTTTTCTAAAAAATCAAATGTTACGGGTACATCCACCCCCGCCTTCCCAGGACGGACCATTATCCTAGTGCTGGTGTGTGTTATATTCACAATGTTTTTCAACTTTATTATGTATGTAGCATCCATAAATAGTAATATTTTAAATTTTACATAAATGAATTATACTTTAAGTATCCTTAACAACTTCCTTTTTTACTCAGCAATACCTTTTTAAAATTAATATTTATTGTCATAGATCTAGACTATTCATTATAAATCTTGCATAGAAATTGTTTGAGTAAACTATAGTTTATATATTCATTCACTGTTAAATGGATTATTTCCCTTGCTACAAACTTGCTCAAGAAACGCCCTGTGAATAGCTTGAGTTTTTCTGGGGTAGAGAAGTGAAAGAGTGGATGGTGAAGTAGGTGCATCTTCAGCTGCACATATTTCCAAACTGTTCTCCAAAGGCATCAAATCAATTTACACTCCAACCAGTTGTATGTGCGTTTCATCTTTCCCCACATCTGCATTAATGCTTGGCATCATTACATATTGAAGTTTCCCAATTTGTTATTGATATTGTGGATGAAAAGGGGGCCACACACTAAACCTGGCAAGCTCAGGGGAGGCCTGCATGTAGGGCCTTCTAGACTCAGAGACATAAATTAACTGGGTAGGATGGTCTAAAATGAAAACTTAATTAGAAGTAGGCCAAGGCGGGTAGTCAGGCCCAAGGCCAGTACCATCCTTCACAAAAGTCAATCTTGACCTTAAGTGAGCCTGTCTATTCCCTTTTTGCATCTAAGATAACATACTTTTGGAATGTCAGAGTAAGCTCCTTTGGCCAGACCCTGCAGGGCACAATCTCCCACCAGAGCAGAAACCACAGAGCCTGCATTGCTGCCGCGCAAATCATCTCCGTGCGCTGTGACTGCTTGTTGTTAACTGTCCTGTACCCACCCCTGTAAAAGAGGTGTGTGTCTGCCTGTTGTTCATTTTTGTCCAGTCCCAGAGATTCCCCTCATTTTGCTTTCTCCCACCTCCCTAATCTATCATCAATGGACTGCATTTTTTCCTCCTTTGATTCTGATGTATAAAGTAAGTGGTAACACTGTTACGGAGGGGAGAGAGGGACCTGAGTCAGGAGGCTCCCCCGCCCCCGCCCCAGCCTGGGTTCTTGTCTCACTCCAAACACACAAATTCAAGCAGGAGACAAACAAGTGTGGTAGAAATGAGATGGCAAGTTTGTTTATGGAACACGTGAGCACAGAGCCGCAGGCAGGGACCCAGCTGGTCTAAACGCCCCATGTGTAGAGGAAACAAAGTCGTTGGTAAGTTTGTTAGGAAGTTAGTGCATTTGGTCTACACTCTTGAGCGGAGGCTACAAGTGGGTAGGTACCAAGCTAATCACAATAATGCAAGACTATTGGGGTTCAGGGGTTATATACCTTAGCCAGCTTCTAGGTCGCCCCTCTTTCTTCCCATTGGAAGTAATGTACAGCTAGAAAGGCTTTCTTTCTCAGTTAGTAAAGGCTTCTTGTCTTAGTCAGTGAAATTGTTAAAGAGGCCACCTTTCCCAACACAGTCTCAAGGACTCCCCTTCTCCTGCACTATTTTGCTTGTTAGGTTCAGGATACCACCAGTCTTATGAAACTGAGCTCAGGATTGCTGAGTTAATGGGTAAGACTCGTCTCCCTTTTGCTCCTCGCCTCTTGTATTAAGTTCTTTGTTAGATTGTAACGGCAAGGGCCCTGCCTTTAGTCCCTCTGTCCGCTCATTCCCAACAAAACTGCCGTTTTCTGGAGCATTTTCTCAGTCCACTGAGATTTCGCTTCCTGGCAATTGTCATAAACTAGGCTCAAATAAAATTATCTGCAGGTTTGGAAGTTTCTGACGTTGATAATATATTTTTTCACACCTGCCTGAATTATTTACCAATACAGTCATTTGCCAGTTATCTCGTAATACCATTTTCTGAAAAAAAGTCTTTGTACTATCAGGGGAAAGAGCAAATGAATTACTCTAACAATTCAACCTTTCATGAAAAATACTTTCTTAAATAAAAAGACAAAATCAATGAATGAAGGGGATGAATCAACATCTCTAAGTATAAATGTGAATGAAAAAGCACATTCTTCTTATGAAGTAGCCAGAAGTAAACCAACACAAAAAAATCTTAATTTAACTTCTACTTTGAAGTTTAGGGTCAACTGGATTATATTAATTCCTTAATAAACCACAAAAACTGCAATTTCTTCTTTATATCTTTCAGAAGTAGGGTAGAAATATATAAAGCCCTCATAGAAATTAATAAATATTTCCTGTTGAGATCTCATATTCCATTTGGCTGGCAAATCAAAATTAGTTCAATAATTTATGCATCAGTGAGGATAAATTGATGAGTTCTGTGTAGGCATTTGCTTTTATGTAAAAAAATCAAATCCAAGTCTGTCATGTTACAAATGTGCTTGCTCTTGGGTCTTCATAAAAGTAAAAACTGCAGTGATCTTTGGAATATGAATTCCAATGTTGTTTTATGTAAAGGAGTATCAAACACAATAATAAACTATTTCTCATTTTTGCTTACCAATATTGTGCTCATCTCCAGATAAAACTATAAGAATAACCCTTGCTATGATAAATATAATTTTTGAGATGTAAAATTTGTGCTTTTTGTTGTGGTTTCTGTCATTTTTGTTTGTTTTTTCATTCTTGTTTATACTTTCTACCATTGAAAAATGAGAATATTCACCTGACTAAACTATGTCTTTATCATATAGGCCTAAGGATTGGGATGTAGTCTAGGTAAACTTACCACAAAGAACATGAACATTTCTAGAAATAATATCTATGTAGACACACAGGAAATCAGAACTGATGCCTGGTATTGTTACATTCGAAGGCAGCCCTCACACTGTCTTGGTCTTGATCTCAGTGAGACTCTCTGTAGAATATTAAAAATAATTTTCTAGAGATGTATTTATTTCATATGAGATAAAAACGCATTGCACATCCTTTCATTTTCAAAACCTGTTTCTAGCCCTGGCTGGGGTAGCTCAGTGGATTGAGCGCGGGCCTGCGAACCAAAGGACCGAGGTTCGATTCCCAGTCAGGGCACATGCCTGGGTTGCAGGCCAGTTCCCAGCATGGGACACATAAGAGGCAACCATACATTGATATTTCTCTCCTCCCTCTCTCCTACCCTTCCCCTCTAAAGATAAATAAATAAAAAAATAAAATAAAATTAAAATTAAAAAAAGAAGTCAAAAAGTTAAAAAAAAAAAAAACCTGTTTCTAAAGCAAGTACGAGAAAACTGTTTTGATTTAAATGCCTTTCAAAATTGACAATGCTTGATTACTTGGTGTTCAATAGAGTCAACGATTCAACCAACTTTATATTTGTATGTAATAATTTACTAAGAAATTATTTTAATAAGCCAAATGTACATATCATTAATAAAGCAATGCAGTAACTTGTAGTCATTTTTTAAAGTGTGGTAATTACACTTTTTATAAATGCTGTTTATGCAAATACTCACACAAAATAGCCATAAGTTTGCTGTAGATGAACTCGTGGAACAAGTGAAATAAAGCAGAATCAACACCATGGATTATACTCCCTCGTGCATGCAGCTCACATAGTAACCAAACAGCATGGTGTACTTTACAGCACTATTGAGCACATTATGTGTTTAAAGAAAGAAAATCAGGAAATGCTAGAATTTTTTATCATTTTGTATTTTATTCTGAAATTATTCTATGTTTGAATCTTTTTAAAAATTAAATGATTCATCAGAGTTCTAAATTCCTTGTTGCATCCCTGGAATAAACTTCACTTGGTCATGAAGTATAATTCTCTTATACATTGATTAATTTGATTTTCTAACATTTGTTAAGGATTTTTGCATATACATTAATGAGAAACACTGCATTTTTTCTGCTACTTTGTCTGGTTTTGGTATCAGGGTAATACTAGCTTCATAAAATGAATTGAGAAGTATTTCTTTTCTTCTTTTTTCTGAAAGAGATGTTGTAGAATTAGTATTAATTCTTTTGTAAATGGTTAGTAGAATTCTTCAGTAAAACCATCTGGACTTGGAGATTTCTTTCAGGGGAGTTTTTTCATTACAAATTGAACTTATTTAATAGTCATGAGGCTATTCAAGTTACTTCTTTCATATTGGATGAGCTGTAATTTGTGTTTTTTCAGAAACTGGTTTACTTCAACTAAGTTGTCAAATTTCTGCCTGTAGAATTATTTGTAGTATTCCCTTATTATCATTTTGTGTCCACATCGGTTTTAGTGGCATCCCTTATTTTCTTCCAGACATGGGTTGTGTCCTTTCTCTTTTTTCCTTTAATAGCCTTCCCAGAGGGTTGTCAATTTATGAATTTTTTTCAAAGATCTAGTTCTTCATTTCACTGATTTTCTTTTTTTTTTTTGCCTTTTTATTGTCAATATCATTGCTTTCTGCTTTTTATTATTTCTTCTATTTGGTTTGGGTTAATGTTACTCTTCTATTTCATAGGTGCTTGAGGTGGGAGCTTAGATTATTGACTGGAGACTTTTCTTCTCTTACCATGTATGTGTTTAGTCCTATAAATTCTCCCCTGAATGCTCTAGTTGTGTCCCACAAATTGTGATATGTTGTATTTTTATTTTCACTCAGTTTAATGCATTTTTAATTTCCTTTGAGACTTCTTCTGTGATTATTTAGAATGTGTTGTTTATTCATAGTGTTGTTTAGTTTCCAAGTGTTTTGAGATTTTCCTGTGCAAATTTCTCACTTTTTATAATGATGCCAGTCATATTGGATTATGCTATATATATACTATACTATACTATACCTACTATACTATAATCTAGCATAAACATCTCTTATAACTTATGTAGATCTGCAAAGACCCTATTTCCAAATAAGGTTACATTCACAGGTTTCAAGGATTCGGCCCTGGGATATCTTTGAGAGTCATTTCTCAAGTGACTACTACTCAGACTTTAACTCTAAGACAAAGTATTGGGAAAAGAATCAGGCTTTTTTTTTTTTTTAATGAATCACAAAGTAAGAAAGCATGCAGTACCTTTTACTCAAGATTGTAGACAGGATTGTGATGAATGAAGTTGGGGATTAGAGGCAATAAATTGATAACAGGCAAAGAACTGTTTTTAACTTACAAGTGTTAAGTAAATTTGATGATAAATATAGAAAATTCCAGTTAACACATAATTATAACTAGTTTTCTTCTATAGCAAGATGAAATTTTATAATAATGTATGTGTCTGACTACTTATTATTTTAAATTATCTCTCGCTCTCTCCTGAGACTAATCTTGAAGCAGAGATCTTGTCCTGCACTGCAGAATCATCAGCACTTAGCCTGGGGCCTAATAAAGATCAGATACTCGGTAAATACGTGTGCAATAGATTGAATAAATAAAAAAAGCATACAATGTGATGATAGTATTTGCCTGAATTCCATTCATAAGACCTGTCCATTCATAAAATCCTCAGCCAGGAATGACTATGGTGGTGCTTCCATCTCAGTCCTGGTCCAGATCCTCTGCCCTCCTTATCTGGCTGTCCGCCTCTGGTGGACACTCCTAAGGTAGACTAGCCTTTTCTAAATCCTGATGTGATGTGTGCAGAGGAGTGTCTTTTTGTAAAAGTCCCCCAAAATACAGTCCTAAAAATAAGAGAAATTTCTTCAATTACAGAGTTTTCTTATTTGTCATTTTTTACATTTTGAGAAATTTTGAAAACACAAAATATAATGACTGAGATAGCAGCATCCATATTCCAGCTATTCGTGGTTGCTTACAGTCCCCTTAAAAAGGAAATCAATGGAGATATGAAGTCCAGTTTAACTTCTCCAGTTCCATTTCACTCTCCCACCCCCACCATCTCCTCATTATCATGGCATTGGGCTGTATACCTTCATTCTTACTTAAAATATGTTTACATTTACATCTGTTACCTTTATTCTTTCTAATACTGTTTGAGTACAGAAATATTTTAATTTGTAAATGTGGATATCCAATTGTTCCTCAGTGTTTATTTATCCTTCCTCCACTGATTTATAGTGTTACATTTTAAAAATAAAGTTTTCTACTTATATTGTGTCTCCTGAATTATCTTCACCATTCCATTGGATTTTTTTGTTTGTATATTTCTGGCCATTAGCACACTGTTTCAATTAATACAGCTTTATAATGGGCACTGAGTCATAGTAAGGTACTTTCTCCAATTTTGTTCTTTGTTTTGGTTATTCTTGGATCTTTTCTCTTCCATATGAATTTTGGGTCAGCTCACCAAATTTAATGCCAAATAAAAAAAAAACTCATTAGTGTTTTGTCTCGAAATTAACTTATTTATAATTTAATTTAGGAATTTTATATCACTATGATATAGCATTCTTTGAATCTATGAACATAACATCTCTCCACTTTCAGGTTTTATGTTTAACATTTTATGTTTATCATATATAAAATATCTGATATAAAATATTTTAATGCTTCATAATTTTCTCCATTAAGATTTTTTTAATTCTTTAAAAAAATTTATTGATTGACTTGAGAGAAAGAAGAGAGAGAAACATCAATTTGTTGTTCCACTCACTTCTACATTCATTGGTTGACTCTTGTATGTGCCCTGACCAGGGACTGAACCTGCAACCTTGGCATATTGGGACGGTGCCCTAACCAATTGAACTAAACAGCCAGAGCCTCCATTAAGATCTTTAATAGACTCCAGTCATTTTTTCAGCTTTTGCCAGTGTTAAGAATCATATTGTGTTTAACGTAATTTCTATATAATTTTTGGAATAATATAGGTTAATCCTTATTGAGTACTTATTTGGCCAGATGCTGTTTTTTTAATATATTTTATTGATTATGCTATATTACAGTTGTCCCATTTCTCCTCCATCATTCCCCTCCACCCTGCACTCCCTCTCCCACCCACATCCCCCCCTTTAGTTCATGTCCATGTGTCATAAGTTCTTTAGCTTCTACATTTCCCACACTATTCTTGCCCTCCCCCGTCTACCTTCCACCCACCGTCTATGCTACTTATTCTCTGTACCTTTTCCCCCTCTCTCCTCCTCCCACTCCCCTGTTGCTAACCCTCCACGTGATCTCCATTTCTGTGGTTCTGTTCCTGTTCTAGTTGTTGGCTTAGTTTGCTTCAAGGACTTTACCTGTTAACTAGTTCAAACCTCCTAACAACTCTGAGAGAGAAGTAATATTATTACCTCCCATTTTATAGGTGAGGAAACTGCAACACAGAGAAACTAAATATCTTAGCACAGGTCACACTTCTACTAAGTGGCAGAGCTTGAATTTGAGCCCAGTAGTCATACACAGTTATATAGAGAAATTAGATTAGAAAAACCCTGGCATCCTGGCATTAGCTGCTACATCACGGGTTATAGTGTCCTGGCATTTGATCAGAGTAGAAGAGAATTGGGATGTCCCGGCATTAGGTTGCGAGGCTGCGGGGTGCCTGGTAAGCAAGTCTGGAGTGAAATTGGGTATTTAAAGTGTGGCTATCGGGGGGACAGATAAGAGGTCCTTTTCCTGCCCAAATATTCTGTGATGAAATCCAGTTTGATTTGCTCTTTCTGTATTATTGTTAAAATTATAAAATCATGTTAGAATTTTGAAAATAAAATTACATATATCAAATGATATCAAAAATATCCTAGGTAAATACTGCTTTAAAGAGTTGTGTGGATCTAGCACATTAAAGCATTTTGTAGCTGCTTGCCTATCTAGTAGGAACTGGAGTATTTTAAAAATAATTTTTGAAAAGGGCAAAACATTGTTAAATTCCATAGACTAAGGGAAAGGGCACATCTCATATTAAATATGCCAATGCAGATCTTTACGGATGTCATACAGACTGCTACCATGAACAACTACCAGTGCGGGGGCGGGGAGTCATCTTTATGAGACAAAAGTTAGCTATGGTTAATTCTGCCTTGAGTGAGAGCTGTGCTCAGTCTGTCCATCTTTTAAAGTTGATGTCTCCAAAATAAACATACATAGCTTACTGCTTTCCGTTTCATAATTTCGATCAGAGAGGACCATCTGATTTTTTCCTGTTTCATTTATGTGGTTCTACTCATTTGTAAATGTGAAAACATTATCTTCCAATCACAAACTCCAGGGTCCTCCTTTATGTTCTTTTCCACCCCATCCTCCTGGCTCTGAGGATGCCAGACTCCTCAGTCATCATTAGGAGCCACTGCAGCTCAGGAGCTCCTGCGGGGACAAATCTAAGGACTGAGATCAAATTGCCCAGCAAGGCTCTGCAAAACCTGATTGAGAACCACCTCAAGGCTTCACCTCAAAAATGAACAATTGCTAGGAAGTCACACCCTCTCACTTTCTTCTCATTCTTTGCAGCCTCTCATTTTTCAGGTATTTGTATAAATGTACCTGCCCTCTCATGGAATTATCCTCTAAAATGCTAAGGTGATTCAAAGGGTAAAATAAAAGTAAGCCTTCAGAATAGGCTGTTTTGTAGCATATCTTTAGTGATTATTTTTAACTCTTATTTTTATGATTAATCAAGCTTGAGAAACACTGGTGTGGGAACAAGGAGTCCTAGCCACCGGGCAGTGTAGCAGGTGACCCAGAGCACCAGCTCTGAAGTCACACAGTCCTAAGTCTGCATCTCAGATCTTGTACCTCCAGCTGTGTGAAGCTGGGCAAGTATTTAAATCCTCTAAACCTGCGTACAAGTATAGCTATCCTAGGAGTTCATCGTGGAGATTACCAACAACATTCATGAAACCTGCTCAGTATACAATATTCACTATTACAGTGGAACCTCAGTTCTCAAACTTAATTTGTTCTGGAAAACTGTTCGAGAAGTGATTTTTCAAAAAGCCAAATCATTTTTTTTTCCATTAGAAATACTGTATCAGCGTAAAAGGGTAGTCAGGTCAAGAACTGAAAGTCGTTCAACAACTGAGACATTTTTTCCATAAACAACTTGGTGGAGAATCAAATTGTTCAAGAACCAAGGCTTAACTATTTCATCATCAACATCTTCACCGCACTGTCCGAAGGCATGACTATGTTATTTCTCTGTATGTGAAGGCAATGAACACTCAATGTTCAATGTAGTCCACAAAATAAAGCAAGCAGGTAGGTAACATTTAACAGCAAGATTTATATATGAATGGCTGAATTAATTAGAAAATAACTCTTCCATGACTGAACATATTAAGCATTGTTCTAAATACTTTACATATATTAAATCATTTAATCCAATTTAATCCTCACAAAAACTTTATAAGGTAGAGTCTCTCATTACCCTCACTTTACAATTGAGGAAACTGAGGCAGGAGAGGTTAAGTGCAGTGACTGAAGTCACAAAGCTGAAAAGTGGTAGAATCAGAATTAAAATACAGACAATCCACCTCAGAGTTTGCATGCTTAACCACTAAGCTATATAAATTTTGATGTTTAAGGCAGAAGTTTCAGCTCTCTAGAAAAATACACTCACATGAAATATCTCATTCTCAAAAGGATCAGAAAAATGTAACTTACTATCCTTATTTCCACTACCTGCTCTGTAATTATCTCTTCTGCATACATTAAAAGCATCCAACTGATTCCATTGACAAGCTGGAATCCTGAAAATTGCGGTGGCTGTTACCTGCAAAATAGGAGGAAGAAATATATGCAAGAAGAGCTAGTGAGAAGTGCACATGGTGGGAAAATTCATTAAGTCCCCCAGCTTCTCATTTTGTGCATACAAGGGCATTCCAGGATAACAGAACAAACCGTTATCCTCCAGCAGCAACAGTATCTCTGCTATGTCTGAGTCAGATGCTCAGACAGTAGAATGTACTGAGGAAATAAGAGGATGGAACTCAAGGGGAACAGGCTGCATTGCTCTGAATTGAACTCCAAACGCCTGAGCGTGCCGCCTGGATGCCTACATCCCAACAGGAAGAGGTAGATCCTTTGACCTTGCTTGATAGATTTTATTGGGTACCAGTCAGGGCTTTCAAAACATCTCAGTGTTCAAAACAAGAGAGTTCAGACTCCAAAGCTTCTACAAAAGGAGACAGTCTTTTGTACAGAAAGCTGCAAGACAGATCAGTTTTACCCTAAACTGGTTCAATCTCTGTGTTTGAATGGCTGCCAGTTTTTTTCAGTTTCTTCAAGGTGCCAGCCCAGGTAACTCACGCACTGTTTCAGCGCTCTCAGTCGTCTGTTTCCCTTCCAGGACACACTACGTCGTGATGCGAAAAAACCAAGAACCGGTCTCCCTATTTACTTCCTAATGTCAGAAAACAATCTAAAATGAAATGGAGAAAATGTAAGATTCGATTTCCCTCTAATTATATAGGATGAAATATTCACTGGACCAGGTTTATGGCAGACTGAAAACTTCAATAAGCACGCTCCTCCTCTCATTACCTCTCAGGGAAAATGGCATCTTGTTTCTCACGTACGTATTCCTGAACATTCTATGATACATTATGGGAACAGATGCCGAAAAGGACGTGCCTATTGTCTACTATATAAATGTTTCAACTATCTAATCTATAGAGAAAAACTAGGAGCAACGCAATTTCTTATAGGTCAGAGTAAAACAATTCCTTTCACTATCACTTTTCATTTATGCCAATATAAAGAAATTTTCTACAATGAGAAAAATTTCCCCAGCTTTGCAACCAGCTTATCTGCAAAGAACTGCTAAAAGTGAAAGCATCTTGAGCTTTTACTAGACATATAATAATATTAAAGAATAAATATTAATTTTAGGTGTGATAATAGTGTTTTTGTTAAGCTTAGTGACTCTTTTCACATGGGAACTAAGCTTCCTGCATAACAAAAGTATGTAAGGCCTACAGTACAAATTGTCCTCAGTGCCTTTTCTAACAATGGTATTAGGTAAATTATTCAGCAAAAAAAAAAACCTTCCTTAAGTGTCATAAATTGAAAAAAGGAACATTCTCTTATTCTCCATTTTTAGTAATTCCTTTTGGTAACACAAAAAACTCTCCGTGAAGTACATTTCAGGTGGTCTTTACATCTGCGTTCTGGGAATTGAAGAGATGGGGAAGTAAGTAATAAGAATTGCGGGTCCTTTCCCCACTGCTAAGGCCAGTGTGGACAGGTCTAGACCAGAGAGGGGAAGCGTGGGTACCAGTGGCAGTGCTGGAGTAGGCAAGTGGAAGATTAAGGAGTAAATCTGGTGAGAAATCAGAAAAGGAAACAACAAAACTTCTTTTCCAAATGTACAGAGTAGAATTACACTGTATGACAATTTTAAAGGTACAATAAAACTAGTCTCCCCATACTACTGCTAATCAACTACAAAAGGAAAACCTGGCAATCACCACCTTAACCAAGTGATCAGAGTTAATGTCAATAGTAATGGGGTATCCACATTTTGTCACTCCTGGTAGGGTGCACTGGGGAGAGCACAATGTGACTTCCACAGTATTGCCATCCAAACCACACGGAGACATCGATCAAACTCGACCAACAGATATTCTTCAAAACAACTGGCCTATACTTTTCGGAAATGTCAATGGCATGACCTACAAAGAAAGACTGAAAGACTGGTCCAGATTAAAGTCGACTGACTAAAGGGATGTGGTGACCGCCACACATTACATGGAACACGATACTGGGATAAATGATAAAATCTGAATAAGGTCTGCAGATGAGCCACTGGTATCATTTTAATATAAAGTCTTCAACTTAATTGCTGTGTTGTGCTTGACGTAATAAAATACACATGGAAGGGTTTAAGAGCAAGTGGTATTTTGTCAGCAACTCACTCAAATGGCTTAGGAAAAACATTAAACAGGAAAAGAGAGAATGATAGAGCAAATAAAGTAAAATGCTCTAACTTTTCTGTAAGTCTGAAATATGTCAAAGTTATAAAAAAGAATTTGTGAGGATTTAGTATATTCCCAACGTTAAGGTCCTGTCTCTGTTCTCAATGTATTTAAGAGAATTTGATCTACTACAATAATATTTCACTCTTATGATTCCAAATTAAATTGACAGGGCTGAAAAACTGATTCATATCAAGGATTTTATGTTGAAATTTATCCATATTAGAAAGTTTAAGAAAGCCTAGGACTTATTTTAATAAATTGAATTTATCCTATTATAATGGTTAAAGTACCTGGAAGTCTTCTTCAAATAACTAAAAAACTTTAAAATTTTTATCAACTTCAGAAGCATAATTTAAAATGTTTAAGGGCATTTCAGTTTACAAGTGGACTCCAACATTAATCAACTACCTCCTTAAAAGGAATTCTTAAAATTTGCTAGATTTTTTAAGTAAAATAAAATGAATTTCAATGCTTAGGAAAGAAATGTTTTTAACATATAAATTTAATAAATTGAATATTAATTTTTAAAAATAAAGTTTGCTTTGGATAATCTTTTCAGGCACCAAAAGCCGTTCCCAGGAACACAGGAAACCCCCTTCGACAAGACAGCCACCATGGCTTCCTAACAGGTGTGGGCCTTTCCCCTCACAGTGCAGTCTGTGCGCAGCTGAGATGGCCATGCTCCCAAAATACTATTACGTAAAAATCTCTAATTCTTTTCCCCCTTTTCTGATTTAAGTAGAGAAACATTGCAATAGAACATCTTCCTATGTTTTTAGTTTATCCATTGCTTTGTGAGTAGTCTTATTCACCCCTAACATTCTATTTGCTTTAACCAGGAAGTCACCTTAATAACTAAGTTACTAACTCATTAAATTAATTTCTCCCTTTATTTTCTACTGTGCTCAATTCAATATCATAGTCCAATTTAACAAGTTCTTTGCTAAACCCCAGCAGACTAAAATCTGTTTCATCAAGCCTATTTCTTAGATGAAGAAAAGTCTTTTCCTTTTTTCTTATAAATATTTAAAAACACAATTTGAACAATACATACTTTCATTAAGTATGTCCACGAAGAACTCCAGCACTTTAATAATGCAACCTTGAGAAGAACTTCTGAAATGGGTGGGAAAGTGTGGCCGAGAATGCTGGCTGCCTGCCTACCCTCAAATCCATTCTCTCCTTCCTCATGGGTATCAGAATCCCAAATTTTATCTAGGTACATTGCCAGCTGAATCAAAAACTAAATTTATCAACTACCCTTTCAGTCAATATGATAGGAGCATAACTTTTATGTGAGACTTCAGGAAGAGATGCTTAAAGAAATCTCACTCAGCATGCTGGGGTCCCATTCTACCCTTATTCCTTCTCCCATCTTCCAGTGTGGATCCTATGGCCAGTATACCAGAAGCCAGCTAGGGCTGTGAGCTGACCTTGAGGAGGGAAGCCATATATTAGTATGGAAGAGCAGAAAGGGAAAACTCTGGACCTCTCATGATAGTTTGGAACCTATCTTCAGCCTTCTTCTACGGGACAGAGAAGAAACTTCCACCTTGTTCAAACCACTGTTACTCTGGCGTGATCCACTCTATGCAGTTGAACTTTATTCTAAATAATATAAAGAGACATATTTGTTTTACTCTTTTAATAGATATTACCAATGAGCATTTTTGTAACAAGTCTTTTGAAACCAATAGAAAGAATTCTGTATTAAAATTACACATCCAACGTTTAGGCCATTTGTCGTATAAATGATAAATTGCTGTTATTTGACTGTATAAAGCATTATTGAGGAAAGTGCCTCTTATACCTAAAATCATTTAATTTTATGTTACTCACTAAGTATAAAAATACACTGAGTACAATAAATAATAATAGCTAAAATTTATATAGTACATTGCAGTAAATTCTCATACACTTCTCACGGCATTCCTATAAAATGGGCATTGTAATTATTCCCCATTTCACAGATGCACAGAGAAGTGAGGTCACTTGGCCAGCATGGTACCACCAGTCAGTGGTAGAACCCGCATCTGAATCTAGCTGTTCAATTGCAAAGCCTGCACATTAACCCGTTATGCTAATGAGAGTGTCAGGAAGGTTTATAAGACATTCTCAAGGTCAAGCCATTAGATCGGACTAGGATTGACACAGTCTTCTGATTCCAGTTTTTTTCATTTAATCAGAATGGATGCCAATGAGGTTTTTAAATTAATAAGGCATATTTTCAGACTGTTAAAAACTCTACTATCACAAAAAGATAAAACCCTTTCAATAATTCTGTGCTCAAATGTAACATAAATATAGCATCTTCCAAAGGAAGCAACAAAGGTAATCTCCCCTCTCTGAATGTAAAATTTCCAATTCAATAAGAAATTGATCCAACATCTAAAAAATTCAAATGTAACAGTATCTATATCTATACTTATATCTATAATTACACAGAGATCGTCTGTTTTTTTCCAGGTAAACAGACTATTGCCCTTTATTCTCTGGAGTTTCGTAAGCATTACTAAAATTGTCTCATATTACACTCAAGCTTGTTTTTATAAAACAAGATCACCATTTCCTCTGTTAATTAAACAGATCTTTGCCATCTCCAACTTGGTCCCCTTACTTCTCATTCATGCTCCTTACTCAGTCACCACCACAGAATCTTATTAAAACACAGTGTACCCTGCGACTCCCTGTCACTCTGGGCACACACTCCATTGCCGCTGCTGTTTTGCATGGTCCTCCCTAATTTGGTTCCCACGTACTTATTCAAATTTATTCCTCAGAATTTCCCTACCTACACAGCTCCCTTCGCCTCCTATACCATCATTTTATATCAAAAACAAGTCAGAAGCCAACAGGGGCCGAAACTAGTAATAAGATGAGACCAATGGGCACCGGAAGCTTTGAGGGGCTATGCAGGCAACAGACTGTAGTTGTTTCAGTTACAGGGTATATGGCTTCTGAAAGCAGGGGAAGTAAGCTGGAGTCCGAAAAGCAAGGATCCAGGAACAGGAGGAAAGGGGTCCCATGTTTGGCAGGCTGAGGTCAGCTTTTAGGAATTCGGACCAGTTAAAAAAACAGACCCTCCCCCAAAACCCCAAAACAAAACAGGCAGGGCAGAGGAGCTGGCACTTGAAGTATGGGCTAGGCAAGCGGATCTATACGAAAGCTCCAAGCCTCTGCTCTCACACTGGGCCTTAGGCCTCTTCGCTCTTACCACTGATGTCTCTGGCTCCCTACACCTTGAACCTGTCATCAGTGTCCTTCCTTTACATTTTTTCTTTACAGCGCTTTCTCCTTGGCTTCTTTTCTTTGGGGCAAGTACTAAAACGTAACTGAGATTAAGTATTGATACTCTTTCTCCATTTCATAGATTTGGTCGGACTTCAAAGTTGGAAAGAATCTACAGCGATTCCTCTGCAGAATATGTTGTTTCTGAGCGTTTTGGGGGGAAAATTTCCAAGAAATCTGCTGAACGCTGCAGTGAATTATGAACCTGGGCCGAGGATACATCATCCGAGAGGCCCAAACACAACTGGTATTTCATATGTGAAAGCTGTAGCTTATGTCAGTCAATCAGGAAACCATCTTACTGAATGAAGTCTGGCCTTTATCTGAATTAGAAGTCATGGGACTACAAAGTCGTATTTGATAATGATATTTGTTTATCTCATTGCTGCCATACTCAATTTTTAATAAAAATTCTGGGGCTTTTGGTCTCTTTCAATGCTTTTTATCTCATTATTGTCACCTTTCCTCCCTGAAATAGCCCTTCACATGACATGGCAAGGCAAGAAAGTCAGGTTTGCTTGGAAGCTTCTTTTCATTTATAATATTGGCTTTCTGGTCAACACCAAGGAAATAAGTTAAATAAAATTTCTTGTCTTCACTGGTTCCTTTTCTGCAACAAACATTACACTCTTTCCAAGATAAAAGTCAAAACATCCACTAAAAACAGAACGTTAATGTACATTTCCAAATATATTACAAAGGCACATATAAGCAACTTGGAAGAGTTGCAGATATAAGTGAGAAAGCCAAGAAATACATTGAAGTACCATCAGTATCTACAGTTGTAGACTACCTTTCCTTTAGAGTATAATATACTGATGTGCTTTTATGTTTGTTTACTTATACAATTGTTTGACAAATACCATAAGTGCTCTATGGGACCAGAGCCTTTGATTTGGCTAAACACTCAATCACCATTACTCAGCTCAATATCTAGAATACAGTGGGCACTCAATAAATTGTGATGAATGTATGTCAAAAAAGCAACTGTAGTTACACATCACAGCCCTCTGAGGGGAAAGAGGAAACATTCGGAAGTGATGGGCATGTTTACTATCTTTAGTTGGTGATGGCGTCATAGGTGTATGCATATGTCCAAACTGATCAGATTCTAACACTTTAAACACAAGAGGCTTATTGTATGTCAATTATACTTCAATAAACCTGCTTTTTAAAATGTCAAAATTCATGGCAACACTGCACGAAAATGTATCCATGAATTTCATTAAGTGTTTTACAATATTGTATAGAGGACCAGCATTACTAGAATGTTGTTTGTTCACTTTTGAAAAAGAAATAGTACTTCCCATTAAGCATTAATTTTCACTTGTTGGCTCTGGTAGAAAGAAAAATTTTAAACCAAAAATCATACCTTATCTTTAGTTTTTTAAATAATAAATTTGAATTCAGTATCTCAACACTGGGATTGTTTCTCCTTGAATGTTCATTTTACTTTTTAAATGAACCATTCAGTAAATGTTTTCCTGAAAGATTGTGCATAAATTGAATGTTATTTAAAATATGCTGGAGGGCATTTAAATATTTTTAAGAGTCCTTAAAAATAATAGAAATTCGTGTTTCAAAAGTGTAGTTTCATTTAAACAGTAGCAAACAATTTTCAATTGTAGTGAAGAAAAATTCATTGCACTTTTTTGTTTTTGGAGATTTCTAGCATATGATGATAATAAACTTTAAAGACATTATAACTTTGAATTAAAAGCTTGTTAAGGTACTTAAAAAGAGATCAATAATACAGTAATGGGAAATAAATCACAGGCATGAGAAAAATAATGTTGATTTTTATCATGCTGATTTTTATCATTATAAATAAAAATATGTACCTGGATTATTTACACAATAATGGGTTTAGAAGTTTGGGTTGAAATCAGTTTGTTTTTAAATTTGACCACTTCACTTTAGCCAAAGACAATATGGTTGTCACAGGTCTTTTTCTCACCTCAAGTACATCATAGCAGTTAGACTCTAAATTATTCTATGTAGACAATTCTGGTAAAGTAATATATTCCCGTATACGTGCTTACGAGGGGCACAAACTTACCACCTCTTTAAATAGAATGCTGCCTATTTTCCTACTTTTTTCCAGTCCTCATCCTCAGGGAATAAGATCATTTATAGCACACATGCTTTTCAGCTCATTCATTCAACAAATATTTATTGATCCTATACTATATAACAAACACTGTTCTGAAGGTAGACAAATTGTAGTGAAACAGATAGAGCAAGGCATATTTATCACAAACAGGTAAACAAACAAATAAGAAAATTCAGATAGAGATAAGTACTATGAGAAGAACAGAATAAGGCAATCGGTGTTGGCTGGCTTTGGCGGGTGTGGGGCAACATTAGCTGGGATGGGCTGGAGTAGTCTGAGCCAATGACTCAACGAGGGGGCAGGAGGAGATGAGTCTGAGAGGAGGTCAAAGACAAGACCATAAAGGGTTTGGGTTTCATTCCAAGTGCTATGGAAAGCCACTGAAGAGTCTTAAGAAATGACATAAACTGATTTTTGTTTTAAAATAACTACTATGCCCCCTGTAAGATGAATGGCTGACAAAAATAAAAGCATGGAGATTAGTTAGGAGGCTACTACAGGTGAGCAGTGGCAGTGGCAGTGGCCTGTACAAGACGGGTAGAGGTGGCCCTGATGTGGGTTGCTCAGTTGTCTGGGCATCATCCCACAAAGCAAAGTCAAAAGGTTGCCAGTTCGATTCCTGGTCAGGGCACATGCCTGGGTTGAAGGTTCCATCCCTCATTGAGGTGCCTATGAGAGGCAACCAATTGATGTTTCTCTCCCTCTCTTTCTCCTCTCTCCCCTCTCTCTAAAAATTAAATAAACAATATTTTTAAAAAACAAAAGAGAGGTAGAGGTGGAGATGTAGAGACTCAACACATATTTTGGAAACAGAGTCAAAAGAACTTGCTGGTGTCTTAGGAGGGAAACACTTGTAAGGAGTGGTGACAGAAAGGGAGTAATCCAGGTGGGAAATCTTGGGGGCAGAGCCTCACAAGTCTACTAATAAATCTTCCACCCACTAATCCATCAAATCAATATAACACCAACTATGCACCAAAGCTAATGTGTTTCTTTTCTTACTGTCACCAGGTAGCATTGTGATTCGATAGAATTTTATGTTGTAGCTTCATCTCAATTTTAAACTAAAAGTGTAATTATCTAAAATTTTAGATTAACATATCTAATTATTTTGTGCTTCTGCAAAGGAATTTAAACTACAGCAGCCAGCACTGTTCAGCATCTGTATTTTATAGTAGTATGGGAACCAACTTTCCACGCCTCACTCTCAGCCAGAAGCAGGGTTCTCAGATGTGTCTCCATAGCTTCAACCACAAGTTCCCAAAGGACTTCTTATCTGTATTTTATAAGTTAGTAAATTTGTGAGTGTGTTTCTCTCACCTACTTAGCTATGAATTCCAACCAAAAGGGACCAATTTTTAATTCTTGGTGGCCACAAACAACAACCAACTCAGGCCATTACTAAGTGAAAACCCAGCAAGATAGGAACACCTCTAACATCTTTTTACTTTATAGACTTCTTAATTTTGTTCCTGACACCTCTGGAGGTAATTTTTTAACACCTTTAACATGCAATTCATACAACATACGATTCATCCATGTGAAGTGTACAGATTAGCCATGAAAACCTATGTTGCAGTCAAATTTGTCTCCTTGCCCCCTCCAACATATGCTTTTTCAGCATTGCATTTACATTAAATATTTGTTAAACAATTATTGAGTATTTACTATATGCCAAGCATTCCCATCTGGAAGGTTGGCTCATTTCCACAGCCTAACCCCTAGTTCAAGACCTGGCTTGACTACGTAGATCACCCCCCGTTCTTGAACTCTCCCCTTCTCTCACTGTCTACAGTTGTTGCTTCTTTTCCGTTTGGCAGTAAGCATCAGCCATCTAGCTGCATTGCTGGTTGACTTTGACATGTGCTCGAAGTGTCTTTGCATAACCTAGCACTCTGGCTCAGCACCTTGCACATGTTATGTACTCAGTGTAAATTGTGTAGAGGATGATAAAACCTGGTCCTTGGAGTAGCTGCCCTTGAATATTCCTCTTCTTTCTAAGTCCAACAGCATGGAGTCATAGGACCTGAAAGTTTTTAAATGATCTTGCTGACATCTGAATTGTACTACAGATTCTGTGACAAGCTCATGTTGCTAGAACTCAAGTTCCCTGCCAGGGGCCAGTACACTGTGCTTCTTATAACAGTGGAAGGCAAGATCCGAGAGGACTTGGAAATCAGACAGATGCAGGGCGGCACTACCCTCAACTTTCTGAACCAATAAAAATGTGTGTGATTCCTAGCAATCAGAAATGAGTGGTTTTCAGAAATGAGCTGGTTGGGACACTCTTACCAATATGGATACGGTGATAGAATAATCTGGGGAAAGATACACAGTAAACTATGGATTGTATCATGCAGTGTTCTCTGTATGAAGGACTGCTGTCCTTTTCTGCAGGAGTGACACACGTCACCTTTGCTGAAGGACTATCAGTGGGACACGCACACGAACACATACACACACACATACACAAAGGCACATGAACAGTGACATGCTCTATAGAGAACAGGGATAATCTCTGGAACTCCCTTCGAATGATCATTATTTGTAAAGAAGCAGTACCAGACTTCATTCAAGGGCTCATGAGGAATGACAAAGGCGAGCGCTCGTACCTGAAGCACTGCCACGCTGCTGTGCACTGACTTTGGCACAAACTGGATCCAGCTTTCTATAAATTATACCTGAGACATTCATCGTGAAAGCCCTGTGTTTTCTCTGGTTTTTAGTCACTGAATTTTTTTTTAATATTTTTTATTTATTTATTTATCTTTAGAGGGGAAGGGGAGGGGAGGGGAGAGGGAGATAAATATCAATGTACGGTTGCCTCTCGTGTGTCCCATGCTGGAAACTGGCCTGCAACCCAGGCATGTGCCCTGACTGGGAATCGAACCGCGATCCTTTGCTTCGCAGGCCCGTGCTCAATCCACTGAGCTACACCAGCCAGGGCTCTAGTCACTGAATTTTAAAGCTGATTTTTTTACTATTTCTGGTATTCCTTTTAATTTTGTTTCAAATTCGTGTTCATCGAGCCAGAGGAAGCCTGCTTTATCTACACAGGGAGGTCCCGGACAGGGAAGGAATGAAACCTCCAGGGACAACAGTCCTTGCAAAGCTGTGTGCTCATTTTTTACTTTCAGAAGAACATACCTGTAAACTGTGACCATCAGTTGTTGAAAGAAGCACATTTAGTTTGAGACTTGCTCTGCCCTGTGATGTTTCCTCAACTGGAAGTGCATTTTTGGGGGGTTCTAATCCCAGACTCTGAATCAGAGTCAAGTAGGGTGGGTTTTTCATAAATATGCACTGGCTGCCTGACTCAGTATTAATGTAGGGCAGGGCCCTGATTAGCAAATACTACCTGCAGGAGGCAGAGGACATACCACAGATGGAGATAAGATGCTATTAGCAGATTTTACTTTATTTTTTTTCTTCTGGCTTGGGAATAACTACTTAGCTCTGAGGTGAAATGTCTGCAGATCTCTCCCTTCAGGATATGAAAGCAGTTTCACGTGAAAGACCTCCATACAAAGCCGTCTTCCATTCGGTGCTGGAGCGAGAGCACAAAGATGAGAAGGATTGCCTCTAATTTAATTTACTCCTTTCTCATCATTTAAGCTCATTCACCAGAATCTATTTAGTAACATACATTCTAACTTAAAAGATGAAATCAATAATAAAATAAAAATACCGTATTTCGTACAACTTGTATACAAAATAAAAGGTAACGAGGTTACGATGATCTTTTGGGATATGTGGGGAATTAAAATTGAATATATTTGCGGATTCTATACAAGGACCGCTCTCCTCTTTTCAGTTAAAACTACTGCACCCAACTTCCTGTAGGTTTCACTAAGAACAAAACCCCAAAACAAAAAACTCCTTTTTGCACCACCTGGGCCAGTAGTTGATTTTATTGCAATTCCAGAACTTTGTCAGGTTGCAGAGCATGCACTAGGCAGATGCGCCAGACGCACTCGCAGGCCAGCCCCAGACGCACACAAGTACCAAAGGCAGGAGACCCGGCAGCCGGGCGCTTGGCCTTGGAGCCTGTTGCTTGTGGGCCAGGCCAGAGAGCAAGTAGGACTCGGCCGACAGGGCTGCTGGCTGGCGGTGCAGGGAAGACAGAATTGCATCCTGGGTGGGGAACTCCCGGTGCCTTCCCACTATAGGGGCTAGAACCTAAGCTTGGCATTCCAGCCCTTTTCACCCCTTGCTGCCCACTCAGACCCAATCCCACTCTGCAGAGCACAGCCGATTGTATTGTGTTTAAAAGCCAGAGGGTACGGCAGGGGCTATTCAAGGATGCTGGAACCAGGGCACCCATTCTCCTCTGGTCAAGGCTTGAGAGAGTCAGAAAGCAGTTAAGGAAAGACAGAGTAACTGAAGCCAGGGGCAGAGCGACAACCAGGTGAGGAGGAGGCTGAAAGCTGAAAGCCGTCCCCCCGCAGGGATGGTATAGTCCGAATAGGGGCGGGGCGAAGGAGGTGCTCTGGGGTGCCTCCCTGCCCCTTTCCAGCGCTGATCGCGGCGCGGCTGCTGGCGAATGAACGAGCGCCCCGGCGACCCCTCCCTGGCGCCGGAGCTCCAGCTCCTCCCCTCGCCGAGCAGCCACCTCCGAGTCTGCAGCGAGAGCTCACCCAGCTCTGCGGACGCTGCCACCCTCGCCGCCTCTTCCTCTTGTCACCCGCCTGCGGGGGCTGCGCCCCGCGGCCTCGCTGCCCTGGGTGGGCGGCCGGGTCTGCGCGGCAGCTGAGCGCTTGGTGCGGTGCAACCAGGTCTCCCGCCTGGGCGGAGTAGTGACAGGTGCAGAGTCTGGACCGACGATCCACCTGCAGCCTTCCCGCGATGTCCACCATGCGGAGGACCGTGTCGGAGATTCGCTCCCGCGCGGAGGGTGAGTGGCCGCCGCAGCGGGGAATTGTGTATGGAGCACAGGGGGAGTCGCTCCGGGCCAGCCCGGGGTCTTGTGTGTGTGCGTGTGTGCGTGTGTGCTCGCGCGCTCTCCTGCGGGGGAAGAGATGTCTGTCCCAGCTCTTGCCCCAGGCTGTCGCCCCTAGAGGACCTTTCTTCCTGCGGCACCTCCAGTGCACTCGCAGACCCCTTCCCAGCTCCAGAGACCCAAAGGTTGATTCACACCGCAGCGTGATCGTTGGGTCGCTGTCAACCAGCGTTTTTTGCCCAACCCACCTCCCTCCCACTAGCGCACGAACCTCCGCGTCCCCATTCGGCGTCCCCACCCTAGTGAACAGATTCCCAGTCCGCCGCCCACCTTTTGCACCCCACACATCACGACTCCCCGAGAAGGTTTGTTTTCCCAGGATGCAGGATCCTTTGATCTACAGCCCCTTGCCTCCCAGAGCTCCAGGAGCCTTAACTGGGGTTGGGTGCTCAACGAGTACTGTACGTTCTGGTCTCTGCATTTCTGTCTCCTGCAGCTGAGTCTCACCCTGCTCCCTAAGAGGTTTCGTTTTTGTTTTTCCTTTTTGCTGAAACCCGCACTGTGGCTAACTGAGCCGACTTTTTAGCAAGGTGGAAGCTCTTTTCTTTGCTCCACCCAGGGCCAGCTGTTGAATGAATACACTTGTCAGCCAGGAGCAACAGATGCCCAAGGGCAAGTGAGTTTTGGAGGGCCAAAACACTCTCCATCTTGTCTAAGGAGCCCTCCGCATCCTGTCTAGCATGTGGCAGTTACTCCGTAAATATTCCTTGGTTTTCCTCATGGCAAAGCCAAGATTATACTTACCTCAAGTTTTGTTTTTCTCTCCCATAAATCCATGCTTGGATCTTGCAGAGGGTGGAATAATATGTTTTTGAGAACTGGTCTATATTGCCATCATCACGGATTCCCACCCTCGCCCACACCGCACCCTGTAATGTGGGGCAGGGGGTAAAGTGGTTTTAGGGAAATAAATAAATAAATAAATAAATAAATAAATAAAAGTTAGGAGAATAGGATTCAAGGGTTTGAGACTGGCCATTGTATTATTTTTTCTCCTCAGAGTCCCCATGTTAAAAAAGGGGGGCGCTGTGCTCTAATATCTACATTGCTTTGGAAAAACTAATTGAAACTGCTGTGGGAAGAAGGTCACACAAGAGTTAAAATTGACCTGTGCCCTACATAGGAATTTAATAGTTATTATTTGTAATGTAGTGAAAACATGTATAGGACATTTTAGTTTTAGATGCACAGTGGAATGGATGATAGTGTTATAAAAATGTACAAAGTAAAAATATATTCTTTCTTTTTTCATATACTTCTGAGTGAAATGAGTGAATTTTCCTAATCACCATTTGAGTGAGCCATACAGGTAATGAAAATATAGTGGTAACAGTTGGGATTGTTCTTACAAATAGTAACAATTGATGAGTCATATATTGTGGGAAATAGGGCTGAGAGGAAAGACCAGAAAACAATGCCAAACCTGTGGATTTTATTACTAGTGAAAGGCTACAGTGTTGTTTTTAATTCACGTATGTATTCTGCAAAGCATTTTCATAAAGATTACCTTATAGGACCTTACAACACTCCTGGAGGTTGGTGAAGGCGATCTTATCTGACAGTTGAGGAAACTGTGGCCCAGGTGGTTTAGGTACCTGCCCTAGGTCGAGTAGCTAGTGCAGTGACACATTTGGATTCAGAGCTCTGGGAAAACAAGAACCACTTCTTACTTAATCGTTGTGCTCTCTGTGCCTCCAGCACAGTGTCAGGGGCACAGTGGCACTTGGTGACTGATCTTTCCCTGCCATATTGGTTGGTTTCTGTTTATTATGTGCTCAGCCTTTCGCTCCAGTCTGTGGTGAGGACAACATAAATAATGACTCTGTGGGCTGGCGATGTGGCTCATTGCCTGCTCTGCCCACACTTTGGTTTCCTGAGGAATAGTCTCCTGATGGCTCCTGCTGCCTGAAGGGCCTTGTTCTCCCCCGAAAACCCCTTGGCCTCAACTGATTGGAACAGGGTAGGCTCCCGACCCAAGGTAGACAATCCATAGGTGGTTCAGACACTTGTAACCTTGTGGTTTGTCTCAAAAAGATTCTTGGTGGTGATTATCTCTCTTATGAAATGAGTTAAACTTAGAGACTTAGAGTGAAAATTGAAGCAGAAAAGGACAGAGATGCACAGGCTGGGACAGAAGAGAGTGGCTGGCTATAATAGGTATGCAAATGCGGCAGATGAGGAGGCAGAAACTATGAGTAAACAGAAAGATAGGAGAGAGAGAGAAAGCCCTGGATGGAGAGAACTGTGAGTAAACAGAAAGATAGGAGAGAGAGAGAAAGCCCTGGATGGAGAGAACTGTGAGTAAACAGAAAGATAGGAGAGAGAGAGAAGCCCTGCGCAGAGAGACACAGATGTCCGCAGGGTGGCCAGACCCCGGACCTCCCTCCCCGCCTCCCTGAGTTTTCTAGTCTCAGTTCCCAAATAGCACTAGCACTGGCTCCTTTTTTCTTGAAGTGACTCGAGTGGGTTTTTGTTCTCTGCATCCAGATTGGCCGGATGTGTGACTGTCCTGTGCAACTTATTTACAACCAAACCAGGGAGAAAAGACTTACCTGAAATAAGGAATAAATATTCCGAGAGGGGATGTTGTTCATTGAATATTGTGCTTGCTGTGGGTGACTTAAGTCCTGCGAAAGGTCAGGACATAAGAGCACGAGGCCTGCGGAGAGCACACTTCACTGAGGAGTGACTTAAGATGAGTGTTCACGCAGTGCTTCTCAAACTTTAAGGTGCACACGAATCACCAGAGATCTGGTTAGATCAGTGGGTCTGCCAGGAGGCTGGAGTTGCTACATTTCTGACGACCTCGCAGGGGATGCTAATGCTGGCCTACAGGTCACAGTTTGAGTAGCAAGGTTCTAAAGGACATTGCCATCTTTTTTAATAGTCAGGAGGGTGTTGAAGATAGAGTAACCCATTGAAAAAATAGTGAAAGGGAGTACAGTTTTTTTGAGAGTTCTTAGGGAAGCTGGCCAAGAGCAGGGGGAAACTTGGAAGGAGCAGCATGTACATTTGGATAGGTGAGGTACTGCTGGATTACAGAGCAGTTTGGATGCCAAAATGAGTCATTTAGATACAGCATTGACCAATTGAAGAGGATCTTAGAGCTTGTCTGATCCAATTTCTCATTCAAGCATGATGCCAGTGTATAATATCTCTATTTGGGCCAGTTAGGAACCAAAACATTACAGGGAAGTGACCCCCCAAAGAAGTGTTTTTAGAAAGATTAAGTCTGGAAGTATGTTAGATGATTTGGAGAGAATGACAGTATAAATAGATTCTATTGTTTAAAAAAAAGTCTAAAAATAATAAAGTCCAGGATTAGTATTGGAGTGGAACAGTGAGAATGGGAAGGGAGGACATCAGAGATTTTTCTGAGAAAATCTTTAGTTCATTCAACAGTTATCTGCTGAACTCTTACCAGTACAGTTCCAGCGAGCAGAATGCAAAAAGCCTGGCCCTGGAGGTGCTTACATCCCAGTGAGAAGAGAGACAAACGGAAACACAATAGTTAGCACATCATAGAACCTATGTGGTAAGGGCCTTGAGAAAAACAAAGAGGAGGTAAGATGCTTCAGCTTCGTGGATGGGTTGCAGCTTTATGTAGGTTGGTTAGGCCAGCCCTCATTGAAATGCTGGAGGAGGGGAAGAAGTTAACCTGGAGGGGACCTGGGGGAAGGGTGTTTCAGCCAAGAGGAACAGACTCAGCAAAGACCCCCAGACAACAGAGAGTCAGGAATGTTAAAGGAACTGTGAGGGGAAGAGTGGTAGTAAATGAGGTCACAAAGGCCACATCATGGGACACCAAGATATAGTGGATATAGGGGCTGAAGACAAATGAATTAAAATAATAGGAGATTCTCAAGCGAGCTCCCAGGTATCTCATTAGAACTTCAGTTTCCAGGGCTGGCTCAGGAAGATCCTGTTCAGTAGGGGTGTGTGTGTGTGTGTGTGTGTGTGTGTTTAACCCTACAGTCTTAAATCTGATTGATTCAGAAAATCTATTTAAAGATAAGGAAATTGAGGCGGGTCAAAACAATAAAAGAAATAAATTCAAATTTTAAAGTAATTGCGGGACATCGAAATGGGCATATTTGAAGTTACTTAGAGATTTCGAGGTTCGATATGGAGGGAAAAAATCAAACAGGAATCTTGAGTTCAGAGAAAACAGTTGAAACCCAGGTAGATAAATTGGCCAGGAAGCAGGACTAGATAAAGCAGAGAGCTAAGAATTTTAGATCACATCCACCCCAGCTAAATCAAATCGGTCTCTGAACACAGCATTGGGAATGCTTGAAACAGGGACTGAAACCGTAGTGGTTTAAACAAAATTGTTGTTCTCACTCCTCTACAACTAGTGTGGAGGTAAGCAGTCCGGGCCCGGTGTGCCCACCCCATGAAGTTGGGAAAGACACGGCCGCCCGATGGCTTTCCGCTCCACCATCCTGAGTGCATAACTTCCTGCAGTCTGAAGGCCGGGGTTCCGGCCGCTGTGCTGGAGTTCCAGGTATGAAAAAATGGAAGAGTGAGAGACCACACACAGTACCACACAAAGACTAAGGGCTATTTCTCATCGGCTCCCATATGTAAGGGAAGCTGGAAAATGGAGTTTTCTCGCTGGACACACTACTGGGTGTTTTATTACCAAAGGCAAAGGGAAGGATGGTTACTGGCCGGGCAGCTCACAGGCACAGCCGCTGTCAGATACTCGGATTGCCAGAGGCTTTGGCTGGAATCCAACAAGTGTTCGGGAGCTCATAATTTACAAAGTGATAAGCATCAAACTGTTCCAAACTAAGGAAATACACCAAAACCACAGACCTGTTCAATATTTGCATTTTCTTCTGATGAATACTATAATGCTAAACTGTTAGGATACTCATTCAGTTATGTAAAACATGGGCTAAGTAATAAATGCAGGAGTTGTTTTAGGGATCATTCTCTAAACTGGTCTGTATAAATGACAACTTTTAAATGTTTGTAATTATATAGAATACTGTGTTTCATTTACCTAAAAGATAAAAAAAGTGGTGTTAAAGTAATTTCTGCAAAAATTGTTAAACGAAAAATTTTAGGAGGCTGTTTCATTTACTTAGGTAAAAAAATGACTAAGATTCTTTGTTTCTTTCACAATCATGGATTATGCACCTGCTGCATGCCAGCTAATTGGGTCGTAGGACAGAAAGGTGTGGTGGATGAAGAAGGTCCCATGAAGATGAGTTAAAGATTTACAATAGACCTGGCACTGTGAGAGAGCAAAGGTGTGTGAGTGTAGTGATGCTTCATGTAATCGATATTTGAGAATCCCCAACACATGTCATTTTGCTTTGTGTAATTCTCAAGATATTAAATATGGGAGAACTCACTTATTTTAGGTTTCCTAATCTGTAGTACATCATTCATTTGCTCAAATCTCATTTCAAAAACCGAGAATCAAATCATGTGCCTACCTGAAAGCAATAGGAAAGTTTGTGTAAATCTACTTTTGGAATAAGTGAAATGTTGGCTGCATGAGTTTCTATTCACATAGTTTCATTGTTATCATTCAGGCCACAGTTTCATTCTTCACTCCTCATTGGAGCTCACATTTTTCAATGCTCTTATCCTCTCCATAGCAAGCTCCCCAACGGCAGAGATTTTTGTTTTCTTTAGTGATATGTTGCTCTCATGAAGGACATTGCCTAGCACACAGTGGGAGCTCAGATATTGGTTGAATGAATGCATCTTTTGACCTAGAAAGGAGATGACCTAGACACACCATATGATCACTACTTGATATCCTCCTGTAGGAACCTGAGCACTACAAAGGGAGGGCTTCTCTGTGGCCTGATGCTCTGCTCTTACAGCTTTGCCCACCACACAGTCACCTTCGGTGCTTGTCAAATGAATGGATAACTTGGAACTTTGTGTTTAATGGGAGAACCTAGCTTTGTCCTCTTGACTGTAGAAGGAACACCTGCTCATTGGAGAAACACTGCAAAAAAGTGTCGCAACAGTAAAACTCGCCCCAAAGTCTGCCATCCAAACATAATCAGTGATGGTGTTTTAATAAATATGCTCTCCAACTGTTTTTCAGGAGAGGAGAAATATACTATTTGCTTTAAAAAATGAGATCATTTTCTACATTATTTTTAACATTGTTCCCTCTTACTGTTTCATGGATGTCTTTCCCTATCACATAGATTTATGTGTCCTCCATTGATAAGGAAGGGATTTTAACACTTGTTTTTCTAGTTTTATTGAGATATAATTGATATATAATAATGTAGTTTCAGGTGTGCAACATAATAACGATTTCCCATATGTAAGTATTGCAGAATGCCTAACACAGTAAGTTTAGTTACTATCCACTTCCACTACTTTACATAGTTTCAAAATATTTTTCCTTGTGATGAGCGCTTTTAAGATCTACTCTCTCAGCAACTTTCAAATATACAATACTCTGTTATTAACTATAGTCGCTGTGCTGTACATCAGTACATTCCCAGAACTTATTTACCTTGTGACTGGAAGTGTGTATCTTCTGACCACCATCCCCAGTGGGAAGGGTTTTCTCTCAGTGCCTAGGGCAGTGTCCCATGTTTGGAAGGACCTCATTAACTCTTTGTTAAATGCACGGATCATTAATTTCATGGCGGCTTAGTATTTTTATGCTTATGTATTCAATTTAATAATTTACTAAGAAATCCTCTGAGATAGGCATGTAAGTCATTTCAATTTTTATTTTTAAGCAGACCACTCTGGAATAAGCAACTTTAAACATCTGTGTGTACTTTTCTGATTATATCTTTGTAAAAAGCCTTGAGCGATTACTGGGTCAAAAGTGTATCTTTATAATGACTGTCGATTCCTATTTCAAAGTTACTAGAAAGATAATTACCAGTACCTATTTCCCTACTCCTTCTCTAGTACTAGATAGTCTTTTTTATCCTTGTGAATATACAATGTAAACAACAGTGAAAGTTTAAGTTCACATTGCTTTGCTTATTAGGTTGAATACAATCCCTAGTTTAGTAATTATTTTTTCTGACTTGTTTAGTCAAGATTCTTTATGAAGTTTTTTGTATTGAATTTTAAGTGTTCACATGTTGAAGATGGTAATTTTTTTCTATACAGTGTATGTCCTTATAGTGTTTTCTTATGTATGTGAATTAATTTTTATAAAGTATAATCTTTTTTCTTAAAGTTTTCCTTTGTCATATTTCTCATTTCAAGGTAATTATTCATTACTTATGTTTTTCTGCTCATGCTTTCAGGTTCAGTAATTAAACAGTTAATGTGTAATTTCTGTAGGGTTTATTTTGTAAGATGTGAGGTAGGAATCTAATTTTATTTTTTCTCAAATTATTATCCACTTGACATGATAACCATATATTTAATAATCCATTCTTTCAATACTGACTTTGGCACTTCTTTTGTATACAAAATTTACATATATAATTCATCATTTCTGGATTTAGTCTCTCTTTTTCCCTCTTTTTCTGCCTCTCCTCCCCCCATATCCCCAGTTTTGGTCTGTCTCTTTAGGACCCTAGTATCAAATTCCTTTGTTGCAGATAATAAAGTATATCCTCATAGTGATCCTACTGTAACTGCTCTTTTCCCTAATTTTTTCCAGCTATAATTCTGTTTATTGTTTTCACTTGAACCAGTGTAAGTCAAATCAAAAAAAAATGTAGTAAGCTATTTATTGGGATTGCATTAAGTTTATACATTTATACTAAGAGAATTGACTTCTTCTGTATATTGAGTCATTTAAGCTTAATTTTTCTATCTGTTTATTGGTATGTTTTTCATGTGCTGGGGAGAAGTTTCTTAAAAATTAATCCTGGGCATTTTATGATTTGCTCCTAGATGATTTATATTTTATGAAAGTACTATGAATATTATCCTCTCTAACAGTATATGTTCTTGTTTGTGACTGTTAGCACATGTAAGGTAGAAGCTGTTGATTCAGTCTGAATTCTTTCATTTTAAATAGTTTGTCATTTAATATTCATCACCATAGATTTAAAAATTATGTCATACCATAAGGCAAAATGTTTTTAACAAGATTTTCAGTTAATCAGACTTAACCAGGTATGTGTTGGTTATAATATTAATTTGGCAAGATTGGTTCATTTTTTCTTCTGTTGAAATATTGTAGACTCTGGTTCCAACTTACTACTTATAAGGTAGCGCATAGTAGCCTTTACATAAGAACCAAGATACTGCTGTTTTTTATGTTTTCTGCTAGGGGCAGAAATCAGAATTTAGACCAGCTAGGAAAGATCTATGGATTCACAGAATCTACTTAGATCAAACTGGCATGCGCATCTTTGATCAGCACTAAGGGAAATAAAACGTGAGCCACAAATGCTAAACATGTTTGTAGCTTTAAATATTCTGATAGCCACATTTAAAAACATAAAACAAGCAGATAAAGGTAATTTTAGTAATATTCACCGAATATACCCAAAATGCTACTTCGCTGTGTTATTTATATAAAAATCAACGTGAGATAGTTTGCATTCGCTCTCTCTCAATATGCTGTGTTTAATATCTACATTGCATCTCGATTTGGACTGCCCCCATGTCACATGCTCAGGTGCCACCTGAGTGGCTGCATACATGTTGGGGTTTACTAGAGTTTTCAGAATCTAAAATTGTGTAATTCAAGTCGTTTCTCATTAAAAACACATCTGTGGATGTGCTCACTGAAATAGAAAGTTAGGCCTCTAACTTCCTTCCTTATAACAGAAAGCTGTCACCAGTGTCCTCATTACACCTCACACATTGTGTCACTGCTGAAATGTGGTGCTTTGACGTGGCCCGTGGGGCATTCTGGACGTGTTTGTAAGTATATCATGTCGTCTTTTGAAGCCTGTCGTTTCCTCCCCATTTAATAACAACAACAGCAACAAAAATCCCATTTTAAATACATTTGATAAGCAAGAATCATCTGCTTTACCTTCCTGTTGGTTTTCATTACATGTTAGTGTGAAACGCATGTCTGTAGATAGTAACTCTGAGTAGCGTGCTTTGATGTACAGTGTTGCCATCACTGTGTTCATCTAAGGGGACTGTGGAACTGGTTGGCTTCATGGGTCGTTTACACAGCTAACTGGGCAAAGGAAAGCGTCTGTTTTAAGCTGAGCCTCTGTTCATTATTTTGTGTGAGCCATCTCTGAAGATGACTGATCTCAAACCATCTGGGGCTGCGCTTAATGAGATCGGATTAGTCACGTGACAGTTTAAGCAGAGACTGTTACTGAGAAGACCGAAGCCAGCGTAGGCTCCAGAGCAGCACTTAGTGGACCAGACCCATTCAGCATACAAGATTTGCTTCCCTGAGTGAAGCAAACATGTACTGCTATGCAAGGCTTAATCAGAGAGATGGATTGTTCTAGAATCCATCTAGAATAGTTGAGCGTCTTTAATTGGCTCAGGTCCCTGCAGCTAACTCTGGTCCTAAGGTGAAGCCGACTTGGTGTAGAAGAACTCTCGTTCCAGAGTCTCCAGCCCATCTCTTCCCCTGGTCCCGCCCTCACCCCGTGTAGCTTTAGCCCTGCCCCAATCCTGAAAACCTTAGAAGTCGGAGACATTTAAAGGGCTCTCATTTAGCTCTCTAAGGATGTGTCATGAACCACCCTGTCAGCACTCTTTGACTCTGCGTGCCTGTCACAGCAACTCGTGAGCCCCAGGACTCAGGGCTGGACGCACAAGCTCTGCACTTGCGAGTAGTTCTGATGGCAGACCAGGGCTGCCGAGGGTTCTGAATGTCGTTTGCTGTGCTTTTCCCGCTGGGCCAGCTCATCTGGACAAACCCGTTTCCCTGTGTTGGAGATCTCTGGGTCTGAGTGAACCTGTTGTTGGTGACCATTTTTTCCAGGTCTCTTGTTCTGCTGCTGTGTTGTTATCCTGATGGCTGTGATTGGTTGACCCCTTCCATTCTCCTTCCAGTCTCTCTCAGTGTACTTTTTTCTTTTCAAACTCATGTTCTACCTCTGACCAAAAAAAATGAAACCAGTCTCTCTCTATATATTTTACCCAGATTTGGGTTTTTA
Source organism: Glossophaga mutica (assembly GCA_039655065.1). NCBI lineage: Eukaryota > Metazoa > Chordata > Mammalia > Chiroptera > Phyllostomidae > Glossophaga > Glossophaga mutica. Next base: position 201,634,156 of record CM077303.1, read on the forward strand.
AATTTATTTATTTTATTTTTAGAAAGAGGGGAAGGTAGGGAGAAAGAGAGGGGGAGAAACATCAATGTGTTGTTGCCTCTCATGTGCCCCCAACTGGGGGCCTGGCCCACAACCCAGACACCTGCCCTGACCAGGAATCACACCGGTGACCCTTTGGTTTACAGGCCCACACTCAATCCACAGAGCTATACCAGCCAGGGCTGTTTTCCCCCAGATTTGATGTGCTGCTCTATAACCTTAAGCTTAAGTTGTGTTCAGTCTACCATCAATGGCAGAATAGTTGTAAAAAATGCCCACAGGTGGGTTTACTCAACTTTTGCAACTTTATTTTCACAGAGAAATGACATGAGGAAAAAGATTGCCATCTTTGATGTGAAGTGTGTTTGAGGCAGACAGGGCAGTGGGAGGCTCGTGTAATGTGGGTTATTTTATAGCCACGTTTATACCTCAGTGGTGCTCAATTCTGGCTGCACAGTGAATCAGATAGGGAGCTTCGGGCAATACCCAGGCCAGACCCATCCCAGCCCAGTGTAATCTGTCATGGTCACGGGCCTATGGGCCAGGCATTGGAATTTTATCTCCCACGTAACTCTGATGAACAGCAGTGTTAAAAAACTCCGGTGCAGACCCTTGCTTTTACTTGCTTGCAGAGAGGAGGAATGGATTGTATATAAAGCCCTGTGGGTTGCCAGCCAAAAAATCAAGAACATGTGGATATTTTTGGTAGAACTTTTGTCTGTTGCCCAATTACTTTGATGAGTCTTGTTATGCTCATATTTTTCTTAGTTTCCCTTCTCAGAAATTGTAAAATTCATGTGCAAATACTTGATTATTAGATTTTGAAGACATTCTTGAAAATTCTGAATCAAACATTCAATTCAGTACAATCACAAGAAGGGTAAACACATTTAGCTTATTTTTAGCTGGTACTATATCTACTCTGGGAGCATGATGAATATGAGCGTTTTCACAGTATCATCACTAGTTTTTTGCTAACTTGCTCATTTAGTCTGTTGTAGTCATTAATCTCTTATTCACCCTGTATTTGCAGCCCACATGTGGAGTCATTTGCATCTGGAAGAAAGATTTTAGCAACTTCAAAAAAGTCTCTGAAACATCTGGAGCAACTTTATTTTCAAGAGGTTTATCTTCTCTAGTTTACAATTTCTTATTTATTCCACCATGATATTAAACAGTCTTTAAATATGTAGAAACTGAAGATTTACCACAGTCCTACTTTACCTGCCTTCCCTAGCAACTGAGATGAAGTCATTTTTTAATTGTTTATTTATTTTTTTGAGAGAGAGATTTGTTGTTTTGCTTATTTATGCATTCATTGGTTGATGCTTGTATGTGCCCTGACTAGGGATTGAACTCACGACCTTGGCATATGAGAACAATGCCCTAACCAACTGAGCTACCCAGCCAGGGCTTTGAGATGAAGTCATTTTTGAGACTCTTAACCAGTGTGGTTTTCTGTGGCTGCATGGATGGGTGCTGGGTGTCTGGCTTCAGGATGCAATGAGGATGAGAAAGGAAGCTCCGTTGTGCCTTAGCTGGAGTGCATTGTGTTCAACCATTGTCTTTCTTTTTAAATTTTAGAGTTCTCTTCTATCCTTATTGTTCCTGCATTTAGATTTTTGCTATTTTAGGAGATAACGTGACTTGCACTCTACAGATAGAAATCTTTTTAAAAAGCTAAAATTTGACAGAGGACGGGAGGGAAAGTTCTGACTCACCTCAACTTACCCCCCACCCATGGCTACTTATTCCTGTCTTTTTGTTTAAAGTTCAGTGGAAGAATCGGTAACATACAACACATGTTGGCCTTTTGTTGACTTCCAAGTAATTATAATTAGCAAAGAAGAAAAATGCTCTTAATTTCCCTAGGTGCCAAGTTGAAGATCCCTTGATCTTAAGTGACTTTCCCTGTGGAATCTTTCCTTCTGGCTGGTGAACTGTGCTATGTGTGTTAATTTTAACTAAGTCTGAGTACCAGAGTCTTCAGTCCCGTTTGATGGTTTCTTTGTGTCAGACATCTTTCCGTATGTTCTGGAATTGCCCCCTTTTTTTCTTTAAATTCCTCTGGTGCAAACTAGAATCATCATTTTTACTGTTTACACTTCATGTGCTTTTAGTCCGTGAGGTGACCGTCTGTTTGACACGTTAACCACGGAAAAATTCAAGTGCTTTTGTTCTGAGAGACAACAACAGAACCTCTGTAATTCCATGGTGTCCTAGTCTAAAAAGATTTAAAAAAAAAAAAAGACAATTATGAGGTAATCAGAGAACAACGAGTACAGTGCCAATGCACAAGTGAGTTTTAATCACTTTGTACAATGGAAGGAAAAAGGCATTATTGAATTAGTTGATAAAAATGCATTTAGAGTAATTAACCCCACTGACTTCAGTAGCAATGCATTCATAGGAAGCTGTAACTGAAGTATAGCTCTGAATAAGCCAGCCCTTAAAACATACTAGCACAACCATGCAAGTCATCTGAATTATTACGACTTTCGTGTTCAGAGCTCTTTCACACGCATGTAGGCGTCATTGCTTTCCTGTCACCCAGCACTGTGCTGCATTGCATCTTTTTCAGTTTTTGCAGCCCACCAGCTGCCATTCACGCATCCTAACTTAATCCATTTAGTGGAGGCTCGTCTTCTTTGTCAGCCACATTCTGACACACTGAAGGGTGCCAACCATGTCTTGCTTTTGTGCAGGTGACTCCGAAATCTTGGAGCCCGCCTTGTCCAAGCAGTCTTGGTGGGTTCTTTAATACTGCCCAGCGAGACTATGACTCACTCAGGGCTGTCTCCACTCTTCTCAACTTCCTAAGCTCGTGCCCCAAATAATTGACTTGAGAGAAAATGAAACGAGGTACTTGGGGCCCTCAATAGGCCTGGCGTGATATCTGACTTCTGGCTCTTCCCAGCTGTGTGGCCTCAGGTGGCTCACATAACCCCTCTGAGACTCCTATCTTCCTTTGGCAACACGGTAGTAATACACACCAGTGAATCACATGCCTCTTGGGTAGAGAGTAGACAAAGCCTAGTTGCCCGTTGGAATCTCCTGAGGATTCCTGGGTCCCACAGCCAGAGTCTGTGATTTCATCCTGGGCATCGGGGTTGAAACAAGGGGAGATGATAGTGGCTTGGACTACTGCGTATCAGTGGCAGAGGTGAGAAGTGTCAGATTCAGGATATAGCTTGAATACATATCTATCTAACAGATTTGTTGGTGAGTAGGATGCAGAGTGTTAAAGGGAAGGCGGAGTTGAAAATGACTCAAGTTTTGGGCCCTGAGCCCAGAATGTTGGCACCTTAGAAACTAGTGTGAAGATTCACACGTGCCAAAATATGTGTATTTGTGCACATTTCTTTTCTTTGGCTTTTTTTTTTTTTTTGGAAAAACTATTGTATTTATCCTAAAATCAAGATTCCCATTCTGTAGTCTCTCTATCTTCTTTTCTCCAAATATTCTTTGGAACTTTAGTAAGCATCTCCATTAGTGTCTTACCTGTTCCATACTGTTATGGATTTTAGACATCTAGGAACTGTGTAATTCTAGAGACAGGACTTTTCGCTCCGTAATCAGAAATGAGTATAATCTTTCATGTCATCTTCATGTTCTTTTGGTTCTTGAGGTGCTCCACACTGCAGGGATGTTCTTCGGAGTGAGAAATTAAATGAAAGCTATAAAGTGGGTGCTGAGCAAAGGTTCCTGGAGTGCGCATCTGAGTAGCGATCGGGATAAGATCAAGCTGTTCAAATTGTGGAAGCTAAGCCTTTAGCAGGCTAGTTTTGAAGTCTCTTGGCATTTCCCCCTCACCATGTGTAGTAGGCCCATCGCACTTCGCTCAACAACCATCTCAGGCGCCCGCACATCCACGCACCGAATTCATGATTCTCAGTAGTGGTGGCATCACCTGGAGGCAACAGTGTTTTGCACTCTTTCTGCACTCAGTGTTTTTTACTTATGATTTTAGAAGGTTCTTGAAATATCTGTCCGATCTCTCCTCTCATTGTTCTTGTCCTACCTGTGATTTGGGTAAAACTGATGGCGGTTTCACACGCATGTAGGCGTCATTGCTTTCCTGTCACCCGGCACTGTGCTGCATTGCATCTTTCAGTTTTCGCAGCCCACCAGCTGCCATTCACGCATCCTAACTTAATCCGTTTAGTGGAGGCTCGTCTTCTTTGTCAGCCACATTCTGACACGCTGAAGGGTGTCAGCCATGTCTTGCTTTTGTGCAGGTGACTCCGAAATCTTTGAGCCCACCCTGTCCAAGCAGTCTTGGTGGGTTCTTTAATACTGCCCACGGTGCTGAGGGCAGACCAGCCTGCTCCAGCTGCCCCCGTCCTCAGGGAGCTGGGGGGTTCTCCAGTGCACCTTGATGGATTTCCTACTTTTCTAGCCTTGTTCAGTGGACTTGTTGGATATTTTACATGCCATCAATGGCCGATGAGCGTGTCACCCCTTTTCTTATATGGGGTAGTGCCTGGTTCTATAGAATAAAGGCTGTTTAGTTTTTGAGTAGTTTATATTGCTGTGTGTGCTACCCCGACTTCTCCGCCTAAGCCAGAATTAGCAGGTAGGCTTTAGGTGTTTTTGATGGTTGAGGCTTTGTTTAAAAATAAAGGTGAATAATTTTTTCCCCTCATGCAAAATAACAATGGTGATAGACAGCAGGTGCCCGTCAAACTCCACTGACTCATTCTGAGAATAATGCAGCAGCAAAGTGATATTATTTGGGTATTTCTGCTTCTTTTAATGAAATGAGGATGAGTTTGTTGAACCAGTCCTGTCTCCCTTTTTTATGTTATAAAGTGCATAAATAGCTCTGAACATGAAAGTCATAATAATTCAGATGACTTGCATGGTTGTGTTAGTATGTTTTAAGGGCTGGCTTATTCAGAGCTATACTTCAGTTACAGCTTCCTATGAATGCATTGCTACTGAAGTCAGCGGGGTTAATTACCCTAAATGCATTTTTATCAACTAATTCAATAACGCCTTTTTCCTTCCATTGTACGAAGTGATTAAAACTCGATCGTGCATTGACACTGTACTCATTATTCTCTGATTACCTCATAATTGTCTCTTTTTTTAAAATCTTTTTAAAACAGGACACTACGGAATTCTACAGCTGGAGGGAACTTAGAGACCAGCTAGTGCAGCAAGCCCCTGACACAGCCTGCCAGCCAGTGCTTACCCAGCCCCTGCTAAATCCTTCTCAGGTCCTCACACCCCCTTGTGAAACAGCCCACTTCATTCTCAGACAATTCTGATTCTTACACAAGTTCATTCTTGCTAAGAAAGCAAGGAAATCAATAAAACTATATTCTACATGTCTTGATGGGTTGAATTGTATCTGCACAGTTGATTTTTCTGAGGCCTTAGTATTGGTACTTCAGCTTATTCAGCCTTTTAAAACCTTCCTGAATTCTGATTATTTTCATGTCGTCTGTGCATTTATTAATCCTGCCATGTCTGTCCTTATCTTGTCATTGGAACCCAGGCTGTCTGGCTCCAGAGCCCTCGCGAAGTTGTGCGTGGAACCATCCGGGAGATCCTCCTGGACCAGAGCGGAGCCTCTCGGGACTCAGGCCCTGGGGCCTCCCACTCGGCCCCGCGGTGCCCTGTTTGTTCCTCTCTGCGTCCACTCCATTCTCCACTTCGTACCCTCAGGGAGCCGTGACTGCCCTGCAGCCACACTCTCCAGGACAGTCCCTGCTCAGTGCCAAGTCTGCCTGCCTGTGTCTCTGGATCGCAAGTCCACATTCCCAGAAGGAAATCTGATTAGCCTTGCTGGTCAGGTGCCTCCTGTTGACCCCGACAGCCGGGGCCTGGGAAGTAGGCCAGGAGAGGGGGGCAGGCAAGAACCCAGGATGTCCCAGGGTAGGCTTCTTCGGAAGGGCTTGCAGGCAGAGACAGTGTGGCAGAGATGGTGTCAGTGTGAGTTCCTCTGTGGATGTTTGTCCTGTAGTTGTAAATCCACGTTGTTACATAATCATAGAATCGTGTCTCGGTTTTATAAGAACGGGGCCTAGCTGAAAGCATTGTCAACATCCAAAATGCTAAGGATTTGGTCAATAACATTATTGTTTCAACTTAATTGATATAAAGAACTTTTTAGGGGAAAAATTTCCTTTTCATCTCTGAGTCTACATCCTGTGTGTGACAAGCACCACTTTTAAAACATTGAAGTCCTACTCAATGTTAACTGAATTCTCAATATAAACAGGGATAGTTTCTTTAAACTTGTGACTTGATTATTTTCAAAATCTTCACACAAATCTTTTAGAAGCTCTGATATATAAATCCGAGAACTCTGAAAGCACATGAGTAGAACACCATGTTCATAAACAGTTATTTAAAATGTACAGGATCAATCATCTCCCCTTGTTAGAACATGGGGCCCTTACTTTCTCATCGTTAGCCTTTGGAGCCACTTTTATTCACCGTGGTTCTTCTATTAGTGACAGTTAGTGTCACTGTCCTGCAGGTTCTGACAGTTTTGTAGATTTAAAAATTTTATCTAATGCTATGAGAGATGAATTCAGTCAGAGCACTGGGTACTGCCTTTTCTTTTTTCTTTTTAAAATAATCCCCTAACTTGCCTTTTGCTTTAGTTCCTCCAACTAATGTTGCTTCTAACCTTTCCAGTCTTAAGATGATTACCCTTGATAGAGAATGAGGTGACGTAGAAGTAGGAGTTGAGAAGTTGTGCTTTCTATTTTATCATCTGTTAACATCACATCCTCTAATGCAGGCAGCAGACCCATGCCATTGATGCCTGGTGTTCCAAATGGAAGGGAGAAAACATTTTGGTAGTCTCACATTTAAAAAAAAACAAACTGTATTTCCTCCCTTCTTAGGTGTCTGTGTATCTGTTATTATTCGCTGCTGAACATGTGAGCCACTTTCCAACCTTTCCCGCAGTCGTGTTTGATCTTTCACTTGTTCCGTGACTTCTGTGCAGCAGCAGGGACCTCCTAGACAATGCCTCCCTTTTCCCCTTCGTCAGGACCTTTCCTAACGAATCAGCACATTGCTATAGATGGTCTTCCAAACTCCTGCCCTTCTGGGGTCTTGATAACTTGTCGTGTGCCCTCCGGAAGGCCAGAAGGCATGTGTGGCTTCGCCTGGTCTTAGCTCTTTGGCTGTCAAAGGCCCTTTCACACAGTTATGTCTTCTGGGAGAATCATTACTGCTTTTTCCCTTTTGCATCGATCAGAATCCAGTACACAGTAGCAATTCCTCATCTTGTTTCCTGAGTGAATATGATGCCAAGACAGGTTAACGGTGCCTTTAGCCCACTGAGACTTCTCGGAGATGCCTGGTAGTTGAAACCCCTCATCGCTAGTGCAGTCTGTTTCTGGGCCAATTTTTAATTCTATATGGAGAACAAACCATTGATTTCTTCTATCTGCCCAAGCAATCTGTGGGATATTCCCAAGGCAATACCATAAATTTCCTTTCGTCTTTCATTGTTCTTCTTCCTTTTCCTGTTAAGCGTGATGGGGCATGACTAAATGTTTTCATCACTATTTTCAGCAACTCAGCACGCCCGAGATGATTACTTTTTTGAGTTCTTTTTCTGGCTGGCGGCCAAGGAAACTGGCGTGCTCACTGTGCGTGAGGGGCAACACCAGGCGTGCCGAAGCCTTCCCTGTAACACTGCTCAAGGTGACCTTTCCCGTGAATGTCAGGGATGCTCTTTTCGGTGTCTTGCCCTTAGAACTCACAGCGCTGCTTTAGGAGCTTGCTGCAGTTCAGTCTGAGTTCAGGAAGCATTAAACCATTATCTTTTCCTGTTTCAGGCAGAAGTGCTGGTGCCGTGTTTTCACACATGTTTATTTTTACATCAGTTCCCACAAAGACACTTAAAGAAAAATATTACTTACCATGTATGGTAATGACAGGTCCTGGTAGGGAACTATGTTAGTGGGTATCAGGAGGATAGGGACAAGACTATAAAGTTCTGGAAATTGTTGGATATCTGATATTAAAACAGAGAATTGAGTAAGCATTTAATGCATGCAAGGGACTTCCCTGAAGTATTAAGTTTCTTGTCCATCTTAGAGTAACATACATGTTCCCTTATGTAAGAACATGATACTTACATGTTCCCTTATGTCTGTCTTGTCCTCAGTATATAAGTTAGGTACATCCATAACATCTATTGTTATTCTCAGTTGCTATATATACCTAAGAAGATCAAAAGATTAATGTCGAAGAGGTAAAAGACCACTATATGTATTCAAGACTTTTGCGGGTGACACTTCGAGGAACAATGGTCAGGGAGGGTACTTTGACATCTAAGTAGCATCTTAACAAGGTCATGAGGGTCAGAGGTGGCTGTGGCTCTGACAGTGAGGTGGAATAGGGCCAGTAGAGGAGAAGTAGTAACAGGGAGAGGTCAGGTCAAGCTTCACTGACGAGTGAATGAATGCATCCCTCCATCAGTGTTAAAGCTGGGCTGTACTTGATCAATTTCCAAGCATCACCCTGACTCTGGTACCCACTGGCTCTCTGACCATGACCGGTTCTCCATACGAGAAGCAAAGTTTCCTCATCTTCATTATTTTGAGAATAATTCTTTATTTTTAAAAAAGTGAACCCTTTTGTAAGAGGAAAAACAACCAATTTTGAAGGAGGTGACCATTGTTTTACATCATCAGGGTAAGTGGGTATTCTTTATTACCACATCAGTTATAACTTAGATGTTGTAACTTAAATTTGTCACAGTTGCATGAACAAGAGGAGAAAGGAGAGTCAGCTAGAGATAGGGAAAGCTTTTTGGCTGTTGTGCAACCGTAGTTCTCCCAGAACATGCTGCACTCAGGGCTGGGTTAGGGCAGCTGTTCACATAAAAGGAGATCTGAGCTAGCAAGCAGGGCCTGTTAGGAAAAACTCCAGGCAGCCTGGTGACTTGGGGCGGGCAGAGGGGGGTGGGCGCAGGGCGCAGAGTAGCTGTGGTTCTTGTCATCACTCCATGCAGAGCAGAAAAGCCAGCTAGTGACTGGGCTACAGAGAACAGGTTTCAGCGCCTGGAGGAAGACTGGCCCGGTCCAGGTGCAGTGTCACTGCCCAGCTACATTGGGTGGGCACTGGGACAGGACTTGGCTTCCAGCAGAGAACTGGAGTGCCTCCACTGAAATTCCATAATACAGAGGCTGAGCGACCTGTAAGCAGGTGCGGTAGTTCCCAGAATCAAATGAAAAGTTTTACAGGAAGGTTAAGGATGAACCAAGACAGCTTGACTAATGGGCAGGTACTTCAGGGTGCCACAGAATCAGTCTTAATCTGTGCTCACCTTTTTTTTTTTTTTTTTAAGATTTCTTTTATTTTTAGAGAGACAGGAGAGGGAGGGAGAGAGGGAGAGACACTTCAAAGTCTGGTTGCATCTGGTGCACCCCCTGCTGGGAACCTGGCCCTGCAACCCAGGCATGTGCCCTGACTGGGAATCGAACCCATGACCCTTTGGTTCCCAGGCCGGCACTCAATCTGCTGAGCCACACCAGCCAGGGCTGTGCTCGGCCTTCTCATACACCCAGACTGAACATTGTGATTAGCCTACCATGGACCATGTGCCCACCTTTGAGTCAAAAAGGGGGATTATATCTAATGGACCAGCCCCTCAAGACTGCCTACAGTTGAGGAAAGGGCTGTTTTCCAAAGAAAGTCAAAGGACCGTTTTTAGGAAAAGCCGACTGAGTTGGAATGAACAGCAGCTGTCCTCTGCATAGAGCCTGAATCAGTATATGCCGAGCAGGGAAGGTATATTGATGCAATCTAAAATTTCATTTCCCCTCCGACTGTTGCAGTTGCAGTCCAGACATTTGAAACATGTTGCTGAATAGTTTCTATTTCATTTCCATGTTTTAGAAGCGTTTGACTTCTGCAGTGCCATATTTCAGCAAGTTCAACCTTTTTCATCTCACTGCACACGTAAACTAATTACTAAAATTCAGCAGCACACCAAAAAATGTATTTTTTGCCAATCTGATAAAAATAGATATAATTTTGATTCATTCACACCAGACAGCTATTGTTGGGTTGGCTGTTTTCCTTTTTCAATTTGACCATCTAAGGGAAAAGAGGTCAATGCACCTGACTAGTCAGATACTGCATGTTTTAAAAATTCTTGCAGTACACTGGTTGAAAATCGCTGCCTTACTTGAAAATGTAGTTGTAAATCTCCACCTTTGAAGCTCCTAGTTCACTGTGTGCAGAGTGGGGGGGTTCTCTGTGCCCTCTCTGCCTGAGCCGCCACTGTTGTCGGCCTACGGCGGAACATTGCAAATGAGCGTCCTGTGCCCCGAGGCACAGCCTGGGACTTCACATCTCTTCAGTAGCTCTACTGACTGCTTCTGTATGTCTAATTAAATAAACTGCACGTGTGTGTGTGCACGCTATTTTATAAAGATATCACTAAAAATAAAATAAGTAAAATACAAACATCTAAATTATTCAGCCAAAGATTGTTTTGTTCCAGAAACAAACCAAAAAATATTTAGATGAGGGCTTTTAATTTAGTATTGCTTTTCCAAGAGAACAAAATAAAAACATGTTTAAACCTCTAGAATGGACCCTAGGCAATGCTCGTAATTTCCTAAGGTGAGTGACAGCGAACTTTTAATCGCAACTGAGTCCCGAGCTTGTGCCGTTAAGTCTCTGGTTAGTTTTCCAGCTCATTCTCTTTTATTAGATTCTGCGTCTGCTGCTGGCGTGGCTCCTTTTGTCTGGACCTCATTCTGAAAGGTCAAGAAACGTGAGCAGTTAACATGGACTCTTCAACGTCTAATGTTGGAAACCATTGAGTAGAAAGGATGTGTAATTGAATTCTCCTGAATATGCTTGGGAGTTAATACAATAGATTTTCTGGTCCCCGTTACAGCCTCACTTACCATTGCAGTGGTGTGGTGTCGACAGCAATGGAATGGCTCTCTGTCACTGCATTACCGGGCAACGGAGCAGTTTTTGTGCCTGATTCTCTTCTCCCTCCCGCCTTCCCACCCCTGCTTTTCTGTTGCATAGCCTCTATACAGGTAACAATTTTGGAGAAAACATGTATTTATTTAACATTAGTTTATATAAGTATAGAGCCAAACCCATTATTTTACTGTCTAGATTCATTCACTGGTCACAGCTTTAATTAAATAGTAACCCGTTAAAAAATATATTAATCCCTACATTAGTGTTTCTAAGGCTTTTTCCCATCTTGAAGATTTTGAAGGGAAGATTGCCTTGATAATCTCTTGGGAGAATGAGGTGACTGGAACTGTCTGAGTGACAGGCATTGTGCTCCACTGCTAACCTAATACCACGTAACCTTCATATTAACCCTGCTTTATGCACGAGGAAGCTGGGGCGCAAAGCGCAAAATAATTTGCCCAGTGTCACGTCGAAGCGGCCACGATCCAAATCTGAACACGGATCTGATGACAAAGCCTATTCCCTCTCCCCACAGGCTGCCTTTTCGATTTGAACAATACGGATAATAGCTGGAATGTATGTGTGTGCATGAGGAGATAGGCACCGCCCCAGGTGCTTGGCAGATGCATCATCTCATTCAATCCCCTCAGAAACCTGTGAGAGAAGGTGGGCAGCTAGAGGTTAAGTAGTTATCTAAGGTTACCATAGCACATAACTCAGGGGCCTAAACCGCCTCTCTCTCCCTCTCCCTCTCCCTCTCCCTCTCCCTCTCCCTCTCCCTCTCCCTCTCCCTCTCCCTCTCCCTCTCCCTCTCCCTCTCCCTCTCCCTCTCCCTCTCCCTCTCCCTCTCTCTCTCTCTCTCTCTCCCTGGTCTGCACACCCAGGCCTGACTCTGTAACGCCTTCATTGATTGCATCCTATGCCCTCAACAGTATCGGTTACCATGCTACAGTGAGGAAAAGATGCATGATATCTAAGGATAGGGTTTTATGGCTGTGAAAGCTATGCCAAAAGTGGGTTAATCGTTGGTTTGTGTTTGGTTTTTTATTTAATCTTTATTGTATTTTTTACATGACCTCTTAGTCCCCTTACACACCCCCTCCCTATTTGTTGTATTTAAAATCTTACGGTTCTTTTAAGTTTGGGGCTTTTGCTCAGAGTAGCAGCTGGCAGTGGGTACATGCGTCCTCATGCGAGTACAGTGGTGACATGAGGAGAGGCAGAGAGAGGCTGTACCTGTCCAGCCAGCTCCACCTCCAAAACTATCCCATCGCATCCACTTCTCTTCATCCCTGTCACCACAGTCTCCCCCAGACCCCCTCAGCTTTCATCTGGATTATCACAGTAGCCCCAAAATGATCTTCCAGCCTAAAACTTCTAGTGGATTTCTATCGTGTTAAGCCTATAAATTTAAGTTCCTTGTTGTCTCCCCTGATTTGGCCCTGCCTCTTCTTGTTTGGTGCTCTCGTCCACTGTTACTGCTCCTCGTGTTCCTGCAAATGCCAAGCTCGTTCTTGCCTCCCATGCTTTGCGCCTGCTCTTCCCCCATTGGTTTACATTGTCCTTCATCCTTCTTCTACTGAAGCCTTCACTGAGGCCTCAGCTGGAGTCGGCTTGGAGAGGCCTTCCCTTCCCACCCAGTATGAAGCAGCAACAACTAGTGACAACACTGCACAGTGAGTGCAGCTAGCATTTCTGGAGCTCTTACTATGTGCTAGGTGTTGTTCTCCACATTTGCTGACTCACCGGGTCCTCCCAACCCCCTGCGAGGCAGGCAGTACTATTATCATTTCTATATACAGATGATGAATGGAAGTACCAAGAGTTCTAGCAATCATTCTACCAATCACTTATTTTCTTCATCACACTTACCATGACCTGTAATTATATTGTTCTCCAGAGAATAAGTCCCCAACAAGAAAGGACCTTATCTTCTTTTCTGCTGTGTCTGCAGCTTTTAAAAAAATGGCCGCCACATAGTAGGCACTCATGTTGAACATCTGTGTTAAATGAATGAATGAACTAATGAACAATGGGTTTTGCTGATTGGGTCATGATATTTGTGATGAGAAATGGAAAACTTCAGAGATGATAATTCTGCTGTGATTGTATGAAAAGGCTGAAAGCCTTTCACTAAAATAGCTGTTGAGCATTTCCTTCCGTTAGTTACCTTATTCTGTGTGAACATAAGCATGTGATTGTGAATCTAGGCAGAGGAGGAAAGGAAGACTACATATCAACACACTCAGTAACCCGTTAGTCACTGGTCAACAGGTGAGTCCCAGGGACAGTAATTGGTGGCAACAGATTATCGTCACTACTGATCTTTTCAAACAGGGAGGTGTAGCCATGCCCACAAAGTACCATTTACCTTTGTGGCTGAGTTCTGGCCTCAGATTATGTCAGGCAGCAATTGCAGTAAAACACTGGGCTCAAGCAGGGAAATTTTATATAGTTTTAAAATTTTCCTGTTTTTCTAAACAAATGAGATGTCAACAGTTTTGTTCCTGGTGCCCAGCAGTTACAAATGTCACAGGACTTTGGAGCTGAAAAAGAGCTTAAGATTGTTAGCCTACCTTCCTCACTTTATAAGAGAACAGCCCCCCAGGGAGTAAGTGGCTTGCTTGGGGGCCACATAAGTAATAACCGGAAGAAGCAGAGCTTGCCACACAACCACTAAGAAGGTTTAATGGTCAAACCCTCTTAGGGGAAGATGCACACATGTTCACTTCAGGGCCGTGAGTAGGATGCTGACCCATCATCATCCTATGTTTTCTCATCAAGAAAATCATTGCTGGAAGCTAAAATGACCCCCAGGAGGATGTTGCTTATATATCCATATTTAGTGATACAAAGTCATATCTTCTGGCACATTCAGTAGCTAAAACCTTTTGCATAACTTACGGGCAAAGAGGGTTCTGAAGAGGCCCCACCTCCCATGAAGACTCTGTGAGAACTGCTGATAGATCCGTGGCTCACCCTCCTCCACTCTGAGGGGAAGGCACAGAAGCTGGCTTAGTTCTTAGTCAGTCTTTGGAAGGCAAGACAGGTGGATGAGGAGCTCCTGGGGAACTTGAATGATTTATGTGAACAAGTCCTCTACATTTTTAAACAAATCCAACGGGCATAGCTTCCTTCCTTAGAACAGAGTAAACTGTGTACACTCACAGGGGTGTCCAACCCCTGGCCCGCAGGCTGTATGTAGCTCAGGATGACTATGAATGTGTCCCGACACAAAATCGTAAACATGCCCTGGCTGGTGTAGCTCAGTAGATTGAGCGCTGGACTATGAACCAAGTGGTCACTAGTTCAATTCCCAGTCAGGGCACATGCCCGGGTTGTGGACCAAGTCCCCAGTAGGGAGCACTTGAGAGACAGCCACACATTGATACTTCTCTCCCTCTCTCCCTTCCCCTCTCTAAAAATAAATTAAATATTTAAAAAATCCATGAGGGTAAACTACATGTAAACAAAAAGCAATGACTTTTTTTTTTAAATCATAAATTTACTTAAAACATGAGATTTTGTGTGTGCGTGTGATTGCGTATCGCAGTGTATTTAATGTGTGGCCCCAGACAACTCCTCCTCTTCCTGTGTGGCCCAGAGACACCAAAAGGTTGGATACCTCTGGATAGGAAGGAATGGCAACTGTGCCATCTTAGTTTTATCTCTTTGGGGGCAGAGTGGTGGATTCTCACCCCAGCTGCCTCTGCCACTGCTATATACCAATGTCTCGGTGAAGGCATTGCCCAGGTATGAACCCAGCGCTCTTTGTATGGTCATCAGAGCTGCTAAAGGTGGCAATTTGCAAAGGATTTTAAAGAAGGAAAAAAGCATGAATGTGGAGTTACCTGGCACATGTTAAATGGCTGTCACCTTGAATGCGGGGAATGTGTTTTCACCTCTAACCTGACCATTGCTACCTAGCTGTGGCAACCATAGGATACTGATTCAGAAGCCAAGGCAGTGGGACAGGGAGGCACACCAAAATAACAGCCATGAGGGGAGAAAATGTCAGAGGAGAAGCCACTGTTACTTCTGGAAAGAGAAATTCACTGGCAACTTTCATTTGCATTTCTTTTCTTTTTTTTTTTTATATGTCTCAGTTTATTTTTTATTATTTTTATTTTTTTCTTTTTTTTGTTTTTAATATATTTTATTGATTATGCTATTACAGTTATCCCATTTCTCCCCCATCATTCCCCTCCACCCTGCACACCCTCTCCCACCCACATTCCCCCCTTTAGTTCATGTCCATGTGTCATAAGTTCTTTAGCTTCTACATTTCCCACACTATTCTTGCCCTCCCTCCCCCCGTCTATTTTCTACCTACTGTCTATGCTACTCATTCTCTGTACCTTTCCCCCTCTTTCCTCCTCCCACGCCCCTGTTGCTAACCCTCCATGTGATCTCCATTTCTGTGGTTCTGTTCCTGTTCTAGCTGTTTGCTTCGTTTGCTTTTGTTTTAGGTGTGGTTCTTAATAGCTGTGAGTTTGCTGTCTTTTTACTGTCATATTTTTATCTTCTTTTTCTTAGATAAGTCCCTTTAACATTTCATATAATGAGGGCTTGGTGTTCATCATTTGCATTTCTTAAGAAAATTTTCCTTATAGGTAGTCACCAATGCCAAGGTGACAGATTCTAGAGCTGATGGCACGTATAGTCTTTTCTCAGGGATGTACTAGCCCCTTATCAGAAGTATCATTGGCGAATATCTTCTTCAATTCTATAGAATGAATGTCTTTTCACTTTGTTAATGGCTTCTTTTGCTGTGCAAAAACTTTATAGTTTGATGTAGTCCCGTTTATTTATTTGTTCTTTTGCTTCCCTTGCCTGAGGAGATATATCAGAAAAAAATATTGCTTAGAGAAGTGTCAGATTTTACTGCCTATGTTTTCTTCTAAGGAGTTATATGGCTTCGAATCTTACATTTCAGTCTTTGTGCTGTCCTTAAGGAAAATCTAATAAAAGGTTTTTAAGGATTTTTAAGATTGCTATGCCTCTATTTGATAATCCATGTCTTAGTCTGTTTGGGCTGCTGTCACAAAAGTCCATAGACTGAGTGGCGTATGCACAACAGTAGTTCGTTTTTCACAGTGTTGAGGACTGGGAAGTTTGAGACCACAGCACCAGCAGCTTCAGCGTCTAGTGAGGACCCACTTCCTAGTTCAGAGCCAGCCGTCTTTTCTCTGTCCTCACGTAATGGAAAGGCTGGAGGATCACTTTGAGTCTCTTGTACAAGGCCACTAATCTCGTTCATGAGGGCTCAACTCTCATGTCCTAGTCACCTTCCAAAGGCCCTGCCTCCAAATGCCACCACTCTGAGGGATAGGATTTCAACATATGAATTTTGGAGGGGACTCGAAAACATTTGGTCTATAACAATGCATATGTGAAATTTTGACTAATAAAACAAGGGGTGAAAGCTGGTGTTGTATCCAAAACATAATGTAGTGAAAGATAGTTATTAACCATGTGACCACAGGCAAAGCTGCGGGTGTGTCTCAAACTGTAAAATGACGAATGCAGCAGCACTTCGAGTGGAGCCCTGTGACCTCCAGAGCAATGAGTGTAAAATGTGACTCGCTGTGTGCCCGTCTACCTGGAAAGCTTTCAGTGGCCCCCTGCCAAGGAGAGGATGCGATGCAGACTTCTCCACAGGCATGCGAGGCCCTCTGAGACCCAGCCTGTGTGCTTCCATAGTGCCGAATCTCTCCTGTCTTTACCTTGCCCTTGGTCTGTGCTTTAAGCTTTATTGCCCTGTTTGCATTCCCTGCCGCACACTACCCTGGTCCCTGTCCCGTGGCCCCTGTGCTCCTGCTCCTTGCCTTTGCAGAAAACCTAAATGATTGTCTGGTTTCATACAGCAGTAAAACCCTAGGCAAGCTTTTCTTACACAATTTGTTACCAGCTCTTGGCTGCTTTAGTGTCCTTATCAGTGGGTGGAGAAGCATTTGCTTGCCCTCAAAGAAAAAAAAAACGGCCAAATAACCACCCCTTTGTCATTTGGTGTTTGTTCATTTGGCAAACATTGACTGAGTACCTGCTACTGGCACTGGTGTTAGGAGATGAGTAACACAGGACCTGAAGCCCCAGGGACTTCCCATTCAGGCAGGGGTAGGCGAACTCAGAAGCAGGCAGCAGCAAAACCTTCCGGTGAGTGTTTCTGCTGGGGAGGGCTGGGAGCGCAGAGGGCTGTAGGGTCTCAGAGAAGGCTCACTGACTTTCGCAGGATGAAAG
The DNA here is from genome assembly GCA_039655065.1 of Glossophaga mutica. NCBI lineage: Eukaryota > Metazoa > Chordata > Mammalia > Chiroptera > Phyllostomidae > Glossophaga > Glossophaga mutica. The sequence continues at coordinate 201,651,340 of CM077303.1, forward strand.
GCTTTAGGAGAGACCCCGTGTTGCAGAGCTGATGGAAGGAGTTGGTGCAGACATTGGCATTGGCTTGGCAGAAAAGAGGATACTAGAGAGAGAGTGGTGGTGGTGAGCCTCTGTAGGGAAGGGCTAAGGGGATGATTTCATCCAGTCTCACTGAATTCTCATGAAGAGAAAATAGCAGTTACTTTTTTTATTCTTCTAGAACGTCTGTGTATTTTTTAAAGGATTGTCAACTTTGCCAAAATCTAGTTACCTAGTAGAAATTGCCTGCATCTATTCAGTTGTTACAGTGATTGTGAGATGACTTGAAATGTTTCATCTTAAAAACATTTAAATTGGTTTGTGAACATACATTCGGATTAGTGAGAAGAGTAAGATGATCATAGTCAGTTAAATAATTGTGACGGTTTCCTTTTTCAACCTCATTGTTCATCCTTTTTCTGTCTTCTCCAAAAAGGAAGGAAAACAAACAAACAAAGGATTAAATATGTATGCTTAATTTGTAAAATATATTTGAAATTACCTCTGTCTTATTAGTGTTGTCTAAAACTGTAATGTAAACCAGTTTAAATTTTTTTTGTTATTTTTGGACATAGTCATATGGAATGGGAGGAAATTAAATAAGTTAACATGTGTGGGGGAAAGGCAAACAAAAATTGAAAATTGATGTCACTGTTTTTGAAATAGGTCTATCTTTACATGATTATTAAATGCTGCCTTTTAAATTTGGTACAGATGTTAAATGTGAGGATTTTTCTTTTTATTGTGAAAGAAACAAGAATACCAACAAGGAGATGCATGTCACATATAACAGATTTTAGATTACAAAATGGTTATGAAATGTGGTTTTGGTCTAGAATCAGTCAGGGGTATCCAACCTTTTGGCGTTTCTGGGCCACACTGGAAGAAGAAGAGTTGTCTTGGACCACACATTAAATACACAAACACTAACAAAAACTGATGAGGGGAATAAAAGGTTTTAAGTAAATGTACAATTTTGTGTTTGGCCAAATTCATAGCCATCCTGGTGGGCCGCGTGTTGGACACCCCTCCCAGATAATAAAATGAAACATTTCTTATCAAGTAAGAAGACTCTTTCTCTTTAAGGTTACGAGAAGACCGATGATGTTTCAGAGAAGACCTCACTGGCAGACCAGGAAGAAATACGGACTATATTCATCAACCAGCCCCAGCTGACGAAATTCTGCAACAACCATGTCAGGTAGGAACTGCGCAGCCGAGCCCTAAGGCCATCCTCCAGCCAGAATGAAAATGCTCTCTCAGAGCTTTCGGTTAAACCAGTTCACGTCGGAGGGCTTCCTGGAGGCAGTGTGAATCGGCTACTTCTCCATCTAGCCAATAAGGAGATGTTCGTGAGAATCGGGCAGCAGGAAGGAGCAGAAAGGATAAGTAGCTGCTCATGGGTAAACCCCTTTGTCTTAACGCTGTTATGGAATGGTAGGTTATTGTTTTGAGTTAACACGCTTTTTACATTTTAGAAGAGGTCTTTGTAGCTTTTCACCGAGAACTCCTTTTGGTTAAATCATCTTTAAATATTGGCTTTTGATGCTTACGGACTTGAGTATGGAGATGAGGAATGGGAGAGCTGTGAGAATTACTTCATTGTTCTATTTTCATTCCAACACTAATACAAAAAGTATCTCTGGCACAGGCCCTCTTCAGTAAGTGGCTCTGGAGCCAAGTGAGCACCCCCGGCACCCATCCAGTGTTCCTCCAGGGGCAAAATTTGTAGATTTGAGACACATCCATTTAAAATGAATGTTTATAACTTCAAAATCAAGCATAACATTTCACAGTCTGGGGGTGTGGTGTGTGTCCCTTTAATTCCCTCCCTGTTTAACTGACAAGAGATTGATGTTCCTAAGACCCGAATGGTGGTGTCTGCCTGACTGGTATGCTGTCGGGAGGAGTGTGGAGGCCTAGCCAGGTTCCTGGAGGGGCCACAGAGAAAATTCAAACAGAAACCCAGAAAACTCCCCACTTCTCTGAAGTTATCCAAGGAAGGCATCTCTATGTAAAGTTCCTGGTCCTGCTCAAATTGCTGATTTCCTTTTTGCAAGGTTTTATTTTCCATTAACATATTATAAATGATGTTAGCTAAAGTTGCTCTTTGGCGTAAGCTACTCCTACTTTTGTGAAACCGGATAATTGACCAAAGAGAACAAAAGTTATGAAGCAGAGAACTGAAATCTTACTATTATTGATACAGTTCCTTTCACTCCTTTTCATTTAGGTTAATGACCATTTGTAGTATTCTCCCAATTTGAAACAGAAGGCAGATGTTCATCATCTGATTTTTTGTATGGTGATAATAGAATTTGTCAGTGTTGGAGCTAATTGAGGAGTAATTTTTACGCAACTTTTCATTTTGTTTTCTAGCACTGCAAAATACAACATAATCACGTTCCTCCCACGATTTCTCTACTCTCAGTTCAGAAGAGCCGCCAATTCATTTTTTCTCTTTATCGCACTGCTTCAGGTAAAGTCATGTCATAAAGTCTTAATTCAATATCACATGTTCAGGTATTTAAAAATGCCCATGACCAAGCTTTTGAACTTTATCCCAACACAGAGAAATCAGCCAGTTTGGGTGGACATTTCTGGTCCCTGCTACAAACAGTGTTAGAATTTCACCGCCTCTTTAAGCCTTCTGGTTCATTTTTATTGACTTACTTTAAATGTTTTGTAAATTCTATGTGGCAAGGACTATTCATTTGGGTGCTAAAGGAGATGGGACTTTTTCTTATAATATTAATTTATTTTAGTAACAATAAAGCTGTCATTTCAGAACCTTAGAATACAAGAATTACCACTTTAAGCTTGTTTCTCTTTGTATTTGAGTTAGTTGTAGTCAGAAAAAAAGTTTTGTTTTATTAAAAATAGCATACACTCATTATAAAAAGAATTAGAAGATACAACAAAATATAAAGAAAATATTTATGACCCATTCAGCCACCCAGAAGCAACTACTCTCTTAAAATCTGGGTGTACATCCTTCTGCTCTGTTTTTATTTTCCCAAGCGTTGGTTATTAATTTAGCTTACAAAAAGGGGATCATAGAGTACATATGTTTAAGAATCTGCTTGTCCATGTAGTAGCATATGGATATTTTCCTATGTGATTTATTCTTCATGGTCACACGATATTTTATTATATGGATCTGCTGTAATTTATTTAACCCATGCCCCTTTGTAGGTGTTAGTTCAACTCACAACTGCTTGCTGTGAAACTAATTAACACACTGTCCCAGCTACTTAATAGGTATGAGCAAATCACCTTACCTGGTGTTAGTCTGCCAAGATAGTACAATCAAGGAAGCATATTTTAAGAGGCCCTAAGATTCTGTTGTTTTTAAATGTATCACCAACTTCCCAGTTCTCACTGGATTTCTCTTTTCTTTCCCCCTCCAAATAGCAAATACCTGATGTGTCGCCCACAGGTCGCTACACGACGTTGGTTCCTCTCTTATTTATTTTAGCGGTGGCAGCTATCAAAGAGATCATAGAGGACATTGTAAGTACTTCATGCTTTCATAAATAAATGTGAGTGTTATTTTTATATACAAATTTTAAAATATTATTTAAGTATTTTAATTCTTGGCACGGGCTACTTGAGGTAGGTGCCCATTCAACTTAAAAGTAGATAGAATATGCTCCTACCTCTGGAGTCAGTTTCTCTTCATTTCTATAGGATTAATACTGCAAAATGGTCATTACAAGTGTTTCCTTGTGTTTGTACTTTATTAATGGAAGAAATTAATTCAAATTTAATAATTGGCTTAGAGAGAAAAATATATTTGACCATAATTTTTAATTATGTTCAATTTTCAATTTGCACATTAATTTCAAGTTAAACAGAAACTCCAAACTATCTAAATGTAAGAGGCTTTATTGTGTTTTTTTATTTTTAAATTTATATACCCTAGTTTTCACCTCATTAAATACCTATAATTCCTTTTCATCTTCTTTGATTAGTTCTGTTTCCTTTTCTTTTATCTTATTTTATTAAAAGAAAGTAACAGCAAATTTTCTATTTTTATTTTTTCTGCAGTAGCAGAGAAAAGGGGAAGTTGGTTTCCCCTTTAAAAAGTACATGCCCCAAAATAAACTCAGGCTTTTCTTTTTCTTCTATTTTAACTGTTATTTTAACTACCTTAATTGAGGAAACCAGTATTTTTTTCAATGCCCTTTAAATTATTTGCTTGTCGGAAATGACCTCTTGTGAAGCCTTAGGCAAGTCAGATGGTAAAGGGAGGACAGGCTGAGCCATTGTTCAGAAAGCTCTGACTTAAAGTTGTGCAAACATCACTGTTACGGCTGCGGCTGCGTGGGACCAGATTGGGATCTCACTGAGAACACATGAGCCATAGCACCACCGCACCCATTAGGCATGCGTCAGCCGGCCGTTCGGATCATCAGTCTCAAAACCATCGCAGTGTCTAAGAGTGCGAACAGAGGTTGCGGGTGCATGCACACCTTGGGTGTAAAACATCCTAGTCCTCCGGGCTGGAAATAGCGTACTGTTGGGGACCACTCGCTGAAAATTTCACGGGCTCCCTTCTCGCTTGTACAGTTCCACAAGACTTACCAGCTTTTCAATCATGGTTGGACTGGGCACTCCATCAGGATTGGCCTCTGCGACAGTTCTGTGTCTTTCTTTGCCTTTTATACTTCCTTTTCTTTCTTTGTTTAACCCAGTTTTCACTGAGCATCTGGTACTTACTAGGCATTGTGCTATTGTTTTTACAAATGCCTTTCTCATTTAATTCCTTCAGTAACTTTGAAAGTTGGATATTAAACCCATTTTACAGGTAAGGAAGCTGAGGCTTGGAGAGGTCATGTAACTTGCCCAAGAAATTGATAGAATTTCTACCCCATCCAGTGTGCTCTTCCCCTTTATTTCTGTAGCAAGTCATTAGCAATACTATTAATAACAGTTAGTGAACTTTGGGTTCCATGTACGTGCTTTGTGTCCTTTATTAAATCTTCTAACGACCCTTTAAAGAACAAATGCTATTACCCCCATTTTACAGATGAGGGTGAAGAGGAACAGAAGAGTAGGTAACTTGTCCAAGGTCACACAGCTATTTAAGTGTGGCTGTCAGAATTCAGACAAGGCTCCAGACCCCTTTCTTATAATCATTGCTCTCTACTGCCTCTCCTATCTTTTTTTATTTAAAAACATTATTTATATTTATTTTTAGAGAGAAAGGAAGGGAGGGAGAAAGAGGAGAGAAACATTGATTGGTTGCCTTCTGAACACACCCAGACCGAGGACTGAACCTGCAACCAAGGCGTGTGCCCTGATTGGGAGTCAAACTGGTGACCTTTGGTTTGTAGGATGATGCACAACCAATTGAGCCATACCTGCCAGGGCCTTTTGTTTTTTCCTTTCCTTAGCAAAACTGTAAGCTCTCTCACTGTGATTTTACTACCCCTTTCTATGAAAATGCATGGGAATTAGAATGGTAGCCAAGGAGGCTTTTTTGGTCTTGTTTTCCTTTTTATTTTTTAAACAAAACCTCTACTGACGTGGTGTAATAATTGGGTACTATTAGAACACAGCTAATTAGACAGTTTCTGAAGGAAGTAATAGTATTGTGGGGTAATCATAGTATCATTTGAAGTTGTTTTCTAATAAAATAAGTGTTAAGAGATGGACTAAAAAATGGTCTTTAAGATTGATTTAACAAGTTTATATCAAGGTCTATAAGGTGATGGAAAGTTTGAAATATTGTTTCTTAGAAAAGAAAAAATCAAATAATAGATTAGATAGATGGACAAAGAGTATCTTTATCAGTAGCTATAATGAATCCATATGTTCCTTTATCCATTCAACAAAAATATGTGAAACAGTATTTAGATGGCAGGCACTCAGTAGATGTGCATGAAGATGTATTCATACACCTTCATAGATGTGTATTACCGCAGCATTAAACTTTCGCTGCAGTAATAATCACGTCCCACATGTCAGTGGCGTAAACATGAGCTTGCTTTTCATGTCTCAGACACACTGCAGATTGGTGTTGGGGAGGGAAAAGCAGGTAGCAGCCGTGTTCATATAGTCACTTGGGGTTGCAGCTGAATCTAGGCTTTGCCATGTGGAATGTTTGTCGTCACGGGATGAGGGAAAGAGAGAATGGAGATCTCATGTCTTCTATGTTTTGGCCCAGAAATAGTGCATGTCACATCTGCTATCAGCATAATATTAGAACTAGTGACATGCAGAAGGGAGATATAATCTCCCAAGTTTATACAAGTAGAGGAAAACTAGATATTGATGAAGACTCATAATTATGTGTACCATTCTTACATCAGTGAATAAAACAGAGCTTGTGTTCTAGTGAAACTTCCTTTATATTCTGTTAAACATTTTTTAAAATTTTAGAATAAAGTGTAGCACCAGATGAGATATGTCCTTACTTGAAAATGCTGTAAAATTGATGGAGAGATCTTCATTTAATAAAAAAGGTGCTTCCTGTCAAATGCCAATTCTTATGGTCAGGGTCGAGGTTGTTTGTTTAATTAATAATATTCGCCACTAGGTCCTGGCTGGTATGGCTCAGTGGGTTGAGTACCGGCCTACAAACCAAAGGGTCTCCAGTTCAATTCCTAGTCAGGGCACATGCCTGGGTTGTGAGCCAGGTCCCTGGTTCAGGGCACTCAAAAGGCAACCACCACACATTGATGTTTCTCTCCCTCTCTTTCTCCCTCTCTTCCCCTCTCTCTAAAAATAAATAAATAAAATCTTTAAAATAATAATAATAATATTCACCACTAAAAATATGCCTTCTTTGCTATAAACTTGTTAACTTAAACACTGATAAGCTTTATTCATCATGAAAAAAAATACTTATTTAAAGTCTACAAAGTCCAGAGATCAAATACCGAGCAAATGCTAGTGAGTAAAAGCAACCCCGATGGAGCCTGCAGTCTAGTACAGGAGACAGATATTAACGGAGTAACCATGCCAGCCAGTGTGAGAATTAAATGAGGCGCATGCGGTCCTCAGACAGTGCGGAGTGTACAGATAGAAGTGCTGAACACATGTAAACTGTACTGTCATCATCCAAAGATCCTCTTGACTGAAATGTAGAAACTGGATTGGAAGGAAAACAGGGAGGATCTAGGTACACTTATTAGAAGAGTATTGTAGTAGCAAGTATGAAAAAATGAAGGTATTGTAGACTAAGTGGTATGTAAAGATGAAGAAATGTGGAAAAATTAATTCAGTGTATATTTAAGGGTAAATTGACCAGACTTGATTAACCTCATTTGACATGCTACATGTCCTAGTTATTTTGTTCATATTCTGTTCCCTAACCACTCCCATGTAAGCTCCATGACAGCAAGAATTTTTGCCTTTTGTTCATTGATGGATCCTCAGCTATAGTAACAGGGCCTGACACTTATTAAGTATTTAGTAAATATTTATTTTTTAATATAATCCTATAATATGTGGTTCTTTTTTCAGATTTTATTTATTTATTTTTAGAGAGAGGGGAAGGGAGGGAGAAAGAGAGAGAGAGAAACATCGATGTGGTGTTGCCTCTTGCCTCTTGGTGGCCCGCAACCCTGGCATGTACTCTGACTGGGAATCGAACTGGTAACCTTTTGGTTCACAGGCTGCACTCAATGCACTGAGCCATATCAGCCAGGGCTAGTAAACATTTATTGAGCAAAGAAATGAATTGACTGGGAAGTAGAGGGAGAAGGAAGTACAAGGATGACTGTCGGGTTTGTGGTTTATACGAGTAGATGGTATATGGTTCATTGTCTGAGACAAGGACAAAGTCTTGGGGGTTAAAGTCATAGATTGTTTTTAGATATAGTTTGAGATGCCCAAGGAGACCACTAGATACAACTCTCTGGGGCTCAGATGAAGAGTCTTGGCTGGTAGACATTTATGTACTGGTTATCACTGGAATTACAAGTATGAATGAACTGAGAGAGTACAGAGTGAGAAGCAAAGAGGGCAAGAGAATAAGCCTTCCAGAATTCTGCCACTGAATTACCAGCAAGGAGACGAAGAAGGAGGGGCCCAGGTGTGGGAACACCTGGATAGTGGGGCAACAAGAACTGCCTCTGGAGGGAAGAGTTCCCAGAAGTAGGATCGGTCAATATCACATACTTCAGTATCCTAAAGTTCATGGAACTGTTTACATAGCACGATTTCTTGGTGCACTGTCAACCAAATATTGAAAATATTAAATAATTCACTAGCTCTCAGTGGTATTAATGAATTCTGATTACAGGACAGTGGAGGTATTTGAACTCAGAGAATAACTACATTAATTTTTCTGAAATACTACTTTTAGAAAGAGTAATGATTTTTTTAGGACATAAAGATGGTTTGTTTTTTTTTTTTTTTTTTAGTCATAAGATTAGAATCTGCCTGTTTGGGCGGTTCCTTATGTGTATTCAGTACAATTGTCTTGACAAGTAACCTAGTTTACTGAGGTGGAAAGGTTGAGGAAAGAGATGCTTTTGTACAAGAATTCTCTGTAGATGGAAAGAAATGTTCAGGAACTCCTTAGGTTTCACTAAGATTAAATTTCCTGTAGAAGTGGAATGTTTCATTAATTAGCTTTTATTTGTCTCCTGCAGGTGAAAGTCTAACTATTATATATCGTAGATGTGCGTTGTTTTGGAAACATTTCCACCTGCTCTGAATATCTAATTTTATCTTGAATCATTATCTGTTTAAAATTTATCTGTGGTTCCTTTTGATATTAAGATCTTCATTAACAAACAAAAATGAGTAAGCATTTTAGAGTTTTATCAGTCATAAAATATGCTCTGTGGAAGGTACAAATTTAACAGAACTTTAAAAAAATTCAGTTAAGAATATTTGCTAGCAAATCATTTGCTTTCTTTTGGAAGCACTGTCTTGCCTATTAAAAGTCTCCATTCTTATGCTTTTATTAGTGAGAGTTTTATTCTGAGAAAGAATTGTAGTGTGTTCCTGCATGTGGATATGACAAGAACTGTTTTCAACAAGCCCTCCACAGAAGCGTCCTGAATGTTCATTTGCATCTTGTGCAGTTCTGGGGCTGACTGTTGAGATGAAGTGAGCTCACACTGCCGGCCATTAGCCCACGCCTCCTGAGTGCTGCTGTGTCTCAGAGGAGTGCTGATCCACAGCTCCAGGCTTTGCTCTCAGAAAGTGTTTTCACATGTGCATTGTGGTCCTAAAAACCCTGTTTCTTCTCAATGGAAAACTGCGTTTGTTCCATCCCACCTTACATAAGTCGGGCACGTGCAGCTAAATCTGATCATGGGTTTTCTATGATAGAATCTTTGAGCACAGCGTGCTTTGCACTCAACACTTTTCTCCAGTGTCACCAGAGGCTGAAGTGTTTGTCGCACGCGATCCTGTAAATTTAGACGGATGCCGTGGAAAACCTCTAGTTTCCCCTGGTCAATTAAATTCTCTCCTTTCCTCTGATCTCTTGTTTCTTTTTCTTACTGTTGTAAAACCTTTGCTTATGTAACTCTTCCAACTTAGCCACCTAGATGTATACTAGCTCACCTGCTTACCATTTATTTATTCATCTATTTCAGTGCTTTTGAGAGGAAGGACAGTAGGGTCCTGTGATCAGTGGCTTGTGATTTGGGGGGATGGTGGCTCTTGTGGAGCAGTCGATGGAAGAGGCTTTATGCAAGCAGGAGATGTATTTGTTTCTAGTCTCTGACAGACATCCGCACGTCATGAAATTATAGAAGATATACTCAGCTTAATTAGATGATTGATTTCATAGTTTGAAAATATCTCAGTACCATTATTAAATGGTAGTTATAGTAATTATCTTGCACAGTCTTTTCTAAGTGAGTTATTTAAGCAAAAGACTAGGTCAGTCTTTCAGCTTAAACTCTTCTAATACATTAAAATTTCAGTCTTACCTACATGATAATGTAAGATCTTCCGAGGACCACACACCTGTTCTCCCAGGAAAGGCCTGTTGTACAGAGATGCTGTGGATAGCACTGCTTTAAAATTCCCAAGAAGGAAAAGATAAAAGCCTTGAGAAACATAAATTAAAGAAATCTCATTTTTTGTGGGTGCTATTTTGTTTGATTTATCTTATTCACTTTTTCACAGTTTTTGTTTTTGCTTTTAAACTTTAGAAACGACATAAAGCTGATAATGCAGTGAACAAGAAACAGACACAAGGTAGGAATCGTACAATTTATTTCTTGCATCTGTCAAATGCACTCCTAGTAATATAAATAATCACTTCAGTTCAATGTAATTCCATTGAAAACACTGTATATTTCTGAAGTTTTTGTTCCAGTGCAGATTCTTGCTTTGCAGCATTTATTAGCATAATACTTAAATTTGCATTAGAGTAATTTACAGTGGCAATACTTTTGAAAAGTAACATTTATAGCATATTTAAGTACCTCAAAGCAATGTGCTCTGAAGCACTGTCCATAACTGTCCGCAGTAGTTTTGACAGTGTTGAATGCTGCTTCATGTCTTTGTTTTGCTCATGATCTGTAGCTGTTACTCTAGAAAAGATTTGTAGAAAATAACCAGATGCGACACTGCGTGGGTAAAAGGTGTGTTGGGAGCACTTTGGTTATACCGTACGTGCAGATGATATATGCTCCGTAAATAAATAAACTTCTTAAAACCAGGCCAGCTCCAGAAGGCGCATGGCGTTGTGACATGGCTCTTTTGTTGTGGGTCTCATTTTGATGCAGCCCAAAACCTTCCACACAAGCAAGCAGACCACTGCGCTCTCAGCTTTTTAATACATTCCCAGGGACGTGTGAGCAGGCATTGTGTTCCATCCCCAGGCTTGCCCCATCTGAAAGTCTCGTCTCTCTGTGAAGGCCCCTGATGTGTGGCGGATCACACAGACATGTCTGCCAAAGTTAGCTGGTAATTAAAAACAGTATTTTTTTTTTTTTTTTTTTGCTGATATGATAATTATAGGATCCTCTAAAGTGCCCTGTTTCTCTTCTCACCACCTTCCACCAAGGGGATTATCTGCTGATTTTTGATAGATTTGCAGAAGCTAAATTTATTAAAGTGTCACCTAATAAGGTAACAAAGTATTTACATTATGTTGCTTCCTGTGGGACATATGAAAAAATGTAAAGCGGGAAGTACATAAAAGCACAAAGTAAAAGATGATTTCGTGTGGAAAATGGAGGATTTGGATTACATGATCTCAGTTTCTCTCTAGAAATTGTGGCAAATTATGGTTCCTAAGTTAAATGCTTTATCAATCAAGAAGGAGAGAAAATGCTGGGGCTGGGGGTAACTTGAGCTGCACTTGAATTTTGGGAGGACGTTGGATGAGCAGAAGCACATGGGGAAGACATTACCTGTGGGTTGGGGGAGACATCACATGAGGTTACCCTGAACAGAGATGAAGAAGGCTTGTGGGCTGCTTTTTTGAACCCTCGCTAGAGTCTCAGATGAAACAGGAGATTCATATCAAAGGGAAGCTAACACATGCTGGAAAGGTAAGCCAGCGTCCAATTTCACAGCGCCTCGAATGCCAAGCCAAGGGATTCTGACTTTTCTCGTGTATGCCAACTAACTGTTGAAGGTTTACAAGCCAAAAGAGACAGAATGAACGTGCAGATTAAAGATGGGGGGCAGGACAGAGTGGAGAAGGAGGCTATTAGAAGTCTGGGAACAGAGTTCCTCCAGGAAGGTAGGAAGGGAAAACCACAGGAATTGAAAGGGAAAATCCCAGATGATTCAGGTGCCGGTACAATATTTTTGGCAATATGCAGTTTTTGCATTTGTTGCCATGTTGGTCAGAATATTCAGCAACAGCTTTTGAACCAGTAATATGTAATTATTTTTTAATACATAAAGGATCTTGCAGCTGACAGCTCCAATCTTCAGGGATGGGCAGTTATTTATTTCCAAGCCTCGGCCCAAGAAGTCAATGAACAGTAAAAGAGTAGCTGTCACACGTATGATTCTTTGAGGTGTTGCACCTTGAACTGATATGATCTGCTTTTTTCTAGATATTTACCTACTTCCCCCAAAACTCTTTTGTCTGCTATTCAGAGAAGCTATTCTTCCTTGGCTTTCATTCTTGGTTCACCAGTTCACCGTGGATAAACATGATTAGCTCTGCAGCTACAAAAGAATAGATGAGTGAGACAGAAGGCTTATATAAAACTCATGTCAAAAATAAAATATCAGGGCTTAACAGCTATAAAAACCACTTTTGCAGAATGCTTGGTAATCCCCGCTGTAAGAAGCTATGGCTTTCAGTTTGATACTTGAAACTGTTTTCTAAGAGAAGGCCTTTTTTTCCTTTGTCTAGTTTGAGTATCACTCGTCTTTTTGATTTTGTAATTGATAGGTGATAACAGAAATGTTGGTGGAGGATATTGTTTACTGTCACATAACTCAAATTGCATAACATGAAAGCCATCTGTTGCCATTAGACGAGAGTGAACTTGAATTTGCTTTGCCGAATTCAGGCAGGAGTGGGTGTAGCAGTGGGAAGGGGGTATTTTTGACAGATACTTAATTTTTGACAAATATTTGAAGTATTAAGCTTAAAATTTAATTTTTAAATGTTTACCAAGATGGTGTAATGTGTAAAAGGACACCTTTCCTTCAGATTCAAGTAGTAACCCTTCTGTATTCTTAGAGAAATAAATATTTTTTCTTATTTGGCATTGAGGCACTGGAGTGACTTTTTCTGTCATTCCCTAACAACTTCAGACTTATAAGTTTATAATTTCATTTCTAATCATTTAACTGTAGACTGATGCCTGTCTAATACCTCATTTTTACCAAGTAATGCACTCAGCCATGCATCATATTACGGATTTTGTACTTAACTCAGGTCTTCATAAACATTACATTTTGAATCTATTGTCAACACTTCTGAAAACAAGCCATTTCTTCTCCTAGAGGTATATACTTTGGTTAGATACATGGTTCAGTGAGCTGGCAAGATCAAGATGTTGTGTTGTTCTTGAGCATGTGGCTATTGAGGGAGGGCAGAGTAAACTGATACTCAGAAGCCCAGGGAATATAAGTGAGTCTTGAAGAGTTATGTGGCCCACTCATCCCAATGAATCACGACCACATTTCTAGGCTGCTCTCCTTTAGTTGTGTGCTGGAATGTTGGTACTAGATAGCAACACTTCAGAGGGCAGGTCCAGCCTTTTACTTGTCCCTGTGTTCCCTGTAGTTCCTCGCCCAGGGGCCCACCCTTTGCAGGTGTTCTGTGCGTGCGTGGCGAATGAGCGGGTGAATGAACCACTCTCCGTACAGATGCTTGAGTCCAGATAACAAAGGAAGAAGAAATTAGACATAAAAGGAGCCTTCTTGAAAATGCATTATCTGGGGTGTTAGCAAGACGAAAAGCAATATTGTCATAACACTGTATCCCAGACTACTTCTCAAGCACTGATAATACACTAATGTGGCAGATGTTCTAGCCACCCCCTTCCGCTTTGTGTTGAAGTCATCACATCATTTTACCCTGCTGTGCCTCCTGTAAACACCATGCTGTGTCCTCGTACCAAGTCCGTTACCCAGAGCCCCAGAACACTGCCATGTTCAGAGTGCCCCAGCTTTCCTTGTGTCTCAACTGACCTTCATTTTCTCTGATCTCATCCCTCGGTGTGTAACATACTCTCCGTGTGTGTAACACACACCGCAGGCAGTCTCGCGCAGTTTTCCCTGAACTGGGTTGTTCCGCCAAATTTCACTCTGCAGGAATTTGTAATTGTAAATTCATAATGTTTATTGTAATATATAAATTGAAGTCAATCCCCACATGAATGTATTGTGGTTGAGTTGGTTCTCTTTTTAAATTCTAAAGATGTGCTTCTATTTCTTACAAAGTGCTGCCATGGCTCGTATGCCAGTATTTCGGGGGGGGATGATGGTTTCACATAGAATCATGATATGGAGGCCTGGGAAATGATGGGGATGAGGTACAGGCTAAGAAGGGTATTTGGGAAAAATAAAAATGCCCCCTGATGGGCTAAATTTGCCTTTATAAAATCCCAGGTTTGGATACACTCGCTGCCGAAAGGTATGTATACATTCTGCAGGTGAGAATGCCTGAGAGGTCATGCTGGGACATCTGACAGCTCAATGGTCACCTGCTTTAATGTTGTGATTAAATGAGGGCCACCCTTACTACAATCAGATTGTTTAACACCTTGTCGTATTTCAGTAGCAGGCATTAGAATAGAACACGTCTTTATTTAAGAAAGCAACTTTCCCCTGTTTTCATTTAATTGAGAAAAAGGCAGCATGAAATTCTTTTCAATTAGGCACATAGCTAAAAATAATGGATCTCACTTGCACCTACGTCTGCCTTTCCCGGCCTTTTCAAAAGTGGAATTAAGTTGGTGGTGGCTGATAGCCACCAACCAGGCTCCTCCCCTGCAGGGCACGACGTTGCTTATATACCCCTGCAAACCACTTTACCTTTAAAGTCCTTGGTGGAAAAGGCATTGAGTTGGTGAGGTTTGAATATGTTTTAGGCTGTAAACTTGAAATGACCTGCTAACAGGGCTCAGGGCTCGTCTGGTTCCTGTTCGTTCCAGTGCTGGACGAGGGAGCCAGCGCATGATGCTAAGGGCCTGAAAATAGCAGCGCTTTCCTGGCTCAGTGAAAAAGCGGGTGTCCTGCCTTTTTGTCTCCCTGGCAATATCTCCATCTCTCATTCATTCAGCGATCCTGAACATGAGCTCTGCCTCATCCGCATCAACTTAATTGTGAAGAGCTCTTTAAAAAATATTGGATTCCGTGATCTTAAAAATTGGGCTTCAAAACTGAGCACATATATGGCCTGAGTAATTTTGGACATCTATAAAATTAATATTTTCAAGTTATTCCAAAGATCTTAGGATTATACAAGATGAACTGGTTAGATATTTTCAACAGTCACTGTGGATGGAGAGGAGGTATTTATTTGTGGGAAAATATAACCCTAGATCGTTTTTAATTTAGCCTATAAATAAAAGTTGCACACAGAGGAGCAAAACCTACTAAGGAAATTTAAGGACATAAAGTGAAAGAATAAAAGCAAGTGTGATTCAAAGTTACAACATTTGTTATTTCACTTCATTAACTCTTACTGAACATCTACCTTGTGTAAGAGCTAGTGCAGGGAAAAAAACAAAAACAAAAACAGTCTTCATTCTTCCTAAAGGAATTATATCTGGCAGGGAAGGTAAGATGCTCACTCATATTTAATGCAAGACAGGGAAGCTAATAAGGGCCACGTGAGAGAAGTGGGGATTCAGGAAACCATTTATGAGGTTCCTGAAGAACAAATGGAATTTCAGTAAGCAAAGCTATTGGGTTGATAGCAGTGGGAAGTGATCCAGCAGGAAGTGGGAAGTCATGAGATGTATTCTCGAAAGAGCAAGTATTCTATTTTGACTAGAGTATATAGTCTGTGTGTCAAAGAGCAATGGGAAGGGATGGGAAGCCAAGTTACAGTCGTATTTTGCAGGCTTTTGAAAGCCAGGGTGAAGAACTTGGAGAGAATGACTCAAGTGTGTGGCTAGGTTCCCAGTTGTACTTTTGAAAGAAGAACATGAAAGGCAGGTAATTAGGGAGGGGGACCAGTGCAGCAGTGATGAGAAAACAAAGGGAAATACACAATGGATAGATCCAATTGGATGTGGCAAAGGTGGGAATACCTGCCAAACACCAAATGCTGCTGAAGCAGAGAAGGACCAGGACTGCAATTCTCACTGAAGGCAGCGTTTCAGGAGGACCATTTCATCCCCGGAGTTCCAGTTCTTAACAGCAGACAGCAGCTGTGAAGCTGGGAAAACTGAAGCCCAGTGCAAGGAATGGTAGACTAAAGGTTGATTGGTTGAGGTAGTAGGGGGAGATTTTCCTTTCAAGAAATTGCTCAGTGAAGTAAAGGAAAAGGTGAATGATTCATGACTCTGTGAGCAGGATTGAGAAAGAACGTGTCAAGAAAAAGATCAAATCTGTGTGTGATCTTATCTCGATGATCTAAGATATAGCTTACCCCTGTAATCTGATCACACCAGCTCACTGCTTCTCAAACAACTTTCTGGGACTTCGTTCGCCCTAGATAGCATGTAGGCCTGGCATGGTGAGGGCCTTGGTGAAGAGCTCTATAAGCGAATTGATAGAAGAGGCATCGACGAACTGAATACCTCTCTCTATGCAGAATGTGGACAAGAAGAGAAATCAGGAAGTTCCCTTCGTCTTTTGTGTGGGTGGACTCCAAGCAGATGGTTGTTTCATTTGACCTTATTTATAGTCAAGTTTACAGAGGAGAATTTTGTGCAGCGTCCGTTTGTGCCCCGATGAGATCTTTGCCTTAAAATCATCTTTGGAAGGGTCTGCCGGGTGACTGAATTGGTGCTTTAATATGGGTAGGCTGGTTTTCCTTCTTTGCCCAAAACCATCGTCTCAGCTGTACTCTTCTTGAGGCACTGAAGTTTCCCTTCGATGCTTACTCCCACAGAGGAATTGGACCATACTGCCTTGTCTGTGGTTTCGCTGTCCTCTGTCACATGGGTAGCGCCCAGTGTCCTTTAGGACATCTTGCCTCCTGTAAGCTACTTCAAGAAGTGGCTGGATTGCCCAGTGACTTTCAGGAATGGCCCCAGAGGTGGACCATTTTGATTGCAGTGGAGACCCTGTTAGACTTTACGTGAGCGCCTCCACCTGCACACGGTCGGTCGGGTCCTGAGAGACTGCTTATTTCTGCAGAGCCTTTGATTAAGGAATTCCAAGCCAGCTCTGACAGAATGTTTTCATTTCAAAAAGGAAACCCATTACAACAAAGCTGTTAAGTAGTATCCTGCTAAAGTGAAAACAGGTTATATTCGAGGTATTTGTTTAGAGTCTGAGCTCTCCCTTGCATACTGTCAGACTAATTAGACCAGGAGAAACTACAACAGGTGCATTTGACTGGAACTGGGGAGAGGTGGAGGAGTTTTGCATTTAAAAGAATGGGCTCTTAAAACACCGTGGGGACAGACTATTCCGATCATTTCTTCGTAGCTTGCTCTCTCTGCTTCACCAGGTACCACTAATCATCTCCTCCAGGGTTACCTTCTTGAACTCTCAAATTCTGGAGGTATAAAGTCAGTATACTTTGGGCTCAAGAAAGCTAAAAGCTCAGCAAAGGACCCAGCATCATTACTTGCTTCCTCTAACCTGGGTTGAGCTGGGTCAGAGGAGGTCAGTGATTAAAAATAACCAGGCTGCTATTTCAGCTCACCAGCATAATACATGTTACTGCTTATTTTAATTGTCCTACAGTTGGATGTTTAGGAACCAGTTCCAAAGTAAAGACAGCAATGAATTATATGATTGACCTTTACCTTTGGCCAGTATTCAAGCCTTGATTTGTACAGAAAGCTGTTACATGTGGTGAGCTGATTGTTAAATTCACCAGAATTCTGTATCGTGTTCTGTATCTTAAGATGGCTTTAGCCTCAAGTTTAAACAAGCTAGGTACTTCTTCCTTTACTTCTGTATTCCAGTTTTGTATTTCCAGAAAAGACGAAATGGATGGTGGCATTGGTAATGGGTAGACGCATACCCTTGGGCCTACCAAGAAGCCTCCAGGTGATGCAGAGGTGGCAGGTCCCTGGACCAGATGCCCAGGAGCAGGTGTCTGAAGTACATTCAAAGAAACATTCCTTTGCTCAGGCAGAATCTAACCCAGTAGGGACATAAAGGCGATTCACACTTTGATTAATCCACTGTCACCATCAGAATAAAAACCAAATGCCCATCAGATTGACAAAATGCAAATGACTGAAAACAATTTGTGCTTCTCTAGGTTTATAGTCAGTGGAGCTTCATAGGAGGCTAGTGAGGGTGTGGCTTGCTGTGGATTCTTAGGGAAATGACCTGGTTGTTTCTCATAAAAGTGCAAATGCAAATGCCCTGGAGCCAGGGATGTTCCTTTTAGGAT
The DNA here is from genome assembly GCA_039655065.1 of Glossophaga mutica. Classification (NCBI taxonomy): domain Eukaryota; kingdom Metazoa; phylum Chordata; class Mammalia; order Chiroptera; family Phyllostomidae; genus Glossophaga; species Glossophaga mutica. The sequence continues at coordinate 201,669,284 of CM077303.1, forward strand.
CCTGTCCCACAGAATGCAATCATGTCAACGTATTTCAGTGTTGTCTGCAGGGTTAGAAAAGAAACTGAAGTCTGAATTTCCATCAGGAACTGGGTAGTTGAATACATTATATATTATGATATAGCCGTGTGGGAAACAGAGTTGTTTTACAGCTGGACGGAAACAGCCCTTTGCTTATCTCGGGCACCCCTGGAAGTGGGATGCTGAACCTGGGCCGAGATAAGGATAAGGTGGACTAGGTGGTGATTTATAATGTGCTCTGCAGGGTTTGACACTGCCCCTGGAGGTACCTGAGACCAACTTCTGCACTTCATTTAAGGATGTATACAGATTGATGACTTAGCTGGTTTAACATACTACACAGTTTGGATTGGCTAATTGACTGAGGGGTATAAAATAGCCATGGAAATTTTTTCCCAGCCTTCCCCAAATTAAGATTTATTGTACTTACAGTGAAGACTCAAAGTTCAGGTTATAGCATAATGAGAAGGGACCTTGGGGAACTGTGCCTAGAAGTTTCTCAGGCACCTGATGCTTGGCTGGGCTTTCTGTTGCCTGCTGTATCATACCCTCTACTTCCATTAAAGTTCTGTGTGAATGCATTCTGGAGTTTAATCTAGTGCCTCCATTCAGTTACTGTATTTGACCCATCGTAATGGATGCACCAGGTAATGGGTTGTTTTTTAAGAATCAGTTAAGCCTCTATGCTTTGTCCTGAAAGCATGTACAGTAAGTGGAAAACCAAGTTGCAGAGAAATAAATTTTTCCGAGGAAAGAAAAAAGGTGCATACATACTTGTTTGTCTAGAGAAAGGTGTTGTATGAGGATGCATCAATTTCTATTCCTCCCCTTGAACAAGTGGCATGAGATCAGGCGAGAATGTCAGCTTTTTCTTTTTTGCCTCTCTTTGGCTTGTTGCAAACATAACATTGATTTTAGTAGTTTGGCAGAAAATGTTGTTGGTTGAATATATATTTCGAGTATTTTAGACATAAAGTTTTGCAGTAAGACGTATTTCCCAGTGATCTCTTCAGCAATGACTTAAGAGGGAAAGTCTGGGTGGAGACTGGGGAAGTGGCGAGTAGGAGAATGTGCACGGGGCTGGAGGTGGAGTCCCCTGGGAGGCAGCGTTAGGACAGGCCCATAGAGAGGGAGGCCCAGAAATGTAGTTAGGGACAGACAGCAGAGGCTCGAATGTGCAGAAAGAAGTGACGGATGGTTGGGGGGAAATGAGCAGCTATGGAAGATGGAGGAGTGAAGCAGGCTTGTGGATTGTGTTCCACAGTTTTGTGGAAGTGCCACTGGTTTTCTCCCTTCTTAGTGGAGTGTAGTCTGCCGAATTGGGAGAGCCTGTGGGACCCTTCTGCCCTGTGAAGTGGAACCCGGTAGAGTGGTTCTAGTGAATCATCTGCGAAGTGGCAAGGATGGATAGTTGAGATTACGAAGCGGGAAGGGGTGGCCCTGAGCTGACATCAGGGGACAGGCATGTGGGTGCGTCCAGTGGTTACATAACTGTTTCCAACTGTTCACTCTGGAATCGTTTCAGAACCTTGTGAAACAGACAGGTCTATTTTAAGCAAGTGTTTAAATAGTTCATCAACATCTTTTTATGTAGCTGTTATTTATTGTAATCACATATCATAAGATTTATTATTTTAAATATACAATTGTTTTTAGTGTGTTCACCAGCTTATGTATGCTTGTGTATGTAGTTCCAGCATATTGTCATCAGCCCCATACATGGGAGTGATCAGTCCCCATTCCCCCTTCCATGAGTCCCTGATGTCCACAAAACTGCAGCCTGTCTCTATGGATTTGTCTGTTTTGGACATTTCATATAAATGGAGTCATATAATGTGTGGCCTTTGTGTCTGACTTCTTTCACTTAGTGTAACTTCAAGATTCATTCATGTTGTAGCATCCGTCAGCACTTTGTTCATTTTCATGGCTGAGTAATAGTCCATTGTACAGATATACCACATTTCGTTTATTCATTCATTAGTTAGGTTGTTTCCACTCTTTGGTTTATGAATAATGCTATAATAAACATTTTTGTACAAGTCTTTGTGTAAACATATGTTTTCAATTCTCTCAGATAAATATTTAGGAATGGAATTTCTGGATTGTATGGTAACTCCGTGCTTAACTTTTTGAGGAGCTGCCAAAGTATTTTCCTATTAAGCCGTTTTTTCTAATACCATGTAAATGTCATTTTAATTTTTTAAAGATTTTATTTATTTATTTTTAGAGAGAAAGAAAGGGAGGGAGAAAGAGAGGGAGAGAAACATCGATGTGTGGTTGTCTCTCACACACCGCTTACTGGGGACCTGGCCTGCAACCCAGGCATGTGCCCTGACTGGGAATCAAACTAGTGACCCTTTGGTTCACAGGCCAGCACTCAATCCACTGAGCCATACCAGCCAGGGCATCATTTTTAATATGAGATTTACTAGGGAGCAGAGCTGTACCTTTAGTAAATCTATGCGACTGTTACTATGGTTTCATATGGTCCTGAACACATAACACCAGTGGATCCAGCTCTTCGTCCAGCAAGTAACTACCGAGCACCTCTGTAAGCCTGGGGATACAGCAGTGAGGAGAGTAGAGAAGATTCCCATTGTCACAGATCTCACAGTCTGGGGGAGGAGGCAGCCCTGATATTAAACCTCTCCACTAAGCATGTAGTAAAGCTGTGGTCCGTGCTCTGAGGGGAAAGTGCAGGGAGTTCATGTACACTTGGGGTTAATGGCAAACAAGTGAATGTCAAAAAATGTCCCCTGCTAAGTGATGTTAAAGCTGAGATCTGGGAAATATGTAGAAGTTATCTAAGTGAGGATGGAAAGAAAGCATATTTTAGTCATTGAAACATGTGCAATGGATTTTAAACAGGAAGGCGTGGGGAGAGGGCAGGGTAGTAACAGGCAGTAGAAATGGAGAGTAGGCAGGAGCTGCTTCATCAAAGGCTTTGTAGATGTTTGCACTTACTTTGTGAGCCAACAGTTGACAAGTTTTAAGCAGGGGGTGAACTAATCCTGTGTATGTCTGTCTGTATGTAAAGATGCATGTGTGCACCTAGATGGATAAATAGAGGTACCTCAGAATACATAATGACTGTCCATACGCAAAATCATTCTAGTAGTCACTATAGCAGAAACTAAATTTGAAAGAGATGAAGAGGGAATGCAGGAACCTGGTGTGGCTAATGCAGACCTCCAGGTAGGAGCTGATGGGTGCTTAAAATAGGGGTGCTGGTGTGGGTGACTGTGAAGACCAAAGGGAATCGACAGAATTGGACATGCTTGGACATTGTTTAGTTAGTAAAAATTATTCTCAATTTTCAAAGGTTTCACTTTTGAACAATAGCAAAAGAATTTAAAAATAAAGAGATGAACAGTGAACAGGCATAAGAGCATAATAAAACTGCCAAAATCATAACGCGGCATTGTTCATAGAAATTAAGTTGCTTAGAAAGTGTTGCTACAAAAAGAACAGTAAAGCAACAAGAAAGAAATACCTACCACCCTAACTAATAAGTGAATTTAACAAAATGTCAATGACAAGGTCATTGTACAAAAATTTAATACATTCCTATATACTACCAGTGACCAATCAAAAAATGGAATAAAGAATACCATTTACAGTATAAGATAAAAATATCAGATATCAAGAAATAAATCTTATGAACAATCCATTCAGTGAAAGCTATAAAAACATATCTGAGAGAAATTAATGAAGGCTTAAATAAAATCAGAGATGCAGGTTATCCATGAATTAAAAGATGTGATTCCCCCAATCAAAATCCTGGGAGGTTTTTGTTTGTTTGTTGGTTTGTTTGTTTGTTTGTTTTTGTTCTTTAAGAATTGACAATATGATTCTAAAATTTATATGGAATGCAAAGAACTTAAATAGCCAAAACAATATTGAAAAAAAAACAAAGTGGGAAGACTTACACTTCCTCAATTCAAGACTTACCATAAAGTTACAGTGATCAGGACGGCATGTAATGGTGTGAAGATATGCACAGTGATCAATGGAATAAATGGAGTCCTGGCAAAAATCCACCGTACCACCTTGTCAGTTTAATGGGGGAAGGAAACATCTTTTAAACAAAATCTCAGGTAGGTTGGTTGAAAGCTCAATACAGAATGCATGCACATGGTGTGATTTGGTGGGTATGAAATACAAGACTCATCTGCAACGACTAATTTATATTCGCCTCTGGGGAAGGAGGGATGGATTGTAAAGGGGCACGAGAACTCCCTCTGGAGTTCCAAATCTTGTTCTCAGTGGTGGATTCACAGGTTTTTGCCGTTTTCAAAACTCATTGAACAGAACACTGAAGATCTGTACGTTTCATCATAAGTGACACCTCCATTAACGGAAGAACACCTCACAGACTGGAGCCAGGCAGACGGTACAGAAGGGAAGCAGCAGGAAACCAGGAACTCGGTGATATGGCAGCGAGCCCCATGGGAAGCCATGGCCGTTGCTCTGTCCCGGGCTCAGGTCGCAGTGGGGGAATTGACTGGCCGACCTTCTGAGCTTTCCCAATGAGCCTGAAATCTTCGTTTTCATATCATATCTCTTGATTTTAGAAATATTAAATACTGTTTTTTAAAAAAAACAAATATTGCAATTGAGGGAGTGTTTAAGCTCTAACTAGATACCATTGAACAGGATTTTTTCTAGTATAAATGAATGCAAATTTTAGCAAATCTTTTAATGTCACTTAATCCTGGTGATGGTTGACATAAACAGCACTTTGCCAGCTCTGTTTGTTGAGGATTTATTACACTGTAGTCACTGGGGTTAAGTGATTAAAAGGCCAGTGCTCATTTATTCTTTATTCTTTGTGACAACTGATTGTGAGGAAGATACTGCTAGGCAATGACAGATGGCATCTGACCCGGGGGGTGGGGGAGTGGGTTTACCATAAATCTTATGCTTTGAACCTGACTACTTTGGGAGTGACATCGAGGAGCGAGGAGCGGGCTCACTCCTGGGGTCAGTTTGGATTAACTATAGGCATTAGGGTTCTGTATATTAGGGTACAGTGATCAACTTTAGATGCCTGTGGCTCAGATCCTTGTCTCCTAATTGAATGAATACCATAAAAATTGAAACTTGAACTTGTTCACTAGTTACAGTTATTGTACTGAAAATAGTTTTATTTTAGCTCTTCAACTTGGAATTATTATTTTTATTAATGAAGTTGATGCACCAAAATGCACTATAAGATACTCATTGTTGCATTTATTTGTCTAACAAGCATTTTAGTGTCTTACATGCCAGGAATGCTATGAGGTACTAGAGATAAAGAAATGATAAGACATAGTCCCTGTGTCCAGAGAATTTTAAGACATGAAAAGATTGTGTTTAGATTAAAATAATTTATATTGCAATACTGGTTTCAAGACTTAGTTTGTAATTAATGTTAGATTTGCTATTTAAAATTGAAAAGATTATTATTGTAATTTACTTCAGTTTCTTCGAAACTGGATCTAATGTTTTTGTACCTATAAATTATTCATTCTGCAAATATTTGCTGAGTAACTACTGTGTGTCTGGTCCTGAGTGGTTTCCATAAAATATAGTGTTAAAGCAAATACTAGTTTTCCCTCATGGAATTTGCTATCAGGATAATTTGTTGACTGATCTTGGAGCTCCTTTTTGAGTACTAAGGGCTGAGCTATCTGTCTCACATTATTCTCTTTCCCATTTTTGTTTGTTTCTTTTATCTCTCAGTGTCTGTTGATGTATTCATTAGTAAGCCACAGACACATAGCAGAGAGATAAACAAAGCACTGAGTAACATTACTTTGCAAAGCAGTAATGAAACACTAAGAAGTATCAACCCTTCTATCATAATTTACTGGTACTCCCTTCTTTCTTTCACTTCTCAGTAAACCAAATGTGGAAACTTCTGCTCTTTTGCATTGTTCTAAACCCAAAGGTGCAGGTTCTTTATCTGTTGGTTTGTATTAAATGTTTACTAACCAATTAGAATTTTATTCCTTCCATGCTTATGACTTTAAAAAAAATAGTTGTTACTGTTATGGCCTCTGACATGTTTTTAAGCATGTCACGCCCTTTTCCACGTCGTTTCTGAGGCTTTCTCTTCCAGCCCAGCACTCTCATTGGTTCCTTCAGATGCTGAGGGAAGCCCTCCGCAGCCGCAGTTGGGAATCCCCTCTGTCGGCAACGGGTTAGTGTGGAAATCTGAAACGCACGTAGGTTGTTTCCAATTCTTTATATAGTATTACATTGCCCTGCGGTCATAATTTTAGGCCTGTGAAAATTACTACTGGTTCACTTATTTGAAGCTATTACTATTTATTTTAAATGATCATTTCATCAGAAATAAATTTTTTTGATAGGTACTAAAAAAGGTCTTTAAAATGTAACATTTTTTTTCTTTCCAGTGTTGAGAAATGGTGCTTGGGAAATTGTGCACTGGGAAAAGGTATGCATTGGTTTTTATTTTTATTTTTTTATACTCTCCTAAGATAGAATGGACCACCTCAGTAGCTTCTGAGGCCAATACATTTCTATTGCCACAATTACTTTAGTAGGTCTTTATTTTGTTGCAGGAGGAAAAAATGCATAGAGGTTTACTCCAGTAGATGTAATTTTTATATATAATATGAACGAATATCAAGAATTCCACTGATATGAAGGCTATTAAATAATTAATGTTGCAAGCATACACAGAGTCTTCAGTTAGTCACATCCATTTAATATTTTTTCCTTATGCGAGAAAAGCTATTTTCTTGAAAAGTAATATGTAGAACTTTTTGTTTCTTTGTGGTATATTTGAGTACTGTTTTCACAGATTTCCTTTAACCGTGAACTGTTTTGTGTTGTAATTTTTGCTTTAATCATCTACTGTCCCAGTAAAAATAAAAATTCAAATTCTGATATTTCACATTTGTATATTTTACTTCAAATTCATATATTGTGACTAAATCACATTTATGTACTGCTAATTCCTTATGGAAAAAATTAAAATCGTACTAAATAAAATCATTTAATGATCTGGAAATCAGTTCCATAATATCAAGAAGTTAATATGCCCACAAGAGCTATAAGATGGTCGTTAGTGAGTTAAGATATCATTTAACGAGTGTTGCGAATGTTCACATGCTTTTCAAACTTCAATCTTGAAAGGTAAGCAATTGTTGTTAGTTCTCCCTTAGTTCTGGAAGAACATTTAACCTCTGGTCTCCACAAATGAATAACCTCTGTCACGTGGTAATGGACTTTGGGAGGTGAGGCCACTCTCCCTAGGGACTTGTTTCTTGAGATTAGCCGAGATGGGACCCACCGTCAGTTGCTTGATGGTACTTCAGTATTTCCCAGCCGGCTAAAGGCCTTACCCCAGATTCTACCTTGTGATGTTCATAGTTACCTTGTATCTCTGCCCAGAATAGGATTCCTTCTGAATCAAGTATATTTTCATTATTTTAAATTAGTGGCTAGAGTAGAGATTGACATCTCCCTTTCAAGATACAGTCATACTCCAGTACTCCTCGGCTTCAGACCTTGTCAGACCCTGTACTTGTCGAATTTTGACGAGGTAAAAATGCTTCAGCACTCCATGCTTGCTCGGGACTTGTGTCACTTGCTAGAACCCATATGAGTCACGACACTGCCCCACAAGAGAAAGTGCTTCATCACGCAGTACTCGTTGCAAGTTGCAGAACAAATTAACGACATGTACTGAGGTACCACTGTACTTGAAAACTCATCACTCTCTCTCTCTCTCTCTTTGGTTTAACATAAAAGTAACAAAGAGGAAAGTACCTTGATTGTGCTTTTCTTATTTCTTTTATGCTGTTGTCTGGCATTTGTAGATATAAGCATTTTAGAGAGAAGACAGGTAGGAAATAATCAAGTATGATAAGTTGAATTTTATTATGTATTTCCTTCACCAGGGTTCCCAGTGTAGTTAACATAAATCTATATCCTGGCACATTAAGATCAGTTTCTTACCTTCTCACCTAAAGTGCTTCTTCAGAAAAGTAGTTATGAAGTAGGGGATAGCCATCTACTACTTCAATCTCAACATTAACCTCTTAAAACGTCTTATTTTCCTAATAAGCAGCCATTATTTCAAGATTGTTCTAATCTACCTGGGTGATTGTAACTCTTACTTTTTCAGTTTTTTAACAGACAAAAAATTAAATCACCAGCCCCAAATCACCCATAATGATGGCATTTTCACTCCTCTTGGAGATCTGTGCCACGCTACCCAGATCCCACTTGAAGACACAGAGGGGAGATCGAACGTAAGAGTGTCGTCGAAAGTTACCCAGCCAGTGTGAGCTGATGTTTCTTAGTAATTAGAATTAGATACTTAATTAACTAGAATTAATAAAAAGCTGATTCAATGATGAATTCAAGCTAAGAATTCAAAAACTAACAGCATTCTTTTGTTGACGATATCACATTCAAAAAATGTAGTGAAAAAAAGATTGTATTACCAATGGCATGTGAGATACTTACAGATAAACTTAAAATATGTATATAACCTTGGTAAAGAAAAATCAAAATTTGGGGTATTAAAGATTCACATATATATACAAATACAACATATTCCTAAAAATCTAAAAATAGCAGTTGTTTCAAAGTACTGATGTAATACAATGCCAGAGAAACTGTCTAGTTCCTTAACGGCTGACTAAATTTTTCTCTTCATTTCAAAACTAAACAGTTGAGAAAATAGAAAACTATTTTGGAAAAATGAAGAGCAGTGTGGAAGGACTAGCTATAAAATGGAAAGAAACAGTTATTAAAATAATGTAAACCCGTTGCAAAAATAGATATTGATGACTAAAGTTATAGAGTGGAACAGAGTGCGATAGAAGGCAGAATGCCCTGAAATTACAGCCCCCTGCGTATAGGATAAGGAGGCAAAAATCATCACAACTGTTTGGGATCACATATTAGCAGTTTCAAGAAATAACACCGTTTATATCTAAATAACAGCCTATGCTAAAATACATTCCAGCTGGCTAAAAGAGATAGTGTTAAAACATTGGTTTTGAAAAACATACAGAGTGGAGACTTTAATAAATATTTGGAGAGCAAGATCTCAAGATCTGTGAAATTTGACTATACAAAATTTAAAACTACCATACAACAGGACTACCACAACTAAAGTGAAATACGGAAAATATTTGCACCAAATATGGTAAAGATTAAAGTCATCGTTATACAAGTTGGAAATAAAAATTGGCAGTAAGCAAGAAGTACTGTAGTAAACAACCTACTCCGTATAATATTCAACCTACTAAGAAAAGTTGTAAATTTTAACAATATTGAAGTCCCAGTTGCTATCTATTCAGTAAATAAAAACAAACTCCTTTGTACGTCATAAATTTCCATTTTACGAAGTACTTCATTCACGTGTCATTGTGGATTAGCAGTTTGGCTTTTCATATTGAAAATCATAAAAAGAGGATTCTGGGAGTTTATCCCAGGAAAATAGTCACAAAGCAGGAAGAAGCCTGTATATGTACAGAAGTGTTTATTGTAACATTATTTATAATGCTGAAAAATCAGAATACGTGGATACACAACCATAGGGAGTTTTATAAGCAAGTCAAGACACCCTACATCCTGGTATATTTTGTAACAAGTAAAAGCTATTATTTCAGATATTGTGCCAACACAGAAAAATTTTATACCATTCATTCAACAAATATTTACCAAGAATATGCACCAAGCAGTGAGCTTACAGCAGCAAGCATGACATATGAGGGCTCCTATGTCATAAAATAGAACCACAGGTGAAAAGATCAGAGCCGTGTACACTAAGATGCTGACTGTGTAAAAATGGTTTATGGAACACTAAGTGGACAGGCTTGAAAGCAGACTTGCTTGTTAGGTTAGCCAGATTGTGGGGCAAGTCTTTTCTTTAGCTTGTGTAATATTTTGTGCAATTAAAAAATAAAATCAGAAAAGGGGAAGGGCTTACAAGAGCAAATATAAAGGACACATGGGCAAAAACTAGGGGGGTGGACATGGGAGGGAGGTGGGGAGGGGTGGGTGGGTGGGATGGGATGGGAGTAAAAGACAGAAAACTGTAATAGAACAACAATTAAAATAAAAATTTTAAAAAATAAAAAATCAATAAAACCAAAACCCAAGAGTCAGATTCGCATGCCAAGGTAATATAATAAATCTTAGTGCAAATGGGCTTTAGTTCAGGGCTCTCTTTCTCTACCTTTCTAAATGTGTGGCTACTGTGGTTGCTTTTTAAGGATTCTCAAAGGACCTACAAATTTGTATAGCGTACATCCAGTCATTCACAGATGGGCAGACTTCAGCTCTCAAACATTAGCGGTGACCTCTCCAGTTACTGGCCTGAAGCCTTTTCTCAAAGTTAAGTAGCCAATATCTGGGTTTTTTGTTTTTTTTTTAAATATTGCAATTACAAAGACCTATGCAAGGCATTGCATCTCCACTCTTCAAATATAAAGAGCTATCTTTGTTGCACTGCCACAAAGCCCATTTCTTCAAAGACCAGTCAGCAACTGAGCCTGTTCACAGGTTTTTGAGATAGTTGCAAGTGGAAAATTCAGGTAAAGAATCTTAGAGTCAACACATTCTTCTGGTTTTGTAGGGAAGCATGGAGTGATCGGCTGTATGCATGTGTAAAAGTCACTCTATAAAGCTGCTTTAATGCCTGAAGTTTCCACCATGAAATGCATTTCTTTGGATTAAGAATTTATATCTCCAAAAATTCCCTAGTAACAAAAAAAATGCTGAAGCCTACAATTAGACAAAGATAGATTTTAAACCTGTCTATTATAGTTTGATAAGGTTGCCCTTTTACATGATCCTCAATTGTAGTACTAATAATGCCCATGACTTGAAAAGGCTTGAGGGAGTGAGTGGCCTAAAGCCCTAAATATTTCCATACCTGAAGTATTTTGGGGACTAAAACTGCTTTTGTCATGATGTTTTCCAATTAGAACATGTGGTCAAAGAATTTTTGGCATCTTGACTTTCTCCTCTGTCCATTCTTGTTATGCACCCATCAGGCTGGAAGTGGGAATGCCACCTTAGAAGCGCAGAACTCAAAGAGAAAAAGAGGTGCTTACATGTGTTTGAGAAAGTCATCGAAAACATGGGCATTACAAGGAGGGAGTTCCCTGCTCTCCTGTGAGAACTCCCTTAGCCCTTAGTGAGCCCTTGGTTTTCTTAGGCCCCCAAGGTAACTGCATTGCACCATGTAAGGTGCTAATATTTTATTCTGGTCTTCAGTTTAATAACCCCAAGTCTTTCTGTGTCTTACAATGAATAAAGATGTTGGAAAGCAGTGCAATCGATTAGAGATTTTCCTCAGTCTGTTAGACGCTGATACTGTACTATAGATAACTATGATCCTGATTCTATGAAGCACCTAGTCCAATCGAACAGTAAACATTAACACAGAGAGAGCAATTAAAGAGCAATTAAATGGTGACCTGGGTAGCATCCTCTCTAAATGCCATGGCACAGTGACTTACGTTTCTTCATCTTGCTTTCATGGGTGCTATCAGAGTGTTAATACCACACGTTACTTTAGGGACCAGTTTACACCTGTCCTTGCTGGTTTTTATCTTCCCAGTTTGAGGGAGGGGGTTGTTGGGATTCCAAGGTCCCTGGCAACTTATCAGTTTCAGGTACTCCACAATTCAGCTGTAGTACATCTCTTCTGAATCAAGGCATCCAGAGCTTCCTACCTGGATAACCAGCATACGTACTGCAGGTCAGAAGTCCCCCTCTAACCTTCTAACCTGTTCCTCCCGCAATGGATGAAGTAACTATAGTGGGTTGTCCCAGCAATAATTTCTTATTGTGATTCCCACTAAGGATACCATACTGTCCTCCACGTAGTAAAATGTTATTTTCAGGTTCAAGGAAAAGTAAGGAGGGGAAATAACAAAAAGGCTTTAACCAAAAATAAGGGGCTATAACAAAAGAAGGCTTTTCTTCTCTTGATTAAGAATAGAAAGTTATTTTTAGGATCACTTGGCTCCTAAGAGAGGGGAACCTTCATGATATAATGGAAGTGCCCATCAGTGTGACTGAGTTGAAATTGTGTTGTTTGCCAAGAGCACTATGACCAACCTATCACTTAAATTAGTTCTAAGTCTCTGACGTAGTACGTCTTTAATTTGTCTTCAGTCCATGCTCACAAAAATGCTGACAGGTAGTAGAATGACAAAGAGATTAAGCTATTTTTTAATTTAAAATACAGTGATTGGTTCTTTCTACTTATTTATGCAAAATCAGGCTTTGTACAAGGCAGAGAAATGTGGGTTTGAGTCTCAGCTCTTTGTCTCATGCTCATCTTGGGCAAATTGCTTAGACCCTAAGACCCACTTTCTTCCTCTCTAAGTTATAAATTATAGCTAATACCTATTTCATAAAGCCATTGTAAGGAATAATGATTATATATGTGTATATATATATGTACATATATATACACATATATATATATACACATATGATGGTTTTCCAGTTGTATTGATATTTCCTTAAATGGTAAAGATTTCATTTGGTAAATTCCTCTTTTTATTTTTATGTCAAAGAGAGAGAATATGAGAAGTTGAGATGTCAATAAATGGATAAAATGGATAGATTTTATTTTATTTAGATGATATATAGCTGATAAAAACACAGTGTTCATTTTTAAAAGGAAGCCCCATCCTTGACCTCACTGCTAGATAATTTTATGCCATTTTGAAGATAAGTGGTTCTTATTTGCCAATAACCATTTTTACTGTATTCTATATTTAAATACAATGGGTTGTATATTTGTACCTATCTTTCAATGCAGTTAATTAACCAATTCCCAGTTTTCTTTCAGGTAAATGTTGGAGATATAGTTATAATAAAAGGCAAAGAGTATATACCTGCTGACACTGTACTTCTCTCATCAAGGTAGAGATACCTACTGATGCTCAAACAGTGTAGAGGATGGTTTCTCTACCCTGCATTGACCTTGTGATTTCTCCAAGGAAATAAGGAATAAACGAAGACTTTTAAGCCTCTCTATTGATTTTGAATTAAGCATTAAAAAACTGATTGGATTAAAATATTTTTTCATGTTTGCCATATAAAATAAATGATAGGTACTATATTCTATAATTCAAAAGTTATCATTACAGTTAAGAGTCTCCTTTCCATCTGGATGTCTCCAGATCCTTTTGCATGGACCACTAATTCTTGAATGACTCCCTGTCATTTATTTTATATGATATGTGGATTGGGTTCTGCTGATCAATTGTGCAGTCCTTGCTCATGACAAATTCCTTTATAATGCATTCGTATATCCCTGCAAAGTTTTTTTATCTTTGTGGTGCATTGGTACAAGAAAATGAATGATTTCTTTTTTTCTCATTAGATCGTTTGAAATGTCATACTGTTCCAACAAAAAAAATTAAAGTATTTTGCTTTTTTTGAAGTTCTTTCCATTACTGAATTTAGATAATTTTTGTTTAACTCATATTTAAGATAGTCTTGAATTAGTATTCAGAACATATGGCACTGTTACCGTTTAAAGAATGTGACTTTCAAGTGATTTTAGGTTTAAAAACTATAAAGCTAGTCTTAATATAAAACAAGAAAAAATGCTTTTAATATATTAGAGGTTGTTTATCATCATTTCCTTGGACAGTTTTATTTGTAAAATCACATATAAATATGGACATTGTCCTTTTTTCAAAATCTGTTTAATCAGGTCATTATTAAAAGTGATTGGAAATATGACAAATAAGTGAAATTTCAATGATCGAGTAAGAGTTTTCCAGATACTTATAGAAGTAAGTCTATAAGTAGTTGAAGGTAACTATAGGTAGTTATATTTACATAGTTTTAGCTGAGAGCTCTTTATGCCATTTATTTATAGGTTTGTTTTCAGAAAAAAAAATGAAATTATGAGGGTTTTTTAAAGATTTTATTTATTGCCCTGGCTGGTGTAGCTCAGTGGATTGAGCGCGGGCCTGCGAACCGAAGGATCGCGGTTCGATTCCCAATCAGGGCACATGCCTGGGTTGCCAGGCCAGTTCCCGGCAGGGGACATACAAGAGGCAACCGCACATTGATGTTTCTCTCCCTCTCTCCTTCCCTTCCCCTCTGAAGATAAATAAATAAAATCTAAAAGAAAAAAAAAAATTTTAAAAAAAAAAGGAGTTTTAAAAAAAATAAAATAAAATGATTAAAGGCTACTTATTTCGTTAAAAAAAAAAAAGATTTTATTTATTTATTTTTAGAGAGAGGGGAAAGGAAGGCGAAAGAGGGAGAGAAACATCAATGTGTGGTTGCCTCTCTCACACCCCCTACTGGGGACCTGGCCTGCAACACAGGCATGTGCCCTGACTGGGAATCGAACTGGCAACCCTTTGGTTTGCAGCTCACACTCAATCCACTGAGCTACACCAGCCAGGGCAAAATTATGAGGTTTTTAATTCAACCTTTCTGTTTATAGTTTCCTTTGCTTACAGTTTTGTCAGGGTAGGTTTCTAAAACTGCAGTAAAGGCTTCACACGTGGCAGGGTGGGAGTGAGTCTAACAGTGAGTTTATCGTCCTTGTATCAGGTAGCACGTAGCATGAGCATTAAAGACTGCTCTGCTCACAAAGCAGGAAACCAGGTTTCTTTTCTTGGCTTGGTGATTTTGAACAAAATCTTAATTTCTCAGGACTTGATTTCATATCTTTTAAAATGAGGAAAATTGATGACTTGAGCAGACTCTCATATTCTTCGATTCTCCTATTTGTTTAAATTAATAGTATTTCATTCAGCTTTAGGCATGTCTAACCAACAGAACAATATGCTAAGTAAAAGTTTGAGAAATGTTATGGATGATTGACCATGGGAATGTCAGGTTTGTGTAATTAAGTTCAAAATGATAGCAAAACATTTCAGCAATTGAAGAAAATATTGATGTTTTCCTGATTAAACATAGCATAAAGCCATTATCATAGAGAGAAGCATATATGCTGAACCATTAATTACAATATTTAAATTTTGTATGCTCAAAACTAGGAAGGGAACTGACTATACTGCCCTAAATTTATACTTACTTCTAAGTCGAAAGTTGTCAAAATATTTTTCATCTGCCTCTGTCCAATCCCAGAAACTTGCATAAAGCTCTGTGCTTGTATTTCTTAAACTTCAGAGCATTTTCACAGGATTTATTTTCTAAACACTAAAAACATTCACTGATGGCTGTCACTATTGGTAAATCGAAATAGTTTCTGTATTTTAATATCCCATCCACAGTGATTAACATCCTCCAAAGATTTTTACTTTTAAAAAGATTATCAGACTCCTTGCTTTCTGTAATTTAGTAGGCTTCAAAATAAAGTGTAAACACTTGTGCTGTTAGAAAGATATCTTTGTCCAAGTGGCAAAATACCACCTTTCCAGTTTTTCTTTTCTTTTTTTTTTCCCTGTAAAGAGTTTTTGCATCACTTGGCTCTTTTGAATCTACATTAGACTTAAGAAGTAAGTGAAGTTTTGTCATAATTTCACAGAAAGAGGAATTTTGACTTTAAGTCTTATTTTTAGCCATTGTAATGACTAGATCAAGGTTGCAATACCTAATTCCTAATCTAATATCTTCATTATACCTTACTATTTGCTGTCAAAATAAGTACATGGTGATTTTCACCTGCAGTTACCAAAATTTAGCAGTAGCAATAAACAGCTTATAATATTTTAACTCCTAAATTTCTAAAATTATTGATTATTAATAGTATATCTTTTTGAGGTAGTTTGAAATTAAGCATGAACATGGTTGAAAGTTACTATGTTTTGTTTATTTTCATTTTAAAATGAAATGAATTTTATCATATAACAAATAGATACATGAGTTCAGAAAGTATAAAATAGAGTAAAATAACTATAATTCAAATCCAACCAAGTTCTTAGCGTGTCTGCTTTATGCCTTTGAAAAATTTCTCCCAGATTCAAAGGATTACCCTCCCAAAGTAATGTATTACCTAGACTATTAATTATTAAATAACTCAAAAGGCTACAATTATACCTTCTAACTTTCTAAAATCAATGTCTGTGCAGCATGCATTAAAGTTCACATTTGCGTAATTAAAATTTTGGAATCAAAATCTTAAATAAAGTTATTTTTTAGTGTATATGTAGAGGAAGAGTTAGTATAGTATACTTTGTTTTCCAAAAGCAGTTTCCTAAAAAATGGTTTCCACAACTATTTCTTTTCTTCTAGACAAGTAGTACACATAGAACAGATGGCGTGAGAATGAGGAATTAGAGAAAGGAAAATCTTTCAGATAAAGTAGCTCTATATAAAAATATCTTTTTATTTAATATGATAAGATGTGCTGTTATTAGACTTAAAAAATAAAAAATTCTTACATTAAAAGTTGACAATTGAGCTTAAAAGCAAATTTGTAATCCTTAGTTATTCCATGTTTTCTTGTGCCTTTAGACCTGATCAAAATAAATTTTGAAAAAATCGGCATTAGACATTTTTATTAACATGTATTATTTTCTATAACAATTTCAAACTTTCTGTCTCCTTTGTCCATTTGTTTGTTTGTTTGTTTTTCCTCTGTTATTCATTCCCCCCCCCATTTTAATGATTTGAAACTGGGACCTGTAGGTGGCAGTAGGGGAGATAGTGAAAGTGACCAATGGGGAACACCTCCCAGCAGACCTCATCAGCGTGTCCTCCAGGTTAGACCCGAGTCGTACAGGATGTGTGTGTGTGGGTCCTCGCCCTACACCAGAGAACAGTTACACCCAAATGGTTGAGTTCTACATCTCTTCCTTTAAAACACAAACTGTTTTGTACTTCTTCGTAATGGACATTCACTGATGTTCTAAAGGCCTCTGATGAACTCAGTGTTCGATGATGTTCAGCCCTCAAGTGGGCAGATTCCGCTCCTGTTATACCAATAGGAGCCCAGGAGGCCTGCCCGTAAAGGTCAATTGCAATTTCCTGGGCATCATTAATATATATTCATATTTCACAACATGCCTAAATACCGAGGCCTAATTTAGTATCTCTCCAGAATGTTATTTTGAACAATGTTCATCAGCTTTACATGAAGCCAAGTTATTGAGAAATGTTGGAGATTTTAAATGTTTGTCTTATTCTTATATTTGAAATCTTCTCTAAGTTCTAGAGAATCCCTTCAGCAATCCTGACTGTCATTTGGGCTTGTCTAGGGTTCATGGAGGACCCCCTGCACAAAGCTCGCTGTTGCGCATTTTGCACCGCATGCTTCGGGATCCGTTTTTGTCCCCCGTGTAACTGGTGACAAAGTGCACGTTCCCATGGTAGACGTCAGCTGTCTGCTAGTGTCTGGACTGTGATGTGCATCTTGTTTCATTTCTCCACTCACTAACCCAGAAGCCTGCTTTGCTTCTCTGACTATAATTTGTGTTTTGGATGTCATCGTAATTCGCTGAAATATTTATTATCCAGCATGCTTCCTTATCTGAGACATCTTGCTGCCTTTTCATAGCACTGTTGAGAGCCGCTTCAGTAACAGCTGTCTTAAGGGATTAAGTATGTTCTGAATTTAGATGCATATTTTATTTGCCCCATTTCAAGTAGAAATCAGCCATTTAACTGTCCAATTTCCTCGCCATTTAAAGTCCTAAAAAAGCTGCTTTATGAAGAAAATGTATAAATAGAATTAGAATGTTATTCTCATTTTAATGTGAGAATGACTTTGGATATGTAAAGTAACACTTTAATGCATTTTACTGCCAAAATAAGGAATCGACATTGTTCATTCAGCATTTGTTTGCCATCATACTTCTATGTTATCAGAAGATGTGCCTTATTAATCCATAAGCCATTTATGTCTCAAATGTATACATAAGTAAATTGCAAATTGGGAGCAATTGCCAGAGCCACATTACTATTGTGACAGTAATAAAAAATAAAACTTTGAATAATTGATAGGGTGAGAATATAAATATTGGAAACCTCCAGCTGGGAAAAAGTATCAGCTTTTATGGGATTAAAAAAAAAGCCCACAGACTAAATTAAAGAACATGCAAAATTACGTAAAAGGAATCTGTAATATATTTTATGACCAGGTGGCTTAATAATTTTCACAAATCTTCAGGGCACAAAACTAAGCTCCGTGCCCATATCTGAACTCAGAATAGTCTGTTTTGCTCATATACAGATTGGAAGTTGATTAGAAAATTCCAGGTGTTTGTAACTTAAAAATTCCTTTCCAAAACTTTGAATACACATGCTGATCAGAGATTACGTTCATAGTTACTTATATGACATTTGTTAATTACACTTACATAACCGAGTGCTAACAAGCTTGGTTTAGCTTCAGAATACTTCTTGGATGAGTTTATCCAGTGGGACAGCACACTCACCTGTCTACCATCGTTACACAAGTAAAGTTCGCATATGAAGGGGAGATTATAGATGGCCCAGGGCCTGGTGCCAGTGGAAAGGACTGGAGAATGTGGAACCCTTCCACCAGCCACTGCACATGAAACTTCATTAAAACATCTCCGCTGGGGCCCCGTAAAGGGGATATTCTAGCTTCAGGTCAAAAAGCAATATGGCCAAGTTGGCTGGTTTTAGTTTTAGCTTTCGCTGTCACAAAAGTCTCTAAAACAACTTTAAGAAATAGAATAGGAGCAGAAGAGCCAGGGGGAGAAAACCATATATCTACTTTCACTGCAAAATCTGTTCATACGGTTTCTAAAAGTAGCCTTTGACTTAAATATTTTGGTTCCTGGGATCCTATTCATCTTTTCTAAAAGGGTATAGTAAATGTGAGTTTTGAAAGCAGAAATCTGGAATTCTCTAACCAACCGCTCTCCTTAACCAATTTACATGTGTCTATGAGCAAGAAGTTTCATTGCTATTTTTGAGCTGGAGGTCAGTCTGGACACAAAACGGCTTTGTATTTCAGATACAGTCTGTTGTGTCTATATGGAGGAAGAATTTAAGGATAGTGTGACAAATTCAATCACTTACTTTATCCTGAAGATCTATCCTGGCTGTTGCCAGGAAGTTGCTTTAAGGTCCTTCTGGCTGAATGCTGACCTGTTAATTGGCATGCATGGGCCCCGCCTCGCAGCGCAGCAGTTTGCACTCAGAATGAACACTGTCAGGAAACTAGGCAACTGAAGCTCGTTTAGACCAAAAGGCTTCAGTGAGTCTGAGCATTAAATAAGTTACTATTATGCTTTCCTACCCCCATTAAATCGTCTTGCTTTTGAATTTTAAACAACAGTGAGCCCCAGGCCATGTGCTACATTGAAACATCCAACTTAGATGGTGAAACAAACCTGAAAATTAGACAGGTAAGATCTCATACAGGTTTATATCATTGTTGCTGTTCTATTACATGGAATCAATAGCTTTATTTCTTGCTGTCTTGAGTTGAAGTAATTCTGTCCAACTGAAGATATTTTTTCATTTAGCCACTATGAAGAGGTTTTATAATTTGGTATCATTGTGTATCACGGAGCACTTAGATTTACGGTATTTGCCTGATTAAATATGGTCCTATTTGTATAGCTACTGTTTGTAATATTTTTAATATTTTATGGATAGGCAACACTCTGATGGCAATAATAATAGCAGTAATTTTAAGTGCTTTGACATGTGTTAGCTTATTTATTTTTCCTATTCACCTGGCCCAAATGAGTTGGCTTTGCCATAGTTTCCACTGCCATTCTCAATGTCTCACCGGTCTCTGGGAATAGTTTAGATTTCTATACTTACTTCTCATACCATCCCTAACAGAAAGCAACTGTGAGGTTTTTATTTTTAAAGTTTTAAAGGGCCTTTAAAAATATACAGTCATGCACCACTTAAGACAGGGATAGTTCTGAGAAATGTGTCCATGGCAATTTCGTTGTGGCGCAAACATCATGGGGTGCACTCACACGAGCTACATGGTGCCCCCCGCACACCTAGACAGTGTGGTACCGCCTGTCACTCCCATGCCGATGGCCTCTGCAGCATGGCACTGTATGAAAGAACGCAGGACTAAATCAAGCACGAGAGTAAATGATACAGGCAAGAGAGTAAACACTGAGTGTTTGAGGCTGCTGCCAGAATAACACTGCACACAGTTTCACAGCGAACTTTTGTGTAAGTGGAAAGAGTACACTGTAAATAATAAAAAGTGTAGTAAATACATAAACCAGTAACGTACTCATAACCAACTATTAGGCACTGTCATAACTGCATGCGCCGTACCGTATGCAGCTGGCAGCCCAATAGGTTTGTTTGCACCAGCATCACCTCAAACACATCCGTTATGCATTGTACCATGTCGGTAATACAACCCGACGTTGGTGGGCTGTAGGAGTTTTCAGTGCCATGACAGTCTTGTGGAACCACTGTCATGTCCGTCGTCAGTCGTTGGTGGGAACATGGCTAAGCAGCACACTGCTGTGTTCTCTTGGGTTTCAGGTAAACGGAGAGAACGACATCGGGGAGGTCAGGAGGGAAGGGAAACAGGCCATCGCAGAGCGCCCGAATGCAGAGCGTCACAGCAAGCAGGGCCTGTTCCATGCCAGGCAGTCCGAGCTGGCCAGACAGAAGAACTGTGTTGAGTTTTCCTTCTCAGTGAATGGAAAGAACAAACTATTCTCTTTGGAGATAGGCCTTATTCATTTTTTAGCTATTTTCTGAGATTCAGCAGACAGATTCACACTGTACTTATTTTTGGAAGCAACTTTTTAAGAACTTATTTAAAAATACCTTTTTAGACTAGTAAATAGTCTCTTGAATATATTTTAGAACTTTGCAATAGTTGCCCTATTCTTGAGTTACAAACCTGTGTTCCAGTGGAGAGGCAGGTATCCCTTAATTATGATTTAACGAAAAGGGTATTTATTGTGTAAGGGGAAGAATTGCTTATAAAATAATAGAATCTCTTAGATCATAGACCTGGATGGATTCAGAATTCCCCTTCCCATGCAATATATGTAATATAGTCTTTATGTATGTATCAATTTCTAAACAGGGCTTACCAGTAACGTCGGATATAAAAGACATTGACAATTTGATGAGAATTTCTGGCAAAGTCGAGTGTGAAAGTCCAAACAGACATCTCTACGATTTTGTTGGAAACATAAGGCTTGATGGACATGGGTATGTAAAATTGGCCTTCATAAAAGCTCATATTTTCTTTGAAATTCCAACTCTAATGAAAGCTCATTATGACATGTTGAGTCGCTGTAATTGAAAAGTAGTATTTTTTTTTAGCTTTTGAAGAGTTTATATCTAATTCCGATCAATCTACACTACAAATGATGAGGTGACAGTGGCTGTATCATACCCAATTGGATACGTGAGGAACAGGTGGCACATAGGTGCTCTAGACCAAGGGTCCCCAACCCTTGGTAACCAGGCTACTGGTCCGTGGCCTATTGGTAACCAGGCTGCACAGCAAGAGATGAGCAGTGACAAGACAATGAAGCTTCATCTGTTTTTACAGCTTCTCCCTCTTACTCACATTATCACCTGAGCTCCGCCTCCTGTCAGATCAGCAGCAGAGGCATTAGATTCTCATAGGAGTGCGAACCCTCCTGTGAACTGTGCACCACCAGGGATCTAGGCTGCGTGCTCCTGATGAGCGTCTAGTGCCTGATGATCTGAGGTGGGAGCTGAGGCGGTGATGCCAGCGCTGGGGAGTGGCTGCAAATACAGATGGTCATTAGCAGAGAGGGCTGACTGCACAGAGACCGTAATAAAGCAATTGTTTGTAGGCTTGTATCAAAACCCTATTGGTGAGTGGCAAGTGACGATTGAATTGCATCTGGTGGCAGGCTGTAAGTCAGAATCCAACGTATATTTTAGTGCATGTGTGGCCCATCCATTATTTTATTTAACACTTCCATCTACACCTTTTTCCCTCCCTGGTTGGTCACTTATCTTGGTCACAGTTGTGGTATAATAATAATAGAAATAAAGTGCACAATAAATGTAATGCTCTTGAATCATCCCAAAACCATCTTCCCCACCCCAATCTGTGGGAAAATTGTCTTCCATGGTACGGATCCCTGGTGCCAAAAAGGTTGGGGACCGCTGCCCCAGACCATTGTCCAGCAGTTTCCCAAGAACTTCTTGGAAACCTGCTATAGTCCTGAAGCCCCTCCCATCTCTGACGTACACCCCAAATCTTGAGACAAACATAGGAGGGTTTCCCTTCCAGTTGGGTCTGAAAGGCATGACTTGGTCTATACAGAATGAGAGTTAGAGTTGCTGTGTTCTTTTTGGAAATTACAATACCCTGTTTCTTAAGGGTTTACTCATTTAAACAGAAGGCTTCAGGTGATGTTATCACCCACCCGTCTGGATTGATCTCACCGGAACAAGGGATATTAGTGTATTTCCTGCAAGAAGAGCCAAGGCCCAGGCAGCTGCTAGGCCTGGATGCCCCTGTACCATAGCAGCCCACCAGCAATAGGAGCATCAGTCTCACGTACCTCCACAAACAGAGAGGTTGTGCTGTCTGGAGACTTTTCGTGGGGGCTTGTGTCCTCCTTTTTCCAGAAGTTTTTTTTAATGTGTGTTTTCAATTTGACATTTCTTTGTTTGCTTTTTTCTTACTAAAACAAAAACCTGGTGATGAGAATCCTTGAGCCATTAAATTTTGGATAGTACATGTCCATCGAGAATCCCACTCTATCTGTTATAGCTACCCTTCTGGTACATCTAAGTTAGTTCATGTCCACCAACAACCCACCATAGTGGATTGCCTTGCAAGAAACCCACAAAAGACACAGTGTTCATGAAAAACATGGTTTAGATTATTACATGGATCGATAGTCTCAATTTGCTGTCATTTCATTGAAGGGTTTAAGACTTGTTAGCTACTTACCATTTATGGAAAATAGATTCATAGTTCTTGGAGAACCCATCTTCAAATACAATAAAATTAATGTCCTAGAGATTTTAGATACAGTGACTCATCTTTGAAGGAGAGAGATGCCAATGCAAGTATGTGATGCGATCTATGTATTTATCGTAACCTTGTGTATTTTTTGAACCTTTATTATGCACAGAGCTGTTTTTAATTTAAAGGAAGGTGGGGGGAGGGACAGATTTCCTCTCCGCATCACTTCCAAACATCTCAGAATCCTAAATGGACTTAACTAAATCAAGAAAAGTCTTAAATAATATTTGAAAATTAGCCTCTGAATTCCAAAACATTGCCTACTATTTTGGATTGTGAAATTGTAGGAAATGGCTGGTTTGATGTTTAAGGAGAAGCAACTGAAATGCTGTGCTCCAGCTGTTCTTGTATAAGAAAATTACCCCTATTGGTAGAAAAAATGACTTTTCTAAAAATACAGTAAATGTGAGAAGGGTTTTTTACATAACAGAGTCCTTTTTGGAGCTACATAGTAGCTGTAGAATTCTTAAGCATTTTAGAAAATGTCGTTTCTAATGTCCACATTGTCTGCCATAGCACGGTCCCCCTGGGGGCGGATCAGATTCTGCTTCGAGGCGCTCAGTTGAGAAATACACAGTGGGTGATCGGAATAGTCGTCTACACTGGACATGACACCAAGCTGATGCAGGTGAGACGTTCATCTGTGAAAACCTCTTGGGCTTAAAACTTTCGGAAATGTGCCATTTGTTAGCTTTCGGTTCAGTGGTCCCAAACATAGTGGACCATCTGTTACACATGCCCGAGCCCCACTCTGTACATCCAGAATCTCGTTCTCTGGTGAGTGCGCTGTGCGGCGGTGCACTGCGGCCCGAGCCTCTGAGTGTCTCAGCAGAGATCACCCAGCGCAGGCACTCTCGGTGGTCTTGTGAATCAGTCCGCTGGTGGTGTCTCCTAACCATTGTAGTGATAGACACACGTCGTCTGGGTGATGATGAGTGCTCTGCATTAAAGTATTTGTCTTATAATTTTATTTTAATATGAATGATCAAATGTTAGAACTTTCATTTTTTTGTAAAATTTAAAGAAAAACTTGTAAAGCAAATGTTGACCATTGCTTCATAGCATTTCTGTGTTAGGCCATTTTTAATCAACCTTAATCCTGGCCTTTTGCAGTGTTTGCATGTGCCTGTGGGCACTTCTCTACAGTATAGTATCATCAGCATTCGGTGTTTACATGGGTGTGGGAATGTCAGTTCTAAGATGTGACATGAAAATCAGCTCTCAGGACTGATTGATAACTTTGTATATCATAAAAGCATGAAGATATAATCACTAGGCAAACAGGACTGCTATTAATGATTCCACCCCTAACCATTCTGTAAATTCTATATGGACTCTATATTTTATGTTGATTATGACAGATTTAATTTTGTGTCCTGTGGATGCTGTGGTTAGCGAAAATCCAGTGTAGTCATTTTTTATCATTAAATGCATCTGAGGAAACTTGTCTCTGTTATTCTTTATGGCTAGGATGGCTTACATGTCTGCTGTGTTCAGTAAAAACAATTACTGAATGCCACCAAAAATCTGGAACCCTGGGGTCCTTTAAAATGTTGCCTTCGTACTTTGGAATTTCCAGGCCGTGGGTTCACAGGCTACTTTCTCTGCCTCTCTTCCTAAGGAGAGATGCAAGCTGAGTGGTTCTAGTCTACCCAGTTTAGTTAAGTAGTCCGGTATACATTATACATTGTTCATCTTGCCTTCCCCAGTGCAAAAGCTGTGTTTACAAAAGGAATATTATTTCTTGCTCTTATTACTGTTTGACATCCTAGAGAAAGGCTTAGGTGACGTAGTGGTCCTTAGAAGAAGAGGCAGTTAACCTTTGACAGCTTATTACATCTGTGATTGTTATCTGCATGATTTTCAGATGTCTACTCCTGTCTAGATTTGAGTTTGATGAGGACTTTGTCATACTCATCAATATACTAGATACCTATTACTAAATCGTTGTACACATTTCTTATTACTCATCTTGTTTCTTTTTTACAGAATTCAACAAGTCCTCCACTTAAACTCTCAAATGTGGAACGAATTACAAATGTACAGATTTTGATTTTATTTTGTATCTTAATTGCCATGTCCCTTGTCTGCTCTGTGGGCTCAGCCATTTGGAATCGAAGGCATTCTGGAAAGGACTGGTACCTCAATCTAAATTGTAAGCATTCAGGGGCTTATTGACATTTTTCTTTCATTAAAACGTATATTTCTTTCACAGGTGCTCTTGGAATTTCCTATTATTTCTAAAAGAAAACATTTTATCAAGATAGCTGGGCATTTAGGCTTTATTTTTCAATGTAGTTTTCAGTAAAATGTGGAATCTCTAAAAATTTCAGAATCCACCCAGCCAGCGTGGCTCCGTTTGTTGGAGCATCATTCTGTGCACCAAAAGGCTGTGGGTTCAGTTCCCAGTCAGGGCACATCCCTGGGTTGTGCATTGAGTGCCCAGATGGGGCATGGGTGGGAGGCAACCAATCAATATTTCTCTCACATCAGTGTTTCTCCCTCTCTCTCTTCCTTTCTTTCTCTGTCTCTCTCATCTTAATTAATTAATTTCAGAGCCCTTAAAAATAGAATGAGCACTTCATAATATTATAAAATGTTATTCATTAATGTTACGTTAACCAATGCTATTAATTTGTTTAAAAATATTTTAATATCTTAATACAGGAAGTTAGATAGCTGTCTGGTAAAGAAAGCAGATTGAGTATATTTAAACAACCAAAGTGGTTTCCGTATTTTTTAAATGTTTAAATTGAATGTGCTTTCATGTGAACTCATGAATGCTGTGAGTTCTGTGTTGATGGCCCCTTGTCTGAGGGCATGTGCTAGGAAATCGTTCCCTTTTGGAGCATTTAGCCTTTCACTACTGGGGGGGTCCATGTCCCACCCCTGAACGTTTCTGGGAAGTAAGTGTGCATTGCCTTTTGATGAGTCCTTAACCAATAAACTACTTAATTTTCAAAAGTGTAAAGAAATATTCTAGTAAAATCTTACAGCAAATTTGATTTTTTACTTGTTTTTTATTATATTGATTTGGCTTTGCAGCTATTCCAAGTTTTGTTTTGTTTTTTTAACAGCCGTTGATTTACTATTTCAACTTTAGAACTGTTACGACCACCGTCGATTTGTTTCTTCACAGACTTTACGTTATGTCTGGGCTGACTGCCTTATTGTTATGATTGAAGAGGAAGAGTGGGATTTACGTAGGGCTGGATTTATCTAGGGTCTAGCCCTGTGTTGTTTTTGCTGTTGGGGTTAGTTTTCCTGATACTGTTTGGTATGCTTGTTTTCAAGGCATGCTTTAAATTAGAGGTGCTTTTTAAGAACTCATATAAAAGTGATTCTACCCAGCTAAGATTTTTCATTCATAAACTCTTAGTCCTGTCTCTACGATATCTAAACTTTGTGTCTGGGACAGAATTTAAAATACTTAACAGTACTTTAACTTTTTAGTCGCATTACACAGTTCTTGACATAGTTAACACCATGTTGAATACAAGTAATGCTATTGCATCTTGAAGAATGCATTTGAGAATAAGGTTATGTTGTCAACACAGTATTCCTCCCAAACTACATATGACATGCTATACAATATGAAAAAATTTGTTATGCATAAAGTTCTGGTCAATGCAAAATAAAATATATAAAACTATAAATGTTTTTCCTCCTGTCTTCCCCAATAGATGGTGGTGCTAATAATTTTGGGCTGAATTTCTTGACCTTCATCATCCTTTTCAATAATCTCATTCCTATCAGCTTGTTGGTTACATTGGAAGTGGTGAAATTTACTCAGGCATACTTCATAAATTGGGTAAATATGAATTATTATTGTTTTTATCACTCTAAACATATTTTTTTTCTGATAGGGTCTTTTGATCTCTCAAAAGAAAAAAATTTTAATTGTACCTTACCTTTTATTGAGCACAGGATAATATTTCAAAATAGTTTTGAGCCTAATATAATTCTAATAAACTCATTTGACATGTGAAAATCAGTAACAAAGTTTCTCATCACAACATCACACACGCCTACAGACCAGACATATGGAGAAAATAGGTCTCTAGTTCAGGAAAGCTATTTTGAGTTACACTGTGGTCCTGGGGAAAAGGAGGACCATGGGGTTTGGAGTTAAAAATATCTGGATTGTAGTTCTAGTTCTGTAATTTACTAGCTGTGTGAACTTTGGCGAGCCACTCAACTGCTTTGAGACATATTTTCTTGGATACTCACGTAGCAATGATGAACATGGTTTACCTGTATCTCCCAGCGGTTACGTACATCAAAGGAATTTCACAACAGCAGACAGCTTCATAAACACTTGAGCACTGTAAAAATAATACTGTATTCACTACTTGTAACAACCAGAGTGTCCATCATGTTTTATACATCCATGTAGTTTATTTTACCACACTATAAACGATTTCAGCTGTGCTTGAGTTTTTCTTCTTTTCTTCCTTAAATATTTTTTTTGATTCTTGGGAAAATGTGCTGGACATCTGTTTCCTAAATGTTTTGTTTATAAAGTATGTTGCCCTTTCTCGGTTTTATTGTTACCAAAGTTAAAATTAATAAATTCATGTAAATTAAATAAATCACTAGGCCTGATCTGCCTGAAAGTTTAATTTTTCTTTTATTTTGAGAAATTTTGGTATTATCTTTTGATGTTTCTTTTTAAATCACTTAAAATTTTTTTACTAAGAACAGTATTAGGATTTTTGAAACTATAACTGATGATACTTTAGTTACTGCTAATTATCTTCCCATAGTAAATTATCCATCTCCACTGCCAATCCCTTAATTCATTGGTAAAAGATCAGTATAATTCAGAAATCTAAAATGAGCTGCAAGCATAGCTCATTTCATGGAGGGAATATGTTATTGAAAAATTGTGTAATAAAATTCATATAAATACAATTAAAAGTTATTGAAGATTTTCCACTTATACTAAGAAGTAATATAACTCGTTGTGAAAACCAAATAGCCGATCACTTTATTATTTTATTTGGATTTCCAAAAATAATATCTGCTTGAAATAATTACATAATTTTAGTGCTGAGTGAACCCAGCAGGCCTTTCAATCACCTTTCTAATGTACAGAGGTTTTATTACATTTCTAACAGAAGAGCTCTTCTCTTACCAGGTGGCTTATTCTTTGTGTGGAAGAATGATAAGTAACTGCCTCCTTTTGATTCTGGTTCTGCCCAGTAGACACAGATCTGCCCAGTACATTAATTTTTATAGGATTAATAGTTATAATTCTGGGTGTAAAATAAGTACAAATTGGTATAAAAACTATACATTTTTCTTTGGGTTTTGATAATGTACTCATTTTACTTTCAGGTATATACAGGTATATATATTTCAGGTGTAAGAAAGTTGGCCAAGAAAGTTCAACCAGATAAAATATTTTAGGTCATTTTCCCAGGGATGTGAAGTTATAATTACTTTATCAATATTTAGTTGCTATTATTTTAGCTCACATTAAGCACTTACATTGTGTCAGACACCATAGGAAATACATTATTTTATGTAATCTCTATGGTTATTTCGATATCTAGGAAATGATGGGATGACAGTAAACCAAGATCACTGGATTCCAGAGACACGCTCTAACTACCACACTGTTCTGCCTTTACTGTGGAATAGAATATTCTGTATTGGGTACTGCTCAGGGAAATCAGCCAAAATGGTATAGGGGTGGCAAGAGATGAGAATAATTATGTATATAGCTTGCCAGTTAAAATAAAATTTCACTCTATCTTGTATCACCAGCTACATTCAATGATTTATTTTATTTTATTTTTAAAAAGGATCTCGACATGCACTATGAACCCACAGACACTGCTGCTATGGCTCGAACATCTAACCTGAATGAGGAGCTTGGCCAGGTAAACGGAAGTTCTCATTGATGTGCCATCATGGAGGTCAGGTTCATTGTCGTTTCTGCCGTATGTGGCAACTTCCTATGGATTGACAGCTTCTCATTTTCTAATGGTTGAGAGATCAGTATAAATACATGTTAGTACATAACTATTAATTTTAGTTTTTAGTAAATGAGGTTTTTAAAATATTAAAGCATATTTTGCTCTTAAGTAAGTTATTGCACTGAGAGATGTCCTTCAGTACATGATCTGACAAGTAGCAAAGTATTAGCAGTTTGGAGCTTATCAGTTGTTGCAAAATCATTCATAGTTTTTAACCAGAAAGGAAGAAAAAGTTACATCGATCAACGAAGTTATGTAAATTGAAGTGTAATAATACTCAAACAGGAAACTTAGATTTATAATTCATACAGTGTTCACACAAATGTGTATCTTTGTAGTCCATTTATATAGAGGGTAGGGCAAAAGTAGATTTACAGTTGTGAGTACACAAAACAGTTCATTCTTATATTATTATTTATTAATTATTGTATTGTTTTCCATGTGAACAACTGCAAACCTACGTTTGCTCCACCCTGTACTGGCTAAGAAAAGATTCTTTTTTTGTACCATTGCCGTGTGCTAAATCTTATTTTTCAAATAGCACTTAGACCAGAATTATCCTTTTCCTTATCAGTTCAGATGTTGTATGAAGTTAATTTCAGAAGCCATTGCCTGTCTACAATCGTGATTGGGTTGGCCAAAAAATTAGTTGGTTTTTTCCATACGATGGCTCTCGTAGCACTTAGCTGTCTTTAACTTCATTCAAGACAACGGCATTAGGTCGTATTTGACAATGCAGCTGTCATATCAGCGTGCATTTAAAAACCTCAAAGTTGGTGGATTTTTATGTAGCCATTTTAATATAGAAGATAGAAGAAAATACACAACATTTTCAGCATGTTATACTTTATCATTTTGAGAAAAGTAAAAGCATAACTGAAATGCAAAAAAAAAAAAAAAAGATGTATGCAGTATAAGGAGAAGGTGCTGTGACTGATCAAACATCTCAAAAGTGGTTTGGGAGTTTCATGCCAGAGACTTCTCACTGGACAATTGATGCTCCACAGTCAGGTAGGCCAGGTGATGTTGATAGCGATCAATTCGAGACATTAACTTTGAGAACAATCAACGTTTTTCCATGCGGGAGACACCCACTGCTCAGAATCAATTTGGATACTCAGAATATCCAAATCAATAAAGTTATTGGTGAAAATGAAAAGTGTGTCTTTTATTTTATGGAAAAAACTAAAGAGACTTTTGGCCAACCCAATATGTGGAGAAATGCTGATAGATGTTTTAGTGCTCTATAAATGTTACGGAGCCATAAAGTTACTTTGTCGTGGAAATTCAGACCCTATTAAGGCAGATTTCTGTATGACCATAGTTTTCTAATGTCTTGATAGTCTTCAATGTTCATATATGAAATGCTAAAATACTGAGAAATTATAGTTGAATATAATCCTTAATGTGCAGGCAGAAGTCAATTAATAGCATCCCATTGTGCCCCTACAATGTAACAAAATTGATAAAAAGAATAATTTAAGGGTCCCCCCACGTAAGAGACTGGCATAAAAAACTTCTGAAATTTAGTGAGAAATTTTAAACTCTTATTTTTTTAGGTAAAATACATATTTTCTGACAAAACGGGTACTCTGACATGCAATGTAATGCAGTTTAAGAAGTGCACCATAGCTGGAGTTGCTTATGGGTAAGTGTTTTCCCTTTAAATAGAATATGAAATACACATTTAATTGGGGCGAACATTTTGGCACAATTTGAGAGTTCTTTTAGTGGAGAATATTTTTAAATCTCGAAAGCAGTTGTTTCAGCCGAGATGTATGGTCTTGTGTTTTACGTTTAGGCGTTGTCTTTCATCGAGAACTACATGTGTGGGCGGGCTGCTCGCTCACGTTCGGTGTCTGGAACCGCCTAAGGTCTCTATCTAGTACGGATGTACTTCCTTCTGTGTTGCTGTTAACTTAGAGTACAGCTGCCATGTGGCGGGAACAGAGAGTCTGTCCTTGGGCACTTTTCAAGGGCCCAAGTTTTAAAAAGTTGTTTCTCTGATACTTAGTCCTTTGATTTGTTTTTTCTTTTATCATCTCTCCTCTGTAGAGACACAGAACAATTTAAATTTCTGATGATGTGAAAGAAGTAGGGATGTGAAACTTCAATCCAGAGCATAATGAGTATCATCAAAAACTTTCACCAGGGTGTTAATGTCCCTTAGAGTGTGCCGTTGAGCACTCGTTTATTTCTTATGGCCAGGTATGCCTGCCTGAAATGTTCAAAAGCCTTCTTTTTGAGATACTTTGTAGGGTAAAGTGACAAATTCTGCTTTTCCTAAAAAGACATGATCAAAAAGTGAAACACCCTCTTTGTTGTCTGAATCGTGCTGTTATCAAATTTTCCAACCACCTCGGTCCATACAAGTGAGACTGGCAAATATCAGCCCCTTAACCATGCAAGGCAGCGTGCTTGCTTTTGGGTTATCTGGCATGTACCCACTCTGCCCGCTCACACTCTGCCTCCAGGCACTAAGCTAGTATAAAAAGAGTGTATTGAATTTCGAAAATGCCTCAGTTTTAAAATCATGAGTAAATAACCATTTGGTAAAAAAATTCTGAAAGTGTACGGTGACCCCCATGCGCAGGGTCTGCAAAGAGAAAGAGTGGAGGCAGATGTCCTTGTTCTTGGGGTTAGCAGGAAATGTGACTAGAAATGGCTTCACACTGTTAAGTTAAAATGACATTTGGTCAAATGGCTTTTTCACATGGTAAAGCCAGGCTGTTACCTTGAGAAGCATGCTTACTGTTTCTAAGGTTGGGTGCCATTGTGCATTTTTCCTCTTTATGTGAGGA
This sequence comes from Glossophaga mutica, assembly GCA_039655065.1. NCBI lineage: Eukaryota > Metazoa > Chordata > Mammalia > Chiroptera > Phyllostomidae > Glossophaga > Glossophaga mutica. The sequence goes on from CM077303.1 coordinate 201,701,005, forward strand.
TCTCCTAATAATCTTAGACAAAGAGCCTCTCCTCAATGCAACCCCAGAATTGCTACGGATCTCACTGTCCAGAACAGGAGAGGCGCAGCCCACTCTGGACATGGTGTATCTTGGACTCATATACCCCTGACCAGAGGAGGAAAGGCCTGTTGAGGTTCTAGAGTTTGTTGTATGATACTTGCTGGTGAATTTATGGTGATGTTTGTTTTCACACATATTCTGCATTCATTCATTCGTAAATGTGATTATTAATTAGAGTGATCTGTTTGATAATCACCATCCCTTTTTTAACTTGGTCCAGTTTCTGGTAGAATAAGCAAGTTTTTCAAATTAGTAATTATCGATGGTGAACTTCTCAGAACAAAAAGCTAGAATGATACCTAGGTACTCGTTCCTTCTGCATTTTAACAGGATTGGTTTTGTTTTTGTTTAATTTTTGGAACAAGTCCCTAAACACTTGTATGCGGTAGTTCTAAAAAACAGTGCCCTTCCTGCATCTGTTGGCGATACTGTCACTAACTATACTATGGTAGAGTGGGTTTGAGGCTGGTGAATATTGAAACAGTATCTGAGTTAAGAATTGTCATCAGATTAAGTTTTCAGCGAAACAAATTTCCTCTCCAGAAACTCACCGCTCTGAATGTCAAGGTGTAGTAATAAAATGTGAGTTCTGGTTGTAGCTCTGTCACTAATTCATCGCGTGACTCTGGATAATTCTTTTGAAATGTCCCAAACCTTTTAAAATGACCATGGTGAGAGCAGGTGATTTTTTTCCCAGGATTTGGAGGAAGGAAGGGTTTATTGATCGAGAAGCCCTGGCTAGAGAAGGTGATAGAACTAATTCTCAAATCCATCCAGTCATAGGAGAAACTCCCAGAAACTCGGTTCTTCTCACCAATGCAGCACTAAAGAATTAAAGATCAGCACATCTATTAGCGTGCAAGCAGGGTTTATTGGTGATCTGTTCTCCTGGAAGAGAATGACCTAAAGTGGGAGTGGGGAGGGTGAAAGGCATAGGTTCAGGGTGAAGCAGGGTAAGGATGGCGAAGGTAAGGGCGGCCAAAGGCCAGGGGGGTGAGGGCTGGGATGGCAAGCCCACAAGTGACCAGAGGTCAGGTGGCCTGAGGCTGGGCGCCTGACCTAGTGGCCAGAGAGCCAAGAGCTCCAAGCCCCAGACTCCTTTGTACCGAGGACTTCTGTAGTTGGCCGGATGCGGGAGGGGGAAGAAGTTACCTATTGATTGACAGGTACAGGTGGTGCCAGCTTTCCAGGATGAGGCCTGAGTACCTGAAGGTATTAATGGGCTTCTTCCTTTAGGCACTATGGGCCCTTTTCAGCCTTTCAGGCCATAATGTGAAAGCATAGTTTCAAGTTTTCTTTCCCAGATAATGGAAAAGATACATAGAATTTCAAGGAATTTCAGTGGGCGGGACCTGTGTCTCGCCTTCTCCCTGCCTTCATTTCCCCTCTGGCCCCTCCTTCTACCATAACAATCCTAACGGAACTCAAAATTCTTGCCTTTTATATATCAAGGGAAGGGAGAAGGGTGAGGTGAACAGGTGGGCAGGGACTGTAGACCCCAAAGGGGTCCCAGGAAAAGTACAAAATTTCTAAATCCCTTTGTTCCTGGCCGACCCCCACTGATCTGAGTTCAATTCTGGAGTTATTACAAAATAAGGTTTTTTCACAGATATAAAATTCTAACATATTTACAAATTTTAACCTTTGTTTGCAAATTTTAACTATATAAACAGAAATGTGTTTCTTCTTTGGGTATTATAGTGCTTTATTATGTTTTCACAAATTCCAGACACCTTGTTGAGTGAGGCTAGTTGTTAAACTGCTTCCAATAATCATGTGTTGGTTGTGTATGTGATTTTGGGATCCTTAACCCTGACTGAGTTTTTATTAACACCCTCCAAACACTCTGCTGGACAATCGGAATGTCAGCATTGTAGAGAGTTGTTAATACACAAAGCTGTAGAGAAACCATTACTTAATTCTACCATACTCCACAGGAAAAAGTAATTACTGTCAACCAGCTCTCTGTGGGAATTTCCTCTGGGCACTCTCGGCTTGTAGGAGTCCAGACAGGGAAATCACATGCTTTACCTACCCATTTGCCCTGCAGCTGTGTTTAACACTTGTTTAATATGGGGGACTATTAGGTTAGGTGCACTCCCAGCTCCAGCAGAAGAAAGCATGGTGTTTATCCCCCCGGGATGTGGCAAAAACAAAGGAAAATAACATAGGCTTTCACATACTAACAAATGCCTTTGGGGCGACCATTTCAGAGCTGATGCTTTTTCCGTGTGTTTAACAAGTGAGGTGGAGCCTTGGTTCACCCTAGAGAGTCAAAGGTCAGTTCTCTTGCTTTCATCAGTTTGAAGGGCCAGGCAAGTCTCTTGGAAGTATAGCCTTTGCCTAGTGTTAGAAGATAGTATTTAACTCTTAAAACGGCGCTTCAAAATTTACTCTTAAGTTCCTCTCATTTCAGGTAACCTTTTCTCCATATCAGATTTATGACAGGCAATGAAATAAAAAGATCTGCATAAACGGACCATGATTATTTTGTAGAGATCACATTTGTATCAGAGACAGCAGCATGCTTAAATATATTAGATCTTTTTAGTTAAATGTAAATGAATTATAATGTCATTTATAAATTTAACCCTTTACAAACTAGATAGCTACTGTTAATCAATTAAATTATAGCAAATTGCTTCCTGTAGAGAATAAGTCAGATTTATCAGTCACAGGAATAGGTTTATGTTCAATGACTTGGATTCTCAATATAGTAAATATTCTAGGTTATAGTGTCAGTACCATCTTTGTCGATAAGTTAGACCTTTCTGTTCCAATGAGCTGACAAGCTAGACTGGCCTGAAAAGTGTATAATCTCTAAAGTTAAAAAAAAAACTTCATTAAGTAACCTTAAACAGGGATTTTTGCATCAGGAAGTCATTTAATCAGTATTAAAACCATTTCATAGACATTTTCCCTTTAAGTGAAAAATGAATGTTCTTGAAAGCAGTCTTTATGTATGAGTACAGTATGGGAATGGCTTTACTTGACAATATTTTCTTTTTTTAGTGTATTTTATTGATTCTGCTATTACAGTTGTCCCACTTTTCTCCCCTTAATCCTCCTCTACCCTGAACCCCCCTCCCACCAGAATTCTCCCCCTCACCCTAGTTCATGTCCATTGGTAATACATATAAGTTCTTTGGCTTCTCCATTTCCCACACTATTCTTAACTCCCCCTGCCTATTTTGTACCTGCCATTTATGCTTTTTGCTCCCTGTGCCTTTGTCCCCATTCTCCCCTATCCTCCTCCCCACTGATAACCCTCCACGTGATCTCCATTTCTGTGATTCTGTTCCTGTTGTAATTGTTTGCTTAGTTTGTTTTTGTTTTTGTTTTTTTAGGATCAGTTATTGGTATTTGTGAGTTTGTTGTCACTTTACTGTTCATAGTTTTGATCTTCTTTTTCTTAGTAAGACCCTTTAACATTTCATATAATAAGGGTTTGGTGATGATGAACTCCTTTAACTTCACCTTATCTCGGGAACACTTTATCTGCCCTTTCATTCTAAATGATAGCTTTGCTGGATAGAGTAATCTTGGATGTAGGTACTTCTTTCCAGCCCCTTCTTGCCTGGAAGGTTTCTTTTGAGAAATCAGCTGAAGTCTCATGGGAACTCCTTTGCAGGTAACTGTCTCCTTTTCTCTTGCTGCTCTTAAGATTGTCTCCTTGTCTTTCATCTTGGGTAATGTAATTAAGATGTGCCTTGGTATGTGCTTCCTTGGGTCCAATCTCTTTTGGACTCTCTGAGCTTCCTGGACTTTCTGGAAGACTGTTTCCTTTGCAAGATTGGGGAAGTTCTCCTGCATGATTTTTTCAAATAAGTTTTCAATTTCTTGACAATATTTTCTTTAGCAGTATGTTTGCTGAAAGGATTGACTACTTTAACACCAAGAAGAGATTCATCATGAGAAACCTCACAATGATGTTAATAATAGCCCCCGGTCTACATTAAAATCAACAAACTTATTTTACTGCTCACCGTGACTGGTGTTGAAAGCTAGGTGAACACCACGAATTGCCTTATTCACTTACCTCAACGAATGCTATCTTCTGTGTAGGTAGCACTTTGTTAGACGATGGGGCAATAGATGATCGGCAAAAGTTCCTGTGATTCCCATCCCCTACAGCTGATAATCTAATTGGGGGTTAATGGGTGTTTATTAAGTAATCATAAAGACAAATATAAAGTCCTTACACAATACAAAGGTCTACGTGAGTCTGTGATTGGGGTTGATCTAATTAGGGAGGTCAGGGACTGCACCCTGAGAAAGTGGTGCTCGAGCTGAGATCTAAGAATGGGTCTAAGTGAGGAACTTACCAGGCAGATGTAACAGCACTGACATGCAAACAAAGGCAGACAGCCAAGTGGCAGCGCAGACACACCAGCTCTGCTGGAGCAGTGATCTCTGGGAAACTCCTGCAGACAGGCCCAGTGGCAGTGGGGGATGTGGGCGGCCTGCGGCTCCTCACACTGCACAGTGTTCAGCATCTGCCACAGCTGGGCCAGACTCGGGGAGAGGGACCCTGAGCCTGGAGCTCTTCGGTTTTTAAGCTGCCCAACTTGAGAAGCAAGTCAGGTGTGTGAGCTCAGGGGGCTGCTGTTTAGCACCCATGCCACTCGGCAGGACCTGGGCACAGTGTTTTTGCTCGGGTAGCACACCCCGTACCCCTGCCTCGTCCAGTCTGAAATCTAAGCCTTGAGGTTGGCTAGAATTTATTGCCTTAAGCACTGCAGGAGGCCACTGCCTTTTCCGGGAGTCCTGCACACAAGAGGATGGTTAGCCCTGCCTCTCTAGCCTCTAGGAAAGTCCCTTGGTAGGAGAGAGATAGAGAGGGAGATGAAAGGACCACCTTCATTGTGACTGGCGTGAAGATGGTACAGTGCTTTGCAATGATGAGGCCATGTCATGGCCAGTTTGGAAGGGTAGAGAGAGTGGGGTGGTCCCTTGGGGAGTGAAAGGATCCCGGTGAAGTTAACTGTTGTACATTTGTCAAAAATAACAATGATTTTACATTTGTACTAAACGTGGCATTTTTTTAATAATTACCTATGTCTAACATATTAAATTTAAAGGAGAAAGATTGAATGAATGGACATATGTAACAAAAGAAATGGGAGATAAGAAAATCTGCTCTAGTTGCTAAAACAGTAAATCTTAAATGTTTTCACCACAAAAAATGATGATTATGTGAGGAGATGGAGGTGTTAGCTGATGCTTTGGTGGTTATCGTTTCGCAACATATGAATGTGTCAAATCAACACATGGTGCATATACCTTAAACACAGAGTTATATGTCAGTAATGTACCAGGAAAACTGGGGAAAATGAACAGTAACAAAAGAAACTTAATACATACACACATCAAAGAAAATCTGACTGAATACGTGAGTGGCCGGTTAAAATAAAAACTGAATACGTGAGTGGCCAGTTAAAATAAAAACTGAACATCAATCAAACTTCCCACGTGCTCACATGAGCTAGCGGATGAGATGAAGTATTGAAGAATGTGCTTTCTGTCTGAGATAGTGAGTGGTTTCATAATTGAATTATGGTTTAAGTGAAGTTTTTTGAAAATGAGTTCATCTTAAAGTGGTTCCATTTAATGTATGTAAATGTAATTAAATTTACCTTAATACGCCCACTTAGGAACCTCGTGATAGTCGCATTTATTTCTAAAGTACATGTTGACAGTGTGGTAGTGTGTTCCTAGGCAGCAGCGTGTCTGTTTCATTAAAACACTTTATTCTGATTATACAGCGTGTGATAAATTTTCCATTGGCTTTGTAGTTAAACTGCTAAGTTTAAACGTTTCCTACTGAATACTGGATTCTGCGCGTAAAATCAGTAAATTTCATGTTGAAGAGGCAAGTTGGCTATCCAGTTGTGGAATGACTATGTAAACCCGCTGATTTATGTAAATCATCAATCTACTTACTGTACTAACTGCTATTCTTTCAGAAGCAGCTAAGATCCATGTTCTTAACTGATTTTAAGATCCATGTTTTTGTAGTTCCCGTATGTACACTTTGATGTTTCCAGCCTTGCTGTGATTCTTTTTCCTCTTTCTGCCCCCTCCTTGCTTCCTGAAGCCATGTCCCCGACCCTGAGGATTATGGCTGCTCTCCTGAGGAATGGTAAGCTGCATGGACCTTTCTCTCTCATTGAGCCCTTTAAAAAGGGTTTGCACTGTATCGTTTTGTTAGACACAGTTCACTACTTTTGAAGAAGCCTTACTGATCGGGTGTGTTGGCATGCTATACAGTGGGTGGTTGTTGAAATTCGCTGAATAACCTTTAGTTGTTTTATAAACATTCAGTTTAAAGGTTAGGCTTGTCAGAGTTTTACTTTATGTATCCCTAATAAAGGCTGTAATGATCAACTTGGGGTCCCTGGGCTGTGGACTAGGTAAGATTTCTGTCACAGCACTGGAAACTGGATGTTTTCTAGCTCAGTATTGCCACCTTCTGCCTCTACATACATTCTCTGCAAATCTACAAGAGACACTACTGGAAACATACCCACGCAGTGGAAATTTCCTTTGCATTTCTTTTCATTAATTTACTAAACCTGTTTGAGGGCTAGAAAGTGAACTTTTAAAAAATCGAAATGTCTATAACAGATGATGAAAGACTATGCTACCAAAAACTGGAGTTAACTGGAATGTAATTTATTTTAGAATTATTAGAGATGGTATTTTATAGGTTTAATTTTAATACTTTGGGTTTTTTTTTTTTTTACTTTACTGTAAAATCCTCCATCCGAAAAATTTTTTAATTAAAAATAAAAATTAAAAATAAAATAAAATAAAATGCCTCCTCCATGGATTACATTGTCATTTAGAATAGTGTAAGTTCATTTTGATATAATTCATCATGATTTTGTGGCCAATAAAACTTCAGAAAACAGGTTCTTTTAATGCTGGTAACTATAGAAAATATTGTGGGTTTACCAGTGGTTACACTTTTATTTTCAGGTTATACATGTTTTTTATGATTAAGCCACATTTCTGATGTGTATGGAAGTCCAATAACATTTAAAATTACTCAACTTTGATTTTATTTCAATAAAGAAGAGATTTTGTAACAATTTGCAGTAAACCTTGCTACACCTGGGAGTTAATGACAGAGTTGGCTGGTTCATGTGATAGCTTAAATTCTTCCATTTAAGCTCATTGCTTGCAGTATCATGGATTTGAACACCTGCACACAACTGAATAATTATCAGTGTTTTTAAAAATGTGCCAAAGCATCTTACTGTTGGTGGATAACTCCAGTTTAATGGTGTAGATTTCCCCTTTTATTTAACCCTTTAAAAATATAGTTAAACTTTTGACTGTATCTTTTTATTTGTTGCTTTTCTTTAACATCAAGATAGTTCTACTAATTTTAAACACTCTTCATTGATGTAGAAGAATTAATATTCATTTTTCTAAGATAACTCATTTATTCTTAAGAGAAGAAAATTATCTTTACCATATTTTTATTAAGATTGAATGGAAATGTTAAGGATTATTAGTTGTTTACTCATGTCATTGAAAATATCCTACTTTTGATAGAGATTGTTTCATAGCTTTTATCACTGTTGGAAAGAGAGGATGTTATTTTATTTAGTTTAATAAGTTCCTTTTGGAGAGCATCCTTTTGGAAAATTTGATATTCTAAACTAGGTAACTCCAAATAAGAAATGCCAGCTTTTTCATAAATTTTGCATTTCCACTTGCAATTACATATAAATTTAGATGTTAATGATATATTTTTAAATAAACACTAGGGGAGGCTTTTGCCACTTTCATAATAAAATAAGCTTTACTTTAAATATTACTTGGATTCTCCATCTATCAAATAGTTACCTATCAGCCTACAAAGATGAAGGAACAGACACTTTTTGAGCTTCCATTATCTCGGGTCCCGTGCAGGGTCAAGGATGCAGACTTTGAATTTCGACCACCCAGGTTCACATCCTGATCCTACTGGTACCCTCAGACAAGTTGCACGGTCCCTGTCCCTGCCTGTCCTCATCTGCTAGCATGTGGACATCAGAGTGAGGTTGTGAAGATTGAGTTCTGTTTCTAAAGGGCTTAAAATCGTGTTGGGACACAGTCAGCTTACAGAGAATGTTGGCTCTGGTGTCTCTTACTTCATCCTCCTGACATGTCTGAGGAGTTGTGACTGACCTGACTATTCTAATGTTGGGGAAATTTAGGCAGAGAAGCTAGTAAGTAACTTGCCCCAAACTGTACAACCAGTAAACATGGGAGCCAGAGTTAAAGCCTCACTCCGCCTGATTATAAACTAGGTGCTGCTCACATTACATCCCGTAGACTTTCAACAACTTTGGAAAGTAACTGCTTTTGGAGTTCAAGATATCTTTACTATTCGTCACTTTATTTTCTTTGTTTCTTTCTTGTTTTGTTAAGGTAGGAAGAACAGGTGAAATTAAACTGACTCGAGGGAAGTTAGCACAGGGGAGTTTTGCGCATTCATAAAGCTGGCGTCCCCCAGCCTCATCCGACTGGCTTCGTGTTGCCAGTGAACCCAACGTCCGAAGCGTGATCGTGGTGGAATCCTGTGCTCTCTGCACCTGACCACCTCTTTGTGCTGCTGGCTAGTTCAGAGCTGAACTAGAGAGTGTGATGACTAGATAAACCCCAAACCAACAAGTTATTCCTGTCTGTCAGCAGCTTCACTTTTCAATTTGAAGTTCATTGAATTTTATATACAAGGTCTGTCCAGAAAGTATCCATCCATGCGCTGTGGAAAATAGCGACATTTATTTTAAAAGATATGAGATACAAGAAACATTGTACATAGGACAATGACATCTCTGTCCCATTCAACATAAGTACCTTGGGACCTCACACAGTCCTCCCAGTCCCCATGAGCTGCCTGGTCATATTTTTCTAAATCTCATTGACAGTCTGAAATCTCTTCTCCTTCAAAGGTGATTTGAGTTTTGGGAAAAGTCAGAAGTCTCAGGGTGCTAAATCTTGGCTGTAGGGGGCCTGAGTCACCTGGGTGATTTGATGTTTCACCAAAAAACTCTGCACCAGACATGATGCATGAGCAGACACATTTTCATGATGAAGCTGCCCATCACCGGTTGCCCATAGCTATGGCCTTCTGAATCATCTGAATAGTTTCTGCAGAGGAATGTTCAAGCCTAACATAAAATTTGATGCAGATTCGTTGCTGTACTCACTCAGTCATTTTTTAGTGTGATGTCCACACCATACACAAGCTCCGGCAAGGATGTCTACCACCCCCCATTGATGAGTACGGTGAAATTGTCACTGTTCACGCCTGCACATTCCAGTCCACTCTCCTTGGCTGCCAGGTTCCATGGATGTCATGCAAACCATTCTTGTTATAGTAACAGTAGCTGGACTTCTCCCAGACAGACCTGGTATATAGCCTGTGGTCTGTATGTATTTATTTTACTCCCCTACCATATTTACTGCAAAAATGTCAAGTTAAAAAAAAACACATAATATTTGACACTTAAATGTATGTAGGTTATTTTATAGTTAGTTGAATTTGAAAGCAAACATATAATGTAGTAACCCTTTCAAACAAGCTCTCTTGACATTAAAGATAATTGGATAATGGCTGTAGCTCTACTTCCTTAAATATACTAATGTAAATAGTTCACCAAGGAAAAATCATTTCCCAGCCAGTAGCCACTTAACTCCAAAATCAGTAGGGCTCTCTTGCTGTTATGAGGTACCATAAGCTAACATATACCTTACAGATTAATTCTTTCTATTAAAAATATACCACTGGCCCTGGCTGGTGTAGCTCAGTGGATTGAGCGCGGGCCTGCGAACCGAAGGATTCCGGTTCGATTCCCAGTCAGGGCACATGCCTGGGTTGCCAGGCCAGTTCCCGGCAGGGGACATACAAGAGGCAACTGCACATTGATGTTTCTCTCCCTCTCTCCTTCCCTTCCCCTCTAAAGATAAATAAATAAAATCTAAAAGGGAAAAAAAAAGTACTTAAAAAAATCTTTAAAAAAAAATATATACCACTGGAAGAAAAAAAATCTGCTTACTCTCACCATCCTTGTAGCCCTAAGATATAGCTATTTTCAAAAACTATATACTTCCATACATACCCATTTTTTCTAATGTTTCTTGTAGAAAATTTCAAGATAAACAAAGGTAGACAAATGTACTCATCTACTCACTTCAATAACACGCACTCAGTACAAATTGCAATGAATCTATACCTTTCCTTCACTATTATTTTAAAGCAAATTCCAGGTAACATTCGTTTTTCTTAACTATTTAATATAACTCCACATTATTCATTCTGAAATTATTTTTTTTAAGTTAATGCTAGTGAGGGTAATTCTCCAGAAAAATTACCTTCAAGTGTTCTGCGCTTAGTCATTTATTTCATGATTTTTAGTATTATCATTGGATAATACTACTTTCTAGTCTCCTTTATTTTCTCATTTCATTCTGGCATATAATTATGTGTGTAACGAGTGGTATTTCTTTATTTTGCTGTAACAGCTAGGCTCACTAAAACATTTTTCCAGGTGTGACTACGTAATGATGAGATCCAGTGCATCCAAATTAGTGTTAACCTTCCGAGTAGTCAGTTTGACGGGTGATTTGTGTATTCCAGCGAGGCAGCTGCTTCGGAGCTCCGCTTTTGTGATTGCCTTTGGAGACACCACTAGTCACATGGAAAAGCAGGTCTCATTACTTTGGATAAAACCATTGTCCAACAAAAATATTGTTGGGTCCAATCACTTGCTCATATTCTTGAACTTCAGTGGGCCTGTCTCTGGATAACAAATTTATTTGTAAAAATTAAGTCTCTCTTGAAGGAATTTTGATTTGGAACCAGTAGAGCCATTCAAAAGCAGGACGCAGATCCTTTCAAAAAATAAAGTGCTGTACAATCACACTGCCTTTTGTCTTCCTGTATTGTGTGCATGTGTGTATTGTGTGTAGGTGTGTAATGTATACATTTAACATACGCAGGGTGTGTCTGTGTTTCAGATGGCTGACACGAGTTTTGTTCCTGTTTTTAAATGTGATTTACCTTCTGGTTCACAATGCATTAACGTGCTCCAAACTCAGGGTGTACAGAGGGAGAAGCTTTCCCGCCTTCCTGGTCTCAGATCCATCCCTTTTCCCTCCTGAAGGCAGCCAATGTAACCGATTCCAGGTGTATTCTTCCAGATCTGTGCGCACATGTGCTTTTGCTCTCGTATTTTTATAGCAAGTGAGGCATATTGCACAGATTTGTACCAGCTTTTCTTTTGACCATGCATCTTTGAAATTTTTCCATATTCCATGAATAGCTACCCACTTTGTGTTTAGTATTCTGCTATGTGGGTGTACTAACAATGTTAAAGCAACATCCCTAATGGAACTTGGGTTATTTCTGATTTTTTGCTATTAAAAATGTGCTGCAAATAATGAATACACACAGCATTTTTCACCAAGTGGATAATTAGTATGAATTCCCAGAATGAAAACTGGCTCATAGGATACACACATTTTAAATGTTGATAGAAATCACCCAGTTGCCCTTTGTAGAAGTCAAACCCATTTTCATTCTCACTGGTGAGATATGATGTAACTTTTTCCATAATCAGGACCACACAGTGTAGTCAAACCTTTATTTCTGTCTTATTTAAATTTCATTTCTCTCATTTTGGGATAAAGTTGAACTTATATTTAAAGCCAATTATATTCCCTTCTGTATGAACTGTGTATATATCATTTGCTCATTGTTCTGTTCATTGTTCTGCTCATTGTTGATCCTTTTCTTATTGATTTCTGAGTTTTTTTTTAAATATTTATTTATTTATTTTTAGGGAGGGGGCGGGGAGGGAGAAAGAGAAGGAGAGAAACATCACTGTGTGGTTGCCTCTAGCACACCCCTTACTGGGGACCTGGCCCTCAACCCACGCATGTGCCCTGATAAGGAATCAAACCAGTGACCCTTTGGTTTGCAGGCTGATGCTCAATCCAGTGAGCCATACCACCCAGTGCTGATTTCTGAGTTCTTTTTATTTTATGAATATTATCCTTCCACATATGAGTTGAAAATAACTTTTCCCAATTTGTCATTGGCTCTTGACTTTGCAGTAGATTTTACTCCACAAAAATGGTTTAGCTTTATGCACTCATATTTATGTTTGTTTTTTTCTGAATTATGTGTGATACCTTAGGCACTTTCTACTCTGAATTTATTTATTTTTTATTTCTTTATGTCTTTAGTACTTTTATTAGTGTGTTCATCCATTTGAAGTTTATTTTGGTTTAAGGTGAAAAGTGTTGGTCCAACTTCTTTTTCTTTTTTCTGATCACTCTCATTGATGTAAATTTTGAATTTTAAAAAATGTCATAGTCCATACATAGTCCATAGTCATATATATGAAAATAGCTAATGCCAATTAAGCCCTATGCATTCTGAATTTTCTGTTACCTTTTATTGCTATGGGGACTCTTCATTTTTGTCTGATCAGAAAATAATTATTTACAATGCATCATAGCTTTTAAATTAAGCTGCAGGAAGCTGCAAATTATATGATGTTGTGGGCTACCTGCTTGTCCTTGCCCTTCTTAATGTTTCACCCCCTGCCTCATTGCTTCTTGCAAAACACCATCATTTCTTTGTCTCCTGGTGAGCAAAGTGCCACTTGAAAATTTCCATGGAAAAATTTAACAAGACGTTGATGTTGGCTTGTGTTTTTATTTGTGAGCAGTTTGCAAATTCATGTAGTTTTGTCAACTCATTGTTTATGGCACTCTTACTTGTACTTCTGATGCAGTTGGTTCTTTGAAATGACATGCATTTCCTAGCTTTACCTGTTTACAGGCACTAATGAATGCTTTGTAAGATTTTAGAGAAGGTGGTGGGAGCTCCATCCCTGAGTTATCCAACTGACCCAGGCCAGGTGACTAGCAGATGAGTTGTTAATGGTTTTATGATCTTGGAAAGGAAGCCACTTGTAGTAAATGGAGGATGCAATGTGTCCATATCAGTATTTCAGTTACATGGTTAGTGTTATTTGTTGTAAATGCATTTGAAAGTTTTATCAATTATGGTAGCCATAATACATAAAATGAAAGAATTGCTGGTGAGATTAATAAAACATATCTGAGATTTACAATGGCTTTCAGCTGGAATTCTTTGAAAAGATAGACCTCCACAGGTAAGATGTTATTGTGAATATTCTTTGACATTTCAATTTATCTAACAACTAAGTAGGAAAGTATAACTGAGAACAATTAATGAGTACATTTTAATAATAGGAAGTTTTTATGGAACACCAAGTAGTAAACTATTTTTTAAGAAATGATAGTGTTTTAAGGAGACATGTATGCTAAATTGTTTGGTTTGCCTGTTAATGTCCTTTAAAAATTATTGGATTTTTCTCTCTGTCTTTAAAACTAGAGGAGGAGAAGAAATAACAATAATAATGTGTTTATTCTGCTTCCCAGGGATGTTTTGAGAATTCTAAACTACTACATGTTAATAAGATGTATTATAAACATCTAACTTACTCTTTTGTTTTATGGGAAGACTGTGTCATTGAGGTTATAGGGTACATTCAATTATTTCAAATTTCTTTTTTCTTCATTGATTTTTCCTTCCTTTCCACTGCTGGCTTTCGAATGTGAAACTCCTGACGTGTGGCACAGTGGCATTGCTGACGTTCTCTGTGACCTGTAAAAGTTGTGGTTAAAGTCTTTGTGGATGGCAATCATCTCATATCAAACCTATTTTCCCCCTCAGTGAATTAATTCTGAAATTTGCTTCAGTGCACAAAAGCTTAGATCGATATATTTTCACTGAATACTGGAAAGTATGCCCTTTGGGTCTGATATTTCCACTTAAATGGCCTTTGTTCTTCCTTTGAATCTCAACATGTTCATACTAAGTGGCATTTCTGGGAGATTAATAATAGCTGGACCAGAGGCAGTTCTGACTCCGGTTGTTTCTTCTGAAGGACGTGATTCATGTGCTGGTCTGAAGGTGGTCACGGGCCCTACACTTTTACGATTTACGCTCCTCAGTACACAGAGCAAATGTGACATGTGTATAAGTATTTCAGACATTTGTTAGTGATGATAAAAATATAAACAGGCCGTTCGTGTTGTTATATTTCATATGACAATCACGTAGTCTTAGGTACTACGAATAAAGATATCTTATACGCAATGATAAAAGTGTTAGTCAGTAGTGTTTTTAATAACTTTATTCTCAGAATTCTTAAAACAAGAAAATGATGGAATTAGAAAAAGTGAAATTCCAGGTATTTTAGCAGTTCCATTACATTTTTTAAATTAATTTTTTAAAACTTCACGTGACTAGAACATAATTTCACTTCAGGAAAATGAACTATAAAATACCATTTCCATCACACTGCAAAAGTCTGTCACATTTTCACAATGCTTAAAAACATTTATTATTTAATCATGAAATCTGTGATGTCTTATTCAGTAATATATTCTAAATTGCATTTAATCTATTAGGGTGTTTGCAGGCATAACGGCATATTTTAAAAGTTACAAATAAATTAGTAAGCTGCTATAAATAAATCAGTTTTTTTTCCATTTTTCCCCCTTTAGGCAGAGCTCACAGTTTGGAGATGAAAAAACATTTAGTGATTCATCACTGCTGGAAAATCTCCAAAATAATCATGTAAGTGACATAAAATCATTATATTTCAATTAATGAGTAAAAACTAATGAACATTTCTCTGAATTATCTTTCATGTTATTTTTTAGTTTTATAACTATTTTAATAGTTTTCTTTTTTGTTATTTTTAACATGTTTTATTGATTATGCTATTACAGTTGTCCCATTTTTCTCCCCTTTATTCCACTCTGCCCTGCACCCAACCTCCGTCCCTCCCGCATTATCCTCCTTTAATTCATGTCCGTGGGTCATACATATCAGTTCTTTGGCTTCTCCATTTCCCACACTATTCTTAACTCCCCCTGTCTATTTTGTACCTACCATTTATGTTTCTTATTCCCTGGAGCTTTGCCACCATTTTCCCATCTCCACTGATAACACTCCATGTAATCTCCATTTCTGTGATTCTGTTCCTGTGCTAGTTGTTTGCTTAATCCATTTTTGTTTTTGTTTTAGGGTCAGTTGATAATTATGAGTTTGTTGTCATTTTACTCTTCAAAGTTTTTGCTCTTCTTCTTTTTCTTAGATAAGTCCCTTTAACATTTCATATAATAAGGGCTTGATGATGATGAACTTTAGCTTTACCTTGTCTTGGGAAGCACTTTATCTGCCCTTCCATTCTAAATGATAGCTTTGCTGGATAGAGTAGTCTTGGATGTAGGAACTTGCCTTTCATGACTTTGAATACTTCTTTCCAGCCCCTTCTTGCCTGCAAGGTCTCTTTTGAGAAATCAGCTGACAGTCTTATGGGCACTCCTTTGTGGGTAACTGTCTTCTTTTCTCTTGCTGCTTTTAAGATTCTCTCCTTCTCTTTAATCTCGGGTAATGTAATTACGATGTGCCTTGCTGTGTGCTTCCTTGGGTCCAGCTTCTTTGGGGACTCTCTGAGCTTCCTGGACTTCAAAACTCTATTGCTATTTTTTTCTTGGTCAACAATGATTCATGATTATTAGTCCTTTAGCTTTAATATTATCATTATCAATATTCTACCTTTTCAAAATGTTTTATGTTAAATAATATTAGAACCCTGTTTGAAATGGTTCACTATTAACAATTTCAAAATATCTATGGAAATAAATTACCCCCTCAGAATGATAGGCCAGGAAAGTCTATGTAGTAAGAATGGTGGACATCTCTATGAAGTTACTGACACATTAAAATTTCATCAGATCAAGTGATAGGGTTTCCTGGAGTTTAAACCCCAGAACTTTTTCTCACAATTGCTTCAAGCTCAATATGTGAAAACTGGAACTCATACTCAGTACCCAAAACATGCTATCTCTGAAGTACAGGTGGACTTACCACCTGTGCCCCTGGGTGGAGCTCTAGCAGTTTCTTCATGTGGGTGTTTTTGTTATCCTTTTTTCATGAGAGCCCTCAGCCATGTATTAGCTGCAAAACCTATACCTAGACTTCCTCTTCCCACTTGTGTTCCAAGGTTCAGCAAGTTGCACCATCACCAATCATACTACTTTTTCTAGGGACTTCGAGTTTGCTTTTGATACCTCCTTGTCCTTCCATCTCCAGAGCAATAGAGAGACCAAGTCCTTGTCCATACTGACTTTCAGAATATACCTTGAATGTCACCTTCACTTCATGGTCACTTTCCCTACCCAAGTCCAGACAACCAGCATCTCCTGCATGAATTACCGTAATGCCTCCTAACTATTCTCCTTGTTTCCCTCTTTACTCCCTCCTGATTCTTGCCGCACATGACAACTGCAGTGATGCAAGTAGAAACCAAGTCCCATCACTGCCCTGTTGTAAACCATTCCCTGGCTTCCCTCTGTACTTACGAAGTTAAACAGTCTGGCTCCAGTCTGAGTCACAACCCTCACTCGGAGCCACTCTTCCCTCCTTTCTCCTCACATTAGCCTTCCTTTATGCTCTCAAACACATTTCTTTATTTCCTTCTTTAAGATCTTTCCAGTCATCTTTGGTTTCTGCTTGATGGGAAACACTGCTCAGTTCCTCATGAGGCTAAAACCTCATCAGCTTAAATATAGCATCATCTTGAAAACAACCACAGACTCACCCAAATCACATTACGTGTACCTGCACATTCTCTTCCTTGTAGCCCTTTTTCACTCCATAAATGAACAACACTTGTATGTTTACCTGTGCTCTGTTTTCCCCCTAAGTTGAAGTTTCACAAGGCAGGGACCGTGTCTCCTTTGTCAACAGCTGTAGCCTGAATGCAGTTTTCTCAAATAATGTTTGATTTAGTTTTTCAATCACTTCTTTTTTGTTTTGTTTTGTTTTTTGTCCAACAACCTAGAGAAATATTTTTCTTTTTAATTCGAATGACATTTTTCTTCATCAGAACCCAGACAGGCAGATGTTGAATTCGAGAGCTCTGGCTTCTTTTCTCCTATACACTCAAAGGTCCTTACAGAACGAATTCACTTGTATGTCTTCCTCTGGCTGCATGAGCCCATTGTGCATAGGAATTGCTTGATCATTTCTTTATTTGGTAAAACGAGTCAGGGTAAGGTTGATGTTTCTGGAGAGAGGAAGGACAAGGCATTACAGAGGAATGCCCTGCCATCATCACCCCAACCCAAAAGAGTGAACCACAATAGATTGAAATGCCTAAAATTTAAATCCGATCGGGAAGTAGAACAGGTAAATGAACATTTTAGAATATCTCCTCTGTCTTCTGAGCATAGTGCTTAATCATATGCACCCTTTTCACTGCACTGTTTCTATTTAATAACACAGAATTATCTTTAAATGTTATTAAAAATGTTATTAAACATTATTATAAACATTATTATAAATGTTTAAAAATCAATGAGAGAGTGTGAGAATGAAAATTTTAGTTAAAAATATATTTTATTCATAATAGATGTCTTCTTAGCTATAACTTCACACCCACAATGTTTAACAGCTACACTCTTGATAGACATGAGGTAATATTGCTTTTATTAGTGCCAAAGTGTTTAAATGGAGCGGACTAATGTATGTTTATTTCTTTCAGCCAACTGCACCTGTAATATGTGAATTTCTGACAATGATGGCAGTTTGTCACACAGCAGTACCAGAGCGAGAAGGCGATAAGATTATTTATCAAGCAGCATCTCCAGGTACAAATGAAGCAATTGTGATGTATTTTTTTTAGTAGAAGATTGTTCTGAAATTTGAGATTGTCAAGAAAAAAAATCAATTTAATTTTTAAAAGTAAAATAACCTATTAATGTTTTCCAATTAGCAATAATCACACCTTGGATAAACCTCATTGGCTACGGTCCTGCCACTACACAAAACTACTTATTTTTTTAGTTAAAAAATATATTTACTAATAAGAAAGCCTTGGTTTTCATATTTAAATATTTCTATATGTTAAAATATAAAACTTTCGATGTGTCATTTTTGGTAGAAGACGTAATTAGAAATTTGAATAACAAAATTCACAGAAGTGAGAATTACTTTTTTATATGTACATAGTAAATTCTCCGTTTTTTACAGAAAACTTTGTCAAAAACTGTTTTTGCACATAAGTGGACAAGAAAAGGAAGCTCTGTTTGCCTGAACAGTGTGTGTTGTAGAACACTGACGTTGCTTTCCTTTTTGGGAATGATCATCAAGGAGCTTGTTGCAATTTATTTGGATGAGGGCAATTTACATTTTGAAGGGATTCCATAAAATCATTTATTAGCACAGTTAGCAGTATTTAATCTCAGGCTTAATTTTAGACTGTTCTTAATGTAAAATTAGGTATGTAATCAATTCAATTATTATAAGATTTTAGGAAAGAAAGAATGCACTTTGGAGAACTTTGTTATAAGTATTTTAAACTGTATTCTAAGCCAGTATCCGTGACCTTGTGGAGCGTGCCAGGTTCCTTATAAGTATGAGAATGTCACCTGTCCTATGGTTGGACAGAAACTATGTGAATGCACTCTCATTCCACACCCCACCCTCAGCAACAAGTTTTGATGTCCACAGTGATGACATTAGTATAGAATAAAATAAAGCATCGATTCATTTATATTCATTTAAATCGAAGTCTAATTACTAGTATTAGTTTTTCTATGATGAATGTTTTAGGAGGAAAAACATGAACTGTAAGAAGACAGTTGTGTGTCATTCATTTTGAGAAAGGTCTTCTAGAAAATATGATGGACCAAGGGGCACATATAAATTTTCCTTCTTGGGCATAAAGAAGAGTGAGACTTCACCTTCAGAAATATGACTCTGGGGTCCATCACTATCTCAGGTTCTTTCGATTATTCTACTCATTCCTTTGGTATTATCATAGAGTTTTAAAAGAAATGGATTTCAATAACAGGAGCCAGAAAAATAATTTTAATTCTTTAAAGTTCAACAGCAAGTTGTATTACAGTAATGTGTTTCTCGTGCATTGGGGATAATTTTTATCTCACCATGTATTTGCTTTCCCCTGCTTTCCCAAAACAGATGAGGGAGCCTTGGTCAGAGCAGCCAAGCAATTGAATTTTGTTTTCACTGGACGGACACCTGACTCAGTGATTATAGATTCAGTAAGTTATTTCCAAGTCTTTTTTTTTCATCAAAATAAACATGCATGTAGCTTCAAAGATAAAATAATACCAAATGGCTTGTGATGAAATAGAACTTCTCTACTGCAGTTTCCCTCTCTAGAAGCCACCACTTTCTGTTCTTTAACTCTTTCTTATGGCATGTGTACATCTCATATTTTCAAAAAAAAATGTGTGATTAATGATATATGTTTCGATGCTTTAATTTCAAACATGTCTGCTGACTCTCTATTTTATTATGTTAAATGAGGAATGAGGATTCATCTCTCCTGACTCACCATCCCTTCCCAATATTATTATAATTGTATTACAATTTTTGGTTAAACAAGTATTCGGATTCAGTTTTTAAAATGGGCAAAAGACTTAAACAAACATTTCTCAACAGAAGATATATAAGTGGCCCATGAACGCGCGAAAAACAGTGTTAGTCATCAGGGAAATGCAAAGTAAAATCTCAAAGAGGTACCACTACATACCACCCAAAGGGCTGAAATTACAAACATCATACCAACTATTAATGAGAATATAGGGCAAGCGGAGCACCCAGGTATTGCTGGGAGACATGTAACATGATGTAGTCCCTTTGGAAAAACTTTCAGAGTTTTCTAATACAGGTAAACTTTCACCTGGCCCAGCAATTGTGCTCATAGTTAGCCAGGAAAAATTAAAGCTTATGTCCACAAAACAAATGTCTAATGGGATGTTCAGAACAGCTTTATTCACGGTAGCCAGAACCTGGCAGCAAACCAAATGTCCATGAATAGGACCATGGGTAAACAAACCAATTGTGATATACTCATACAATAGAGTATCTAACTGATAAAAAGGAATGAATTATTGATTCGTCAGTAGTACGGATATGTCTCAAAAACATTCTGTTGAACAAACAAAAAAACTAGGCACAGAACAGTGCCTGCTCTAATTTCATTCAGATGCAGCTCAAGATCATGCAAAAGCAATTTGTGGTGATAGAATTCTGAAGAATGGTTGCCTCAGGGTCAGGAGGAGATGGATGGGGAAAGCGTGCAAAGGAATTTACGGGTGATGAGAATATTCCACTTTGTGAATGGGGCCGTGGTTTCACCAAGTCTGCCTTTGTCAGGCTATACAATTTTCCTTGACCTATACATGTAAGGAATATGTATTTTATTGTATGTGAATTATATCTCATTAAAGAATCATTATTTAATGTGTATATGATTAGTGCCTGTAGCGATATTCATAGTTGAACATTGCTGGTATTCAGTGATTATTTTATTTTAATTTTATGTTTCCTGACATAAAATTATTTCCTGAAAATAATTTTCTTTCTTATTTTTTAAAGATAGATTCCTATATTTTTTCAATTCCTTACTTTATTCTACCTATTAGCAATTGTCTCCACACCTCCTAGTACACCTTCATTCAACAATCTGCAGTGAGCAATTCTATTTGTGAGACACCCTTCTTGAAGTCCTCCATTCTCCTTGGTCTGGGCCAGTTTCATCCTAAGGTCTGCTTCTATAGCATTTGAACTTCCTTTAGATTTTCTCAGGTTTAGGTCTATTTCCTAAATCTCAAGTCTTCTTTCTTAGTGAGCTCCCTTGTTTTGATGGAGCACCTGTTCTGTGAGCTTCGTCCAAGTTAAAAAGTTGTCAGAGAAGCAGAGGACACAGCAGTGATGCACTCAGTGAACCCAGCTCCTGACTCTCAGGCTCTGCCACGTCCTGGCTGACAATTCACAGTCTTCATGCTTGTCACGCTGGAATCCCTGTCCTATCTTCCTGGGGACTTCCTTTACCTTCATCCTGTTAGATCTTCTGTTTCCCAAATCCCACATCTTCCTTGTTCTTGGTTTACTCTCTTATTCTGTGGAGCACATTCGTCAGTGGCTTCCTGAGAAATGATGCATGGGGAACTATTTATTAGTCCATTTGCTAGTCCTTTCAAGTCTAAACATGTTTTGCCCTATCATTATGCTTAATAGTTGGTAGTCTGGCTGAAAATAGAATTGCAGGGCGGAAATCATTTTCCTGAAGAACTTTGATTGCTTTACTATCTTCTGGCTTCCAGGACACCTAATTGAGAAAAAAGAACCCATTCTGATTCTACATCTTCTGTGACTTGCCCCCCCCACCCCCTCCTCTCTCTGGAAGGTTGATGGATCTTCTTTGTCCTCGGAGTTTTGAAATTTCATACTCGTGTGCCTTCACGGACTATTTTCACCCAGTATACTGAGCACTGGGTAAACCCTTTTCCATTTGGAAAGTGATGTGCTGTCCTGCAGTTCTGGAAAATTTTCTTGAATGATTACAGTTAGTTCCCTTCCCTTTTTTCGCTCTGCTCTCTCTTTAGAATTCTTCAACTGATCTTTTAACTTTTCTCTCCTGCTTTTCAGGTCTTTGACTTTTCATTCTACTTTTTGGAAGTTTTCCTCAGCTTTGTCTTTCTACCCTTCTATTGAGTTTTTTTATTTTTTGCTATCATGTTTTTGACTTCCAGAGTTCTGTGTGTCCTCTCAATATTTTTTATTTCCTAGTATCCCATTTTTGTTTTATGCGTGTCATACTGTGTTATTTCTCTGAGAGGAATAATGATTGGGGTTTTTTTTTTTAAGTTTTTATTTAAAAAGAAACTTACATAAAAATAATAAATTTACAAACATAACAATTTAACTGAACAGTACTTTTCATGAGAGTATGAAGTAGGAGTATATGTAAATTATCACAGTGGTGGGTATTCTTTTTTTTTCTTTTGCGGTAATTACCATTTTAGGAAAAGCGTATTCACCAAAAAGTAAACATTGACTTTTTCGTATTCTTTCTCAAAGTTTCTTATTTCCTACTTGGGAGAAACGAGCCTTGTATATGATAAATGATAGACTATACCAGGTCTTTGACAAGAACTGCAAAGTGTAGAATATAAGGCCAATCCTCTCCTACACCACCAAAGAACAGCACACGGGCTATAAATATCGATCACAAAAGCTTAAGAATGGTTACAGGCAAGCTTATTGTTTGAAACATCCCTCATGGATCCCATTAAAAAGCATATACTCACTAACGCAGCAGTATTTTCAAGGGTATAAAGCACTGCAAACAGTTCTCTGCCATCAGGAAGCCACGGCAGTGCAGTTCCAATGACAGAACAGAAGATGTCCCCTGTAAAGCGTGTGGTCCCCGAGTGGTCTGTTGATCATCAGTCTCATGTTGAAACCAAGTAAAGAGGCCTCCAGGGCCTGCTCTCCAGCCTCACCCACCCACCCATGCCCATCAGGAAACCCGAAACCTGAAACTCCGTGGGCCGCCACCAAGTTGGGCTTTTGAATTCTCTTTCCCCCAAATTGCTTGGATCCATTTGTTTTGGGTGTCTGTGTTTCATGTCAAAAAGCTTTCCTTAGATGTCTGTTCATCTTTGGGATTCTCGTGGTTAAGAAAGAGGAACTTGCTCCGATCGGTGTGGCTCAATTGATTCAATTCCTGGTTGGGGTGCATGCCAGAGGCAACCAATCAGTGTTTCTCTCGAACATGATGTTTTTCTCCCTGCCTTTCTCCCTCCCTTCCCCTCTCTCTAAAAATAAATAAATGGAATCTTAAAAAAAAAAGGAATGAGGAACTTGGAAGCTGATGTGGCAGTTCTGAGCATACAAGGGTATCAACAATGAGCTTCACGGTGGGGTATTCTAGTGGGATGAGTTTCGGGAGTTGTGATGTCTGTATGTTTCGGGCTTTTCTTGAGCTTGTTGGATTCCCCACAGAGTAACCTTCCAATTTCTGCCTGGAAGGACGTGGCTGCCACAGTGGAGGGAGCTAAGCAGGTTGGGGCACTGGGACCCCGCATTTATCATCAGTAGAACGATATCATGTAGTCAACTGAAAAATAGTCAACTTCTAGACAAATGAGCCTCTGTTTTACCTCTGGTCTTCCACAGACATGCAGGAAGAGCTTGTGCTGAGAGCTGCTTTTCAAGTAGCTCTTACGCAGGCCTGCCCACTTTAGGCCCCTCCTTCTGCCTCACAATTCTAGAGCTATCTGGTCCTTCACTTCCTTATGCCTTTTAAGGATAGTTTGGTGCAAATTGGCTTGGCTCTCAGCTTTTCCATGGTTACTATAGCATTTGACCTTCCCATGTCTGCTAAGTAAGATTCTACTCATTGATCTCTTTTCAAGTGTTTGGTGCTATCGTCTCTTTTCTTATTTTCCTGCCATTACAAGGCACTTTCTTTTTAAGTGTTTGCTGTCATTTTAGTGGGGCTTGGGGAAGGGAGAAAATTAAATGTGAATGAATGTCCAGGTTTCCATTTTAACCTGAAAGTTAGTAAGTTCAATAAAAGGTGATTCTAAAAGAGGCGATTTGTTGGTATGGACGTTTATTTTACATTAAAATTCCATGGCTGCCCTGACCGGAAGGTTGCTGGTTGGATTCCCAGTCAGGACACATGTCTGGGATACCTGTTCCAGGTGCATGTCTGGGTGCATATGAGAAGCAACTGATCAGTGTTTCTCTCTCACATTGAAGTGTCTCTCCCTCTCTCTCTCTGCCTCCCTTCCCCTCTTCTAAAAATAAATAAACAAAATCTTTAGACATTTTTTCATGACTAAGATTTATTTCCAAGAAGCCAAAGATATGTCCACCTTTATGTAACCATGTGTTCCTTTTCCTCACAGCTGGGGCAAGAGGAAAGATACGAGTTGCTCAGTGTCCTGGAGTTCACCAGGTAAAACATCTGCTCTGTGATCTGTGTGCGTGAGATTAGTTTCTGTCTGTTGCTGTTGGTTCCCCTTAAATAAGTAAGAAAGTAGCCTTCTTTTATTTGACTAAATTTATTTAGGCAAAACGTTAATCTAAAATCTTCAGTACGGTTTTTCATTTTCATAGTAGATAAATCGGAAACGGCTTCTTTCAGAATGCTGCAGGATATGACTCCTGAAGACACTGTGAGACTATTTTTCAACATGACCGTCCGCATCCCCACCGTGGGGGACAGGGCCAGGGCCCTTACGGCTAATGATCTGGAAACTCTGTTGTACTTGGAGGGGCCGAGATTTATGTGGAGTGGAGATGAATCAGAGTTAGGAGCCCACCATTCTAATTATGTGCTCATTATATGTAATTGTCTTTGGGATTCGGAAACCACATCGATCTCTCTTAGGTACAAAACCAGTTACTATCTGGTAGGAAAGAGCAGAAAGCAAAGAGATTATTCTACTTAGTTCACTTCTTTAAGCCAAATAACAAAGGCCTTCTGTTATAATCAGTGATATCTCCGTGAGTGTTAGACATGTTATTCCCTCATGACTGTGTAGTTTCCCAACTGGCCTACATTCTTCAGGCAAATAGTCCTCAGCTGCAGACAGGAAGATCTCTGAAATTTGCATCACCATTCACAAGACACTTCAAAGTTTCTTTACAGCCTGGGCAGGGAGTAATGCTGCTGTTCAGATGAAATAAGTGTCCACCTTTTTTCCTGAGCTCACTCCTTCCTCAGGCAAGCATGTTCAAGGACTAGAAAGAAAAGGCTTTTCCTTCTCTCTGCCAACTTTGGTTGCTGTGTTGGTTGGGGGTGACCACATGCCAGTGGTTAATATCAAAAGTAATGGGGTCTGTCTAATTTATTATTTAAGCATTGTTTGCTTGACTCGTACGCACTGACCGGCTCAAGGGAAAATGCATGAGAACTTGGATGAGCAGCTGTAACAGAGTATTCCCAGAGTGTATCCTCCATGTCTTTTCTTGTTCATGTCAAAGTGACTACTTTTCCTAATCCCCCTTGTATGATGTCTATAAAATATTATAAATAGGATATCAATTAGGATGTGGATATGTTTGTTTATTAACCTGTACTTAGAAGCCCTATGCTAAGTGATAAGTGTCAAGGAGAAAACTATGGCACAGTCAGGAGTTTAAGCATTTTCAAAGTGCTGTGATGGGGGCAGGCTTCAGGGTGAGAGTAAAAAATGTGAGTAAGTTGGTATTAAAACAGACTGTGAAAGACATTAATGGTTGAGACTGGGGTGACGGTAGTGAAAATAAAGTGAAGTTGATAGAATCCGTGTACCTTGAGAGATGTTAGGGGCTCTTGGGGTGGATTGGATATGGAAGGAGAAAGGAGGGAGGGGTAAGCACCTCCATGTGAATAGCTGGGTTGATAGAGGTACTGTTTACACAGATGGAAGACATAGGAATAGGTACGGATGTGGAGGATGAGATGCTTGAATGGAGTGTTAGATGCCTGTGAGACACACAAATGGAGGGTCAAGGGTAGGCAGTTCGGTACAGTGGCCTGGATAAAATGCAAGTTCTGTAGTCATGGGCCTGAAAATGGCACCTGAAGCCATGAAGATGAGTTGGGTCTCCCGGATGTACAGTACCGAGTGAGGGAGACAAGAAAGGCTGAGGATTGATTGAGCCATGAGTAACTCTAACTTTTAAGGGTTGATTAGAAAGAGAGGAATTGGCAAAGGGACTGCTTTGTGGTAGGAGAAGTAGAGAAAAATGACACACAGCCCAGAGAAGAGGATGATTTCAGGGAGATAATGGCCCTCTGTGTGAAAAACTGCTGCAAAGTCAGGTAAGAGGAAGACCGAAAAGCAGGCGTTGGGTTTAGCCGTTCCGTGCAGTGGTGAGGAGAGAGGGCAGTGGGAAGGGACATCGGGGCCGGGGCGTGGGGGAGATAGGTGGAGACAACGTGTATAACAATTGTTTTAAAAAGTTGAGCTCTTCTTGAAAGGAGATGTGGTTCCGTGGGGTGGGGGTGCTGTCTGTGGGGAGGTTTGTAGGGAGAGACAAGACCAGGTTTAAATGTTGATAAGAAGAATCTATCCTAGAAGGAGAGGAGGGAGATTCAGGGGGCAGCACCATAACTTGAGGAGTGAGGTTACGAAGAAAGTGGGGTGAGAGCAGGTTCACACTACAAGTGAAAGGAAGGTCCCTGGTAGGAAAAGAAGCATTTCCTCCATTGTTTCAAGGAGAGACAGAGAGGAGGGTGCATGGGAGATAAATGTGTAGGTTTTAATTGCAGAAAGAATAGGGATTTCTTGTCTGGGGCTTTTTTCAAGGTGAAGTGCAAAAATGCAAAGGGTCCAGAGTGATGAGGGCGCCCTGGAGACTTGGAGAATGGAGAAGGCGTGCATAGTGCTGCAGAGGGGAGAACAAGCTTGTTAGAAAAATCTGCTGGGCTGCTGGGCCTTGTGCAGCCATTGCCATTGGTGTCATGTAATTACTAATTGCTGTGGCTGGGTGACTTTTCTCCAGCAATGCCCACATACTCTACAGTGCCACAGAAAGGGGCCCCATTCAGCCAGCAGTTGGGAGTTGTGCCAAGAGAAGAGCAAAAGTTGATGAGTTGGGGACCATGTCATCAAAGCCAGATTAAGAAAGGCATGGATCAGGAAGGGCTGAGATGAAAGAAAACCTTACCTCCTGAGACAGCATGGGACCTGGAGGGTATTACGCTAAGTAAAGTAAGCCAGTCAGAGAAAGACAAACAAAATATGACTTCACTTATATGTGGAATCTAGTGAATAAAATAAACTAACAAGCCAAATAGAAGCAGACTCATGGATGCACAGTACAGACTGACATCTGTCAGGGAGGAGGGGAGGGAGGCTGGGTGAAAAGGTGAGAGAATTAAGAGGGGAAAAAAAAAAATAAAACCTCATAGATGACAGTATGGTGACTACCAGAAGGAAAGGGGGTGGAGACAGGTAGGGGAGTGTGAACAGGGGATAAATGACGGTGGAGGAAGACTTGGGGCGGTGCACACATAATACAATATGAAGGTGATGCATGATAGAATTGTTCCCCTGAAATATGTACTTTTATTAACCAATATCACCCCAATAAATTCAACAAATAAAAAAAAAGGGCTGAGGCAGAATATACAGATATCATGACAACAAGTATTTTCCTAAAGCACAGGAAGGTGGTCGGAGGCACTAATACAATCATCCATCACTTCCCAACTGGGATGTGCTCTAAAAGTGCCTCAGGAGGCGATTTCCTCTTCCTGAGAGTGCTTGGTCGCTGCCATGAGCCAAAGAGCATGAGATGAAGTCAAGCACGAGAAAAAGTGAACAGTCGAGGGACATAGTAAACACGGGAAGGAGGAGGCTGCAGCTGGTGTGACACCTCCTGTGTTTTACAACAGACTTTTTTAGCAAGTGGAAAGAGTACACTCTGCAATAATTATGAAAGGTGTGGCATGGCCAGTATATCAACATGGCCTTCTGTCATCACGACCAAGTATTCTGTGCCAGACATAATCGCACGTGCTGTGCTTTTATACAACTGACAGCGCAGGAGGCGTGTTTACACCGGCATCACCTCAAACACGGGAGTGATGCTCTGTGGCGTCAGGATGGATTCAGTGGGCAACAGGAATGTTCAGCTCCATTGTAATCTTCTGGGGCCACCATCCTATACGCAGTCTGTCACTGACCACAACTCACTGTGCAGTATATGCCTGTGCAGTGGGGTAAGAGGAGACTAACTATTTCTAGACACTTCTGAGAGAAAGTCCTGACTGTGTGCCATGACACTGCATTTCCCTGCTACTTGATGCTGGACCCATCTCAGTTTTTTAGCAGCAGAGCATTCGAAGGTACAAACAGACACAGGCATTTGGGAAGTCCTTTTTCCCCTTCAGGTTTGGAGAGAAGGCCTTTACACACTCGGCTCCACGAGGCCCACTCTACGCAGCACTGTGCCGCTTGGTTCTGTTCACTGTTACTTGCTGTCTCTGTGCTAATACTTCGAAAGACGTTGCATATTTGACTAACACTTTTTCCTAAACTGCTTATGTCACCAATACAATGGGAAAATGTTTGTGCTCATTAGCTTAGCTTCATGTTGTCAATTGGGTTTTTTACACAATGATGCCAGTGGCTTGCTAGCAATCATTGAAAATCAGTAGTTGTGAATGTTTCAGTCAGTTATAAAGTGCTAATGTTTGCCTTTATGTGTGATAGGGCATGAACTTAAAATCGGTCATCATTTCTGATTTTAATAACAGCTGTAATGTGCAATGCATCCTAAAACATTCTTGCTTCAGTGTTTTTTGTAAAAACCTGAACACATTGAACCAGCGCTCTCCTTCACCCTGGTGGGTACTAACTCCTCAGGTCTCTAGGGAGCAGTTTGATAGAGTGTTCCTCCAGGGCAGCAGATGGTAGGTACCCTGGCACCTTAAAAACATAAAGTAGCTCTGAAAGGTGCACAACTGCGCACCCAGGGGAGCGTTTGTATGTGTGGAAGGATAGGACTTATAATTTGGTCGAATATATTTTTTCAGTGTGAGCATTAAAATACGTGAGGCATGGCAAACACATAGATGCATATTCTTGGGATGATGACACCTCATGGAAAACCTTTTCCCTTACAGCGCTAGGAAAAGAATGTCGGTGATTGTTCGCACTCCGTCCGGGAAGTTACGACTTTACTGCAAAGGAGCTGTAAGTTTTTATTTTTGTCTTTTGCAGTTTTGATTTATGATGGTTTATAATGTGTATGTTAAGCATTCTGCTATGGAAATGTAACACAGATGTTTAGCACAAAGTTGCTGACATCCACTTTTGTTGGTGTTTTATTGTAATAGTGTTTGGCCTCTTCTGGTGAAATGTGGAATTCCTTCTGGATACATTTGGTGTTTGAAAAAGTTTGGCCTAGGTTATTTATATAATTTAATTTTTGATGCATAATACTGGAGGTTTTCATTTAGAAGACACTAAGTACAGAAAATATTTTAAAAATTGTATTAGAAATGTAATGATTGACACCAGTTTGAATTTAATTTTTTAAATACTGCTGAAACGGAACAATTGGATCACAATTACTGCTCTAATTTCTTCATGGGGTGATTACTATTTGTCTTGCACTGTTTTAAATAATAAAAGAATGTTTAACTATTGGCTGGCCTTAGTATATTGGCAGGTTTGGTTGGCAGGAACAGTAAGATGCCATTCTAACTTAATTTTCCTAGTTAAAATGTTTCCACTCACTGAAAAATGAGAAATCTACTAACTAGGGCCTTTTTTTTAATTGTTCTTAAAATTAGTCAGTATTTTCCTTCTGAATTCTTCTTTCCAGGTACCTAGTCTACCTAGACTATCAGGTAACTTACCAAACTTAGAACTTTGTAATTTTCAATATAATCAACAACATTGATTTAAAATTGCATGGAACTTAGAAATTGAACTTATTAAGAAGCCCAAGATTTTTATGTAATTCCTGTTGAGAGTGCTTTTCAATGCCTTGGTTTTAAAACATTAAAATGCAGTTCTGGAATGCTTTCATTGTGAAGCATTTGGTAGAACTATTTTGTGATTTCTCAAGACTTTAGTTTTAGAATTCCTTTGGTTGTGAATTCAAACAATTAACATTTATTCGCTGTGTGCATTTTATCTACCAGATTTTGAAATGGATTTTGGTGATAGGAAGGAAAATAAGACCCAAGCCTTGTCAGGAGCTCAAGGCTAGTCAGGCAAATATGTATAAAGAGAAGATGAGGATACAATAATAAAGGAATATTATAAAGATCTACATCTCAATCTCAATGGTAATGTTCAATGGTAAGGGAATAAAGAGAGCCTTTAAGATCTCCCATTTTAAATGGTTGATATTTATGTGTCCAGTTGACTATATCAAAATCACATTCAATCTTTCTTAGCTTTGAGGAATCTTCTGCCTAGAAATTTGGGGAATTAAAGCATTGACTACAAAATAAAAACATTGAACTCCCTTTTTAAGTAATCACAGAGATGATTTGCATACATTAACTTGCTTATTGCATTGTTTCCCCCATTTTAAAATTGGCTATGAAATGTGGTTAAATACTAAAAAGGCATAAATATATAAAACAGCAAGGTACATTTGAGAACTACATGCACTTTGGCAGAGAATAGCAGAATGCACAGCTGGAAAGATAGGCATGAGTTAGCTCACAGATTTTTTTTTACATGCCCAAGAACTTTTACTTTTTTCTGGATTGTTCTGATGTCATTTAGAAAGTGAGATAAGGCAGAAAAGAGACGCATATGGGGTTACCAGTTGAGGCCACCGAGGACAGTCCAGGCCAGAGTCAACAAGGATCTGGACCAGGACAGTTGCAGAGAGGAATGAGAGCACCAAGAGTTAGGATGCAGTGATCAATTACATGTGGGTGATGAGGGAGAGGTGAAATTATCAGATTTCTGCTTGGTTAACTGAGTTTACTAAGTGATACCACTTGCTACTACCTCTGATAGCCTGGATTTCATGGGGGAAGAAATCTGGGGTGCTGATACGAAGTTAGGAGTCAGCAAGTGCAGGTGGAACTAAAAGCAGAGGGTTGATGAGATCTCGCATGAAGAAAATATTACATGAAAAGAAAGGAGGACTAAAGGTGAAAACTAGAGGATCCAGGTGGGGCAACTAAAATGTGGAGGAAAGTCTAGGGAGTCTGGTGATTCAAAAATGACAAGTGCAGCACAGTACTTTAGTCCCAAAAGTCAGTTCGGAAACCAAGGTATTAGTAGCATAGTCTGTTCACACTTTGATGTATCTCCTCTATTCCAAAACCACAGAATAGTATAAGGAGAAAACAAAGATTAAAAATGTCTCAAAAGCAAAATAGGAACCAAAAATCAAAGTGGTGCATCGAAATGAAGTCGTGAGCTGAGTGCGGTGTGAGTTCCAGGCCCTGGGTTCAGAATCAGGGAGGAGTGGCTGGAGTTTGGTTTCTGTGGGGCAATGGGAGCAAATAGTGCTTCCCGTGCAATGGGTGGGGGGGGGGGGGTGCTTCCTGTGTAATGTGGGTGGGAGCCAGCCTCCCTCCCTTGAAGCTTAACACAGCGGTGAGCTTCCCAGTCATGGGATAAAGCTAAGCAAAGCTCATGCCAACCTCTGCAAGGGGCTCTAGAGACCCACTAGGTTGGGATGCAGGCAGAGAGGGAGAAAGCAAGAGCCGAACTGAGAGAGCCAGAACTTAGACAGCTGAAGCATGGATTCACTGCGTTGGAAATCATCTGGGTGGACCAGTCTGACAAAGGGCGTTTCGAGCTCAACATGATAAAGAAATGATCGTTTCTCTTCAATGATTTATACTAAAAAATAAATTGGGTGAAGGGGAGAATGGGGCTACCTATAGGATAAATTAGAAATGGTAAATAAATTTAAGAAAGAATATCAGTAAATGATATTCTTAAATATCTAGAGTAAATAAACTCTAGACAGAGATGAAGGGGTAGAGGGTGGAATTAGTGAATTGGAAGATGGTGCTGAAGAGTTCATCTAGCACATCTCACA
Source organism: Glossophaga mutica (assembly GCA_039655065.1). NCBI lineage: Eukaryota > Metazoa > Chordata > Mammalia > Chiroptera > Phyllostomidae > Glossophaga > Glossophaga mutica. Next base: position 201,732,542 of record CM077303.1, read on the forward strand.
GAGTGGGGGCGGGGGGTGTTTATGGATGATTTCTATTTCTTGCTTTTCACCAGATTTTTTGCAGTGAGGTTGTCTTGCTTTGTTAATTTTAAAATGAAAAAAGAAGGAGAAGTACACAATGTACAATTTGTACCTACAATTGAAGCCAATTTAGGAAAAGTTACATTTACACAACTAAAATTTTACTTTATTCAAGAAAATTAAAATCCTACTCCAATACTTACTTTCCAGAGGAGAAGTTAGAAACTTGGCTAGAACACTGAATGCTATAAGGACCTTAAAGTGACTGAACATTTCAATTTAAAGTCCCCCCTTAAATAAAATGTGGCACTATATGCAAAAAGATTGTATCTGACCTTCGTCATGGCAAAGTACAGATAGTTCAGAGTGGCACACACAGACCCGAAGCCTGCTGGTCTGTGTTGAAACGTAGGCCTGTCTACTGTCTTTAGCAAACACTCCAGTCCACGGGGGCCCAAGCGTGTCTCACCTGGTTTAACCCGAAAACGAAAGCAGATTCCTTCACGGTGACTGGCTCACTTACAGCACAATCATCCAGGTAACCTCAGTATAAAGTGCAGTGGTTGTACAAGTAACTATGGGAGGCCTCTATGGTTTTCCTTTTGCTTGCTACCACCTTATTGTTGCCAAATGCGTTTCCCTGCACAGTCCCTTCTCTATCTGGCAGCATTGTGTAACGTGGTATTCCAGGCCCGTGAAATTGCAGGATGATTGCTAATTACCTCAGATGCACATTCCACACGTATTTTGAATGCCCGCCATGTGCAGGACACTCGAGGTATACAAGCACAGAGCAGCATGGAGCTTCAGTCCCAACGGTGAACTTTTTGAGTGAAAACTCACCTGGGACTTTCAATCCTGCAGCTCTAGGCCCTTAGCACAAGTAAGTGACTAGACTCCGTGCCAGGCTGCGCTGGCAGCATCCACTCCCCACGTGTCTCCACCTGGACCTGGCTGAAGACACCGGATCCGTAAACGCAGTTAGGGTTTCCTCCTGTAAATGTCGGCTCGGTGGGTTCCCGGTCTGGTCCTGCGGTGCACGTGCTTTGGTTCCTATGAAGTCGCCTTTCTTAGTCCCGAACAATGTGCTGGACACTCAGTTATTAGATACAGCCCTCTGAGTGAATGAGCGCCACTCTGGGCGCAACGGTGCCTACAGGTATGTCTTTCTCACGTGTAAGGAGGGACAGTTGTGAGTGTCATTTAAAAATATGCTGCGCAATTCGTGCAGCAAGTCACTGTCTGTCCCCGCCTGTCCTCAGCACTGTGAAGGAGGTAAAGCACTCTCCTATTCGGAACATCAGTGTCTTCCACCATTGCAGAGCTGCTTCTTCCTAGCCTTCTTATCCCTTCTGTTGACATGATTTTAATTTTTAAAAAGATGTTCTTAGTTTTAAATGGCCTATTTTAATGTCATTGAAAATTTCATTAGCCTCTGGGAAAAAATAGTTCATAAGTTATACCTTTCATTCTCAGGAAGGAGCCATGAGGGGAAATTATTATTTCCTTTGCTTTGCCCCCCCTTCCCATTCCGCCACTGAAAAATGAAAAGAAATTCATAATTGGGGCCTGGAATATTCCATCTGTTCTGAGGTCACCAAGGTTTCTGTTTCTCTCAAGGGTTCTAAATCATAGTCCATTAGTCTGCTTCCACATCTCAGCCCTGAGACGAGAGACCCCGAAGTGGGTAATACCACTGAGAAAGTAATTGCAGGTAAATGATTTATTTTTTCCTGGCCTAATAAAACCATGAAGGCCAAGCACTAAAATTCTGAGAATGTTAAACCCAAGCCAAAGAAAAGCTGAAGGGACAATAGGCAGTTTATAAAGGGGCAAAAGCTAGAGAAACGTAAGCGGTGTGTACAGCTGAAGCTGAAAGGAACTTCAAAGATAATCCAGTAACCGGATTTTTGCAGGCCAAGTAAATCGAGTCGTAAAGCGGAAGGGACACGATCAGAAATATTCAGCTCTATGGCCAGGCTAGGTTTGTCCAAGATCCTCCTTCGCTGCCCACCAGCCCTCTCAGCAGACTGCCACCTATGCCTCTCGGAGTCTGTTCCTTTGTCAGCACAGCTGGGTCGTGACCCCCTCCCACCCCCGCCAGAGGTCTGGTGGTGAATGAGTGCGGGCACCTGTGCGCAGCCTCCCTGTGGGTGCACCGCCCTGCAGGGCCGCACTTGAAAGGCCCTGCCAAGGATCACTACGGGCAAGCTCTTCAGTTCTGTTCAGTCCAGCGGTCCCCAGGCTCTCTGAAGGCTGGACCGTTCTTCCTCGTAGCCCCTGAGAACACTGCAGTGCTCTTTCTGCACAACTTTCAGGGCTGGGGACAGACCCCGCAGTGTGCGGGGGGTGAGATGTTACCAGAATATGGGATTTTGAACACTGGAGTAACTACAGGATAATTCAGAGGAGAAAGATGAAAAATGTCGGACTAAAACCTTATTGGCTAGTGTCTTTAGGGAAACGGTGTTGTAAAGGGAAAACAGTTTTGGCCTTAAAACCAATGCTAAAAACGGTTGTTTTCATACTACTTTGTTGCTAATAATGCTGCCAACGTAAACTTTATTAAACTCAGAAAGCTCAGTCCAATTGTATACCTTCTGCTTATTTTCCAGGACACTGTCATTTATGATCGACTGGCAGAGACCTCAAAATACAAAGAAATTACCCTAAAACATTTAGAGCAGTTTGCTACAGAAGGTGAGTGTAATATCATAAGAAAGCATGATTAAAATTTTTAACACAATCATAGACTACTGATATACTGCGGGATCATTGTTACTATTTTACTCAGTGATTCCTAAAGCAAGGTAACAATTCCTGTTGATTGTTGACATTATACTCTACCCTATTTCCACCCATTATATGTATTTTACTTTCTTGTACTTTAATATTTTAAGAGATTTTCCCCCTTCATTTTAGATGGTAAAGGGTCTATAAATTTGTGCACTTTTTAGAATGGATACTATTTAGAATTTAAATGCTTCACTTTGTACCTCCAGCTGTGCAGAAGGAAAGGAAATGAGAGGCGAAGACCTGAGTATTCTAATCTGAATTAAAAAGAAAAGAAATGTGTAAACCCATATAACTATTTAAATAGTTACTCAGCCTCCATGTGAGGCCTAAGAATCCATGAAAAACAAGCTTAGTCCTTTTTCTCTTCCCTGCTGACCTGCACAACCCAGATGCCAAGGCGGCGCACGGTGTAGGCAGAGGACCTAGAGTAGATAGACAGAAGGAAGCGAGAGTCGTGAAACGTGAGGGTCAGTTATACAGGAACTGGTAGCATCCCATCTTGGCATTTAACGCAAGTGGCCAGCGCTGTGGCTCAACCTCCCCTCTAACGTTTCACTCTTGTCTTCTTGGGCTGGAACTGGTGCCAGTGACACCAAGCCTGACCTCAGATCAAATCCTTTTTCTTCTTAATCCAAACTGGAAAGATAGGAGTGTTGCAAAGCACTAGGCTCTGAAAAGCGAGGACATAAATAACCTCCCAGTGTTCCTCCAGAAATGCAAGAGCGTAGAGAGATCTGTCCATAGAGTTCAGATTCCTTACGGTGCAACCTCAGACGGCTTGGCAGGCCTAGCCTTCCCAGCAGGCAGCGCAGGTCCCTGACGGGTGGAGCATCTCCCTCCTATTCTGCTTGTGCTGGTGCAGACACGTCGGCTCTCAGACAGATTCCGACTGGCATGGCCTCCGCCTCCACCCGTTCCTTCTGGCTCTGGTTTGAACAGCACTCCTACTCCATGGTTACCCCAGAGTAAGTTTCCAGCCCAGTTTCCAAAAGAGAAAACCATGTTCTTCTGTGGCCCCCAAGATTTAAGTTCTTCTCTCAGTGATCTGGCAATAGACAACCCTACTTCTTTTTTGGACGGGCAAGTCCTCTGGGTTCTTCACGTCCTCTGTTCTTTGCTTCTTGTTTCAGACAGGTTGCTCAGGCATGTTTTATTTGACCTGAGATCACCAGCACCTAATTATTCTGAGAGTTAAATGAACTTGAGTGAAGGCCTTGTCTTTTCGGGAACCTCGTTAACTATATTTGTCATGGCTGACAGCAGGTCTCCGCCTCTTCCTTGTCTGGCGGAAGGTGGCCCCCAAGTGAGTCATGAAATGGATGGACAGCAGGTCACCTCAAGCATCACCTTTGATATTTTCCCCAGGGTGTTTCTCATGGGGGGCGGGAGGGTCTTCTGTCACAGTTCCTCTATTTTTTAAACTTTTGTATAACTACAAATTTCTGGTGGCAAAGAGCAGTAACAAACACAACCCCATATCCCGGAAGAGGAAGGCGGCTCTCCCAGTAGGCCACAGCAGGGTCTCTTCCCTTCATCAGCATCTACGTAGCCAGCAAGGTGAGCCAGCCACTGTGCTCAGCACTGGAGTTACAGTCTGGCCGGCCCCTGCCCTCCAGGAGAATTAAGTTAGCGCAGGAGATCCACCAGAAAAACAATGAAATGTTGTCATTCACACCCTAGCAGTGTTTGGGGTTTTCTGCCCAGGGGGTCCGAGTGAGAGGAGGGCACTTTAAAGAGGTGATTTTAGGAACTGAGTCTTAAAGTAGATGCGAAACAGACAGCGGAGGGGAGTTGGAGAGGGTGGGATGGAGAAGAAGTGGCGGGCACCTGCAGCAAAGACGCTGGTGTGCAGGAAGGAAGGGGCAGAAAGCGAGGCTGAAAACAGTTGGCATACGGCAAACGAGCCAGACTTCAGGTTTGGACCTCATTCTGGGGGAACAAATGAAAGACTTCAAGCAGAGGCATAACCTGGTAAAATTAGGTTTTTAAAAAAGTCACTCTAGGCCTGGAGCATGGTTGAAGGAGCTGGGAATTAGAAGCAGGGTGCCAATTTTAAAAGCTAGGGAAACATTAACATACATTTTACCCTAAGGTTTTGTCATACTTGAATCAGACTTCAACACGTTGTTGCAATTAAATGTATGTTTTCTGAACGAGACTTTGTTACATAAAAATGGAAGTGTCAGACTTCTGAATAAAATTTTATTTGGTGTTGGGGGGTGTGCTGCCTTTTTCAGGATTAAGAACTTTGTGTTTTGCTGTGGCCGAGATCTCGGAGAGCGACTTCCAGGAGTGGCGAGCGGTCTATCAGCGCGCATCAACATCTGTGCAGAACAGGCAGCTCAAACTCGAGGAGAGTTACGAGTTAATTGAAAAGGTACGTGGAAGACTGTTTTGCTCATATAGAAAGTGTGGTTTCCAGACAACTGCAGCCTTTACTCAGGGGGCCAATAAAATAGAAATCAAAATGTCTTGACACACCACTTACTGTTGAATCTCCTCTGGTCTACGCATTGACAAATCTTAATACCACTTAACGTTTTTGCTGAAAAGTCCCTGGAATGACTGCGTATGGATCTCTACTCATGTCACAGTTTTGGAGCTCCAATTAGAAGTTAGTTTAGTCTAGCAATCTCCTTGCCCTTGCGCTGATTCCGTTGCCTCTGCACCACCGGAGGTCCACATGCGCCCCTCCACACACACAGACCTGGCAGCCGAGCTGCAGTGCATGTGCACATAGCATTAAGGAAGTTGTATAATGTGTCATTCAAAATAATAGAATGAATATATTGCTTATGTGTCTCTGTAGCTAACCATGAAGAATGTGGCAGTCAGAAATTACGCATCCATCATTTTTGTCACAACTAAAAATATCCTCACTTTACTCTCCGAGAGACCAAGGCTATTCAGCCCCAAAATGATGGACACAGTATGACTGATGCTGTATAAATACCAAGAAATCTTGCTTCCTTGACCAAGAATAGCAAACATTTTTACATAGTACTTACTGTGCTCCAGGTGCTATTTGTAGCACTTGAATCTGTTAACTTATTAAATAGATTTTTAAAACTACCTGCCACAACATTCGTTCAAGGTAGGTACCATTAATTCAGTTTTACGGATGAAGAAATCGGGCAACACGGAAGTCACATAATTTGGCTGAGATGGCACAGCCAGTAAGAGAACAAACCAGGATTCTCACTCTGGCTCCAGAGGTCATGCTCTTCACCACTCAAATATCCTCCTTCTAACCTTTAACTTTCTATTAAATAACTTCCTTCAGCTGCGTTCATGTTTGTACTGCATGGAATCAGTCCTCTTGTTAGCTTCAGTTTATCTGATCTTGCTTCAGGGGAGTAAAAGCCAACATGTTCTTCCCCCTGCACGGCCCACGGGCCCGCCCATGTGGGAGACGTCAGGCTCCGGCCGCAGGCGGTTCTGTGTTGCATGCGGGTGCCATACGTGGCTCTAGAGTCTGTCCTCCGGTGTCCTCCGTAGATAATGATCACTTCAGGAGCTGGTTCGTTTCTCATCCCACCCTTATACTTGAGTCGATTTTTGTATCCTGCTTATTTCTCGGGAGACTTGTGATAGCTCTCGAGGTACCTTTCAACTTGATAACCACCCCACCCCCAATTTTACATCAGCACACAGAGCATGGGACTTATTCTATTAATCGACTCACTGAATTTCTCTCTCTCTCTCTCTCTCTCTCCCTCTCTTTTTAACATACTTACACATGATTATGTCTCAGGGTATGATGTGGAGAAATAAAATCCTATTTTATTTATGAGACCATGACCATAATCTCTTCAGTCTCTCCAGCCAAAATCACATGTCTTGAAGCACTAATGGTATTGATTTTTAAACTTTTGCTTTTTTTCCCCCCTTCGATAAGTAAAAAAGTAAAAATTTACCCTGTTTGGAAATGCTCCTGTCTCCTTTCTACACAGCCTGAACATAATGTAGCCAGCTTTTTGCTCCATGCTAATGAGATGGGATTAATATATGATAAGTGATGCAATAACATACTTGAAAATGGATTTTAGATACTAAATTTTGTTTCTTTGTAAAGCATACCATAGAAAACGCTGGAGTTGGATGTTTAATTTGCCTCACATTTTTAATCTGAATGTCCTAGAATTTATAGGTTAAATTTTATTGGTTAAACAATGGTGGTGGTTGTGTGTGTTGTCATACTTGTTATTAAAAGCCTTGTGCTTTCCATCTCTAAATGAAGTAGATGTTCAACCTTCCACCAGCAGATGGCGACTGTGAGTCATGTTGAAATTTAGGTTGCCTGGGGAAATCCGTGACACTTCTGGGTATATTTTAAGTTTGCAAATACAGAAGTCTCGCTTACAACTACCTCATACCTGAAATAAGTGGAAAAAGTAATTTATAGCTGATTGCTCTTTAGTCTGTGATAATCCATAGTCTTTTAAGTTTTATTGAAAAATCTAAAACCCAGAAGGTTACAGTTCTCTGACTCAGCCAGCATGTTTTAAAGGAGGACGGGTTTCCTGATCCGTCCTTACCCCTGACACCATAGTTTCATTCATTTATTCACACTGGGTGGTTAATAGATGTTAGTTAGTATGCACAAGCCAATAAGCAGCGCTGGGCCGTGGCCCGCTGTGTGTCCTGGTCTGAACAGATTCCTCGGGGGTAACTTTTGCAATGAGCCTCAGAAGATTACTTTAGCAGATACAGGAGAGTGGAGGTCTTTTTCAGGGGAAAGAATAGGCACAGTGACAAGAAGGTGGTCTTTGCAACTGACAGCCATTTCTCTGAAACATTCTCTTTCCAACCCTGATCGCGTAGTGTCTCTAGAGCCAGGAGGACACCATGCCTTCCTGAGTTGGAGCCTCCACACTTCGTAAAGCCGACTGGGCTTAGTGTTGGCTAGGACAGCAGTGACTGCCACCGAGGCCACCCTAGGGAGGCAGTGCCACACATCAGACCGCAGACCTGCTGGTGTGTCACCTGGCTTTAAATGCAGCTGTCACAGTGCACGGTTCATCCGTTGTGGCTCTTTCCTTGGCTGTTTTAATTGAGGCATATTGATTGTGTGATCTTTTTAAATGCAATTGGAATCTTTTTTTATGTAGAACATAATAGTGGAACGTAATAGTGGACTTACCACGTAAGAGAGTACATTTTAAATTGTGAGAGTGGTTCTCAAATCTCTCTCTCTCCCCTGCCTCCCCCTCCCACTTTCCAAACAAAATATTGCCTGAATCATAATTTATACATAATCTACAGATGTTGATAGAGAGAGAAAAAAAAGAACGGCAGCTCTGGTTAAGGAGTGGAGGGATCCAGAGAGGCCCAGCTTGTCTCTCCCCTCTGCCTTGACCTTGTCCTGTTTGTGGTTCACAAGCACAATGCTAGGGCTCCACTTAGCACAGTTTAAAAACCAAATCCTCTTCCTTCAGTGGCAGAAGTGTCTAGAAAGTGTGCTCTCAAAATCGCTATGGACATTTTCCCTCACTTTTCAGGAAAAGATCAGAACATCCTTGTCCTGGAGACACTGTTTCTGAACCCATTTCAGTGAATAATGCCGAGTGCCCTTGGCTGGTTCATGAGAGTGCTGCAATAAAGACATCCAAAACGTGAAAGCTGTGTAGAGCTTTCCCTGAAAACAAGAATATTTTCCATCTGTAACAAAACAAGTGAACATTTTGTAGTAAGATTAAGGTTGTACTTTTAAACCCTGCTCGCTATCTCATCTCTCCCATGTTTGTTCAAACAAGCAATTCAGTTTCTGAAATGTAGTTAAAACCGTATTGTGTTGGGGGCTGTGTCTTTTAGCATAGCTGAAAACATATGCAAATAGGCCAAGAACATCCCAGGAGACCATGACATTTGTCCCTTGGTTCAGAGCTCTGTCACTTCCAAGCATCAGAATGCACTCCCTCCACCCTGGGGCAGCTAAAGGAAGGAGGGGAGAACCTCGAAAAAGCCCTCTGGGTATTTTTATCCCTATTGACGGTCATGGTCAGATGGGAAGATTGGGGATTTCTACATTCATCTATAAAATACCATCTCTGCCACCAGGTTGCACAGTTTGGGCTCATTGCAGTGGTAAACATTTCACAATTTAAAGAATAAGTCAAATGCTATATTATTTCAAAATGTTACTGAAGCATCTTTTTTTTCTGTTATTAAGTATAGGCCAAGAGGTGACATTTATTACTAGGAAGGCACAAGAATTATTCAGGAACAAGGAGAACATTGCAAAAAAAAAAAAAGATTGTTCGAGTCCTATCAGGCACTTGAGGTGTCCTGACCCAGTTTGAGGGGAATCGTCATGTCACTGTGGGTGCGCACAGCCACACCTTCCGGTCTCTCAGTCACAGCCTGAGAGAATTCGCAGTTGTCTCATGCCTTCAGGCAGCACACTCGACCTGTTTTTCGTCTTTAACCTCATTCTTTTGAAAGATAATTAACGTATTTGGACTTGTAATTTTAGATTATGAAACCGCTATCATGCCCATCTGTATTTTTTAATTGAGTTTATTGGGGTGACACTGTTTTGCCAAACCACTCAGGTTTCAAGTGCACAACTCGGCAGACGGCGTCTGCACCGAGCATCCTGCGCCCTCCCCAGGCAAGGTCTCTTCCTGCCCCCGTCCCTCCCTTCCTTCCCCACTCCCTCCTTAGACTATATTTTTAAAATTCAGATATTTTCAAACTAAATTAAGCATTTCTTTATTTGTACTATGTTAGGGAAAATATCAAATAAGTAACAGTAATGATGAAACTTTATGCTTCAATACCAATGGTTTCTCTGCAATTTCTCACCTTCTTTGATCTGTCACTTTACATTCATTGCAACATATTTTTGAGAAGTTGGAGGCTTTTAGTTTGTTTGCATTTTTTTTTTTTTGCCCCACTCATACTTGTGCTGCTGGGTTCCTTTGAAAATTAATGGTACAGAGGGCTGTGGTCTTAGTTATCAGGGAAGATATTATAATTGAACCATTGTTTGAAATATGAAGGTATGCCTTCATGGCAAACAGCTTTTTTAAATTCTCGTTATATTTATCTGCTTCAATAGACAAAATCATTTGTATCTTTAGCATTGCATAAATTACAAATGAATCACTTCTCATGTTTACGAAAGCAAATTATTTATCATGAGCATTACGGAACACAGAGTGAGACATCATACCTGGCTAGGCTGGTCAATGATTGAAGCCGTATTTCCTAGTGATAAAATTATTCTTTTCCTCTTGTTCTGAGGAATGGATTGTGAAACACGCTGTTAAAAAATGAAAACATATCCAATACTTTTATCTGTTAAAGTGTTTTAAAAGAGATCATGGGTCAGAGGATCCTTTCTTAGCTAAAGAGCGTACAGGCGTGCCTCGTTTCACGGCACCTCCACGGTGCTTCCAGACACGGCGGTTTCTTACAGATGGAAGGTCCGTGCGACCCTGCGTCAAGCGAGTCTGTGGGCATCATTTCTTTCTTTTTTTTTTTTAAATATATTTTATTGATTATTCTATTACAGTTGTCCCATTTCTCCATCATTCCCCCCACCCTGCACACCCCCTCCCACCCACATTCCCCCTTTTAGTTCATGTCCATGTGTCATAAGTTCTTTAGCTTCTACATTTCCCATACTATTCTTGCCCTCCCCCTGTCTATTTTCTACCCACTATCAATGCTACTCATTCTCTGTACCTTCCCCCCCCCCTCCTCCTCCCACGCCCCTGTTGCTAACCCTCCATATGATCTCCATTTCTGTGGTTCTGTTCCTGTTCTAGCTGTTTGCTTAGTTTGCTAAACGGCCTCCGCTCACTTAGTGTCTGTGTCACGTTTTGGTCATCCTCGCAGTATTTCAGACTTCATTATTATAGCATCTGTTATTTGATCTGTGATCAGCGATCTTTGACGTTATTGTTGTAATTATTTCGGGCACCAGGAACTGTGCCCACAGAGGGCAGTGAACTGGATTGACACATGGAAGTGTCCTGAAGGGTCCCCCAGCCAGCTGTTCCCTGACTGTCGTGCTCCTCTGGCCCCCTTCTTCCCTGAGACACCACGATATTGCAATTAGGTCAACTAATAGCCCTGCGGTGGCCCTTAAGTCTTCAAGTAGAAGAAAGGGTCAACCGATTCAGCGAACTTCATAGCTGTCCTATTTTAAGAAATTGCCACAGCCACGCCAACCTTCAGCAACCACCACCCTGCTCGGTCAGCAGCCATGCACAGCAAGGCAGGACCCTCAAAAAGATGATGTACGACTCACTGAAAGCTCAGATGATGTTTAGCACTTTTTAGCAACAAAGTATTTTTTAAGGTATGAACATGGTTGTTTGGACATTAATTCTATTGCACACTTAATAGACTACAGTATAGTGTAAACATAACTTACGTGCACTGGGAAACCAAAAATTCATGTGGCTCACTGTATGAGGATACTCACTTTATGGCGACACTCTGGACCCGAACCCGCCGTATCTCCTGGCATGCCTATCACCAGAGGGCTGCGTTTCGGCATCATCTCGCTGTCCTTCGAATCAGATAGCAATATGGTATTTTCTGCCCACTTTGAAACTTATGATGAAAGTGTATCCTCTACTCAACCGAAGCCTCACCAGTGCAGGGACTGTCTCCGTGGTGTTCATTCCTGCCTCTCCGGCGCCTGCCACTCTGGCCTGTGCGAGTGACTCCGTTAAATGATGGATTCAGAAGCTAAATTTATTTAGTAAGCATTCGCTCAATGAAAGCCTGACTTCCGGTACTGATGAAGTTCATGCTTTTCGCACATGGAGGGTATTGGTATCGCTGTGTCATCCACTAAGGATTCATTTGGGGACACGTTAGAAAAGGAGCTAATAATTTTAAAGAATGCATTCTTTAGAAATTCAGAGTCAATCATGTTTTAAAAACCTGTCTTTCAAGTGATATCATGTATGAATGTGAGAAGCATATGGTTAGAAAGATTCAACAACCAGTGCCAAACACTTGGCAGGCTTTGTTCTGGGCTCTGGGGCATAGCAGGGGAAAAGGAAAGAAAAATCCGTACCTTTATTTTAGTGGTAGGAGATGGGCAGTAAACTTATAAACTGAAAATATAATTTCAGACAGGGTTCCGTCCCCTGGGCACTTCGATAAACCACTAAGATCAAACATTGAGGTAGTGATCTTTTCACATTATTTCCTTTACTCATCCCCAAAATATGGTTGACATTTCTGGGACTTTTTTTAAGACTGCCTCGATGCGGCATAATAAAGATCGACCATCACACTCAGCGTGACTAAGTACAACAGTTTAGCACCCTTTGCAACACGTGGCAACCAGTGGTTTAGAGGATTCCTAAAGAAATAGAAAACTTAATGCAAAACAGGGCTTTTCTTGAACATTCGTGACTGCCAGGCCCACAGTAACTTCTGTGTTAGAGTGGAATGCTTTTTCAGATAAAACTACCTCTTCTATTCTTGGTAGCTGCAAATACCACTTTCGTTTGTGATAAAAGGTGAAATGCACTAGCTGAAAATTTACATGATGTACTGGTGATTTGGCAGTTTACAATTCTAGTAGTTTCCTATTTTACTGTTTGCTTAAGAACACTTGCAATCTGTGGGCTCACCTACTAATTGGACCTGCACCTTTCTGAGTATCTACCAAAGCTCCAAGCCCCTCCGCTCTTTACCCAGATTGTTTAGTTCAGGGACCTGTGAACTGGGGTACACAAGATGACCCAGTGGGGTGAGCAAGAAAGTGTGACAGCTTGTTTCTGCTTCTGCTTGATCTCATCTCTTTTATACTTTCTGTTTTGCATTTGGCGATGTGTATAATTTATTAATCTTAACAAAACAAATATGTTACACAGAAACGCGGCAATGTCACAAATAAATACTCAACATGTTTTCTAAACATACTCTACACACAGGAAAAAAGGCATTGAGCAGCCGACCTGATTTCATCCTCAGAAGGACCCTCTTAAATCTGAACGTGCTGGTGTAGAATCTTCCAGGGAAGTTAGGTTCCTTGCCGAAGCATGAGAGCCAGAGGTTGGCAGAGAAGGGGGGATTCAAAGCCCAGTTTGGCCTTAATTTCCATGTTATTCTGCCAGCTGCATTTAGAAGAAAGCAAGAGTGTGTGTAAAGCGTAGTAGGTGTGAAAAGCGAAACGGAACCAAATGCGGAGTCACGGAGTCTCGAGGTGGACAGTGGGATTGGGAGGCCTTGGCCTGTCGGGACACGCCCACTCAGTAAGTGAGGTGGCCTCTGTGTGCTCGATGGAATGGAGTGTGGTGGGCGATTTTCCTTTCAAATGAAGGCGGACGTGTGTTTTTCAGATTTTTCTCTCCCCTCATCTCTAAAATCTTCTTGTTTAAAATACTTAAGATTTCCTTAGAACTCGAATCACACGCGTCTCCCCTCTGGCCCGGTAGATTTCTCGTCAAGAATGCTTCGTGGCAGACTTTCCACCCTGGGTGTTACTGTCCTCTTGCTCAGATAAGATGGATGTGTTGTTTTTGCAGGCTACACCCCATTGCCTCTCAAGTCCTGATTCTTTTCAGCTGGGCGTGTGAATTCTGGCCTTCTTCGGAAAACCCTTGGCTGTGTGAGAGTTCAAATGTGATGTCTGTGGTTCAGAAAGCACCAAGCTACAATGTACTTCTTGGCCTTGAAACAAGTAACCAGTTGCATCCTCCAGAAAGAGGCCAGTGAGCTGTTCCCAAGATGTAACACCATCAGTGTGCCTGTGCTCTGGTCCAGGCTAACCGATCCAGGTCCGAGGTTCTCTTCTTCTCAATAAAACCGCATCGTTGTATGCTAAAAGATGTTGAGAAGGAAGAGCATAAGGATGAATGGAGCCCAGTGGCATGCAGAGCAGCGAGGAGCCCACCAGCGGTTTGGAGGCAGCATTGATAATGACTGAGAATCCCAGAGCCACCAGCACACCCCCGTCCTGGGGTTACCGAGTCTGCAGCCAAACAGGACGATGGTCGCAGTAGCCTATGACCTAATCCCGTGGCCTCCATTCTTCCTAATCCATCCCTAGCGGGCCACCAGTGAGCTTTCGGAAACCCACATCTGATTCTGTCACTCCCCTCCTGAAATCCTTCCCTCCCTGCCCTCTGCTTGGGCATCCTCCGCCTAACACGCAGCCCCTTCAGTTTCCATTCCCCGCAGGCTTCTCCGGACTCATCGTTTCCTCACAGACTGCTCAAAAAAGTGTGAAACGACTGGTCCACTTCCATCCTCCAAACAGCCCTGCCGAAGCCGCGTTATTGAAGTCAACGCCACCCCTCACTTCCATTCATTGTTTCCACGTTGGCTACACGGCGACTTCTCAAACACAGTGTGCTTTTGCATACATACCTCCGTCTGTGCAGTGCGATTTCTTCTGTTTGGAATTCCTTGCCCTCCCACTCCCCCACCTCTCCTGATTGCTTGGTGGACTCAACTCTTCAGATAAGACGTAAGGTCAAGTGTTAACTCATGTTGGGTAGGTTTTGGAGCCACCCAGACCAAGAAGATCCATCTTTGCTGTGTTTATCCTTTGTCCACGCAGAAGAGTTTGCGTTCACTTTGAAGAGTGTGTGTACCGTGCAGGGATGGAAAGGAGCAGTGCTTCTCTCCGCTGACAGGAAGGCTTTGCCTGTCTGTAGTCTAGGATTGCCAGGAGAGGAAGGAGAACAGGGGCCAGGAGACCTGAGGCCAGGGTGGAAGGCCAGGGCCTGCCTGCCGGGACAAGGGCAAGTGCCCAGCTGTCTGTCCGGACGCAGCCCGGGGCAAAGATGGCTCCTCACGAGCATCTTGCACACGGAGTCGGCAGGCCCCACAAGGGCCAGATCCACTCACTGCCCCTCTTTGCGTTGAATAAAGAAAGTTATACTGGAACACAGCTCTGCCCATTGGTTTACAAATAGTCTTTGGCTATTTTCATGCTGAATGACTGAACTGAGTAGTTACGGAAGAGAAAGTCCAGCCCTCAAACTTGAAAATATCTACTGTTCCTCCCTTTACAGGGGGGAAAAAAAAGAAACTCTCCCTCTTGCTCTAGAGAGCAGTTCCCAGAGTCCAGTTGTCAAGCCGGTGGCATCGCTGACACCGCACACCCCCAGGCCTCTCCCCAGACCCAGGCAGGGAGAAACCCTGGGCGAGGGTCCCAGTGGCCCATGTGCAGCGGGCCCTTCAGGTGACTCAGAAAACCTCCTGTCTGGCTTCCTGGCCCCTCGGTCATGACGTGGGCTTGGTGGCAGCCAGGCAGAGGCTAGGAGAAACGGAGGTCAGTAAAAGGAAGGAGATACAGTCAGGGAACAAGGTGGGAGCATGGGGAGGGGGGTCCAGAGAAACTCTCATGATGCATCTGAACATGAATTCCGTGAAGGAAAGAGCTCACCGTGTGGCCCAGCACCTGGCCCAGCACTACCTGCGTGCGTGTCTGTGAGTGGATGAATGTGTTTGGAGTGGGGCCAGTCCCAAAATGTGACTCTGGGGCCAGCATGGGGCATCAGGGAAAGAGGTACACCTGGCAGGTGTGACTCAGGACTGAGGCTGAAACCCATTTGCAGCAAGAAAGTATTACTAAAGGCCGAAGAGCAGAGGCATGTTTAAAAACTGAATAAAATTCTTTCATTTAATCTCAGTTTTACTCCCCATTCCCTGCCTTGGGCTGTGTGTTGGTTCTGGGGATTTTGTTTTTACCATTATCGCTCAGCTGTACCTCTGTTTGACCTTAGATAATTTACCCAAGCTTCCCAAAACTATTAACTGAATTAATAAATATGAAGCACTTAGCGTCTGGTACATTTCCTCTATTAAGGAAATATTTTGTTGTATTCCTAGTCACCATGTTATTTCATGTTGAAAAAAAAAAAAGATCACCAAATATTACTAGCATTTTACTCATTTGACTCCAGTGGTAAAACTTTGCTCATCAATATTATTTCTTCATTTGTCTTTAAAGAGATTTCTGCCAAACAGTTCATGTTGCAATCCGAAGCCTAAGTTGATCTGAGTTTAATTATTGTACCTTTTGCCACTTAGGAACATATCACAAACACTAAAAAAAAAGTACTGAAAAAATATTTGCTAGTATGGAAGTAGGTCACTTTAAGGTTCTGTTATTTAGCAAAATATACATGTGTTGGTATAAAATAGAATATCTAAATCTATCACGATACATTTCACCCTACAGTTTTTAAGAACTCTGTGTGAAGCTTTTCATATTCACTAGGGCTGAAGTTTTACATTTATATGCCTTTTGAAGAGCTCTGCATATATTATGAACATGTGAAAAAGAAAATAAGATTATTGAGGGCTTTACTAGGTGAATAAATATTATTTTGTGATTTTTCAGTGATAAGTAAATCTCTATTATGTCAAGAAGTCATCAACTTGAAACCTTTATAACTCTTGGCAGAGTGACATTTTGAAAGTTAAATTAGTGTTTGGTTCTTTTTTTTTTTTTAATTCCATAAATGCCATGGGAATTTTATCATGTTTCAACACTTGCTGAATATGTAATTCCCATAGTTCCCATTAGTGGCCATCTGTGTAAGGTAATACATGTTTGGGATGAAATTGATTATGGCCTAAATACTCCTGCATTATGATCAGGAAAAGCATGCAAAGTTCACATCTTTTTTTCTAATGATCATTATGTAGCTAAAGATATTAATTTCCAGAGGCAGGACAGCCTATCACTCAAGATCCTAATCTCACAATAAGGGACACCAGGGCCAAAGGAAAGGAGGCTGGGGAGACTTCCACTAAAATTAGTAAGTGCGGGACTCAAAGGGCTCTTGGGATTAAAGGAAAATTAGCAGGCTTTGGAACACATTATTTCCTTTATAAGCATCAAAGTGAACCCATTGCAGTTTTGCTGAATATTCAGAAATATTTCGTTACCCTTTAGAAATCCTGTAATGGCCACCAACAGACTTCAAGTTCACCTTCCCTGTAACTTAAATCAGTGTATACACTGTTGGCCCCACCTCCTTGGTCCTGTACATTATTTTTGCCTGTTTTGAACATTTTTTTCTTTTTACCTGTGTGAAACCAGGTGCTATCCTTCTCTCAAATATGTTTTCAACGTTATCTCCTCAGTGCGTTTTATTTTTACTAGATTTGTGCATGGTAGTGTAGACCTGTGTGCTTCCTAAGCTCATTTGTCCACTTAGAGGAGAACTAGAAAACATGAATATACTCGTTTGCATATTTCTAACAAATGTATCCACATCTTGCCTCTCACATTATCTGCCTTGTCTATTTGTGAAACAAGTTACAAAAAATAATTTTGTTGTTTAGAAAATTTTGAGTGCCTGTGTTCCTGAACTATCCCCACAATCATCTTAAAATCTTGTCAGGCCTCTGTAGACTATATGGCATTTGAACAGGGCTATCTCCTGATCTTCCCTAGGATATGGACCAGAACGAGTTAGGATTGAATTCCCTAACAGTAGACAAAAGAATTGATAGAATCATTGTCTAAACATTGAAATACAGCAATTACAATGTTGGCATAGTTGATGCTGAACTGTTCTTCCCATTCATTCTTGAACTTCTTGATGATAATTATTCATCAGGTTATGATAGATTTCAAGTCTGCTTTCCATTAAAAATAACAAAATAATACTGTCTCCTTATGAAGGAAATTTGCCTTCCTGTCTTATGTCTTATATACTAAGAAGTCATGCATCAAATGCTTCTAATAGCTGTGTAAGTTATTTGGGATATATTGAAAAGAAAATGGTCTAGAGTCTAGCAATCCTTAATAACCTTTGGATTTTAGATTTTTTCTTTTGGTCGTTCACTCACTCAGTACACATGCTGATATAAAGATGAACAGGACATGGTCTCTAATCTTGAACAAGACTACCAGAGTCATACACTTAAACAGCTAATCTTACTGTGGTCGATTCAGATGTGTAAAGAAGAGCAAAGTTCTGTCAGCACAGCAGAAGGGAAAACTTGTTTTAAGAGATGAAGGAAAGCTTCAGAGAAGCAGTAACTTTTGAGTTCGGCCTTACAGAACAAGCCAGCTGTTTCCAGATGAGGAGATAGGACCTGTGGGTGTGTATATCCACACACAGACACGCACACGCACACGTGGACATACAAACCGTAATGCTATGCAAGCCCATCTGTATTTAAGCATGTGGCACAGACAGTCGGCTGGCTAATTTATCACCAGGCCCCTCCCCCTTCTGCCTGTCACCTCCACTGTGGAGGCTTGAAAAGCTAAATACTAATAATAATTAGGGTTGGACATACTTAGAAATACTCAGAAGACTTTTAGAAACATTTTTGCTTTTCAAAGAAGAGACAGATGCGGTTGGTATTACCCCTTCTTGTCTTCTTTGTGGCGGTTACAACTCTAGCAGGGACAGCCACCCGGAGATGTTGAGAGAGGTCTAGAGAACGAGTTGGGATGTGGCCAAGCCAATGAACAAATAGCCACGTGGAGGCACCTACTTCAATACTGCTTACATTAGGAAAACTAAATTTTTATTAAAGCTATTGTTAGATTCTTCTGTTCATAGCAAAAAGCACCCCTAATTATTATAAAGTAAACACACACATTCATTCTTACTTGTTTGTATATGTATTCAATTTTATTTCCATGCCTAACAAGACTTGGGACTGATTTTAGACTTCCATTTGGCGGTGAGTAGATCTTCACATTAGAGGAAAATAGGAAAAGCAGTGCTTTCTTTGTTATCACCAATTGGCCACTATTGTTAGTGCTTCCTTTCCCTTGGTTCTGTTCGGTCCTTGTCTTATGTGTTTAATAAAAAATGAAGTCAAGAATGGAGAAAAGGGTTGAAGAGAAAGATAAACATCAACGTGGGTCATGCAGGAGGTTAGATTGGGGCAAGCGGGGTACGACTGTGGCAGTGCCACTCGCTAGCTGGGCATGTGATGGAGAGAAAGTTTCGGTCTTAGTCCATCACGGTGCCTTCCCATGTGGTTCAGAACAAGAACACCATCTCCTGTGTCTACCTGGCCAGCCAGCTTTCCCTCACAGCCAAGAGATGGTTTTCTTTTTTCTCCATTCAGGAAGATGAGCATCAAAGCCATCCTTTGTGAGAGATTAAAACGACTTTCCACAGAGCATACTGGTTGTGTTCAGTCTCGCATGAAACATACCGTCTTGTGAACAAGAGATCTTTAACGGACTCTAACCTTCTACTATGCAAATGCGAAACAATCTGAAAAACACTCAACCTGTCCAACCTGTCCTATTTTTTCTTACAGAGACTAATGCTATCACTTTGTTTATTGTTCTTCATCATTTCTAATTGTAACATATATATTTCCAGACACTGCATCAAATTATAATTTAATAGTACTGGCATAGTTCCTTCTTTTTCAAACAGGCCTGCAAGATTGTTTCTTTACTGTGGTCATCTGCAGTAGTTTTGGGGTTTGGGGGGGAAGCGGGGCTTTAGCCGCTGCCTGCTTCTTTTAAACTGACTTGATTTGCCCCTGTATGCTGTTGCTGTTTTTAGAATCCATTGCTTACCTTAGACGGAAGTCAGGTAAAACCTGTGGCCTCAGTCTCCTGCCAGAAGCCTGGAGGAACGCCAGGGATCCTCAGGAGAGGAAACCCAGTGGGCTCGTTGGAATTTACGCCAGTGCTCGTGAATTAACGTTCACCTTTGTCTTAAAAGCATATACACACTTCAGTTTTTTTGTGAGAACCTAAACTGGTCTAATCTTCAAATGTTTACCATTTATTTTCCCCAGAATCTTCAGCTACTTGGAGCTACAGCCATTGAGGATAAATTACAAGATCAAGTGCCTGAAACCATAGAAACTCTCATGAAAGCAGACATCAAAATCTGGATCCTTACAGGGGACAAGCAAGAAACTGCCATTAACATTGGTAATTCAACTAATTCAAACTTTAACTCGTGATGCTTTTAAATAGCTTGATAGATCATAGAAGATAAATTGTGGATCTGTCAAGATTTGAAAGGTTTGGTATTTTGATTTCCATATTTATATCATTGGGCGTGGCCCCAGTGACTGTTTAAAACTGCGGTAGTTACATGTCCAACCTAACTATAGCTCGCTCCTGCAAGCACGTAATGCCTGCTCTCCCCTCTGTATCGCCGCCTGCCCCCACCTGCCATCTGCAGTGGGCACATGCGGATAACATTTCTGCAGTTATCTGTGAAAGTCTGGAAATTGGGATCGTAGTGGGTTGTGTTCTGATGCTTGTTTATTTGACCAAAGATCATTTCCAAGAAAGGAAGTAAGAAGGTTGCCAGCTTCCATTCATCTACAGTTAATTCCGTGTTTTGGAAAGAGGTTATTAGCTCAGGCTGCCATAACAGAATGCCACAGATCAGGTGGTTTAAACAGCAGAAATAAATTTCCTCGCAGCTCTGGAGGCTGGAAGTCCAAGATCAAAGTGTCAGCAGGTTTGGTTTCTCCTGAGGCCTCTTTTCCTGGCTTGCAGATGGCCGCCTTGTCTCTGTGTCCTCACGTGGCCTTTCCCTGTGCACAGGTATTCTTGCTGTCCCTTCCTACAAGGACACCAGTCCTATTAGATCAGACCCCACTCTCGTGATCTTTAATTCACGTTTTTAAGTCCCTTTCTCCAAGTGCAGTCACGTGTGGGTTAGGGCTCAAGTGTGTGAATTTTGGGGGGATATGATTCAGGCTGTAACAGGAATCTCACAGAGGAAAAAGTTAGTATTTGGTGTTAGAGGTCTGTGGTACCAATAATACGCAAGGAAATGTCACTCCTTTTTTCCAGCTTTGGTGATGGTAGGTTTCCTGAGCACCATGAAACTTGGCATCGACTCAGCCTCTGGACAGTAACAATATGAATTACACACAAACTCTTCCAGAGTTCAACAGACCATTTCAGAGATGTTCACAGCATGAAACTGCGTGTTCAGACAGTCATGATTAAGTATCATCTGTCCAAAAACATTTAGCTAATATTCCTTTCAGAAGTGTCAGTAATCATAGTATTATAAATGCACCCCCAAATTATAGTAAAGTGATGTTAATACAGTGAAATTAAATTTTCAAAAACACTACCTAAGGCTTGGAATCTATAAGCCACACAGATTATTCCTTTTCATGATAAACACCATCATTGGTGTTAAGAGAGAAGATGGAAGGAAGATGGGCAAGCAGGCAAAATGCACCAGAATTTCCCTGAAACACACAAATATGACACAACCTGACCACAAATAGAGGGAGAAAGTGTGGTGGCTCAGAGTGGTATGTGGGGAAAAGAAGAAATTGTGGAAAAGGGCTCAGCATACGTAGCCTACAAAAAGAGTATGATGGTGGTTTCCGGTAACATGTTACACCTAGAATCTCATCCCTAGGAAAGTCTGGGTAAGATTCATCCATTCAGCAAATGGGGACAGCGCCTGCAGCGCGAGGTACCAGCTAAGAGCAAGGAACAAAGCAAACCCAAATCTTCCCTCCTGGAGGGCTTCCACCCTAGTCAGGGGAGCAGACAATAAAGTACTTGAGGAGAACACATAGCATATTAGATGCAGTAATTGCTACAAAGAAAAATAAAGCAGGAAAGGGAGATAGGGCCTTGCACAGAGGGATCCAGTTTCAAATCTTGAGGTCAGGAAGACCTGGTTGAGAAGGTGACGTTTGAGGAATGACATAAGAGAGGAGAGGGAGCTTGTCACTTAGGTGATTGGGGGAGGCTGTCTTTTGTTCTAGAAAAGGGCGGAGTAGGAGAAGCGGTCAGCAGCGCAACTGAGCCCAGGTTGGATGGGGCCTCCAGGCGGTTATCCAGACTTAGCGTTTCCCCCGAGTGAATGGGAAACCACGGGACAGTTCTGAGCAGAGGAAAAACGTGATCTGACTTTCCCGTGAAAACAGTCAATTCGGCTGCTAGACTGAGAACTACTCAAAGGAAAGCAAATGTGGAAGGAGGGAGACCAATGAAGAGGCTGTCTGATTAATCCAGGTGAGACGTGCTGGTGGGTTGGACACAGGCCTTTGCAGTGAAGGTGGTGAGAAGTGGTCAGATTCTGGAGATACAGGAACCGGCACAAATAACGCCCCTTTTTATTACAAAATCCTAAGCGTGTACTTCTGTAACGTAACACTATCACACTCAAGCACACCATGTGACATTTTAGGTGAGATGTTCAAATTAAACTATAAATTATTACACCCATATTATTAGCCTACCAACCACACTCAAGCAGGTGTTACTTCTGCCAGACCCTGTATGTTGAAAGTAGAGCCTTCGGGATTGACTGGTAGATTGCCTATAAAGTGCAAGACAGAGGAGTCCAATGTAACTCCAAGGATTTCTAGTCGTAGCAACTGAAGGACAGAGTTGCCATTAACCAAAATGAGGAAGACAAAGGAGGAACAGGTTTTCTGGGGGGGAGTCAGGAAGCTGTCTTTTGGATATGTTAAGTTCCCAATGCCTATTCTATACCTAAGTGTCTGCTGTTAAGTAGGCTGTAGGATGCGGAGTGTGAAGTTCAGGGAAGAGATCTTAGCAGGAGACAGGAGTTCCAGAATGGCCATCATTTAGGTGGTATGTAAAACCGTGGGAAGGAAAGAGATCATAGAACGAATGAGTATAGACAGTGCTGTTTGAAATGTGATGGTAGGATCTGACACAGGAGGCCAGTCAACAGGGCTGCCTGTTTTTCTCCAACCACAGTCAGCCGTAGGCAGACAGATGCAGAGGAAGCAGGGTTGGGTTGGCCAGCCGGTGATTTTGCCCTGCAGCAAGCACAGCAGAGCCGCAGAGGGCAGGAGGGTAGAGGAGAGTGTGGTGCGAGCGTTTGTCCGAGGCATAGCCAGACCACCCTCCTGCACCCTTCTCCGGCCAGCCATCAGCCCGTCTTCTGCTCTTCACGTTGGTCGTCATGAAGGATGTCGCGTGTCCTCGTGTCCGTTTTCAGGACACTGAGAATCATTACCACGGTCCTTTCCACCCTTGTCTATGAGACAGCTGCCCCCCGCCAGGTGTTGTCCTTGTAGCATCCCCCTCCTACAGCAGGCTGGAGCACTTCTTCATTAACTTCCTGCAAAGCTGGAGAAGACCCGACTAGCATCTTCCTAATAAACTGGGTACTTTTTAATTTTATATAAGAAAATAGATGAAAAAGCAATTTTATAGTATTGCTTTTATAGTGGGTACTTTAACATCTCTTCTATCCAGAGAAATTAATGGCATCAATTAATTCACTTTATGTTTGGACACAGGACACTCCTGCAAACTTCTGAAGAAGAACATGGGAATGATTGTTATAAATGAAGGCTCGCTTGATGTAAGTAAAACCATCTTTAAAAAAAAACCTTTAACAACTTAATCATCTGGTAGTGTTGTATTTTACATTCAGATAGCTGTGAAAACACTTTGTCTTCCTGAGGTTAAAAGATACCTTGTTACCACAGTCCTGCTGTGACATGATGTGTGCCGTGCGAACCACGATGTGAGTGGACTCCGGCTTCACGCCTGTGACAGCTGGAGGACAGCACCTCCTGTGGCGAGACATGAGCACTGCGTTATAGCGGCACTGTAGCCACTTGTTCCTGTCTGGGTGTTTTGTGTTCGATGCATTTATTAGTAATTTCTGTTTTAGCTTCCAGTGATAATATATATTTTGCTTCTTAAAAAAAGTTATGAGTGCTATTGAACAACACAAAATAACCATTGCTTATAGGAAAGCTTTTGGGTTTTTTTGTTTGTTTGTTTGTTTTGGGTTGGTTTTTGTTTTTGTTTTGTTTTGTTTTTTTTTTTTTTTTTTGGTCAGTATTCTAAATTTCAGGCTGAAATACAAATTCTAGGGAAGTCTGTTTTCGTGGCTGTGGTCACCTGAACTTATATCTGGGAAAGGGGAGAGGATTGGTTAGGTGCACAGGGCGAAATAGACATTAACAAAGAAATACATAGGTTGAATGACCAGTAAATATTTTGAAGTAAAGGTGACTGTTTGTAACTTAAGGCGGAGGACAGAGTGGGAGACGTGGTTATACAAGGGCTTGAAACAGTCCTTGCGGCTCGAAGAGCAGAGCCGGGCAAACCTGACCATTCATATGCATGTGGAGGGGGTGGCGAAGAGGCGAATGTTTAGAAGTCCAGTGTAGGACAGAAATTATGTGTAAGAAGTGGCTGGATTCTGATATTTAAACTGGAATGATGATCTCTTCCGTTTGTCCTCAGAACAATACTCGTGATGTCTTGCCCTTTCTTGTGACATCTTTGAGCAAACTTGTCACCTGAGGAATAGTGCATGATTTTGCAAGCATGAAAGTTGCTCACACCTTTACCTATTGGAGAAATACTTTTTGTGAACCAAGCTTTATCCCTAAAAACACAAACCAAAAGAAAGCTGGCCTGCTGTTTGAGGACTTTCCTTTGTATTAATTCCTTCAGGAGGCCCCCTGCTAGGTCCTGGGAACCACAGACTCTGCCCCCTTCCAGTTATCTGGCTTCCAGTTGTCTCCGTGCTCCACGCCTCCTATGTGTTAGTTTGGGTTTATTTACCCAAGGTACTGTGCTGTGAAAAATTATGACTTCAGAGAACCCAGCCTTCCAAAAGCTTATAAATAATAAAAGAAATAAAATGCATGCAAGGAACAATACAAAACAGCTATGTAAATATGGGAGATTGTCTGCTATGAAAATATTGCAAAGTAGAGGGAAGTATTTAAAGTAAGTGGCATTTAGATAGAGATGAGTAATTGAGTAAGGGGGCAGTACTTGAAGCAGAAAGTCATTGCAAGTAAGTTCAAGGCATACTTAGGGCTTGAAGGAGGTACATTGAACTTGAACGCAAGATTATAACTTTTTAAGTATTTTTTGTTTGAATAAATATAGGCACATAATATAAACTTCAAGTTACACAAAGGGAAAAGTACAGACAGTAAAAAACAGGATCTCCCACCCGTATACCCAGTTCACCTCCCTAGGCACAGCCGCAAGTTCTGGTTTCTCATGTCCATCCAGAGATATTCCGCCATGTCTAAAGACGTGTGTATGTCTGCACACGTATCCTCTGTCATTAACCTCAAATTACAGTGTACTGTTCATACTGCTTTATACTTTGTTTTTCTCACATAACATATCTTAGCAATTGTTCTATTATAGTTTGTATGACACTACCTAATTCTGTTTGGCAGTGGCTCAGTATTTGTAAGGTACCAGGAAAGAATTGACCTAGGGAGGTAAAATTGGAAAGGCAGGCTGAGGGCAGGTGTGGGAAGCTGGGCTAGGATTGACAAGTTGCCTACACAGGTAAGAGGGGCAACTTCATCAGCCCCTTAAAAGAGGTTAAGATGCATATGAGCAAGTGTACATAGGCAAATTTGGAAGGATGGGGAGGCATGGGGTGCAGGCAAAGAACCAGGATGAGAGTTCAGTAAGAAGAAATGGGGGCACCAGCACCAGGATGTGGGGTGAGAGACATTCAGGGAGACCTGTCCCACGTGGTCCCTGGAGGAGCCATCCAGGCGGTTCCGGAACTGGATTGCAGTAGCTCACAGCTCTGCAAAAACCTCAGCGGAAGCATTCCCGTAGCCCCCATAGGTGGTTAGTTACATCTTTGTCAGCAACGTGGGTCATCACAGAATGCCGTTTTTCTGTCACTTGAAGGAAATCAGAGGTAGGACCCGTGACATTGAGACAAAGGTGCAACAAGCCATGCTTGCTCTGACACATGATTCCTTTGGTCTGGTGTCAGGCTTTCACCTTCTGCAGAATGTGGTGGCCTTGTTTCTGTCGTTATCGTCTGTTTCATCATTTTTCTGCAACTCTTGGCTAAACATGTCCTTTAAGTATTTTAAGTGTGTAAATAGAAATCTTAAGGGAAAAAAGTGAAATGTCAAAAACATTCAAGGTACTACATCATGTATTGTTAAGACAGTGGCTTTTAATTTTATTCTGAAGTTTACAAGAGGGTAAACTTCCAAGTCATAAACCCCTCAAAGGTGTCTGGACTGCAGGAAACGGAGATAAGGTTCCCAAGGGAACGCCCAGTCTCAGGGAAAGCAGGAACCTCCTCTGTCTCTTTGGGTTCACCATTCCCTCTCAGCGCTCGGCAAATTGCCCAGCACGCAGGAAGTCCTCCATAAATACTGGAGAAGTCAGTCACTGAGTAATTTTAATTAGGGGTTTTCTTTAAAAACAAAAAAGTTGCGTATCAGTTTTAAATTTGGTGGTAATCAGCCATATCTGATATTTAAAAAGTAAAGTGATTAGCAATGTCCTTTGCAATTTGAGTGACAGTTAGGTGTGGAAGATCACAGGCAGATGCTCTGGCTGAATGATTAGCACTAATTTGTCCAGCTCCTGGACTGCCAGGCATTCTGGCACTGCCGTCTGGGGGAGAGTGTGCTCCCAGGGAGCTGAGTAGTGACTTTTTCTCCAGGGAGTTCAGTGAATCTGGCTGTTCAGGGTCAGACCTGCTCTGCTGCACTCATTTGCTTCCCAGCAGGAAAGGAAACATCACTTTGCAGAGCTCCCTCAGATCTTATGTCATAAACTCAATGGCCGAGACTTCAAGCAAATCATTAGATGTGCTAGAATGCCTGCGAGTAAATCATCATTTACTTTTTCATTGCCATGGACGAGCAGAGCATCCTATGTGTTCAGATTGTACTGATGATAATAAAATATGGGATTGCAATTCTATCCGCAAAAAGAATAATTAACATTTAAATAATAAATTTAGGAACATAATGTCTTGGGAAATAATATAAGGAGAAATAAATTGTGGGCGTGTGTTTTGTCAATTGGCAATTTTCATGAATGTACTCAAATTATTCCCTGAAATTACACAATGTTTAAGAGCTCTATTCTGCCCTAACCAGAATGGGGGACCCTGGGCAAGTTGAAATTAGATAACTTCTCTGAAGCAGTTTTGCTGCCTATAAAGTATGGGTAATGTTACCCTTGGCATATGATTAGTACAGCACCTGGCACATATAAAAATGAGATGTTATGAAACTTTGTAGAAAAATAATATTTCAATAGTTTGCACATTGTTTTGGTTAATGACCTTTTTATTTTAAACAATATATTACTTTCCCATCTTTTAATTATTTTCCTAAGATAGAACTTTGTAAATGTACATCCTCTTTTGCATAAGTGATGCATATTGCCATGAAGTGGTCAGATTTTCTACCAAAATATTACCTCTAATACTGTTAAAATTTTAAAACAGACTCTGTTTATTATGTTGCACTTGTACAAATCAAGTGTCCTATTTAAGGCTCCTAGACTTCCAAATAGAAAAACCTTTCTCTGGTAGTGAAGGAAAAAAAAAAAAAAAACTCGTCTTCCCATAACCTAGCTCATCTAAAAAAGTAATGCCATTTGACTTTCTAATTTTCTCATTTTGAGTTTCAATATGATTATCCTTCTTGAAAAATTAATGGTTGTTTGGCATTTTTAAAAAGATTTTATTTATTTATTTTTAGACAAAGGAGGGAGAAAAAGAGGAAAAGAAGCATCAAATGTGTGGTCCCCTACTGAGGACCTGGCCTGCAACCCAGGCATGTGTTCTGACTGGGAATAGAACCTACAACCCTTTGGTTCCCAAGCCAGCACTTAATCCACTGAGCCGCACCAGCCAGGGCTGCATTTTTTAAAACCTTTAAATAAACATATAAAACCACACTACAGTTGAAAATACAAACAAACAGAATGGAAGTCTTGATCTGCAGACCCAACGAGGAAATCGGGCTGGCCTGCCTCCCATGCCCACCCAGCTCCCTTCATGATAAAAGCAGCAGCCCCTTCCAGCCCGATGCCCAAGAGCACAGCTGGTGTCCTCACCTGGTACCTGCCAAGCTAGTGTCAAATGTTGTGTAGTCAGCAAAAGTGTTTCTTAGAAAGCTGATCTTTTTTTAATTTAGAAAGTAAGAATTTCATGGCTAGGCATCATTAAGAATCATCTGAAGTTGATCAAAATCTATTAGAGACTTATGATAAATAGATAATTAAGGTAATTTGTATAATTTTTATCATGCTACTTTGAACCACTTTATTGGGGGATCCTGGTTATGTTCTTTTTTTTTTTTTTTTTTTTTTTAAAGATTTTTTATTTATTTATCTTTAGAGGGGAAGGGAAGGAGAGATGGAGAGAAATATCAATGTATGGTTGCCTCTCGTGCGTCTCCTGCTGGGAACTGTTGCTGGAAACTGGCCTGCAACCCAGGCATGTGCCCTGACTGGGAATCGAACCGCAATCCTTTGGTTCGCAGGCTCGAGCTCAATCCACTGAGCTACACCAGCCAGGGCCTGGTTATGTTCTTGGTGGAAGACATTTCCTTAAGGGTCTAAAATGGCAGGAATGTCAAGTTAGTTAGTGGCTTGAATGGGTATGTTGTACTTCTTCCCGAACTCCACCTAGAACTTCTCAGAAACCCCTTCCACTTAATGACCTGGATCCAGGAGATGGTTCTAGCATCTATTTCATCACTTTAGTTTGTCATAAAGTAATTTGTTCAAACAGATTTGTTTAAAGCCTATTAAAACTGGAAACATGTAGAAATCTGAGCTAGGAACTAGAGACTCTCGGACGTGACCTATCTTTACCTCCCAGTGGCTACCTAACATCTTTCAAGAGGTTCTAAAACAATTCTGTCAGGATCGGGCTTACGCTGCATTAAGGACTATGACTGTTATATTATTCAAATCTCCATAGTACACCAACTCTGTAAGTCTCTGCAAATACTTACAGGTAACTCAGAGTATTGTTTTTTGAAGACTTGTTTCATTAAAATAGCTCAGGATTTTACTACCCTCATCTGTCAAGTCTAGGGCAGGTGGGAAGAAGCATAATTTCTTAAGCCACTAACCTGGTAGGTGCCACAACGACCTTTCTTGAGTCTTTGATGCTTGGTCTCTCCTAGCATCTCATTCATACAGAGAGCTATGGGATCTGTCCTGGGCAGTTGGGCTGGATCTTAAATTCGTTTTTACTGTTTTTCCTCCTCCTTTCTACTGTCTGGCTTTCTTGGGAACCAAGAAAAGAAGGGAGAGGACCATTTATTTACTGTGTATTTATTGAATCCCCAGGAAGGATGATTAAGTATGTATGTAGAGAGCTTGAAGAAATAAATTCCTTCCCCTCGAAGTCAGAGGCTTCCACTGTTGCCAAGTTGAACTCCTGCAGAAAGGCCTTGCCCACCTCTCCCTCCGCTCATCTGGGCACAGTTTCTGTGGGCAGTCTCTGCCACTGTGACCTTCACATTCAGCCTGATTTGGATTCAGCACATCGTGTATGGGAAGCACCGTATGGATCCCAAAGGAAAATGCAGGTTTCTCACTTTCTGTGAAAAGGGAGCTCCCCATCCCTCCTGGGTTCTATGCACTGCTATTTCAGTCATAAAAAATAACATTAAATTTAAAAACCCCACTAGCTTCCATTTATGATGTGCTGAATATTTTTGCTAGGCACGGAACTAAGGACCCGACATGGACAATCACATTTACACCTGAAGACATTAGTGAGCAGACATATCACCACCAATCAAGAAAGGTTGACTTGACCTTCAGTGCTAAGTGTCACTGGAGGATGTATATTGGTCTTTGAGTTCCAGAGACTAAGCAGATAGATATGTCTGGGCCTCAGCCACCAGCTACTCTTACAAAAGGATCATAATAACATTCATCTGTAGGGTGTTGTGAAAATCAAACAAAGCAGCACATTTTAAATACCGAGAAACAATGCCCAGCCTTTAGTAAGCACTTAAGAAAAAGGGATCATGATCATTTTTGTTATTTCTTATACATTACTGTTATGAGAGAGAGAGAGAGAGAGATGGGAGTTCCTCCATGCTGTACTTTACTTACATTTTCTCCTTAATTTGAGACTACAACCCCAAGTGAGCTTAAGTTTGGTTATGGATACCAGCAGCGCCCCCTCCCCTCCACCTCCACTGATATATTTTACAGAAAATGAATTGTTAGCATCATTTGATATTAACAAGGCTAAGCATATATATATTTCAACGCCGTGGTAAAAGAAAGCCTTTACGGGATTGTTCATTTTTTTTTCTAGCTGAGTTTGGTTTTCTAACACCCTGTAAGCTTCAGATATAACTTACAGACCATTCTGGCATAAATGGTGAAGCTGTCATTTGTACCCTTTTAAGTTTCACTTATATGTATTATGCAGACAAACCTCACTGTTTGGGGAACCAGCCACTGTTGAGTGGCCTCTGAAAGGAATCCAGAATAAGCAAGTTATTGACTCGGCTCCAGAAAAGGAGGGGAAAAGGAGACTTGGGGCTACTTCAGGTTTTGTCTTGATACGTCCCGAGAGTCTAATGCGATACATTTTGTACTGCTTCAAAAAAACAGTTTAGGCAGGTTTTTAAAAAACCACACTGAGTTTTCCTCCACTGCCAGCATCGGGGCTTGAGTAGTGTGGGTTTTCTTTTACCCTTATTAGCGAAGCTGTTTTGGCTTTTTGGCCTGAAAATGGTAAGATCTTAGTTTAAGTTGTTAATGTATCCCTATCAGAAGCAAAGACATGTCCTGTTGCAAGATGGTTGTTCGAGGACGGTCTGGCACATGGCGACTCCAAGCGTCTTGCAGGGAAGACAGCCAGCTTCGTTGCATTTGAAAGAAATGGGTTAGTAAAAAATGTAAACATTACAGAAAATGAAGATAACATGGACAAAATGATCTCCTCTCTTTTCCTCTGATTTAAGACGGTGTCTGCCACAAGCCAAAGTGTGTGGTTGTAAAAACTTCCATCACCCACCCATGTTTGGTCTCCTAAGAACTGAGTGTGTCCCCTTTTCTTAAACAAAACCCAGTAAATTTGGCTTGTGTGCAAGACCTTAAGTGAAGTTGTTCACAAATTCATAGTGTTTCTGTTTTGAGAAATACTTCCTCTCCCAAGCCTGGATATTCTCTCTCTCTCTCTCTCTCTCTCTCTCTGTCTCTCTCTCTCTCCCTCTCTGCTAAACATCTGAACTCTTCCAAGAGCTCCCTGTGACCTAGAACTACAGATAAATGCCTTCTAACCAGCCTGCCGCCTTGCCAGTTGCCCCACAGCTTGTTGGCATTTCTAACGGGAGCAGGCCATGCCTTGTGACTTTTTTGTGTCTCTGCTCCCATATCTTTTGATGAGTCAGCACAGGTTATAGGAAACCTTCTGTGTGCCAGGTGTATCTGCATACACCAGTCTGTGCCCCTGTGGGGTTAGTGGTGTTCACTCAACTACACAAAGAGACTTTGAATTCACATAGCCAGCCAGCCAGCCAGTGCAGGAGCCTGAATTTCAACCTAGATTGCGCTAAGTCCAAAACTGTTTGTTCTTTTTGCTTTTAAATAACGATACTTTCTCCAGTGGTGGCTGAGACTCAGAGACAGAAGGAAGAATTCCGGGAGGCATCCCCCCTATTGTTGAACCTGCCCCTACCTCCTTTCCACTCATCACCAGAACTACAAAGCAGCTGAAAGAGGGATGCCCTTCTGGAAAATGATGGGTTTGGAGCATCTTGCATTTATGGAATTCAGGAAAGACTCTCTATTTTGTTTTATGAATACAATTAAACATAAGGTTTTATTGAATGCACATGCAAAAATAACAGAAATGATGTGCATTTGGGATTTGCACTGAGAAAATACAGCATGTTCTTCTGTATTCCTACACTAATTAATTCAAACAATTAAAAATGGGCCCAACATTAGCTTTCTTTGTGGTTCTGGGTAACAGTTTCTCAGACCCCAGTTGTTACTGTCTCCAACCCGTTGATTTGGTAATTTGCTTATTTTCAAAAAAATCGGTTGTGTGTTCTGAGCAGCCACTTCCTGGCTGGATTGAAGGCAGCAGGAGAAGCTGGACAGCTGCTGCCACCATTCCTGCAGCGGCCGCCATCCCTGCAGCATGCCTCCTTCTGCGTTTGACTCACTGCCGCCGCTGGAGAGTATTTCATACCACGCTCAGAATAAGTGTTTAGGGGCCTTTCAGTGGTGGTTTGAAATAATTACCGTGAGGGCTTTGGTAAAAGCCTTTATCCGCAAAACTATTTAAATTATATAATTATATCCCCTACCTCACTCTTCCTTCTTTCCCCTGGGTTTGTCTCTGTTTGCTGTGTGCCCCCGCCCCAACACTGAAACATAAACTTGGACCCAGATCCCATACTTCCCTGCCTCTGTCTCTCTCCACGGTACCCGAAGTGAGACTGGATGCCTCTCAAGGAGTTATTTGCCTGATGGAACCTATCATAATCCCAAATCCCAAACCTCTACCCAGGGGCTGGACCAATTTACCCAGCACTGTAACTTCTTCTTCTTACCTTTCTCCATTTGGTGACCCTTGACCTTTTTCAGATGGCATGACCCCACTGGGATATTGGACCATTTCCTCAATTGCAGTGCTTTATATCTACTCCCATCCCAGGAATCCCATATCTGTGTATCAACAAAGCATGGAATGCTGCTCTGTCTATTTCCCTCCCCATTATATTTCGCAGTATGTATTGATTCAGTGCACTTGCTTGGCTGCCTTCCACTAGCTGATTTGGAGGACTTCTTTGACCATATGTTTTTAATGATTTCACCTCTATCTTTTCTTACCCATTTTGGAAAGATTACCTTATGTTGGTTTGTTTCTATGAGAATATATTTTTAAAGGCTACTTTCTAGCCTGGGAGCTCAGAAACACCAAAAATTTTTGATCAAAAACTGTGTCTGAGAGAGCTAGTGATCCCAACGGAGATGAGTGCTGAATGGACTGGCTGTGCATAAAAGCTAGTTTCTCTCTGCTCCCGGGCAGCTCCGCACAACTTACCACAGCCTGCAGGGGTTGCGGGGGCCACGGGTGGCTGTGTGACATAGGGGTATATGTAACATCCAGAGTTCCACTGAATCAACAACACATCGCTGAAAAATGGTAAAACCCAATGGTTTATTCATGTTGCTGTTATGGAAGTCATAAGTCACTCTCTAAGAATGTGCGAACATTGTCCATACTTGATATGGTCATGATACATTATGAAGAAAACCCTTGGACTGGTCTGTTCATTTGTCATTTTAGGGTGTGAACATTTGGAGAGTATAAAAGTTGAGAAAGAGTGAAGCATTCCTTGGTTAAAAATTTGTAAATATTTCATGTCTCAAATGATGAAGAGAGGGGATCACAGACCACCAAAACAATTAATAAAATAGGTATTCATTTAAGATGCTTATACATCCCCTTAGCTGGCATTTGAAATGAATTGATAGTAGACTTTTTTATGGTAGACTCTTAGCAAACTAAAGTAAGATATTTTCAACCCCATTCCCCAGTAAATATATTTACTTGTCTGCTTTTAAAAATGATCAGTACCTAAAGAAGGTAAGTTGATGGTGTTCTATCTGAAGAACGTGCCAGCAAACAAGTCCCCTGTGTTTTGTTTAGCATTACTTATTTTAAACCTAGTGTTTATGAAGCACTCACTTGTATGTAATACTATTTTACGTAACTTTTCATATATACAATCTTATATTTTTATGGGCACTCAAAGTCTAACATACATATCAATGTGGTCATTGTTGCCAAAAACATACAAGTAATAAAAAAGGAAACACCAAATCAGTTTATAACTTTCAAGTTATTTTCAGCTTTAGAGCTGTATCAGGTTAGAGACAGCAAAAAATTAAGAGATAAAGAAAACAGTCCAAGTAAGTAATTAATTATTTGACCTCCTACCATGTACTAAGAGGTATGTGCCATTTGAGAAGAGGCCATGCTCTCTCCTAGAACTGGGGGAATGGCAGGTTTCACATACTTTTTATGTAGTGGGAGAAGTAGCTGATAGAGTTGAGTGTTGGCAGTCAAAACGTGGACTGAAATAAAATTGCCATTGGGTGATTTCAAAAGTAAACTTAAAATTACCTCAGTAGTATGCCCCTTAGGTTGCACTAATGTGGCGCTTTGCTGGACAGTGTGCAGATCTTTCTTCATCGTGAGCTGGTGCCTCCATCAGACCCAAAATCAGAGGAAAGGAAAGAACTAATGTTTCTCGGATGTCAGCTCTGAGCTAAGCACTGCATAGGGCAACTGACTCACAAGCAAAGGAGTTAGCACATTTTGTCACCACAATAACCCTGCAAAAGACATGTGAACCCAGTTTTATACATGTGAAAAATTTGATTTAGAGAAATTGAGTAACTTGCCTGAAGGAAGATAGCCATAAGTGGTAGAGCAGTGACTCAAACCAAGTCGTTCTGACCACGGATTAGAGATAGTTGAATACAAAAGATAATGAGGCAGCAGACAGGAATGCATATTAACTCCCGATGCAAAAGTGTGTTGATGGGCCACGAAATGAACTCCACTGTGACACCTTTTCATACAATGGGCAATATAAGTCTTTCTAGAACACCGACCCTATGAAGCCTCCTCATCCAAAAGAGTTTTGGAGTTCTTGGTGTCTTTTCTTAAGTTAGTGGTTGAAATTATTTCTTATTTCTCATTTAGTTTTTTTTTCCTTTTACATCACTGAGGACTTTTCTCAAAATAAAACATTTAATATTTTCTTTTCAAAGAAGGTGGAAAATGTTTGGTTAGTTTGTTTTTGCCCCACTCCCTACATCCACCTGAAGCCACATACAGCCTCGAGTGCCCATCCGTAGGGTATGGTGTGGCTTCTGGAACTGGAGTGCTGTCCAATGTGGCTCTGTCCTTTTGGGAGCCCTGTGGCCAGCCTTGACTTTTTAACATCCCTCCTGTTTATGGCTGCACATTGGAACGCTCTCTGTGAACAGTGGTTTTCTCTGCACTGACGGTGACTTGTGCACATCAACTGACAAGTTCGAAGGAGTTAGTAATCCTTTACAGTGGCCCAGCCACCAGCAGGCTTCATGTTGTTGTTTTGTTTTTTTTTTTTTTTTAATATTTTATTTATTTATTTATTTATTTTTAGAGGAGAAGGGTAGGAAAGAGAGAGAGGGAGAGAAATATCAATGTATGGTTGCCTCTCATGTGTCCCCTGCTGGGAACTGGCCTGCAACCCAGGCATGTGCCCTGGCTGGGAATCGAACCTGGATCGTTTGGTTCGCAGGCCCGCGCTCATTCCACTGAGCTACACCAGCCAGGGGATTTCATGTTTGAGCAGAGTCACCATCTTTGTTCAGTAAGATTCCTGCAGGTGTTTTCCGATACCATATTGCATTTTGCCCTTTTTATGGAAAGTAGGTGAAAACAGAAACCTGTGGTGCTGACGCTGAAGTACAAGCTTCATAAACTTACATCCCTTCTGTCAAGGGTGACAGCCGAGTGTCTCCCAAAAGCAATTCATCATTAGCCCCAGTTGTGGGCTTACTTCACTTAACTGGTGGCTAACTTGTGAAGGAAAAGAACCGATCCAAGAACAATGAACTACATGGTTAAACACTGAGTCTGAAAGTCAAAGTACAGTTTAGAATTTTGATATCTTATTTTTTCCTTCCTGGGAATGGAATCCTCCTTATAATACAGGTTTATCATTTGACCCGCAGACACATGACAGATCCCCAGGAATGAATTTAAATGCCAAGTACGTATTCGTATCAAGACCCAAATACAACATGTACTTTGCACTAAATATGTATAATACTTTTTTTTCTTCTAACCCCTCTTGCTTGGGCTTAGCCTTGCTGACAACACCCTCTGGGATACAGATCAGTGACCGCACGTTGTTTGTTGTTTGCTGTCACTGTAGGTGCCCTCAGCCCCAGAGCAAGGTGTGGAAGCCACTACCGTTAGGTGTTGCATGTTGGGCTGTTTCTCTGTGGTCTTTACCTCTTCTCTGCTTGTAGACTTGGCTAACCAGTCTTCTAGTCAGGGGTCAGAAGCTTTCATTTTTCCTTTCCTCGGGGATATTTCCACATTCTCTACAAGGGTGTTCCTTGGACATCTTCCTAAGTAAGCCTGTCTGTCCTATAAACTTCTGAAAAGAATCAGGAAAAAAACCTGAAGGCTAGAAGCTGCAAGGGCCATTTTTACACAGGTGCTTTGCGCAGCGTTGCACGTTGGGCCATCAAAAACATTGTTCTTAGGTGGCCTGGCATGTTCTTTGCACATCTGGCCTCTGGGTTCTCTAGACTGTTCCAAGCAGGATTTTTGCCAAGGTGAAAATGACATCTTGCATGCTGTGATACTTTCCAAAGAAACCGGGGCTTTCGATTCATTTCACTATAAAACAGTCAGATTTCATTGTCTTGGGTGCCCTCTGTGAGTTTTATCAAGGGTTTTTTCTTGGTAAAGGTCATGTAAGAGTAATGAAAAAGATTACCATAAAGCTGCCTGTCTCTGATTTCTGTAAGATTATTGTTGTCTTATGAACTCATTATCTATTTTTCCAGACTATACCCTGAAGATTCTAATGGAACTTTTTTAAGAGTTTCTGGTCAGAATTATCTTTATGAGGAATTCTGCTTGGCCTAAGTATCTGCCACATGTCTTTCTTTCTTTTTCTTTTCCAAGCATCTGTCTTATAAACCAAATGTATATTGTTTGTTTTTCATTAGCCTGCTGTTACACAACCTGGCTTGATCACTAAGTAGCTCATCAAGGTGTTCGTTCTGTTATATTCTTCAGACAATTTATATTATTTAAGACAGAAGTAGGCATTGGACCATAGCTTCCACTCTTCCACTTTGTTCTCCATTTCTCCTATACTAAGATGAGCATATTAATATTTTTCTTATTGTTCTAATTGAGAGTATCCAAGATTATACATGAGTTTTGTAGGCAGCAAAAAGTGACCCTCAAGATGGTCACACAAGAAACCCTTGTAACTTACCGCAAGATATATTCTCCATTCATTAATAATTTAGGTTTTCGTGTATTACCAAGCTTTTGTTCATTTTATTTCATCTCTTCATCAGGGACCTCATTCCAGAAGGGAAAAACAGAGATATAAACAGATGAGCTGCAATACATACACCATGCTACATTGCATAAGTATAAACAAAGTATTTGAAGAATCTGAAAGGTGGAAATATTCATGTCACCTGGGGGACTCAGAAAAGTTGGATCAAGGGACCCTTTCTTGATTTCTTTATTTGTTTATTGTTTTTAGTATGTAGTCTTGAAGAAGAAAAACATAGTGGCATTGGGAAGATGAAGATGCAAGAGAGTTCTTCCCCTTGGCTCAAGAATTAGGGAGGATTAGGGAGAGTGAAGTTTTCAGGCTAAGAGGAGACAGTTGAGGCACTTCTTCCTGGTATAAATGTGCTCAGTAAAGCAGGTAGCTGTTTGCTGCAGCAACAGGGGCCAAACTGGGGATCTTGAGAAGACCTGCAGTAACCTGTGGGAAGTGCGGAGCCGGGTAGCCGTGGAGAAAAGTCTACATCAGTAGTAACGAGCACCCACAGAAGAGAAGGAAGTGGAGTAGAGCCTGTGCTCCTAGGGAGGTAGCGTTTTCCCTCCTTCATTGTCAGGACAGAACTGAGGAGAAGGCTGGTTGCGGCCCAGAGTGCGAACTGGCAAGGCAGGAGAGCGTGGGAGGAGGTCCAGGGGCTGAGGGCTTCTCGTGAGCGCTTGCCTGTGGGTAGAGAGAGTAGGGCCTGACGTGTCCACACGGGAGACACAAGGAATTCCCACCCGCCCCCCACCCGCGGCTCCCTCCCTTACCTGGATCACTGCCTGGGATAGCGCCGGAACCCCAGCCTTGCCCCCCGGCCCATCTGTCTCCCCAAGCTGCCTTTACCACTGGCTCTCCCTATGATGGCAACAGCTGCTCCTTTTCTTTCAGCCAACAAAGACTGTGTGGCATGAGGAAATACAGAGCTTTTATTTTGTGGTACGATGTGGTTTTTTACTCTTGTATGGATTTAGCTTCTCATTTATATATTTTCCCTTTCACATGACACTAAGTTTAAATGTTTAAACATTTCCCCCCTCCGGTAGCCAAAAAGAAAGCAAAGCAACAGCTAATATCATAATAAATTAGTGTCTAGCTACAGGAGATAAGCTTCGATGCAATGTGGCCATAAAGTACGGCTCCCGGACTTAGGGGAGAAGCAATAAACTTTTATAAATAAAAGAATTTTAAAATACTCCTGGCAGTATAAATAAGGGTAAAATATAACCTGTAACTGGCAACACACAGCCAACACCAGCGCTACTTGAGAAGGAAAACTATGAACTAAAATAAGGAAATGTTTGCAGCTTTTTGGTGTTGTTACCTTGCACCCTAGGTGGGCCAGCTGGAGAACGCACAGTGAGAAGCTTTTGACTCACCTTCGCAAATTTTATATCAGTTACGTGTCTGGACACCTTTTGATTTGCTGAAGACCTGTGATAATCACCAAGGAGAGCCAGGGGTACTGATGCCACTAGTGAGAGAATTCTCAATGAATGTTAAGGTGTTAGAGAGAACACCTTCCAAAGCGGGGAGAGGGGGCACACGAGACTGTCCCACGGGCCGGTTTATGGGGGAGCTGGCACAGCTCAGGGCTGACTTGACTCTCAGCCTTGCTCTGCAGCAGATCTTTAAAGCAATTCGAAGTCCCCCAGATGTCCATCTCGGGTTTCACTGGATTTTCAACTCAGGAGACACTTGAGCAAAAGCTTTAAAAAAAAAAATACAGTGGCATTTTAATGAGCAGTGCTTTGGTTTGAAAGACTATTGAAATAATGAGCTATTCCTCTAGAAAATTAAGGAGCAATCAAGGGAATGAATACCTCTTATCTCTTCTCTCCCTCTCTGTCTCTGTCTCTGTCTCTTTCTGTCTCTCTGTCTCTCTCTCTCTCTCTCTCTCTCTCTCTCTCTCTCAAATCAGAAGTGATAATAAAGGGGAAATGGAATGCTGTTAATAGGATGAAATCGGAATTTCTCAGTGCTCTCCCTCAATAAAGTTGTATTTCCCCAGTCTCTGTAATCACAGGCCAACTGTGTTTGTCCCTGGGAAGCAGGTCAGATGTGATCTCTCCCCTCCAGGACCTGCAGGCCTTGGTAGCACGGCGTGAGTTACGCCTGGCAGCATGGAGTGAGTGTGGGAGGCTTGGTTCAGTAAGCTCGGTTTAGAAGGTGGTAGACCTGGCCTTTCAGAGACAGGAAATAAAGGAGTTGAGGTGGCGAAGGGAAGTAGAATGAATGTTAGTAGGGCTTCGATTGTGGAAAGCCTTAAATGCCATTTTAAAGAGCTTGGAATATAGTGTGTAGAGACTAGGAAGCCATAGAAAAGAGACATGATCTGTGTTTTAAATTCGTTTTATAAAGGGAAACCTCTGTTGGCAGTAAAGAGATGATAGATGATGAGGCCTCTAGGGAAACAGCAGAGGGAATGTGTGGCCCTCCGTTTATCATTTGCTCAGCCTGGTGCTGTCTGAAGTTGGATCTGGTTTTGCTGGATTGTGCAGAGAAAGGACAAGCTTACAAAGAAGTTTATTTCTCAAGTTTCATTTCACTACTTAGTAGCCATGTGTTATTGGGCAAGGAACTTGAACTCTTGTCTCATCTTTCCCATCTGCAAAATGGGAATAACAGCAGAGTCTTCTGCCTGCAGTAGTAATAAGTTTAACTGAAATGTTAAGCTAATCTATATGTGTAGCCCTTAGAAGCATGCCTAGTGTGTGGTACATGCTGAATGTTGTCTCATTTCACTTTTACTGTCTGTCAGTTCATTGATGTACTTGTTTGTTCATTTAAACTATGTGAAGACAGCCAGTTTTAAGACAGTCCAGGCTAATTTGCTACAGATTGTCATTGATAAGTTTTGCTTGAAGCATTTCACTGCCATTATTTTTTTAACCTCCTTTTATTAATTCCTCTTGGGCCAAAAACGTCCAGCAGGAAATAAGAGGGTGAAGCCTATAAATTAAAACAGCTACTTCCCCTCGGTGTGAAGTATGAACAGAAAATTTTGTGAAGAATGATGCTGTATGGTGGTCCTTGGTGTCAGAGGGTGACAGGGGGCAGGGCAAGTGTTGAGGCAAGCCCCAGTGCTGGAAAAATTGGGCGGTCTTCTTTTACACTGCAGTCTGGTTCTGTTACTTTGATAAACAGGTTCTGAAATCCCAGAACATGGTGTGAACCACATTTGAATATGATTGCAGAAACACCTTCAAAAATCCCCAGTATAAAATTTTAATCACCTATGCCGTTGCTTCCCTCCTTGTGAAAATAACTTTGAAATGAGTGTACCATGTTCTTAAATTGGAACAATACTTCTGTCTCCCATGAATATAATAAAAAGTATTATGAGTATTTTCATTGAAGGTATAGTTTATTATATGAATATATGACATACGTATATTTGTGTTTATTACACAAGTAACTGCAAGCTCAGATGTTCGCACTCAGAACAAAGCTCTGGTAAGGGCTCGTCCCTTCCTTTCTCCCTGTGCAGACTGAGCTCTCTATTCCTTCGCAACGTTAGGGCTTTGTGAAACAGGAAATGGGTCCCATTAGGTTATAGGGAGAATTTATAGGATTTGGAGAGAAAAACTAAATATCCTGAAACATTTTGCCTTTGAAGAGCTGGGAAAGCAGTTCTGGACAGAGAGAGACTAATACAGCTGCTCTGTGTAACAGAGGTGAACAAAGCTTTTCTTGACACTAAAGGTTTGTATTGTGCCTGAATGTGAACTCTTCATTGATGGAAGGGGTTTTTATTTGATCCGTCAAGATTACCAAGCTGTATGTCACCATTCCCAGCAAAAATACAGCGTCATGAAATAATGATTAAAGTTACAGAAGCCAATTCATGGAGTGGCAGGAGATTATAGATGCTGCATTTTCTCCTGTTGGTTACTGGGAATTAGGTTTCAGTAGCATTGAGGATTTCTGAAAGAATACCCATAAATTATTTAAATTATATTCCCCAACTCTCTCCTGGATTTTTGGCCAAGCAGTTTGGACGGGTTCATAAATTAGGGCAACGTTGCTTCTTAATAAGATAACTTACTGAAAATGTTTTTGCAGGATCCTGCTTGTGTGGTCAGAGTGATAAGCAAAGGTTGTAAAGGACTAGGTGACTGGTGGTCTGGTCCTAAGCCTGTAGGGAACACATGTGTGACTTCAAGCAAGTAGCTTGCTCTGCCCGATCATGTTTGTCCCATCTCCCTTGAGGGGCTTTTGGGAGAATTCAATGAGTGGAGGTACATGAGAACCTCTTGAAGCAGAAGAGGCACTAAAAATAACTAAATGTCGTTGCTGAACATCCTTAACATGGAACAAATGGGCATTTTGTTTGTGTGTTTGATTTCACAGGGAACGAGGGAAACTCTCAGTCGTCACTGCGTCACCCTCGGCGATGCTCTTCGGAAGGAGAACGACTTTGCTCTTATAATTGACGGGAAAACCCTCAAGTATGCCTTAACTTTCGGAGTACGGCATTATTTCCTGGACTTAGCTTTGTCATGCAAAGCCGTTATTTGCTGCAGGTAAGTTTTCCTGAATATTGTCCAATTTTGGTAGAGAGTGACTTTATCCTAAGTTCACTGACTCGGAACGTTATTCTACCCAGAATTTGTTCACGTCAGCTTATTCATTAGTAACTCAGACTCAAGGTTCCCAAACTGAGGTAGAGTTCTACTGCTCACGGTTACAATTGGCAGGATTCTTGTTATTTTCTTTGTTTATAGTCCATTTTTTACCTGCATTCCCAACTGGTGTTATTTCTGTAAGGTTCTGTGTTCTGCACCTAAATCTCTCGCCCTGCTGCCAGGGCTTGTGTTGGGGAATGACGAGAAGGGAGGCACGCACTGAATCATTTTCCAAGCAGTGGAACATTTTCCTGAAGGCTCAGCTCTTTGGAAAATAATTATTGACTGTACAGTCCTTTAATTTATAATATCGCCCTCTAACTTACAATATTGCCTACATCCTCAAATAAAATCTGTTCTCAGTTATCGAGTCATCATGCATAGAATTGTATTTTTGTAAACCATCTGGTCCTTTCTGAACTTCTTGTCAAAGACTCTTGCCCATCTCTTTTTCTAAACTGTTTAAACTATGTCTTCCTAAAATTTAGGTAAATTCATGACTGGGCCCAGTCCCTTCCCGTCTGGTCACCATGGTACCTAAGGATGTTCCTCTTCAGCATCCAGGCACCGAATCTGGCCCACTAGCTGGTCAGACAAGGGCCAGAGTAGCAGTCTCTTCAATTCCTCTCCCTTCTTCCAGGAGATGAACCATTAGCTTCTGAAGAATTTCTTAGAATCTGTGCTTTTAGTTTGCTCTTTAAAACTGTACTGTTTGTTTTTATTATTTTATTTAAAATGTATTTATTTTAAAAAGAATGTTATGATTCTTAAACCTTTTTTTTTGTCCAGGCTTAGTCACTAAACATTCTGTGTATAATAATACTGTCTCCAAACTTACACGCCATGCCATGGAGCTATTTCCCAAATTTCAACTGAAATATACTCTGTGAACTATAGTTTAAATCATACTTAATAAGTACCCTTTATAAGCACCATTTCAGCCTATAAAATTGCATCATAATCACAGAATTGAGTTGCTTTTTATTCTCAGTCGCATGTATTAATAAAAAAAAAACATTACTATAAAGCTTCTGGAAAAAATATTGCACAGATAATTAATGTTAGTGATAATTAGGCTTTCTTGCTTAATCATGAAGAAAGAATTAGAAATTATTTTATCTTCGCTATGTCATTTTCACTTTGGTATCCTCATGCATTTTATTTTATTTTATCTTTACCCAAGGGCATGATTATTGATTTGAGAGAGAAGGGAAGGGAGGGAGAGAGGGCGAGTGAAACATCGATGGGAGAGGCAAACACTGATAGGTCGCCTGTGGCACGTGTCCTGCCTGGGATCAAACCACAGGGGCCTTTTGGATTACGGGTCGATGCTCCAACCAACTGAGCCACACCGGCCAGGGCCTCATGCTTTTTAAAACATGTGTTTCCAGTAACTTTTCTTGGTTCCTTGCTAATCTCTAGGAGCCTTAGTAATGTGCAACCCTGACATTCTTCATCAGGATGACATTGTGCCAGACTTGGTTGTTTAATCATTGTCACTAATGGGATCACAAGGATCAAGAAAAATTTTCTCAAAAACACATTAAGTGATATGACTGCTGGCATCTGTGTGGAAACAAAACAGAGCCCAGAGCTATTTAGATAAAAGGACTAGTTCCCTTGAGTCCGCAGCATCCTCCCTGTGCCTACTGCGTGCTGGACATGGATGGTGCACACACAAGATGAATAAGATCTCCCGCCTGCTCTCCTTCCGGTATCTTTCTTTCTGTTCAAGTAGAAAGAATCACAATTGGTTTGAAAGATGTGGGAGGCCGGTGTTCAAAATGCAGTCCCAGCAGCTGAGCC
Organism: Glossophaga mutica; assembly: GCA_039655065.1. Lineage (NCBI taxonomy): Eukaryota > Metazoa > Chordata > Mammalia > Chiroptera > Phyllostomidae > Glossophaga > Glossophaga mutica. Next base: position 201,775,579 of record CM077303.1, read on the forward strand.
TCATTCTTACAGCATTGCTTAACACAGTACCTCCCACCATTCTTCAGAAAGTTGAGCCACAAATTAAACAATAGCAGAGGGAGAGAAAAACTAGCAAGCAGCGTCAAGGGAGGGAAAGTATGTTCTGTGCTTGTGAAATTGCCTCCCGAGATCCCTGTTCTGGACGCTCACGAGTCACATGGACCTCGGGGCTCCCCCAGGTCCCCAGGAGGGACTCACACCCTGCCGCGCACGTGCAGCTCAGCTCTGCAGCCCAGCTTATAAAGATGTGTGTGGCCCCTCCCTCCCTCCATCCTGCTTTGTGTGCGTTGGAGGACCACAAAGGGCCCTGTGTGGACACTGAGGTTTATTTAGAGTTTTAGGCTTGCTTTCTCGTTTTGCTTTTTTTTTTTTTTTTAAGTGAAATCTCTTTCCTCAGCTTTTTTTCTTCTAATGGTCTTCATACTCTCTCTTTTCCCATAAGGACTGTGGTTCAGCTTCCGGTCTGGCTTTGAGAATTCATCTAAGCCCGTAATTACATCAGTGCCCCTGCCCAATCTATGTCTCTGCACCTCCTTGGCCTGGTGCCTCCTGGCGTTTAACTGTTGGCACAGACCATCTTCGTGTCATTGAGCTTACTGACCTCGAAGTGTAATCTCCACAATAATCCTCCTCCCCCTGGGCAGGCGTAGGTGAGAAATTCTGTGGCTCACTCTTTCCCGTGACACACAAGTGTCACTCCTGGGTTTTTAGATGATTACCATCTCCCAGCCTCAGGAAATTCTCTATTTTACTTCATTATAAGAGATGCTCCCGATAAATACTGAAGATTATCTCAAAATATAATACAGTACTGTTTCCCAAATTCATTTATGTTCCCTCTACCCGATGGGCTTTCCCTCAGACTTCTTTCTGATCTATTCCTTGTCCGTCTGTGCAGGAAGACAGTGGAGGGAAGGCCTTCCAGTAATCGGTAAGGGGGCCCTCCACACTAGTGACATCTTTCAGCATTACGTCAGCCTCTTCCTGCCCTGCCATTATCAGCATAAAGGGCAGAAGGCAGTTTTTAGTGTTCGCCTAATTGACACAGTTATGAAAGATGAGCGTTTTCCCTGAGGAGTCTGCAGTGGAATTGAAAGAAACAGTTGTTCTCCCTCGTAGTCACGAAGTCTCTCACCACCATTTTCTGAAGGGAATATTCAGAGACAGAAATAAGGCCCACGCCCCCAAATTATTCAGGGCTTTGGAGTCCTGGTTTTGGTTTACAAAGGGAAGGTTGCATGTTATTCCTCAAATATTTTTTTTTTTTTTGGAGTATGTAAAATTTAAGAAGTAAAATGAAATCTGGTTTTATCAGTCTGTCGGGTGCTGTATGTTCATGACAGCCACGCAGCTTTCTTTTTCACCTCTGCGCACGTTTACCTGTGTAACCTGAGTAGTTTAATGGAAAACATGCATCTCGTGTTGGGGCAGTTTCTGATCCCTTTTCCTGATAATAAACATAAACTACGCCTTGTGGGCCTCCTCCCTCTGTTCTCTTCCTCAAGTGCACCGATTCTTATCATTGGGTGCGATCACAGATGCTTTTGAAGAACAAATGAAAGCTACAGACCATCTCCTCCAGAGTAGACACATGCCCGCCCACGAATGTGTAATAGTAAATGCACCACTTTAGGGGTTTCACAGACTCCCTGAGACTCCTCGGACAGGTAGAGGAGGAAAAGGGCTCACTGCAAGAGTCGTGGAAATTTGTGTATACGGTAACATCAAGAGCTAATCTGCAAAGTAACTATCAGAAAATAATTTTTCTTCTCCATTACCGATATTTTATGCCCTAAGTTCTTACAGCTTACATTATTGGTGTCCTGACATCTTAGCTGGCGATTCCCAAAATTCTGATTCTAATGCACCCTCTCTGGCACTGCCGATACCTAACGGTACCTCTCGGGCCTTGGTTTTGTGACCCGTGAAATGTGGAGCTTGGCATATAGCTGCCATGCAAGTCCTCCAGGGAGCCTGGTGTCTGAAGCAGCCGAGAGTGGAGCTTCTCTGGCTTGGAGAGGTGGGGAGCCCTGCGCACACGCGTGCTTCCTGGGTCGCCTCCCTCCAGCACAGGAGCCAGAAGATTTCTCTGAACACTTTCTTTCTTTCTTTCTTCCTTTTTTTTTTTTTTTTTTGGATGAGCCACACTTCTGTTGGCCACTCTGTTCTGGGAAGACTGTCTACTGCTTGGATTAACTTAATTTGGGGAAGCATCTGTTCCCCCTCTCTTAATATTCCCTCCAGAAGGGAGTGGGGACGCTACAGTGAAGAATTGCCGTGTGTTAAATGACATGTGGTTTCTGAGCTCCTCGTCAGTTCACATAACCCAGCCTTTCAAAGAATTTTACATTTTTTTCTGTAGTTGTCAGTTTAGTTTAAACCTATAGTGAAACTTATGTTCTGTGACAGTCGGTTGAAAATTGGCCTAGAGCCTCCGGCTTTTAGACTGTCTCGTAATCACTGTTCTTCTACATAATTTATGTACTCATGTCTTCTGAAAATCAGGAGTTAAATCGGAGTGAGCATTTTTCCCTACTTGCAACATCTCTAATCAAAGTTTAACCCTCGTTTAGGCGATTTCCCCACAGTGCATAAAAAAACACTTGACCTCAGCGAGCGTCGTCACTCAGGAGCAGCATTCCAGGCAGAACCTTTCACCTCAGTCCCGTCAAGGGACCCTCCAAGAAGAGGTCTGAGGGGACACGTTGCATACTTTCTATCATAGCGCGTGTGCATTAAGAGTTTCTTTACTTCTTGAATCTACTTCTTAAATGTTTTGAGATTGTTTTAAACTTTAAGGAGTTCTCTGAATAAATGTGCTAGTTCAAGAAAGAGTCATCATAAAGCACAAATGATGCTAATAAATGTTTAACAGACATTCCTTTAAATTAAAAAAAAAAAAGCTTGAGAACATCATTGGATGCCAAAGCAGATGTTTGGCTTTGAGAAAACTCTCAAACTATTAACGAATGTCAACCGTATACTTGCTTCCAAGATAATATGAATAAATGTTGGAACTGTTGAGAGAGTATTTCTTTTACACATGGCTAAAAGAGGACATAGAGAATACATTTTATGATTTCTTAAAATGCCCATATTTTTCTTTAACATAACATAACATTAAGTTGCTCAGCCCTGTCGATCTTACCTGCTATTCTACCTCTGCTGAGTGATGTTAAAGGACCTGCATGGTATACAGTTAGGGTGGACACCACCGGGGAAGTTTGTATTTGACAGCAACTTATCTGAAATAATGACAAATCTCAATGCTGTAGAATCTCACTGTCATTGGATATTACATAGTTTTAGAAGTGACTCGATTAGGATGGACCATCATGACCAACACAATCACACACACTCTCACTCACACACACCAGAACTTCAGATTATATAAACGTTCTGATAGCGTAAACCTGTACTGGAAAGTGCGTGACGTGTAAGTGTGCAGGTCAGTGAATGTTCACAAAGTGAACACACTCCTGTATTGAGCAGCCAAAACTGCCGAGAGCCCAGAAGCCCCCTCATGCTCCTTTCACTTCCGACTCTCCCCGGAGTAACAGCTATCTCTTTCCATCACCAGCCTCTAAATGATATGTTATTCAGTTCAGCCTTTTTCTGGTGTGTGTCTTCCTAACTTGGAATAAGTGTATAGATCTTCTATAACTGCTTTCCAATTTTTGATGATTCTTTCCTGTTCAACAATTGTACACACAGACCTCTGCAGCTTTCCAGGAAAGGCCTCCCAGAAGCTTCACATAAATCCATACACCAGCACTCTGATGCCCCAGTCAAATGCAAATCCACCTAATGGATCACTTACAGTTCCCCTTCGCTTCTTCAGTGATAGAATGAAAGGGCTTCGTTTTCCGGTTTGCTGAGGATGTGATATACGGAGCCTGCCACATTTCTCTGATCTGTCAGTCTGCTGACCCGACAGTGAGGGAAAGGGAAATATTGAGTCAGTTTGGAGTTTCGGGCTCTCCTTAAACCTATGATGATTCCTAGTGATAACCATCGATTTAGTAAAGCTGTCTGAGCCAGCCCAAATTAGGGCAAGTTAAAGGCTTAGTGTCTGGGGCCAGGCTAGCATTCCAGGAGCCAAGACCAGGTGGGATGTGGGCCGTGGCTGTCTAACAGCTGCAGGCCATGGAGTAAAGGGAGAGGAGAGACAGCATCCCGGGGCGGAGATGATCTTGGAGAACAAAAGGCGTATCACCATGGGATCGGACAGAGAGACAAGTAATGGACATAAATGAGAAGCTTCAAGTTCGGGCGTGAAAGAGGAGGTGATTCCAGGTCACATTCTCTCAGAGTGGGGCAGTATTTTATAGAGCAAAGATGGGCAAGCCTTCTCTGTGAAGGGATAGATAATAAATATTTTAGACTTTGTAGGCAATACGGATTCTGTCACAGCTACTCAACTCTGCCATTGTAGCGTGAACTGATGGAGAAAACAGGCCGCTGCCTGGATTTGGCCCTGGGGCCACGGTCAGCCAGCCAGTCCCTGCTGTGGAGTGTCTGTGGCTAAGGAATGAGTGCGGAGGGAGTTGGTTCTGACAGGCTTACCTAGAATATTGATGGAGTTTGTTCCAAGTGCCCTCACCAGTAATTTCCAGACTCTTTTCTTGAAAATGGGGGCCCTTCCCCATCTCACCTGGCACCTTTCCCTTTCTCCATGCTTCCTCGAAAATGACCGACACTTTCTGTGGGGACAGCTGCCCAGCCCAGAGATGCCATCAAACTTCTCTGTGCTCTTGGATTCAAGATCACCCCCTAAAATGAGGACAGTTCCAGCAGTCAGTTTGTTTTTAAATGAGGTATCAATAAATATTTAGGTATCTCAGCAAGGAAAATAAGAGGAACCCAGGACCACAAACATCAGATCTTGCTTTATCACCAAAATGACCTCCCTCTGCCCTAGAAGTGACAGCAAGGTGTGACCAGGTAATGCCAGTGTAGGATCAGGCGGGAAGATGGGCAAGCTGGCCTTCGCCCGAAGCTGCGAGCACCCTGGAGTCTTAAACTGAAACAAGTTCTCGTATTTTTGACATTTAATTTTTCTCTTCATTCCCAGTCACTTGCTCTTCATTCCGCCTTGGGAGAACAATCTCAGGTAGTTATGTGTTCCCATCTTCCATAGTTTATTTGTATACATGTGGCTATCAAAAACATATAGTATTGTTATATGTGGTTGAATTAAGGAAGCCTTCAACATAAATTTTTGCTGCTTCGATTTTTCTACAATTTTAAGACCTGTCCATGTTACTAGATGTAGAACGACTTTGTTTATTTTCACTACCACTTACTATGTATGACCGTAATGCGTAGGCAGCATTGTATCTGTCCATTATGAGAGTGATGGCCACAGAGGTTGCCTCCGAATCTTCGCTGCCACAGAAAGTGTTGGAGTGAGTATCCTCTCGATGCACCCATGCGAGTGTTCTTCTAGCTTACACGCTCAGGAACGGGAGTGCTTGGCTGTGGGCTACGTGCGTATTTCATTTCGATCAGAATTGCCACACCGCTCCCAAACAGCTGCACTAGCGTGTCCTCCCAGATCCATGTAGGAGGGTGGCTTTTCCCTACCTCACCCCAAACTCAGCATTCCTGAATTTATGACTTTGCCGATTTGATGGGTGAAAAGTGGCCCCTTGTTGTTTTGATTTTCATTTCTCTGAAGACGAGGGAGATTGAGCATCTCTTCACAGAACTGTGCGCCTCTCTTAGATTTCTACTTGGGGTTCATTCATTCTTTCTTTCCTTCATTCATTCAACACATGTTTTCCGAACACTCACTATGTGCCAGGCACCTTTGAAGGTGCCATAAATAGAGCAGTGAACAAGAGGAAAAAGTAGCTCTTGCCTTCATGTTGTAACTATTATTCAGTAAAATAAATACATACACATTCAAAAGGTAGTCACTGCCGTGTGTGAGTTGACAATCGATTTATTATGTATCAGACAGACTTCTATGAAGTGAATGGTGACAGTAGCTGTGGGAAAAGGCTGCATACTGAAGGGGGACAAGGACACAGAACTTTAGGTTGGGTTTCCTTATAGTACTTTCCTGCTTACGTACAAGAATTCCTCGTGTGTTCTGGATAGTGATTCTTTGTTGATCGTAGACATGGCAAAAATCTTCTGTTCTGGCTCCCTTCCTAATTCTGCCTGTGGTGTTCTTCCTTGACTAAAAATCATTGACTCTGAGATAATCAAATTTCATTAATATTTTCCTTTATGGTTTGTGCTTCTTGAACACCAAAAACATCCCACTCGCAAAGATATTCTATTTTTTTCTTCTGTTAATTTCAGAGCTTTCTGTTTTCCATGTAGGTCTCACATTCATATTAGAAGTCTATTTTTATGTATCGTATGAAAGAGAGAGGTCCGGCGTTTTTCATTCCCACATAGTGAACGAGCTCTCCCAGTGCCGCTCACTGAACAGCCCCCCATTCCCTGGACTGGGGTGCCGTGTGCTCAAGCACCCAGGCTCTGAGGCCAGACTTCCAGAATCTCACTGCAGGCTGCACCACTTACTACCTGAGCAACACATGGCCTAATGTCTTCATCTTTGAAATAGAGATAAAAATAATTGTTATTATAAAGTCGTGAGCAATAAATGGGTTAATATATGTATTCAATGCATTGGCAGCTATTCTTAAAAATTGTTATTCTTAGAAACACTATCAGATTTTCTCTCATGTGGCCTACTTGAGTATTTCTGGTAAGAGGAATACTGTCATACACAAAGATTTCTTTCTGAGCATTATGGCCTCTCCTGCGTCCTAAACTCTATTTTGTCTAGTATTAAAATCACTAACCTGGCATTCCTTTGTTTCACATGTGCCTTGTCTTTTTTTCTCTCCCAAGTGCTTATATTCAATCCTTCTGTTTAGTATAGTGGCTAAGGATGGTGTCTCTGAATGCCCACTGGTTAGGGCTGAGTCCTGACTTTACCGCTCACTTGCTGTTTTGCCATAAGCACTATAATCTTCCAGTTCCTCAGTGTCTTCATTTGTAAAATGACAACATTAGGGACTTGCCAACATGAGGGACACATAGACTTTTCCTGAGAATTGAAGAGCTTAGAACACAGTGATCAAATAAACGTTGTCTTACGTATATTAGCTATTATTATAAAGCGCATCTCTTTTGGATGCCATTTTCCTGGTCCTCTTTGTTTTTAATTCAACCTAAGACCCTGTCTTTCAATCAATGAATTTAACCCATGTATATTTATTGTAATTATTGCTATCTTAGGCCTTGTTTCTCCTACCTTATTTTCTGTTTTTCATTTACTATGCTTTTTGTTGGTTTTTTTTTCTTCCCTCTATTTTCCACACTGTCTAAATCAGATTTTCTGCTGCCGGTTTGAAAGCTTTACAATCTGCATCAATCTATGTCTGGTTATTTCTATAGTTTTGATAACCGTATTTACTTATTATCTGTGTTACTATGTCTTCCTTTCCCTGCCCATCCAAAGGTATTAAAGTAATTTTGTGTCTTCATCAAGTGTCAGATTGCATTTCTTTGTAAGTAACCTGCTTTTTCTCTCTCGAAGCTTTTAGAAATTTTTCTTAACCTTAATTTAACCATAAGCAGATGCCTTTATCTTACATTCCTTTCTGGCGCTGTATGAGTCCTTTCGATCTAAAGACATGTCTTTGTTTAAGCCTGAGCAATTATCATTCATTCTTTTCATTGTGACCCTTTTCATTGTGATCCTTTCTCTTCTTGGACTCACATTATATATATGCAGTCATCTCTATTCCTCCATATCTTTTCATTTTTCTCACAATCTTTTCTTTAATTTCCTGCTCTCTTTTGGAACAGTTTATTTATTTGAACTTTTTTTATTGTTGTTCAGTTACAGTTGTCTCCCCTTTTCCCCGTTGCTTGCCCTACCCCGTGCTCACAACTCCCACAGTCAATCCCCCCCATTGTCCGTGCCCATGGGTCCTCTATTCCTGTTCCTCTTCTTGCCCCTTCCCCTTTTTCTCCCCATTCTCCCCCACTCCCTCCCTTCTGATTACTGTCAGTTTGTTCTTTATTTCCAAGTCCCTGGTTCTATTTGAACTTCTACGCTCTAGCATATTCACTACTCACTTTAGTATTGGCTTCTTTCTTTTAGCAGTTGTTTTCATGTGACTTATTACTCAGTTGGTTCTATCTTTCATTATCTTTCCAAGGTTTTTTAAATCACACTTCTCTTAAACTCTTCTAATATATATTTTTACTAGTTCTACTTTCTTATAAGTCATTTATTGCCTTTGTACTTATGATCTTCTCCTGTCTTGAAAGTTTTCCCTGTGAGACCATGTTTCCCCATTTGCCCAAATGAGAGAAAGGTAAAAGCTAGGTCCTAGCTTAGGTAAAGTTGAAGACAGGGCTGACTCTGAGCTCAGTGAAGCTCTGGTTTCCTCTACTTCTTTACCCACCACAGCTCGTGTTAGAGGCAGCCACATTCTGAGAGAATTGAGGCAACTTTCAAGTGTCTGTCAGCACACGCATGTCATTGGAACCCATCCCTGGCTGGCTGCATGCCCTGAGGTTGCCCAGAAACCTCTGATTTTCCCATTTCAAGGCATGATGGAAATCTTCCTAGGGTCTTAGATTTAGGGCTTTGGGGATACTCCTGGAACTGGTATGTTATTTTTCCATCATGTTATTTTGGGGGACTTTCTGTTTTCACAGCTCCAAACCTAAGCCAAAGTTTACAGTGATGATGAGAGAGGTGTCCCTTAGCCCCTTCCAGCCCAGTCTCATGGCCCCTCACACTGGTCAGCCTGGGCCTGCACCGGGCACCATGGGGAGTGAACAGTGCACCTGTTTGTTCATCACGGCCCCTGAAATACCGCTCTCCCTCTATGCCACTTATTCTAACAGGTGTCCGCCACTTCCTGTTTCCCCTCGCATCTGGTGCCTACACGCTGTGACGATCACACTCACCGTGACATGCAGAGGCCCCTGTCATCTGGCCCTAGTCCATTCTGAATATACCCCCTTCTGTGTGAAGTAGGAGTATGCTTTCTTCTCCACCTGATAAGTTTTCACTTCTTTCCATTCACGTGAGAAAGCCGGGAAAATTCAAACTCCTGGAGTGCAGTTCCTCCATTCTCCAGACACAGATTACACACGCTGCCCACTAACAGCGAACCGTCAGAAACGAATGAGTTATAAAGTTAGTGTCATGAGATGATGAGGTGAATTTCTTTTTCTTGCAAAATTTCCATTCAGTTCCACTACCATTTTTCTATTTGCTATGTGCTGTGTACAGTGCTAGGTTCCAGACAAACTAGATGATTGACATACATATTTTTAAAAAAGAAATAGCACAGTGGACAAATTGTTCTATGATATGAAAACTATAATAAAAATTTCTACTAGGAGGAGTTTTCTTTTTAATGCCGTTTATAATATGGCCAGTTAGTTATTCAGGTGCCTATGTACACATACACAAACACACACACTTTCATGCATATTCAACTATATACTGTCAATATGATCAATCACTATTTTACATGTTATCTGAACCAATGAAATGGAAAAGAGGAGTAGTTTACTTACAACAACCTAAACCCATAAGAGAGAAGTTTTGCATCTAAAATGCATTGCAAAAAGAAATCCTTTTTAAAGCTACTTTCCTTTTGTGTCCTGTGGAAAAGCCATCTGTATTTTATTTCCTTAGCCTCCATCCCTATGTTATGAGGCCCCTGATGCTTCTGGCAGCGCAGTACCCACAGATGCTGCCTCTGGAGGCAAGGGGAGCGCCCACTCTTCGTTCGCTGGAATAACACAATTCTCTGACCTAGAAATGGTGGGATGTTGCATTAGGTACCATATGCTAAGTATTGTTTTTAGGGTTTGTAAGTGGCTGTTTCCATTCCAGTAATAAACTGATGGCGGGTTTCTAGGAGGGTTGTGACCCTCCTAGAGGGTTGTGCAATTTTGGTACATGTAAGACAATTTTTTTGCCGTGTTTTAATTCCTCCTCAATTTAAAACTTTTTAAGAGCTTCACAAATTTCAGTTCAAAAAAGAATCAAGTAAGATCTTCTAAGTTTTTCTCTTAGGTTTTTCTCTCTCTTTTTGTAATTTCTTTATTAGTCAGCAGAATATGACTCAACAGGGAATGGACTGATATTCCCAAGGAGAAATCTTAGGAAGTTTGTTGGGAGGGAAAAGTACAGCAGATCCGCACACTAATGATCCTGATCTCTAAATAGTCCCCAGGAGCAGCCCTCAAGCTTAGTAAACACAGGGGCTCTGTCCACACCAAGTCACTATAAAAACACTTCAGGGTAATAAGGAATTACTGTATTCCTCCATGTTCTTTATTTTTTCTAGATTATTTTTCTTTTGTTTATTTATTTTTAGAGAAAGGGCAAAGGAGGGAGAAAGAGAGGGAGAGAAACATCAATGCGTGGTTGCCTTTCATGCATACCCCACACTGGGGACCTGGACCTCAACCTAGGCATGTGCCCTGACTGGGAATCGAACCAGTGACCCTTTGTTTTACAGGCCAGCTCTCAATCCACTGAGCCACACTAGCCAGGGCTAGATTCACCTTCTAAAGATAACTTTATAGTACCTTTTATGTTCACAGTGTAAGTTTTTGAGGTAAGATTGTATCATCAGCATAATTTTTACTTTAGAAGATATTTTAAGGTTATTAATCTAAAATACAATCTAGTAAGATAAATTATTGTACCCCTTTTGGCTACCTATAGAAAGTCCCTTAAAAATGTTCCTTATTATGTGTCTGTGTATATACTTGCATATATAATTTTTATCCATATTTCATTCAAAAAGGTGATTCATTTAGCTAATCTCATTAAAAGAGTGAAAAATGAGGCCCGTATAATTTGGGCCACTCTATATATTTTCTAGTTTAAGCGGTAAAAAACTTCCATTCGAATGGTACTACATTCTAATGTTCACAGGGCCATGAGAGTTACTACACAGCAAATAAGGAAAATAATGAATAACATGTGCAGAAACTACAGCCAAAATAATATCCGAAAAGCACATTGCGCTCAGTGCACTGCTAGGTTGTATCGCAAAGGACCACCCCCTGTTTGTGGAGCCACGGGGAAGAAAACCAGCCCTTTACAGCACATGCTGGGTACGTGGGCTTTGCTATGGAGGCTCTGACTCCTCCTGAAGAATAAAGAGCAACAGTAGAAGGGAAGAGAGCCGTGAATAATTTAAATCCTCATGCAGATCCTTGAGTGGTAAATAGATATATATGGGGTAGAAAACAGTGCTTGTATGGTGTTTCTGGGTTTTACATGGGTCATTATGGGTGTTTGTAAAATTAAGGTTTTAAATATTCTCAACCATGGGTGTGTGGCTTTGGACAGACATTTGGAAGAATTACCTTGCATGGTGAGGGTGTTTTAGATCAGCAATTTTCCACTAGTGTGCTGCAAGAATTTTTAAAACAGGCAGTACCTGGCTACTTGTCAAATTAAAAAAAAAGGACCGCCAACACAACAATACCTGTCTGGTACGAATAAATAAAAATTACACCTGCTTTTTTGTCAGATCGGCAAGAAATATATTTTTTGGTGTGCCGCAGGACTTTAGTAATTAGTTTGTGTGTGCCATGGAATGAAAAGGTTAAAAATCGCTGTTCTAGACTATTGTGGAAACTGTACAAAAGAAAAGAAAATAAATTCTAATGAGTGACGTACGTGACCTTTTATGAGGTAGGAACAAAGCAGTGGGAAGGAATACACTGTGGATAATTTTTAACATGAACTTGGAAAACTTTAATCGATGCTATTTCTTTTGCCCACTGTGAGCTCTCCTTGTCAAGGCCCAGTCATGTTCTAGCTCACCCATCTAATTTCTGTGTCCTCCAACATCATCAAGCACTGTGAATTATATAAAAAATCTCTAGGCCATGCTCATTTTTAATGACTTGTCATTTATTTTGCCATCTCGTAGCCCCTTTGTAGCAAGGAACAAGTTTTTAAATGGATGCTTTGAAAGCATAGAGGATCATTTTAACTGATTTCGGCTTGGGTACACGAAGCCCCCTTCAACCGCATGTCTTTCCTAAGGCATGCTGGCGGGTGCCTCCAACACACCACACCAGAGTGGGAAGAGTGCTTGTTAGTGCTCCCCCGCCCTTTGCTTCCTGGGCAGATGGCGTGTTTACTGGAAATCAATGGGTGCTTCTTCCCTAATCTCTTTATTCCTGTGCTGCTTCTTAAAGTCATCCTCCCTTACTTAAATGTGTCCTAAGTCTTCAAAATAATAATCTGGTCAAAACTGTTGCCAGGAAAACCAGGTATAATGTTCTAGAAAGACTTTTTGACTTGCTAAAACATTTGCTGTTGAGTCTAGGGTGGGCGATAGAATAAACATGGGTGAAGGGCAGCATGACATTCTGGTCTTCACTTTAATGAAAGCAGCTGTGGATGGTACCGCATGAGGGAGGCTCCTGCAACCAAAATATGCAGAATTTCAAATTGCAGACCCCAAGGCAGAGTAAGGTTCTTTGCCCTGCATCACACATATGTACATTTATATTCTGAGTTAACGTTTGAAGTAGCCATATTTTATTTTTTATGAATCCCCACTTAAATCTGACATCTATTTAGCATCCAGCTGCTATGTCACACCCTTCAGATAACAAGGTTCCCGCTGTGTCTTGAGTCTTCTTCCAACCCAGTTGTCTCCTTTAACTTGACAGCAGAAGCAGATGCCTCAGTGAGTAACAGGAGCGGTGTGGTTGGGGGATGTCTCTCATCTCCTCATCAGATTTTTTTTTTAAAGTAGACCTTGTTCTTGCCCCAGGTATTTGTATTCTGTTTTTAACACCTGAGTTCACCACACCCGCAAGACTTGGGGAAGATGTGCAGCCAGTTCTAATTTGGAGGGATTGAAACTTGCAGTGTCCAGCAGAGAAAGCAGTGGCTGGTCATGGTAGCCGTGAAGAAAGAAAATCAAGTTTAATCCAGCTCTTTTCTGATGCTTCTTTAAACTGCTTGTATTAGCTATGATATAGAAATGGCTCTTTTATGACGCGTTCACTTAGGAAACAAATACCACTGCTTTCCAGCTCCATTGATAGTACAACCTCACGTGTGTTTACATTATAAGACTGTTAAATTGTGAAGAAAATTTGATAAGTGTTTTCAAATGAGTCTCTCCTCTCATGCCCATTTCCCATTTGTTTTTTTTATTCCATTTAAGTTTTGACCTTTACTGAATGTCATCTATACTCCAGGTCTACAACATTGGCCTAGAGCTAGTGGGGTTACCAGTTTATTTAGCCTGTTAAGAAAAATTAAGTAAAATGTGAAAATGACATGAAAATTGCTTCAGAAATAAATGGGAGCTAACGGTCAAAAAGCCCATTCATGGGATGGGCTGATACTCATCTGTCCTGCTGTATTCACAGTTGTGTCGCTTCGCACGATTGCGAGACTCGGAAAGGAACTCCAAAGTAACACCTGAAAATGAGTCCTTCGTATAGCAAACTTTTACTGAGCACCTGTTTTGGATCAGCACTAGGTATACAAAATGAGGAGACTGGTTCACTCTGCACGCAGCTCAGAGCCTTAGGTGATGATTCTCAAAGTTGAGCTAAAGCCCAGAGCTGCTCTGGCTGAATGAAGCCTTTCTGAAGGGCCGTGGGGCCTCCTGAAAGTGCATATCTGCGCTAAATATCCTCTGCTAGGAATTTTTCCCAAATGGGAAATGAGCAAGATGTTGACTCTTTCAGAGTAATGATCTTCGTTTTTAAATAGAATAATAAATGATGTACCAGATGTTCCAGCAGATATTCTGAGACACCTACTCCACTTGATAAAAGAATTTAGCTCTGAATTATTTTTTCTTGTTCACAAATATTGTTTGATAGTTGTTTCTCAGTATTTAATTACTATCTTCCTAGTTTCCCAAGCCAGTTCACTGTTTGGTTTTCCTTTCTTTCTCCTAAATCGCCAAGATAGAGTACGTAATATATTCAGTGCAATGACGCACTCTGTCTTTGCACCCTTCTGTCGTTGGGTTTATTTAAAAGTCTGTGAGAAGTTGATCCAAAGTTAATACCAAGGATGATTTTAGTATGGGTTCTGCCATTCTCTGTTCCTGATCCACGTTTATGCAGAAGGTTGTTTGGTTCTAGTTGGCAGTCAGTCGCTTTGAAAGAAAATAGAGGAACATGAACTCCATAACCAGGCATTTGGTGTTTACTGTGGTTGATTGACCATGGTATCTGAGAACAGGTCACGAGGTTAGCCAATTCCCTACCGTTAATTTAAGCAGAGTTTTAAATAGTTTTAAATGTATATTACAGTGCCTGCGATCAGCTTTCAGTGGCTCAAAGCTTTTCATTTCCATAAATGGTATAGGCTTTAGTTAGTATTTGGACTGCTGTTCAACAGCCTGTCTGACTTTTTTCATTCAAAAGTGAAAACTTAGAAATGCTGATGTTGTTAGGAAGTAATGGAATTTCTGAACTCGAATGTTATTTCTCTAACAAGTTAATGCAAACTTGCTAAAATAACATAGTACTGGTAAACTAGTCCTGAACAAGGTGTCATCGTTTTGGTTTGCCTCCTAGAGGTTTGCTTCTAAGACTTCATTGTTATTTTTTTCCCTCGAAGTGGCATCCAGGTTAACAGAGGCCCAAACATGTGCAAACCTAAGACTTTTCCATAATGATTCTTCATAGAATTACATATTAATTTGGCTCTCCTGCTTCTTATGTCCTTCAAGACAATTGACATTTCAGAATGCCTTTTTTCCCCAGAAAACAGAGCTAATGGATCACTTGTTCTAATTGAAGGGTGTCTCCTCTTCAAAAATCTGAAGTCGTTGAGATGGTCAAGAAACAAGTCAAAGTCATAACGCTCGCCATCGGCGATGGAGCCAACGACGTGAGCATGATCCAGACGGCGCACGTGGGGGTCGGCATAAGTGGGAACGAAGGCCTGCAGGCAGCCAATTCTTCCGATTACTCCATAGCTCAGGTAGGGCATCATTTCTGCAAAGCCCACCAGTCGCATCAGTCAGCTGACACTCAGAAAGGAAAATACTGACATTTCCCACTCTTGTTTTAGTTCAAGTATTTGAAGAATTTATTGATGGTTCATGGTGCCTGGAACTACAACCGAGTCTCCAAGTGCATTTTGTACTGCTTCTACAAGAATATAGTCCTCTATATCATCGAGGTAATAGCAGCTTAAGTTTTAATTCCTTGCTACTTGCATAGATATGGAAGGAAATTTTCTTTATGAAGACATGTTCTCATCTTAATTAATCCATTTGCCCACTTTATATAACTTCTAAACATGTTACAGAGGTGTCCAACCCACGGCCCATGGGCCGAGTTCGGCCCAGGATGACCAGGAATACGACCCAACACAAAATTGTAAATTTACTTAAAACGATAACAGATTTTGTTGTTTCCTTTAGTGTCTGTGTATTTAATGTGTGGCCCAAGACAACTCCTCTTCTTCCAGTGTGGCCCAAACACATCAGAAGGTTGGACACCCCTGTAACAAAAGGTTGTCAGCCATGGAGAATAATTAATGTTTAAATTCTGGCTAAAAAAGGTACATTGCTTTGGTAAGAAATGTTGACTTAGAATTGCTAATGAAATGTTGTTTTCAGTGTTAAAAAGACTGTAAACTATATAGAATTTTTTATGAAACTCAAAAATGTACAAGAGAAAATAATACACTGTTTAGGGATACACATTTAGAAGTTGTATTTTAAAAGAAAATGAAGGGACTGAGACATAAAACTGAGGACAGCAGTTCTACGAGGGGCAGGGGGAGCAAAGAAGCAGGGTTAGAGAGGCTGCATCGGCAGTTTTGCTAGTATCAGTCATCTTGCAGTTCTTACTACATTTCAAACTTAGGAACTTATATATATAAAAGTACCCCTTGCTGCCAACTTCATTTTGGTTTCTGAGTTTGGTTGGTAGTAAGAGTGTAGATAATGAGGAATTAATCTAAAAATTATCCGAATATTTAGTTCCTGTGTCTGGATAGCAAGAAATTCCAAATTCTATTTTATATATCAAATATATTTTTGAAGTGAAAACTTAACCTGGGTCAGGAATATCACTTCCAAAGGGATGCATTTGTCCTGCAAACAGTGTTGCACACGGCACCCAGTGGGCGTGGGGCCCAGGCTCTGCTCAGCAACTGCACGGTCAATCAGGCGCATTGCCTGTCCTCCAGGGCTTCCCACGGAAATACAGAGCAAGCCGCAGGCATAACTTTACATTTTCTAGAGGCCACATTAGTAGCAAGTAAAAATTAAAGCCCAAATTAATTTTTAAATGATATTTTATTTAACTCAGTATATTCAGTATTATCATTTCAATATATAATCACTATAAAGGTCTTAATGTGGTATTTTACATTCTCTTCTTTATACTAAGTGTTCAAAATCAGATGTGTATCAGAGGCTGTCATACCAGACAGCAAAGTGCCAGTGCATAAATAAGTGATCTGCGCCGTCAGTCTGGAAGTGAAATATAAGTTATTTACCTTTTTTTTCACATATGGCTGTTGTATCATCAGAAGCGGTATTTGTAATATACTTAAGCTCTAGATGTTATCAGTTTCTTGCTCCTCTTGCAGCTCCTCGGAGGATGCCGGTGGGCTCTCCATAGCTTGTTAAGAAAACCCCCCATCCGCCCCTCCTGCCCGAGGTACATTTGCCCAGGGCTTCCCTGCCGATGTCGTTTATGCCACCTCGTCCTCTAACCAGCTGGCTGTTCCCACACATCTGTCAGAGGAACACAACCTAACCATTGCTGTATGAAAATAGTGTCCCATACTTGACACCAGAGAAGTAACACTGTAAACAAATAAACAAAAGTCTGGATTTCACATGTACCCTGTTGACAGGTTAGTTGGAACTACCGTGTGTCTGGTTCAGCTGTTCTCTCTGCCCCCATCAGGATGCTTATCTCTTTGTTAAAATACTGACTGAGCACAGTTCTTACCATGGGTCAGCTTGGAAACTGAAACTTAGTTTTCAGGTGTGCGGGCAGTTTTATTTATTGGTCACTAAAAATCTATAATTAGGTTACAACCCATTAGGTAAAATAATCAACTACTTGGAAACACAAACAGAACAATCTGTAAACTTATTGTTCACTACAACTGATTTGGCCTATACCAGTCTGTGCTTTGAAGCAAAATGTACCTCCAAAATAGCTTATGAGATCCAAAATATATTATTTTTGTATATATAAAATATAATATTTGTATATACTATAATAATTATATATTATTATGTGCATAATAATATATAATATATTTGTATATATAAATATATATATTTTGTATATATAAATTTGTGATATTTTTCCTGAAATAATTACTTTTGACTACCAGTCTCCAATGTAGTTACTTGCTTTTCTAATTATACTTTTTCTCATTCAAAATAATGTCTATTTATATACTTTATTTTCATATAGTTTTGAAGATACTGGGACTTTAAAGCTATGGGTAACAATTAAGTCTACTTACAAAAACTTAATTTTATAAAATGAAGTAAAAGTACTCAATTCAGTTTTTTTATCTAGATCATTGACAATCAGCAGTGAAGTGGGTAAAACTAATGTACTAATAGTGGAAATAAAATATATTAAACTCAAAAGGAAAACTGACTCTGTACTCTCTGTTTCATCCAGCGTTATACAATTCGTGGTTGATTAGCCCTAAATTTCACTTGGCTTTGCCTTTAAAGCCCCTCCATGAGATATTTAACACTGACCAAATTCTTTAAATGCTGAAAAAGAAGTTAAGTCCTAAACTCTATTGGAAAACTCTTTTTTTTTAAGTTATTTTTCTTTTAGCACGTTAAGGAAATGTACTTTGAATAGAATTCAACTATCTTGGAACCAAATTGACCTTTTCCATCAATTCCCAGATACCCAACTTGGGCCAGCTAAAACAAGCCCTGCAGATGTTAATGGCTCATGTCAATACTGGGAATGAATAGACAGAAAACACATCACTGAATGTCCCTAGTGAGGACAACTGCCAGTCTCCAATCTCCCCTTTCAGTGTTTTGTGCTGATCAGGCGTGGGAGCAGAGGAGTTGCTGACTGTGTGTAAGCTGCTGTTTAATATGCAGAAATGCTCCATCAGGAAACCGTGTGTAAAGCTTTCGCGGCCACGCCTCTGCTGGGACGCAGACCTCTGGAAATAATACCAGGAGAGGCAGGTCTGAAGTTGCTTTGCTAATAAAGGAATAGTCTGGAACACTATGGGTTTTACAGATTATCTGCGAAAACTGCTTTTCCCATTGTCGTGTTGCCAGGAATGCCACTCTCTGACTACTTTGTGGTCATAAATTATAGCCAAACAAATAAATACAGATTTGGCAGGTGGCTGAATAAGACGCCTGCTTAACGGTGGCCGCCCAGCAGCCACTTTAGGTGTGCGTTGAAATGACTGGCTCTTTCTAACATGGTTTGTGGCCAATTTCTTTGAGACATCTGACTCCTTCCTACCAAAATAAGATTTTTTTCTTTCAAATGATTGGTTGCATCCAGGTTTTCTGGTAAGATTCCAAAACAATGTGGTGTTTCTAATTTCTAGAAGCTTTGATTAAAGTCAAGGAGGTGATATTTTCCCCACACATTGTGCTAGGGTGTGGGTTTCCTGTGAATTTAAATAATATAGATACCTCTCCAGAGGAACTGATGCTTCTTTCTGCATCTCTGGTTTTGGCTGAATCAGAGGAGAGGCTTTTATGTATTTATAGTAATGTACGTGTTGTTTTATTTAGTGTGGGATGTGTTTCTAATATATCTCTTAACTACAAATTCAGACTAACCTGAAATGAGCCTTCTGGTAGACTTCATTGTTAAAGACCTTCTGTTTTTGAATGTCAAAATGTTTGCAGGAAGGTATAGGGTACTATCTTGGAAGGTGTCTCCTTCTTTAAAAAGGGAATTAGAATACTAACTCTTTTAAAATGCAGGAAGAAAATTTCTAAAAAGTACTCATCTTTCAGTAGGAAAAATAAAAAGGTAAAAATGTATTTATAGCTATCCTTTTAAAAATTTCTGCATTTCTGTCAGAAAGCAGTAAATTCGTGCATTTTTAAAATAAACTATGAAAACAGACATGTTGGTTTATTTGCAAGTTACTTGGAGTTTGAAACTTTTTGCAAATAGTCTAATAGATTAAGGGAGGTTCTTAAATTCCAAGCTCACAGTAGCACATTTGAATCAGCGCCACTTGTTTTTTACAAAGAAGCTGGGAGATTGTTCACATTTGAGAATATTACTCACACACTAAATTTATTAACATTAATTTTTATATTACTCAGTAATGATGATTGCAGATGCTGTGAGCTGAACCACACCCATTAGATGAATATACTATGCACATAGCTTTGGCTTTCTTCAAACCAACAAAGATTAGACTGTGTTTTTATGACTAATAAGGCCATAACTGAGAATTTGGATTTAAAAATTCCTTATATTTCCATCATACCATAGGAAATCCCTAAGAGTTTCTTTGTATGTAATACCACAATAGATCACAGTCACCTTCAGAGAGAACATTACCGTCACTCAGAGAATCACAAATATGTATTTACATAATCCACATCTCACAAAGGCCAAACGTGAAAACCCAATAGCAAGCGTTGAAGTCTGTCTTGTCAATTTATGTATATTTAACACTTTAAAAAAAAAAGTGAAGTCAGCAGCACCACCCTAAAGAATAAATTTAAGTTCACACGAAGATGTTAAATTCTTTTCAAGTTTGCATGCACAAATGAATGATGTGGCTCCTTGTTTAGGACAAATGTTCAATTTTTTTCTGTGAATATATGTGGCAAAGCAAGCAACAACCTCAGATTTGTCTCCAGTTTCTGCGCTTTTGTTATTGTGATTGTGCATGTGTGTTACAACCCTAACACAATTTGGGCTTATTTTTCATGTGCTATTGCTACCTTGTTTTTGTTTGTTTTTTCCATTGCACGAAGTAAACATTCGGTTTTTTTATCCGTGCCACATCATTCCTTTCCTCTACAAAAAGGAGAAAGATCAATGTGGGTGAAGAAACTGTTCATGGGGAGGCCCGCCTGGGTACATATTGATAAATGGTGAATTTGTAGCAATTCACGCTTCCATAATGAGGTTAAATGAAACGTGAAGTGTAGCAAAGTCCCTGCAACTCCAATTCAAAAATTCACTTGGCGGGCATGTCGAGCCCGCTTTCCTCTAAACAGGTTTTTTGTTGTTTTTTATGTTTTGGGTTTGTGTTTATGTAATCTCATTGCTGGGCCAGCTTTTTGCTCTTCCAGGTCAATGTGATTTTAATTACATTTTAAATAATGTAGGAATTATTGATTTACTAATATCACTCTAAGCTACCATTAGTCTTAAACATATTGGATAAAATCTCTCTATATTCCCTCTTAATTTTGTATCCAACATTAAGATTTCTGTTTTTAAGAGAATTATGAATTATATAACATTATTCTCTATTAAAGATCTATTTTTATCAAAGCATAAATCTCTTATAAAGTATTTTAGCATATAAATTCATATTTCATATTCTGATGGCTGTAATTATCAAGAACTATTTAAAAAGTTCATATACTTTGACCCATTAATTCTACTTCTAAGAATTCATCCAAAAAAAAAAACACAGAAACAAACAAACAGAAACAAAGAGGCACCAAGGAAATTTTTGGAGGTGGTGTTAGGTCTATTGTCTTGATTATGGTGACAGTTTCACAGATATATACGTATGTTCAAACTTGCCAAATTGTATACGTTAAATGTGTGTGGGTTTTTTGTATATCAATTATATTTCAATAAAGCTGCCTTTTATTTAATAAAAGAACTCATTCTAGAGAAATAGAAACGTGAGATTTCTGTATAAGAATATTCAGTTCATAATTATATATAATAGCAAAAACTGGAACCAAGCCAAATACCCAGAAATAGTTATAGCTACCCTATAGAGATTATATATCCATTAACATCATTTTAAAGGATACGTAACAACTTAAGGAAATGTGTGTTACATGACGTTAAGAGGCAGCGGAGCAGGACATGAAACTACCCACATACAACAGATTTCCTTGTCAGGTTGATTTCTGGACGTGTGTAAATGAACTATATGAATACGGATAACACAGAAGAAAACAAATGATGATGGTATTATTACAGGAAATTACTTTATTTTCTAAATAAATGCATTATTTTATAATAAAAAACAATAATCTTTAAATAACCATCAGGACATATTTTAAAAGGGAAATAAAGTTCTAAAAATTTAATGGCATAAAACACAGTCCTTGAAGTGCCTTTTAAAAAACAAGATTATATTTAAATTTTTTAAACCTCTGATTGCCTAGCAATGTTGTGTGTTTTTTCATTCAACAAGTGGAACCAATTTTGACTTAAATAACAGATCCTTCATGAAAGCTTCCTTCAGATTAAAAAGTAAAGCAAAGAAATACCATTTTCAAGAGAGTCATGAACATATTATGCTATTATGCAGTGTAGAGTACACAAGAGATTTGACACAATGCACTTATTTGTGTGTTCTAATTTGGGGGTTTTGGGCTTTCTTTCTAGATCTGGTTTGCCTTCGTTAATGGCTTTTCAGGACAGATCCTCTTTGAAAGATGGTGTATAGGTCTTTATAATGTGGTAAGTTTGGGACCTTTGGTTTTTCCTGTTTTACTGAACACTTTGGGATGAAGGTTCACCCTGCCTTTGGCTGCTTGGTGTAATGACGGGTGTGTGCCCTTCAGATGTTCACCGCAATGCCTCCCCTAACTCTCGGAATCTTTGAGAGATCGTGCAGAAAAGAGAATATGTTGAAGTATCCTGAACTGTACAAAACATCTCAGAACGCCCTGGACTTCAACACCAAGGTAGGATTCGATGTCCCAGCACACGTGGGCGCGGGGGTCTTGCTTCACAGCTCTGATCGCCTGGGGCATCTAGTCTTCTTCCACAGTGAAGGAAGCAGCTCCAGAGTGTTGCCCCGGGAAGTCAGATCTGCCTAAGGTTCCGATGCGGACTAATAAGGTTTTGGTGCGTTTTGTTATAAAATGAAAATGTAACCACGATTCACTGGGGTTTGCCAGGCAGCAGGAAACTGGGTCTGGCAGACTGCCGGGAGTGTCTTTTGGGCTCTGACTGGTCTGTCTGTCTCAGCGGCGCTGTGGGGAAGTGGCCACCGTTCACAGGGGTCAGTCATCCAAGACAGGCAGGGACTGTCTTTACATGTGCAAAGTGGCGAAGGGTGACAGAGCATTCTCTATTACTTAGTAGTTGTGTGAACTAACTGTATCCTTATTAGAATACTAGCTTATTTGTATTGAGCATTAAAAACTATAGTCTCTGGGAAATAACTCACTTAGTCATCATACTCAGTATTTCCAGGCCATAAAATTTAAAACACAAGATAAAATACCCACATTTTACCTAAAACCATGTTCTGGGTTCACACCCGGCCTCACGCGGCATGGGCTGTTATGTCTCAGCCCACGGTGTTGGTTCATCCCAGCGGCAGAAACCGCTCATTTTCCGCCCAGGTTGCTTCCCTGAAAGTGTTTCCAGTCGTATTTTCTAGTAATTCTGGTTTCAGATTAGTATGAGGAAAAAAAACTTCTAATTTTCTAACAGCCAAAATAGGTGCCATTTTGAAACTATAATAAAAGTAACAAATATATCTTCCCTGAATTTTTCCCATTTAATAGAGTCTATGTATGTTAGCATGTTAGTAATAATTATATGTGACCTCAATTCAGTGGTTTGAATTTAGGACAGTTAGTGTAGGATACTTTAAATATTTATTAATTTTTAAAGCTCTTGAAGGATATTTCTTCTCAGGATACCAAGAGAGTAAAATGAAACAGGTATTTCAGTGCCTCTAACCTCACACCATAAATGTCAGTGTTGAGTTCATGGCCAGGATATTATTCACCTTCTGAGACCAGGTCTTCATGAATGCACCGTGCACTCATGTCCAGGTGTGCTCATACATACAACTTCACGGCATTATTATAAATCACTGGATTTGGTTAATTTAAAAAAAAATGAAGCATTCTTAGACTTAGACCATTGGTTCTGAAAAGTATTTTTATTAGTCTCTTAAAACTATTGCTATTTATGATATGAAATGTCTATGCTTCTATTTTTGAATGTTTTAATTCTGGATGTTTTAAACTTATTTATGAAATCCAGTTTGTATTAAATTCCATCACCTTGCCATAATGTTTTCCATCACCTATAACAGGTATTTTCAAATGGCAGGCCACAGTGGTCTGTGAGCTGAGGAGGTGACCTGAGAGCCAGGAATGGTCCAGACATGCTGGCGTTTTAACAATAACTCTTAGTGACCTAAACTGTTGTATCGACCTCGGCCACAGGTCCCCAAACTACTGTGACTCAGGCACCACAGTGCTCCCTAGAGAGTTAACTTCTCAGCCGCAAACTTGGCCATGGGATTCTCGCTTATCAACACAACAGGATTACTCAAAGCCAGTCCTAGAAAGTCACATCCTTTCATGCCCTTTGCACGTCACAGTGCGGACATGGTTTTGTGGCCAGGGAGAAGGTGTAGCAGGTAGCATAGTTTTAATGTGGATGCATCCATCCTTGCAAACTTAACCGTTTTTTGTTGTTGTTGTTCACAAAGTATCTCATTATTATCAGAGCCCATGCATCACCAAAAATCGTCAGATCGGTCCAAGCAGACTATACAGGGCTGAGCAAAAGGGGATTCAGTTGTAAGTCCGCTAGAGTTTTTTCTTGTTGTATTTATCTTATCATTTGTCTTCCTCCATATGAACAGCT
Source organism: Glossophaga mutica (assembly GCA_039655065.1). NCBI lineage: Eukaryota > Metazoa > Chordata > Mammalia > Chiroptera > Phyllostomidae > Glossophaga > Glossophaga mutica. Next base: position 201,799,423 of record CM077303.1, read on the forward strand.
GTAACCTACTTTTGCCGACCCATCTACTTCTGTATCCATTTCAGTATTTATACATACATGAGCTGCCCACCATTTTTTAATAGGGTTTATGGATCTTTCTAATGATTTCAGTGAAAGTTCTGTGATTAAATCCCATGGAAGTGTTTTAAAATTCAGGGACAAATGGCTACAAAATGCAGAGTTGTACACCCGGCAGTTGCTGTGGGTCCCCAGTGGAGAAGCATTGTCACCCTGAATGATGACGATTACGTTTGTTATGGTAAAAAGGGTCGGAGGTTCGGAGGTCATGACAGGGGTTAAAGGATTAGCATGTGACAATAAGTAGTGGTCAGGAAAATGGAAAAGTAGAACTAATTTTTCTTGCACCCACCTGTGCTTTCTGTCAAATAAAAACTTGTGGTAATGACATAGTGAGGGGAAGAGACAAAGGTTAATGAGTAACACAAGTTCAAATGTGTAATGTATTGGAGCGTAAATTGGATCATACAATCCAGTGTGGCTGCATGAACTAACAAAGGAGATTGAGATCACAGTGGAAAATTTTGGGAGGCAGGCAACTTAATTTCTGTTGTTTGAACAGCTTAAAACTATTAATACATGACAGTTTTATTTAGCATAAGTTTTGTTTGCAAGAATCACTTTTAAATGACAAACTGCAATTGTTCAAAGGGCCATAAGAATTCTAAAATGTTCCTATAAATTAATCCTTCATATTCAGGTTACAAAGCCAAAGAGAGTACCAGTGATGCTTGCTCTCTTGTTCTTAACAATACAATTGATGTCGAAAGGAATAACTATTAAATGATATTATAATTGTGCAAAGTTTGATGTTGACAGGCATTAAAAATTGTGAAAGCCTTTTATAAATTCAGTTATATTTTTACTTAGTACAATGCTTTACTAGGGAATTATGCAATTTAAATGTAATACCAGCTAGTTTCAGTATATAATATGTGTATATACACATATAAACACACACCTATATGGAGAGAGAGAAAGAATATGAATGCATTATATCCTGACCATCGAAAAGTTTACACTTCTACGGCACATGAGGAAGAGAAAGTAAGGATTTCACCCAACTCGATCTTTTCAAAAGTCCCTTCTTCTGGAATTATGAAAATAGTCCCACTCAAAAGAATTCCAGGATCTGCATTATTTTAAATTTTATTTTCTTCTTCAGCAGAAATTTAAATGTTTAATACTTGGTTTTAAAAGGTAGAAAAAAATTTCTGTGAAGCTGAAAAAACATTTTGAGAAACATAAAAATAAATAAATGACCCATGAAGGTCTAAGAGGCAGAAAGTGTCTGTCAGTTCTATTAATTCACAGCGGTGGCCCGACAGAGACGCGTTTTGTGAATCTAGCTCCCAGATAAAAAGAAAGGTCAGAGTTCACAGAGCTAGTTGATCGCAAGTGGTTCTCATGGATTTTTGTTTTCCCTCAGGTTTTCTGGGTTCATTGTTTAAATGGCCTCTTCCACTCAATTATTCTGTTTTGGTTTCCACTAAAAGCCCTTCAGTATGGTAAGTAGAAAGGATATGAATGCTAAGAGATGACTTTTTACTTTTTTAGAAAAATAATTCATTGTTGATATATGTTAAAAGTTATAGCAGTGTTTCATTATACGGTATTCCTTAACCTAAAATACATGCATCCAAAAGTCATACACACTTTAAAGATTTTTATTATTCCTTTGGGAGCAAAGTGATTTAATATATGCAAAGCCTTTCTTCTCTACTTCTCGTGTTTTCCCAACTTGCAGAGAATTAAATTTTAGGGCTTTTTTGGTCCTGTATTGATGTATTGTTTGAAGAAAATAGTGCTAATATTTTATTACACCTATGAGGCCTGTATCCTGCTCTCTATACTGAACCTAATCAGACATGCTAATATTTTCGAGTAGACTTGAGCCACTGTCTTGAGTGAGCATTCCAATCTGTTTTTGTGTTCATCTTGGAGTGTAAGATTTTTCTCTGCTTCCTTTAAGGAAGTGGTGTTATTCTGTCAGTTTTGAAAGGTAGGATCATGGTGAATTTCCTATATACATAAAAATGATTAAGTAGCCACTTTAGAGAAAGATCTCTGTGATGCTTAAGCTGGTGCTGCTAGCAGACCTTGCCTTAAGATTCTGAGGAAGACAGCCGACCATTCCGTGCCTCTGCTCCGGATCTATAGTTATTAAAAACTCCACCCAAGGATTTGTCAGCTCCCTGATGGTACAGGCTGTGCCTCACTGACTGTCAGTTCATGATTGCCTGCAGAAGACAGGCCTGTCCATGCATCCTTGCCCACCTGCAGTTGATTCTCCTCGAGCAGCCAAAATGGTCCTTGTAATAAGTGCATCTGACCAGTGTGCCTCTCTCCTCAAACACCCACACACTGCCCTTCCTGGGTGGTTCATTTGGTTGGAGCATCGTCCTATACACCAAAAGGTTGCAGGTTCAAATCCCGGAAGGGCACATACCTAGGCTGCAGGTTCCATCCCCTAGGCTGTCAGGGAGTGTACAGGAGGCAAACAATCTCCCTCTCATCAGTAAACATGTCCTCGGGTGAGGATTTTTTTAAAAACCACAGACTTCTATCACATTGAGCACAGAATCCATAGCCCCAACCTTGGCTGGCTCCTCCATGTGACTGCCCCCCCACTTTCCACCTCCCTGTTCCCCCTGCTGGCCCCCGTGCACTTCCTCAGTCTTCACCCTGACTGCCCTGCTGGCTTGCTCCCTCACTCCCCAGGTCTGTGCTCAGAGAGGCCCTCTCAGGTCCCCTTTATCCAAAAGAGCCACCAGCACTGTCCTCACTGCTCCTGTGCCTCTATCCTCTTGTCATCTTGTATCTTCTTCACTATCCTTGTTTAGTGAGGTCTGATATCTCTGCTTATTTCTTATTGTCTTTCTCCTCTGTTAGAATCAAAGCTCCAGAAAGACAGGAAACTGTTCATTGAGTTCCCTGTTGTAGGTGCACTACTTAAACCAGAGCCCTGCTCTGTGTAGACACTCAGAACACCACAATGAGTTAGCGAGAGCCGGTGGCAGAAGGCAGCGGTTTCATGTCCTCGTCAGAGGTTTTGGGGTTTTTTTATATATTTTATTGAAGTCAGAGATTTTTATCTTGTGCCTTTTATTCATTGCTTTGCCAGAACAGCAGTAAATACCGCTCATTTTTTAGGCCCTGGAAATGAGCGTGGTAAGAAATCTGATTAAAGTAAAGAACACTGACTCCATAGGCGGGGAGAACCACAATGGGATTTTTTTTGACATAGAATTCACATACCATAAAATTCACCTTTTTAAATTACACGATTCGGTGGTTTTAGTATATTCACAGAACAATGCAAATCACACCACTATCTAATGCCAGAACATTTTCATCACTCCATAAAGGAAACCCCATCCCCATTAGCAGTCACTTCCCACTTCTCCCCACCTTCCCCCGAAGCTCCCCCCGCCCCCCCCCCCCGTAACCACTACTTTTTGTCTCTGTGGAGTTTTCTGCCCTAGGCCTTTCATGTAAATGGAAGCATGCAATTTGTGGCCTTGACTGTGACGTGTTGCGGTGTGACTCAGTACTTCATTCCTCTCTGTGGCTGAAAAATATTCCATTCGATGGCTCTATCATGTTTTGTTACCCATCTGCCGGTTGATGGAGACTTGGATTACTTCCACTTTTTGGAGCCATGGAATATTGAAAGCCAGGGTACAGTTCAGGATTCCTTGACCTTAGACAAGTTCTCCAGTTAAAGTTTATTTCTTCAAGTAAGCTTACTTATTCACATACACTTCAGCAGTTCTCGAAGTATGGTCTGTAGACCCTTGGGAATACCGAAGACCTTTGGGTGGTCCAGTAGGTCCACGAGGTCAAAATTTCATAGCTTCACATTTTTTCTAATATTACCAAGACATTATTCATCTTTTTCACTGCTGACACAAGAGCAATGGTGAGTACAGCTGCTGGTATTTTGGCACGATGAAGATGCCACTGTACTAGCAGTCATCATGCTCCTCATTGCCAAGTACCCACACTTAAAAAGCCATTAAAAAAGCCAGTTTCACTTTAAGAATACTCTTGAAGACACTGTAAAACTAGTACTTTTATTATGTCTCTACACGTGATACCAATCTGATTCACATTCTGTGTGACAAAATGGGAAGTATGCCTGAAGCACTTCTACTGGGTACCAAAGGGCCGCGGTTGTTCAGGGTCAAGTGCCTTGTGGATCGTTGGAGCTGTGAGCTGGGGTTACAGTGCCATGCGGGGTGAAAGACCCATGCCCAGTGCCAAGTGGACCGATGGACTTGAATGTAAGAGACTACCAAAAGTCCACCCTGCAACTGACCTTGAAGGAACTGTCTCTACTTCTTTAAGAAACTGCATGTTGAGTTTTGATCTACTACCAAAGAAGGCCCAGTTATTGGAAAAGATTGCTAAAATGCTCCCCGCCTTTATAACTCTATGTCACTGGGAAGTTAGATTTCCCTCGTATATTTAGAAAAACAATGAGAATCTGGTTGTGTTCTGTTAAACCAGATATTAAAGAGATTTTTTAAATGTAAAACAATGCCTATTTTTCTTTTTTCCATTTTGGAAAATAATTATTTTTCATAAAATTTATTATTCATAGTACCATTTATTGGGTTAGTTACTATTATTTTTAAACATATCAGTACATATTTTTAAACATTCTGTCTTAATTTCTAATTTGGTAACTTTAACTAGAAATTTCATAAACAAAGCTTTTGGGGATCCTCAATAATTTTGAAGACTCTTAAGGGTCCAGAGACCAGAAAATATGAGAATGAATGTTTCACCTGAAAATATGAGACTGAATCATCCAAATGCTGTACCTGACAAACCCAACAGGAGGCTTTTTTTTTTCTCAATGTGATTCTGAAATGAATTTCTGTTTTCCTTGTGATGAACCAATGGTGATTAGAAGGCTTAGTTGGGCCCAACTTTGATTATTTTTGATAACTTGCTTACATTGGCCAAGGGAGCTAACCAAAGTAATCAGCAGAGGTAATCAAGATATTTTCAGTTATTTTAGAGATTTCTGAGTTTGTTGATTTTTTTAACAGAAATTTGCAGATTAATTGCAAACGTTTGCAAGTTTGTGTGCAACATACCCACAAGACGTAGCGCATCAGACCCTACGTCCATAATCATGGCATCCCCCATAGAGAAAGGTGGTCTCCGGGATGTCTGGGCTCCTGGCAGGCAGCCCTTCCCGGCCACTTCGACCTGAACACTTTAGAGAGGGACGGGTCACATTTTGGAACGTCCGCCGTGTGCCAGGCATCCTGCTTGGTCCTTTACATATGTTACCTCATTTTAACCAAAAAGGCCCTTTTCCATGAAGAAACCGAGTTCCACTGAGATCGAATACGAGTTACCCAAGAGGACGCAAGTAGTGACAGATCCAAACTTTGTGCCTCGGATGCCCGCCCGTCTTCACCTTTCTCTCCCTCCTAGCACTACTCTCCGTGACTCAGCCCACACTGCCTCTAACATGTTCTGTTCTTACATATCAGGCTTTGAATAAGTATTATCGACTGTGTGTATAAATAAAATATTGTGTTACACAAAATATGGTTTTTACAGTGTTCGGTGATACCAATGAATTGCTCAGTTATTTTTTTTATTTTAATGTGATTTTTTTACATCACTAATAGTGCTTTTTCCATGTTAACTACCACTCCCTTCATCTAAAGCCATGTTCATCCATTGTTACCGGAATTACAAAATACCGAAGCTATAGCCCTAAACTGAGCCAGATCCTTGGAGAGCCCTATACCTGGAATCATGTGGTGCTCCTCAGCTGTCTTTGAGCCGCTCTTACGAGCCTCTTTGGTCCAATGCCAAGACTTTGTCGAGAGATAGTAAGAAGGCCCCTTAAACCCTCAGTGGTATTGTTATCAGAGCTCTCTGGTGAGGGCTCAGAGCCTCTCCCGTCTCAGTGCTCAGAGCATTGAGCTTGGCTTGAATGGTCAGTTTCATTTTTTCCTAATCTCATGGACCCTGAGAGCTGGTTAACGAATCAGGTTTCCTTCTTCATATTGGCTACTGGAAATGTGTTTTAATGTGTGACCCTGATTTCCAGTAACTTTGTGAGACTCATTACAGTATTTTTTTAGCCTTATTTCTAGCTCCATTGTGTGGCCCTTGGCTCCATTCTTCTGTTGATTCACTACTTCTATGTTGATTTGCCTTTGAAAGGATTCTGAAGGGAACTCTTTCTTTTTTTAAATATATTTTATTGATGCTATTACAGTTGTCCCATTTCTCCCCTTTATTCCCCTTCACCCTGCACACCCCTGCTCACCCACATTCCCCACCCCTTTACTTCATGTCCATGCATCATACATATAAGTTCTTTGGCCTCTACATTTCCTATACTATTCTTAACCTCCCCTTGTCTATTTTGTACCTACCATCCATGCTACTTATTCCCTTTACCTTTTCCCCCATTCTCCTCCTCCCCCTCCCCTGCTGATAACACTCCATGTGATCTCCATTTCTGTGAATCTGTTCCTGTTTTAGTTATTTGCTTAGTTTCATTTTCGGTTTTTTAGGTTCAGTTGTTGATAGATGTGAGTTGTCATTTTATTGTTCGTATTTTTTATCTTCTTTTTCTTAGATAAGTCTCTTTAATATTTCGTATAATAAGGGCTTAGTGATGATGAACTCCTTTACCTTTACCTTTTCTGGGTAGCAGTTTATCTGCCTTCCCATTCTAAACAATAGCTTTAGATGATAGAGTTATCAATCTTGGATGTAGGCCCTTGCCTTCATGACTTCAAATACTTCTTTCCAGCCCTGAAAGGAACTCTTTCATTTTCTTCTCTAACGTGCCTCTCTCTTCTTTGCACGCAGGTACTGTGTTTGGAAATGGGAAAACCTCGGATTATCTGCTGTTGGGAAACTTTGTTTACACAGTGAGTGCAGGACATTCACCTAGTTTGCACGTAAAATGGAATCCATTTGTATGTGCTCATTTTATTTTCAAATTTAAATGCATGCATTTCTGGATTTAAGGGTTGGTTGCACTTCCCTTTAAGAATAAAATGAGATGTTTTGATTAGTAAGAGATTATTATATATTAGCTTATCCAACTGCCATTTAGGTTCACTGGCTTTATAGGACTCTGGTTGCTATTATTTTCATTATTCCCTGTTTACTCATATTACCCCCCCCACCTTTGCCCTGTTCTCTTCCTTCTCCCTTTTCCCTCAGTTTTATTGTACTGTACTTGTTAATACTTTTTTGCTTTTACTATTCTTGGGTTATTCTAGAGTCTCATGATAACTATAATGGGAAAGAAGTCTCCACTCTTTGGGGACATTTTACCAACATCACATTCCCATCACTGCAAACTACAGATCGTGCCCAGAATTCCCTTGACTACTAATAGTGTTTTGAAATTTCATTAATGATAAATAGATGATAATAAAGGACAGTGCTAAGCACTGTTCTTGGTATTTTATACTCAAATCCCAATAAGGGGTTTTACCAGTCCCAGCTTACAGATGAAGGAGCTGAGACCCAGAGATGTCAAGTAACTTGCCTTGTTCCTTAACCAAAACCGCTAATAAATGACGGAGTCTTAAGCAGAAATGGTCTGACTCTAGGCCAAGTCTCCTTAACTGTTACGCTGTCCTGTGAAAAACAGGGAGGTCCATTAAGCCTGGTTCCCTTCCTTCAGAATGAGTAGCACAGTCACCGCCAGTGATGGGTGGGTGTTTACATCATATAACAAGCTCTTACATCCTGCGCCACAGAGTTTCAGATAAGCAGGGTTACAAAATAAGTCAAAGTAAGTGTTTAGGTTTCCAAATATCCAGTTACATTACTTTTAGAATTATCTTTAAAATTCAGAAACTAGGGGTCCTACATATTAAAGATGATACAAAAAAATTAAAGCAAGCTTTAAAATGCAAGTTCCTGCAGATGTCATCTCTGTCACCATGCCTGAAGTGTCCAAAAGCAGGCAGACACATGCTCCAGAGCTGCCGGGATGGACTGGAAGGCTGTGGGAGAGGCAGGAGCGTGGTGCTGCTGATGGGCAGCGGTTCTGGCCAGTCAAGATCATAACGTTCAGCCACCAGCCAGTTCACTCGATTCTTTGCTTGTTATATGTTCAAGGTTCTGTGAACAATCTAGTTCGATCGTCTAATTCAGAGATACCTGTTCTTTATAAATCTCACTTTCAATCATTCTACAAACTGTCATTATTTACTTAAAAATAACATTTTCCCTTCTGTTGTAGTTTGTGGTGATAACTGTGTGTTTGAAAGCTGGATTGGAAACATCATATTGGACATGGGTAAGAGTGTCTCTAATCACAACCAGGAAATGTCCTGTTTACTTCTATGTTATTGATGCTTTTTTGTAGTTTATCATTATGACTTTATGGATCCTTTAACCCTAGTTCCTTCTATAGCTTGTTAATTGCGGCGGGTCAGGGATGGAGGAGGTAAAACCAGGGATTCTACTTTAGAAACACTGAGTGAAGCAAGTTTATTTACCAGAAGACTTCTTAGACCCCAGAAAGGGGAGAAGCTTTTAAACTTTCTGGCAAGGAATCTTTTCTTAGTAGAATATGTCATGAGACTGGCATTTGACAGAAAACCCATTGCAAAATGATTCTGAAGACTAATAATAATACTAGCAGAAGATTTGTCCTCAGATGGTTGTAAATATCCAGTATGGATAAAGCAAGTTCCATTTTAGATACCTTTATGTTGAAGTATATTCACATCCAGGTAAACAAGAAGGAGGGAAGGAAGGAAGGAAGGAAGGAAGGAAGGAAGGAAGGAAGGAAGGAAGGAAGGAAGGAAGGAAGGAAGGAGAGAAAAGAAAATTTAAGTTTGATGCTCAGGGGAAAGATTGGCACTAAAAATTTGGATTTGACTGCTATGAGTATACACATAGTATTCACACAAGTATCTGACACCTTTCAGGGAGAACATGCACTGAAGAAATTAAGGAGGCTCAAAGATGGTAGGAGATTACAAAAATAAGAGTAGAAGACAGACCTACCAAAGGAGGTAGAGAAAGACCAGTCCCAAATGCCAGCACCACAAACATTGTTAACTATTACGCAAAGAGATTAGCACTTAATGAAAGATCCAGTTAAAACAGAGGCCCAATTATTTGGAAAAGCCCATAGATAATATTTTATGGATGTAGTAAAAAATTAATAAGGGATTTTGTGAAAGCTTTATTTGTGTCTGTGTTCTCCGTCTACCTGAAAGTCATTTGACTCCGATTCCCTTCCTTCACAGTTCAGCCACATAGCGATCTGGGGCAGCATCGCACTCTGGGTGGTGTTTTTTGGAATCTACTCATCTCTGTGGCCCGCTGTTCCGATGGCCCCTGACATGTCAGGAGAGGTAATGCGCCCAAATAACTCACAATGCCACAGGCCTTAAACATTAGTGTTCGTTAATGAACCTGAATTGTTCACCTTGGATTTATCGTAAAACAGAGCATTTGACCATTTAAAAGCTGTTTTTAAATTCCACAGTTGTAATAAATCTTGAGGGAATATTTTAAACTTGGACATTTTACTTAAATCGGACTTAGCCTTTCATAAACATCATGAGGACAATAAAATATGGTTGTCGGAAGTGTGAATCATGTTATGAATACCCATATAGAAAATGCCCTTTTAAAATTAGAACATAAATCCACAAATACATTTTGCATGAGAGATTTGGGGAAATGGTAGGTTTATGTCTGTGGGACAGTCTATCATTTCTTCTGTTATCTCTCATTCTGGAGAAAAGTCGGCTGTCGTTAGATTAAATGCACTTTTAGGGTTGTCTCAATGACATCAGTTTGGTTTCCATTTTGAAAGAGTGAGGGCATCTGACATTTCAGCCTCATCATAGTCCATTTTCAGTCCTGTCTTTCAGCTTCTTGTTGCACTAGTAGGAATTGAGTTATTAGGTGTTCATGGGGGAATGTCACGAGATCTCCTTTCCTTCAGAAGAGATTCCAGCAGTAGGAGGGTTTATGATTTCAATTGCAGGAAATTTGACATAAAATGTATAAGAGAAAATGTGGAAAACATTTCAGGATTTCCTGTGACCTCACAGTAACTTGCAAATCAAGGTAACGTGAGCCCCTCCACCGTACATTGTTTTCCCAAAGTCCCAGGAAACCTTCCCAGCAGTTTCACGCATTTGTGGCCCCTCGGTGCTGCTGGAGCACCTTTCACTTTTGACAGTCTGGTTTGTAGATCATGTTCGTGAAATTTTATCTGACAGCATCCTGCTTTTTATAAATTAGCAGAATACAGACACATTAAAAAATTTTTTCGTGGTTAAATTTATTAGAGAGACATTATATACTATTACAGCAAAACCAGGCGTATCACAAAGCATGCACTTCCTCCCACCAAAAGTGAAGGCTTCTTCTGAAACCTGCACTGTGAACTCTAGAAAATTTACAGCATGTGTTTTGAGAACAGAGAAAAGGATGTGCATGCATCTCCCTCTTACCTTGGTTTCTGAGTCCATTTGTCCTGAAGAAATAAAATCAAAGACTGTATATATATCCGATGATGCCACTTGAAAAATCCAGTCCAGTTCTGTTCTTTCTTTTTATTTGATGTGCTCTGTCTCCTGGGACCTGCTGTTTTCTCAAGGTCAATTCCAACTTAATATTTTTTGGCCTAATTTTATCTCATATCTTAATGTTTTATCATCAAAGTGGATGGCACAAAAGATTTTGAGATCCAGATAGTTTAAGCAATTGTAGCCAGTAGCTTCGATGATAAGAATGGAGTTTTTGTCTACCTACTTCTATGACAAGTGTGAAGTTTGATTGGCTTTTTGCCAACCAAATATAATTCTACCCTCGCCTATAGAGAATTCCCAGTAGTAACCAAACACAGAACTTAATCTCACCTCTTGAGATTTGCGGTGTTGCTGTGTTTCATTCAGAGGGAGTGAACGTCCGTACTCCATCACGTTTCTCTCCGTGTCGTGTACAGAGGGGAGTGCTAACAGGGGTTCTTTTCCTTGGTATTTTATTACTACTGATACTTTGAATATAACGTTGAAATAGCTTGCTCCATTGAAAATATGAAAATAGATTAATCAGCATTAGGCTTGACTAACTTGTCCAAAATGTGTCAGTTTAATTTCTTTAAAAAAAAAAAGAAAAATACTTGAAATTTATGTAGTTCTTTTGTGCTTGAAAAGCATTTTGATATACGTGTGTGTATGTGAATGAGTCTCACAGTACCTGCAGAAAAAGGATGATGAGAATGCCACTCAAATTCTCAGGGATAGATTGAGCGCGGGCCTGCGAACCAAAGGATCGCGGTTCGATTCCCAGTCAGGGCACATGCCTGGGTTGCCAGGCCAGTTCCCGGCAGGGGACATACGAGAGGCAACCGCACATTGATGTTTCTCTCCCTCTCTCCTTCCCTTCCCCTCTAAAGATAGATAAATAAATAAATAATAAAAATAAATAAATAAAAAAATTCTCAGGGATAGATGTTCTACATTTACTGTTTCCTGGGCACTAGGGTAAAAGGTCCCCAAAAATGTTTATAGCAATACTCAATTTTTGAATGTTTTTATTAAATGTAGAAAATCACTAGTTCTGTTACAATCCAGTTAATTTCACAAAGAAGTAACTACCCTTAGGTTTATACTTTTCTAATTTTAAAACTACATTTTAATCAAAAGTATAGTTACATACATACATATGTGCATATATATGAAAAATTTATTTATATTTGTGTGTGTATGTATATATATGTGTGTATATATATATACACACACACAAACATACATACATACATACACAATTGGCCAACCATCTTGAATAAAGTTTAATGATTCATCTGTTAACTTCCATGGCAAATACGATTGTAATATATTATATTGCACATATAGTATCTATTACAAATTATGTATTATATACAATATAGTACTATTATAATATTGTGTGTATTAAATATACAATAATATAATTATGTATTGCCCTGGCTGGTGTGGCTCAGTGGATTGAGTGCCAGTCTGCAAACCTAAACGTCACCAGTTCCATTCTGAGTCAGGACACATGCCTGGGTTGTGGGCCGGGTCTCCAGTTGGGAGCATGTGAGAGACAACCAGTTGATGTATCTCTCGCACACTGGTGTTTCTCTCCGTGTCTTTCTCCCTCTCTTCCCCTCTCTCTAAAAATAAATAAATAAAATCTTTAAAATAATGAGATATACTCTATATAGCAACATACGTATTCATGTCAGTAATACAAAGATGAATATAAATATTAGCATTCCTTGACTTGACAGGTTCCCCACAGAACCTTGCGGCCTTTACTCATGGTGAGATCAAGAGCCATTGGAAGGAACTGAAAGAGAGGTGTCTGACTTAGGTGTGCACAGCAGGACCCTGACTGCTGTGTAGAGAACACTTAAGAGGGTGTTGCAATAACCGGGTGAGAGGTAACGGTGGCTTGGGACAGGAGCGTGGCAGTGGTGGAAGTGGTCAGATTCTGAACCTACTTTGCAGGTAGTAAAGCCAATAGAATTTGTTGGCAGACTGATGGTGAGGAGTAAGAGGACAGGTCAAGGCAGACTCCATTGCTTTGGCCACAGACATCATTAAGATGTGCTTGTCCTCGACGCACTGCATCCCACAGCAAACTTGTTGTTATCACCATGTTACGGATGAGAAAACATACACAGAGAAGTTAAGTGCCTCGTTGACGTCCCCCTAACTCTAAGTGACAGGTGAGAACTTGACCCAGCTGTCTGGTCCTCCAGTCTGCTGCCTTACGCGCTGCACCGCGCCTTCTCTGACCACAGTCGTTCGGAGGAACTGTGGTAGGTCGCCTGCACGTGGGACGTCTGAAGGGCCTAGCGCTCCCTGCAGGTATTCCAAGGATTTGTGTAGAAGGGGAAACCCCTTCTTTTCGTTTTCCCGACGGCACCGCCTCCTCCACATTGCTTCCGTCTCTAGGCATCTCGGTGGTCTCGCTCTTCCTCAGTCTGCGCTCTACTTCTGAGCCATAGTGACCGTTTCAGCACGCTTGCAGCCCTTCCCAAGTGTCCACTGCCCCTTCCTTCTTCATTCATTCGCTCCAGCCTGACAATGTTGGGCTCCTACTGCCCCATAAGTAAATGTTAAGTAAATGATCATTAAATAAAATTTTTTGCTTGCTTGTTTGTTTTGAACAAATGAGAAACAGTGGGGTAGGGGTGACAGCCAGATTTCAGCTCAAATAGAACATCTTTCTAACATACGCAGATCCACATGTAGCAACTTCCAGCAGGAGAACAGGATGCTGGTCTCACTTAACCAACCCTTTCTGTGCTGGTCAGCCACTAGTGATTCTTAGGGAGAGCCTTATTTGTCTACACCAGCGATTTTCAACCTTTTTCATCTCATGGCATGCAGAAACTACTTACTAAAATTTTGCAACACACCAAAAAATATATTTTTGCCAATCTGACAAAAACAGGTATTGTTTTGATTGATTGTGATGAAAATTACACATGTTGCACAAGGACATACTGTACAGTAGTAAAGTGTATCAGGTGCCTATGCTTGTGTATAAGGATTTCTAGTACCAAGATTTAACCAATCAGATGCAACCTTATTATGGGACATGACCAGTAAGATGCAACTGCATTACGTGACCTACATATTTATGGTTCAAGACAGGGCATTCACACCAGATGGCTATTGTTGTGTTTGCTATTGTAATTTTTAGATTTGACAGTCTAAGGGAAAAGAGGTCAGTGCCCCTGACTAAATAGTCAGGTATTGCAGGTTTTAAAAATTCTTGCAGCACACCGGCTGACCATCATTGGTTTGCACCCCCAAGGTGGCCCGCCAAGTCCTGAGGTCCAGGTTCTCGGTGCTTCTCTTCACTGTGTCCTCCTCAGAGGCACATCTTACATATTGAAAGGACACAGACTGTCTTGCTCTGGTTAACAGGATCTCAGGGTGTGAATTATACACAAGTTAGGCATCTTATGGGTACAGGTCTCATGCTTCTATATTCAGCTGGGTGCATATTGACACATAGATCTGGTTTTTATAGTCATTTCCAGTTTGCATTCTTAGTTCGTCTTTGCTGTCCCCCCTGAAGACAGAGCCCTTTCTCTCAATGTGTTGAAATAGAGTCCTAGCTCTCTGACGGGGGTGGGGAGAAAATCACCATTTGTTGTGCAGCCGCCATGTCCTAGAGGCACTGTGTTTGGTCCCAGGCAGTCCTTGTTTCCTTTCTATCCATATTATTACAGACCTTTGTGGTAAGCAAAGCAAGGGGCCCAGAGAATTTGTCCCAGGTTGTTTGTTTGTTTGTTTGTTTGTTTGTTTGTTTCAATTCCCATTGGTTTTCTCCAACATCCTGAGGAGCTAAATACTTTGGGGTGGGGGACATTGCTATTCCTGTTTCCCAGATGGGAACTCTTTTTTCCTTGTTGCAGCCAGCTTCCTTGCATTGATTCCCTGCTATTTCTCTAAGTTAACCAGACAGCAAAGTGTTCCCATCTCTTTCTGAAATTGCCCAGATTTTTAATTCTCCCTCTTCAATACCCACCTAACTCCCTCAACACATTGATAGAAATTCTATCCACTACATATCCTAGCCTCTTGCCTCTTTTTAACAACCTAAATAATACCCATCTCCTTAAAAAATATATACATGAAATTGAAAGCCCAATCATCCCACATCCTCAGAGAATGGACAGTTGCCACTCAGATAATAACAATGCCTCATTACTGAGGACCTGTCACTCATTTAATGCTGTGAACATTTAGTGGGAAGGCTGTACAGGTTGTCCAGTTACCTGTTTCACAGATACAGAGTGGTTAACTCATTTTCTCAAGGTCACACAGCTTGTAGTTGTCTGAGCTGTGATTGAAACCCAGCCAGAATCCGCCCTCTTCACCACCACACACACTGTTTGCTGTTCCTTTTACATTTCTGTTCTCATCTTTTCATTCTTCTGCACTAAAGGCTCTCCTCCCGGCCTTACCAATTTTCCAGGTGTAGAGGCCTTTGAGCGCCAGTGCCACCCAAGCACTTCTACCTTGTTGGGAAACTAAGCAACCCATTATCTGCATGTTATATTGGTGTCTTCAGATGCGCTCAGCTGTCATTATCACCGATCAGGGGTTTTATTCCCCACAATCCAATGGTTTCTTTCCCCCTTACTCCAGCACATTCTACTGCCTGAAGTTACCAGAAATCCACCCCCAAACATCTCCATGCCGTGCAAACTTCAGTTCCTCCAGCCACTTAGAGCAGCTCATGCTCGGTTGGTGGGCAGGGTGTTCCCATTTGGGGAACATTCCTTCTTATATAGTTCTGCACTTTGTTTCCATTACAGTAATTCTACATCCCATAATAATGATGCAAATGGTAATGATTAACAAGTGTCCCAGTACCACAAACTATTGAATTATTTGTCACAAAGGAATTCTGACGGGGGTAGGGGCAGGGGAGTGGGATATCCAAAGGCAGAAACTACCATGATAAGAAATTAAGAAAGAGAAAATAATGTAGCCAGCTTGGCTGCGACTTTAAATATGTCGCTGTCTTCCTCCCTTCTCACAAATATGGTTGTGATTTAAGAGGAGGACTTTTTTTTTTTTCCAGACCTGACTTGTGTTTTTTCACACCAGCACAACAATTTATGGGGCAAGGTAGACCCTGGGGAGGAGTGCTATGTTATATAAACATATGCTGGCCTGCTTTTCCGGCTTGTCTAGATAATGTTACTGGGTATTTTTTGAATTTGCAGAAGAAAATATTTTAGCCACTATGACTACCATGCCAGATTAAAAACTAAAAGCCAGCCCCATCAAGGATCATTACATATCACGATTAATACCAGAAGCGCAGTATCGGCAAAACCTTTAAATTTATCGCAGCATTTGCAGACGCGCACGGCCACGTCCTCCCAAAAGCGCCATCTGGTTCTGCTCTCCCTGGCCTAAGGGATCTATAAAACTACTGAAGGAAATTGAAGTTAAGCAACGAGCATGTGTTTTACAGAATTTCAGATCTCTTGATTGAGGTTTGTAAAGTCTTTCTGAAAAAACAATAAAAATCTTTGTTGAACCCTTTGGTGTCACCCCCGTAGGAAAGGTATTAATAAACCACATTAGTGATATGATTTTCCTAAATGGTGCTGTTACCTATTTTACCAACATAATAAATTATTTTACATATGAGGAATTTCCTGGTTAAAATAGTCCTTATTCATGTCTCAGCCTTTAATTACCTAGATAGCATGTGATAATTTATTGGTCACAAAACTGGCCCTTGCACACGGGCTGGTTTTGATATGATGGCGTGTTATGATATGATGGTGTTTCATCCAAGATCACTGCGTGTAGCCAAGTGGCCTGGAGGGAACAACTACCCTAAACTCTGTCAGACGTTCCTCAGTGAGCCAGCGGTTCTGAGGACAGCCAGTAAAACATCATCACAGTCCTCCTGGCCCTGACAGTAAATGAGACAGGCAGACTGTCACGGCCCTTAAGGCAGCGGGCTGTGTAGCCACTTCCAAGCCCGTTTGGTAGAGAGAAGCCTGCGTGGAAAGGCTGATGAGGAAAGAAAGGCATGGATATGACAAATGCCAGGGCAGATCGGGATGCGTGCACACAGCGCAGAGCTGGAGCTCTCTTCAGAGTCGTCGAGAGAGCTGGCATTGCGTTTGTAGACACAGCATCTTTCCCTCCCATGCGGAGCAAATGCACACGGAGAGTCGAATGTTTGCCAGGCTCTGCATTAGGCTCTGGAGGATGCAGGGATGTCAGACTTGGTCCTTGTCCTTAAGGATCCCGCTGCGAATGATGGCGTGTTGGTGTCCTAACATGAGACGTGCTGTGCCGTACCCACAGTGCCAGGGCATGAAAAGCTGGACGAAGCCTGCTCTTGGGGTGGCAGAGTTTTGGCTCTTCTCTGGAGTCAATTCATTCTTACGTTCACTCATCCCATAAACACATGTTGAGTGCTTACTCGCTGCTAGGTTCTGTGTCAAGGTAATGGGTTAGTTTGGCAGAGTCCCCGTTAGCATTCAGGTTGAGGGAACCAGGGGATGGGAAGGAGAAATGGTCACTCAATCAGTTAACAAATGACTGAAAAATGCATCAATGCGTCACTAAAGATAATTTCACAAAGGAGAACACTGTGGCATGATATAACAGGAAGTATAATGGGTGCTCCAGGGAAGCCTTTGAAGGGGAGACAACTAAGCAGAAATGTAAATGATGTGGGGATGGGTACCTGCTGGGTAAAGGAGAGCACGTCAGAGGAGGTACCATGCTCTGAGGCAGAAATGAGCCTGGCAAGTGCGAAGAATAAAAGGCCAGTGTGGCTGGAGCAGAAAATGGGAAAGAGCGTATGAGATGGGCAGAGGGCAGCTCACCCTTCCAACTTCAGCATCTTAGCTCATAAGACCAATATAGCTTTTTTTTTTTAGCTGTATGCCAGGGATTCTATCAGAAGTGCTCATGAAAGAAAGCATGAATGTCACTGCCATCTGCTTTAATAAAGCTTATAAGTGGACACAATTTTTGCAAGGAGTGGGCAAAAGCTGCTTTATTTCAAGTTAGTACTTACTCTCCCTAGCATGTATCATCCAAAGCAAGTTTATGGCATGCTTTTGATATTAAAAGAAAAGAAAAGTAACCCCGTTAAACAAGATAGGACTTTATTTCTCTTGTATAAAAGAAATCCAGTGGAGACAGGCAGCCCAGGACAGGTGTGGCAGCTAACCAATCAAGGACCAGGTCTCTTCTGTCTTACAGCATTGCCAACTGTAGTGAGCTTCCTCACAGCCCAAAATGGCTGCTTAAGCTCTCACCATTTGACCAACATTCCAGCCAGGAAGAAAGGGAAGAACTCTTTCTCTTTGAGGTTCTTTTCCAGACCTCGCCCCACCACGTTTCCATTTCAGCCTCACTGGCCACGCCTAGCTGCAACAAGGGAGCCAGAAGAATAGAGTCTTTGAGCTGGAGGACAGGGTGTCAGCTAAAAATCAAGTGGTTGCATATAAGAAGGTGGCAAATTGAAGTCTCTGCTCTGAAAGTCAGTAATTTTTCTACATAAGCTGTATTAGCTTTTAAATAGAATTCGCTAAAAGAGACAGTCATTATGTGACAGGATAGAGGTGGTAGCTAAAGCTGTGCGGGCAATCGCTTGGCAGCGTAGAAATGTGTCAAACTGGCACATTGCACACCTCGAGCTTCCATAATGCTTTATGTCAGTGATATCTTAATAAAGCTACAAAATGAATTAAAAATAACTTTAAAAAATAATTTCCTATAGTCTGAAAGGTCATGATGTAGCTTGTTACGTTTTACAGATTGGATTATTAGTAATCGAACACTGGATGTGTTAGGAGGTAGTTTTTCAGAAGATAGAAACAGAGCCATCACAAAAAATGATAAAAACCCGTGAGAACGTTAAAACAAGTAAACATATTGAGCACTGAGGTAACTCACCTCATGTTATACAACTTACTCAGTATCACCATAACATTTTAAAATTGTATTTCTCGCAATAAAAAGAATATTTTGTGCTAACTGTATCCTCATTCTTCTGGTACTGTTAAGCTTTTTTAACAGCACTATAAAAAATATTAAACTAAAACAAACAAATTCTTTTCTTCCTTATTTTTACTCTTCTGGAAACTGTATCCCCAGAAAAGGAAGTTTCAGGGCCACAGCTGTCCCAGTGCCCTTGGCTTCTTTTTCAGGAGGACTGTTTTCTTTTGCATGTTCAGTTCTCGATACACATGGATACGCAGTCAGCTTGTACTTCTGACGGATCCAGTCCGCAGCTAGCCCTTCCTCCTTTGCCTCTGAGCATCTCTTCTCATCTCATCTTCCCTCATGACTCCCTTGCCAGAGAGTGGAGATTCAAAGATCATTTCTTGCATCACACAGCCAGATTGAATATTGGTTCGAAGTCCCACAGGTGATCACCCCTCCTTCGATCCCTCACTGGCAGAAATATCTAAGGGAAAAAAGTACAGAAATACTGTGACCCGGTATCTAATTTGCATATTTTCTAAGATTTTTGTTTGTTTGAGATAATTCAAGCCAAGGGTTTTCTTTGTCTCTAAGTAGTCAAGAGCTTCTGGGAATAATTGCAAGCACATTGGGGTTTATCTGAAACACCCTTCTCCTTCGTTATTTTCTGGATGTTCTGTCCTGTCTGTTTTTATGGAGAATGTAATCATTCATCTTGTATCAGCGTTCCGTTCAGCTCAAGTCAGCTGAGATTTACGGAGTGCCTGTGTGTCAGGGCCTACAGTGGGTGTGGCAGCTCAAAAGCTGGAAGAAAAAAGTCATGAGGAGCTTGCATCTCATGGAGTAAACCAACAGATTAACAGATAACTAGAATGTAAAATGCTAATTAGTGTGATCAGGATGCACAGGGGCCGGCGGAAGAGAGGGCATGTGATCCCCAGGCTATGATTTGGAACTAGGAAAGGTTTCTTGGACCTGCTCTTCCTGAGCTGTCCAGGGAGCAAAGCGTGAGGAGGGCTCTCCAAGGAGAGAACAGTGCGAGCAGGGGAAGTTTGGGATTTTCTAGGCAGGCGATGCTTGGAGGTGGAACTGAAAAGTCACACAAAGACCAGGTCACAGAAAGTTTCCCACATGTCATTAACATAATTACGAGAAGCCATAGCAGATCACTTTTCATTACAAAATACACAGCATTTCAGAAACTACTTGAAGCCATAGAATAAAGGTTTCGATCAGAGGACATGATAAGTAAATGCTAGAGGTAAACCAGTGTGAGACCTTTTTTCTTCCTGGCCATTCTACATCCCTGCTCCTCACCCCACCCGACCCCACCATACGCACACAAATTATACTGTTTCCAGTTACTATACTTTCCCTCACTCATGAAAGTATTTCTTTGTATTCATGTGGAAGGGAGAGGAAGGTACTTTACTATACTTAAGCTTTCAATACATGTCGCTCAGCTTTTTGACCAGAAAAGACAACCTACATTAGTGAAGGATAGTTAGGGAGCTAGATCAGCCTCATCCCCACTTTCTCCAAGTCACATAAATATCTAGTTATAACTGCTCACAGAATAATTTCGTGCCAGACCCAGGATAGCCAATCAAGCCGTAACTACCACATCTTAAGAACATAGTCTCAAGGCTGTGGTGTTTTGACCTTTAATCTCTCCAAACACTAGCTTGTAAGTCATTATTTATTCAATCATTATTTATTGAACACCTGCTCTGTGGTTGAGCACTTGGGTTGTGAAAATTTATTAAGATATATTTCTTCCTCTTACAGAGGTTATATTACAGGAAGACAAAGGAGCAACTGGAAAATGGGTGACAGGTGCCATCAAAAAGAAAGCCCAAAGCAGGGTCAGCTAACCCCAGTCTAAGGAAGGAAGTGACATCCGATGTGAAAATTGAGGAGCAAACAGCAGTCACAGATGCAGTGGCCCAAGGGGGAGAGTTCACGCTGGGCGCATGGGCGCAGTCCAGAGACTGAAACATGTGGCGCAGTCAGGGATGGGACTGGCTGGAGAGATGGTGTGGGGGAAGTGACCGGAAGTCGGGGAGGACGGGTCCTGAAATCATACTAAGGACTTTGTACTCTACCCTAAGGGCAATACGAAGCCATTGGGAGGGTGTAATCCAAGAACTGCTACAATCTAATTGCACTTCGGAGCTGTCCCTCTGGCTGCAGCGTGCCTGCTTGCTAGAAGCAGGACAAAATGAGTGAGTAAGTCCAGTTAGGAGGCTGTTGGGGGGACAGGCAAATGATTGGACTGGCATCATGGCAGCGGGGTTGGCAAAAAGAGATTCCGAAGGAATAGGACAACAGAACCTGGGGATACATTGGAGCGGTGTAAGGAGGCCCCTCATGGCACCCAGTTTCCGTCTTAGCTGCTGAATTGGCACTGCAGCCATTCCCTGGAGAGATGGCACAATGGAAAAGCAGCTCTGGGGGAAGACAGTGTGTGCCCTTTGGGGTGCATCTGTCTGAAGGACCTGTGTGATGGTCAAGTTCACAGCTAGGTAGTTGCGTTTGAAGTATGGGCAAGAGATCTAAGCCACAGAGAGAAGTTGTGACTGATCCCTACGTAGAATATAGAAGCCGCCAGCCTTCCTAAGGAGTGTTTCTATGAGAACAGAAGGCTCCTGAGAGGACAGCAGGATATTTTACCTTCCCCTTAATTC
Organism: Glossophaga mutica; assembly: GCA_039655065.1. Classification (NCBI taxonomy): domain Eukaryota; kingdom Metazoa; phylum Chordata; class Mammalia; order Chiroptera; family Phyllostomidae; genus Glossophaga; species Glossophaga mutica. The sequence continues at coordinate 201,820,625 of CM077303.1, forward strand.
AGGGGGGCCCTTCTGAACAACCAGTTTTCTAATTACATTCTGTGAACAGCATCTTTAACAGCTTGGATAATACTCCCTTAATACATATACATTTACATAACAGCCACATAGTGTCCCGTTAGATTTCACTAAAGTTTTACTATTTTAAAAAACCCACAATGAATAGTTGCATTCCCCTAAATTAGTTCCATGGACTATTAGTAAGCAGTGTGTGCAGGAAGGGTGCTTAGGTCGATAGAGACATTTGGAAATCTTGATTTAAAAAACCATTCTGTAGGGTCCTTTACTGTGATTTCTCGAAGCTTTCAATTTGCTGCTTGGTTGTGACTCTCCAAGGGGGTATTGCTGTGGTTCGTTTAGACCTTTACTAAACATTGGGCCGTAGCATGCTTTCTAGGGAAAGTGCTTTCAGGATTAGTGACCACAGAACAGTCTTACGGGATACTAACATAAGTGTAAAAGCTGTCCCAAAGTTCCACACGTCCTTCCAGAAATTGCATTATCATATTAACAGGAATCAACGTCTATCCTTGACACACTTGCCAAACACCTTTCCCCAAGGTGAGTACATTGCTGATATACAAATTGTTACAAAGACCTGTTTCACCCGACCCGCCTCAGCTGTAATAGCGAATTTAAACCTGACCTGATTTGGTTGTGTTTCTGTAGCTGCAGGGAGACTCAGCCCTTTTCCAAGTTACTGATCACTTGCGGCTGTTTTTGTGAGCACCTTCTCACAAAAAGATAAGTGGTCTATTTTTATAATCAGGTGTTATTGTAGAATTTTATATATGCATAGCAGTCATTCTTATTTTTGATTTGCTTTTTTAATAAGGTTCTTTTTGAACACGTGGAGCTTCCACATTTTTATGTGTCCGTTCTCTAAAGCATCACAGTTTTTAAGCTAAGAATGTCCTTACATAAAACTTTAAACACTTAATAATCACTTCTTGGGTTTTTTTGTTGTTATTCACATTAACTCTTAACCCCTCTGGGATTCATATTAATTTATCTTGCTTCTCTCCACCCCCCACCAAAAAAAACTAAGTTTTACAGCACTTGTTTCTGAATAATTTTCCCTTTCAAAATGAATGTATTATACCCATGCAGTCGTCAGTAATTTTATAAGAAAATAATTTGTCTACACTTCCTAAATTAGCAAATTGAGATAAATGAGGATTTATTAGTGGTCAGTTACTTTAGCCAGTATCAGACTTACAACAAGCGTATTTCGTGATGTTAATGTGATGAAACCATGATATTTATAAACTGGCTTACATTTAATTTGATGTGGTAATAGAAATTTCCTTTCTTGAAGCTCATGGGGGAGGCCACTAAGAAGACTGGTGTGTTTAAAGAAATTTGAAAATTAAAATAAAGGAAAAGCTCGTTACTAATCAGTGTTACTAATAAAAGCAGGCACTTTACAAACGTTATCGGGATTAATTCTTACAATCCACTTTACAGCTGAGAAAAAGCAGAGGCTCGGCAGTCACTTATCCCAGGCCTGGGAGCTGGGAAGGGCAGAGCAGGGACTGGTTCAGGGCTGGCCATCCTTGTCCTGCTCCAGCTGGGGTCCACAGATACAGCCTTCAGTTCCCCAAAGGGCCTGCTTGTTTAGACGGTATCTGTACTCTATCCAAGAATGAGTCATAGCGCAGCACTCTGATATTTCTAGTGTACTGTAAAAGGAGGGGTAGAATTAGGAGCCCCTTTGCTGAAGGGCTGTAGGCAGGTAGCACTTGAAATTCTTTCTCCTACAAGACTGAACTTGGAGACCCTGAAGGTGAAGGAGTGGGTGTTCCTCTCTGGTGTGGGAACGTAGTTGCTCAGAGGTAAGCTCCTCCGATCTGGTCAAGGCCCTTGGCTTAGCTGAATGCATGGGAGCTCACATCTTCCCAAACGTCCCTCCTCTGCAAGTTCCCATGGACATTTCAGAACGATCGCTCGTGCCTCTGCTGCACCGTGCATTTTCAGGCAGGGCGGCTTCGTTTCTGGAAGCCCTCCTGGTCCGAGGTGGAGCCAGCTTCACTCCACAGAGACAAGTGGCTGTTTGTCCGGCCGGGGCCTGTGCCCTCCAGTTACCGGCTTTAAGGCTCCCCTGGCTGATCCTTTCTCCAGTCCCAGGAAGGCACTTTTGTGGCCCATTCCCTTTGGTCTCACGGGGCCTCGAGGAGGGGTGGCGGGGGCCGCTTGGCAGGGCCCACCAATCTCCCACGTTAGGAGCATTTTGCAAACCGGTCCCGGAGGGAGCTCGAGCCCAGGCCCGAACAGGCTGCTCCTGTTCCCCCTTTGTGTGCGGGGATCGGGCGCCTTTCCCCGGCTGACCTGCCTGTGAGTGGAGACATGTGAAAAGTTAGAGACAAAAATGGTTTCTGCAGAGGGAGGGGGAGCGTTCTTGTACAGAAAGGAAGGAAATACCTCTGTGGGATTTTTTTCCCCACTCTTCATCCAAAAAATACAGAGACTCTCTGTCTTTAATGGGAATGCCAGCTTTAAATCTTTTAGGTTTGGATTAACTCTGCAAAAGAAAAGAAAAATCTGACAGGCTTTCAGATATGACGCAGAAAAACTTTTTTTCCCCTCAATTCATGTTGCTCGTTTGCAAAGCCAAAGGCTGGTGGACTGAATAGTGAGCACCAGTTAACATCACAATGGTCAGAATTAGCAGCCGCCAGCCTCCCCCTCCACCACTTTTGCCTTTTCCATCAGCGGACATTTAATACAAGGTGGCAAAGGCAAGAAGAAATTTTTCTCCTCTTGCCCCCTCAATTAAAAGAGATTAAAGTTAAGCCAAGTTAAATGAGGCATTTTCAGCGACGTGACTTAGAATGCTGAATCTTACCTTTCCCCCCCAGGAGGAAACAGAAATGTGTTTTTTTACAGCCCTTACCTGACTAAAAAGCTTCCTTCACTCTAAAGAAAACCCACTGACTCGATAGACATTTCCTATTACACAGTGATTGTGGTTTTCACTATTGAGGATGTCAGCGAACATGTCGCAGATCATGTTTTGCTTATAAAATAAAGTGACTTTTATGTGAATATTTCTCATGGTGTCGGCATCTAGAATATGGGTGCTATGTCATTGAATCCACGTGGCAACATTTATTTTCTGAAAATTTTTGTAATAACACATTTTTATTAAAACGGTATTCAAAGCTATTTGATCCTATAAAGGGAAAAAATCTTAGCATTCTTGAACCGACACTCTATCCAGAAGCCCATGTTCATGTAAAAAAAAAAAAAAAAATTAAACAGCAGTTCCTGGTCTGCAGTTGAAAGTCAATTTATTTCAGTTGAAAGAAAATGAATAGGGAATTTGAAACATAATTTAAAATTCATAATATTTTTATGTGATGAGGATTGATTAGGATTGTTTATGTGTAATTTTGAAACTGCCTGTAAGAATTAAACTCTAGATCATTTTTAATTCCTGAACCATACATGGTTAAAAACAAAACTCTGTGATTTTTAGCAGAGTGTAAATACACACGCATTAGTTGGCTACACTTTAATGGGGTTATAACAGTACATTTACTGCAAATTTATTCTTAGTAAACAAAGACTTGAAGTGAAACAGAATATTTCTTTTGGTTTCATTGTATGGCATATTTCTTTCAAGTTCTGTGTAATCTTATTATATTACAAAGGAAGTTTTACTATAATTGCAAATAACCAACAGAACTTATTAATTTTGTAATCATAGAAACATTTTTTGCAACCCAAAATTGATATAGCAATTTGGGATTTGATACAAAATAATGATTAAAATTATTTTTAATATACTTCTACTTGAGTTTTACATGCTAGATATTTGGCTTGACTTTAGCAGTAACAGAATGTACCAACACAAGTTAAATCTTTGAACAAAATTTAAGATTATCATATATAATACCAGATTAAAATAGTAAAATATTTTTATAGATATCTTAATTTGATTATACTATATTCATGATTTATCTGGATGATTTTTTAATATGTCATATTTTATAAAAGCAGTTAATTTTTATTTGTAAATTAATAAAGTTAGTTTCTAACTAGGATTTATTTTACATTTTGTATTATAAGAGAATTTAATCCAGAACATATTTGAATTTTCTCAAAAAGGTTGATTTTTATATTATAAAGATATGAGTGAAGGTCAGAGATGATTCTAAGTTATAAAAGAATGTCAAAGTTTACTTCTCCATGTATCGACCACAATAATAAAAATCTCACATAAAAATATGACAAGACTTGCCACATGATAAAACTTTGCAAGATTAGACACTCAAGGGGGAAAAAATAAATGCAGTACATCCATATATTAACATATTTGGCTTTTATTTTCACAAGTTTAAATTTAGAGTTATCATACTCTCTTTCAGAATGAGATTCTTAAAATTATTTCACTTAAAATGCTATAAAACTGAACACGAATAGTGTGTGCTGGTTTTTAAAGTCCCACTGTTTCTGGCGGTTTTCTCAGGCAGCCATGCTGTTCGGTTCCGGGGTCTTCTGGACGGGCCTGCTCTTCATCCCCGTGACGTCCCTCCTGCTCGACGTGGCGCTCAAGGTGTAAGTGCAGCTCATTGTGTGCATGAAAACGCAGATGTGTGCTAACCCACCAACCTCTTGTAGTAGCAACTCAAGAATGGGAAACTTCCAGAATAGGAATCAGTGATATTCATTTATTCTACATAAATGAAGAAGAAAAGAGTGATTGAAGAACTAGAAAACTAAATTAGTTTAAAAGGCAGAATAAGAAGTAAAACAGGCAGTTTCAGTTAATATTAGAGAGTATGTTCTTAGAAATTACCCTGAAAAGCCCAGTCAAGGTAGAAGAAAAATTCTGTTATCTTCAAACACACATACATATATCTTATTAGTGAACAATACTTGTGAAATGAAGCTTTTTGCTTGCCTGATTCCAAACATATATAAATACATGTTGAAGGGGTTTTTTTGCTTGTCTGATTCTAAACATATATCAAATATAGAACTGTAGAACTTTAATAAGTTACTGAAGGATTATAAGTTTGAAAATGGTATCACTTCCCACAAAAATGGTACCATTAAAGTTAGTTACATGATGCTTACTTAATAACTATGAGAATTTTAATGCTATAAACCTAAGCCATTTACTTTAAGACTATTGCTTCTTCAATTATATTAATGCTCAAAATCATTGCAATTTTTATATTCTTTCGAAAAACTATTATTTCTACTCTAGTCACTCTTGTCCTTAGAAGCATGATAATATACCAGTTTTGTGAGGTCTTTAGTCTTCACACAAATATTTCCATGCAAAATCTTTTTTGCAGTATCAAGAGGACCGCTTTTAAAACGTTAGTAGATGAAGTTCAGGAGCTAGAGGCGAAATCTCAAGACCCCGGAGCAGTCGTGCTTGGAAAAAGGTAAACTACACTGAATATGGTCTGTCCGAGTGAACTGTAAGTTTTCCTGTTACTGGAGATTGGAAATCAGTGGTAAAACTTGTATTTTATCAGTTAACAAGGAGCGAGCCGTGTCACTGACAGACTCGGGAATCAGAGAGATGTGGATTCGGATCCGATCCGCCATTTCACTAAGCTGTGCGTGACCTTCGCCACGTTGCTTAGTGCTTCTGAGCCTCCGTCTCCTCATCTCTACAATGGGGGCGATGATGCCTACCTCAGGCTAGCTGTGAGAATTGAATACAATACTATCGATAAAGCAGATAGCTCAACGTCGGGTGCTTAATGAGCTGTAAATAAATGGAAGTTACAGATAGTATTGTGTCACTGAACTGAAAGGGGGAAAAAGACTTTCAACTTCAAACAGCACCCATAATACAGTCGTGTGCCCTGAAAATCAGAGTTTGACTGCAGTTGCCCTGCAGTTGCACATGTGTCTCGGTATACAATTGAGAACGGACCTAGACCTTTGTCATATGTACGAAGGGACTTAATGTCTTCCCAGTCCTTTCCTCCCCACCACCAACTCCAAAAAAAGCAAGGTTAGAAAGCTAATCAAATTCTTTAAATTCACAAAGCATTATAAAAAGAAAACTAAGATTATTTGAAGCCATCTATAATAAACCATAATTATGAAGATAATGCCAGGTGTTTACATTCCTCTCTTTCATCACACTAAAATACACTAAAGTTTTGTCTAAACCATAAGAAATATTTTGCCCTGGTCCATGTCGCCTCCATCATGACTCACTGCTGTTTCTCTGTGTGACTCAGTGGAGTAAGTGTCAGGCTGGGAACATAGGCTGAGACCGCAGCTGCCAGCCTTCACTTGCTTCCACGTGGCCTAAGGGGCACCTCACACCCCGTCTGTGCCTCTCTGAAAATACTAGCACTGGCTTTTGTTGGGCACTCACTGCAAGCCAGGTGCTACACTCATTCATCACTTCATGTTTACTCTTTCATTGAGTCCCTATGACAACTGCATACGAATCCATCACCCCCACTTATCCCAGATGAGGAAACTGGGGCTTGCAGAGACTGAGTTCTCAGAGTCAGAAGTGACAGAGCTGGGCCTTCAGCCCATGTCCATGGACTCTCAAGCCCCTGCTCCCAACCGTTCACTGTTCGGCCTACTTGTGCTACCTTTTCAAGAACGGGATAGAGCAGCACAAACAGCCTGCCGTACCAGGCAGCCTGGAAAAGTTCTTGACCTCTCTAGGTCGGTATGCCTGTGTGTGTGATGGGGATGATAATACCTGTTTTCAAGGTTAGAGACAGTCTTCTGGAATCTTCTCCTCCAGTCTTCTCCAGTCTTCTCCTCCCTCCGCCTTCCCCTCTATCTCTGCTCTTTCACCTAAAAATTTCCAACCCTGCCAATGGCCTGACATAAATAGTCTCTCAGTAAATGTTTTCTCTCTCTTTCATCCTAGCTATATAAAGGATGTGCTAAGAGTTCTAGTTCACAAAAGTGTGAATAAAACCATTCATTAACAATTATTAGGGAAAGTCTTCTGATGATACTTGTTACTAACCCCAGGAGTAAATTTCTCATATGTATATGTTAACTAAAACTTACTTTAAGGCCCTCCATGTGATATTTAATTTTTGTGGTTTGTAGTGACAATCAGAGACAATTCATAAATCAGGCTAAGGGTTTGATGTGATGACCTCTAGATTCTAAAGATGTGATAAGTCTGTGATGTGTGTAGCCCCTTCCATGAAATAAAATAAGAGAGTCTAAAAGGAAGGAAGTGAATTCCTCCATACATGACCCCCAACTTCTGCGTAGAAGATGCACCAGATGAAGTGAACTCTCCACCCTAGCTAATTTGCCTACAATAGCTCTTCAGCTTTTCTCAAGAACTCAGAAATGAATTGGCTGTCAGGTGTATACCACAGACAAAAGCCCCTGGTACCACACATACCCCGTGTTGCTGCCGCTGCCCATCGGCAATCAAAGGATGCTGACACTCAGCAAGCCCAGTGTCTTCCTGCTGGATGATAGCTAGAGGAGAGGGAAGGACAAAAATCTGGAAAAGGAGAAAAATCTAAACTAGCGGGTAAAGTCTTCATGCTACGCTAATTGCCTTCTCAGGCAGTAAGAAACTGTCAGATTGATTTTACTGCCAGGATTATTTTAGGAATCCTGGACAATGATATCAATGTCAAATTTTTTCAAGTTCCCTGATTTTATCTACATTTTCAAAGAGGGAGAAACTGGGATTTCTCTGTGTTTGAGCAGTATCACACTTCCTTTAGTCCCAAAACACCGTGTTCTTTTACACCTCCCAGTATTTATCTGCACATGCTGTTACCTGTCTGGAAGCTGGTACCCTGGTACAGAGTGGACTGTCTGATTCCTAGCCTTCAAAACCCAGTTTGATGCAATTACCTCAACTTTTCACAAATACAATTAATTCCTACTCTGTTTAATCTGTACTTTGTTTACTCTTCTGTTTTTATATTTATTACCTATATTACAATGTATTTGTCTCCCCTATATTTGTTTGTTTCCTACTGGATTGAATTCCTTGAAGGAGAGACCCTCTGTCTTAGTCCTCTCAACCCAACACCTAGCACAGTGCCAGGAATGTCAAGGGAAGGAAGGAAGGAAGGAAGGGGAGGGAGGGAGGAAGGACTCCAACATTTGGTGAAAGGATAAATGAATGGTTAAGAGAGGAAGGAAGGAAGGAAGGAAGGAAGGAAGGAAGGAAGGAAGGAAGGAAGGAAAAGGAAGGGAAGGAAAGGATGAAAGTACAGAGTAGTGGGTGGTAAACAGGTGGTTGACCTGTGGGTAGTTATTTAAAAATAGAATACATAAGAACATAGAATTATTGATACATAGCTTAAACTTCCCAAACTAGTCATGTCCAGAGTAATGATCGTTTACATTTTTTGTCATAGAATGATGCAGTTCGAGTTGATCAGCCCTAATTTTTTTTCATCTTCACTAAGTGACACTGTGATGTCAAGCTATACATAAAATGAATTTCTGCTAGAAAAACTGTAACTCAAAAGCCATGTATCCAGATCAGTATATACAATAACTTATTTTTCATCTTTACTCATTTTCAAAAATTAAAACATTTTAGTTAAAATAATGAGTCTTTTTTAGAGGAAATAGTATGCCATTTACCATATTATCCAACAAATTAGATATATTCTGATTTTACATCAACACTTTGGGGGGGAGTGTATTTCATCATTTTAAATATACTGCTTTTGAGCCATGGGTTGTAGTAGAGATTGATTTAAGCCTAAAGTACTGGCAGAATAAATCCAAACCTCACTCCGGTTGACTGCATAGCCATGGCTAATTATTTTTGAATAAGAAAATGCCATGATTGAGACCCTGTTTTTGCTGTAACTTCTATGTGGACATGCTCCAACACGAGGGAGCAGAAACATCTGCAATTCCAAAATCAAAAATAAATTTTTTGTCAAAAATCAGTTTTTCTCATAGCTTTATAGCAGACCTTTCCTGGAAAACCCAAAAATATTTGTTCTATAAATGCAAGGACTTTAATAGTGTTTATTTTTTCTATAATGTAAATGTTTATACATTTTATAACAGAAATATTAATTTGGGGGGCCTCTCAGATCCCACTTGAGGGTGTTATATCCACAAATTGTGTGTAACATCTTGCCTACTCTTTTAAAAAATGTAAATTCAAAACCCAAAGGATTAAAATAAGGGGTTGTAGACACAGGGTTCCTTGGAAACAGGGCAGTTACTTGGGGGATATTTTTATATGCATGTGAAGCAGTACATCCTACAGACAGGCAAATATGACGAAAAGACTCATAATTTTTCATATCTAACCATAGACCTTAACCAGAATTGTTAATCACTAAGTAGAACTGTAGCCTGGGATCTTCAACTCCTTCCTCACTACGGTACTTTGCCCATCACCTCCGTTTGGTCCATAGTCTTAGCTTTAAAGAAGAGAGTGGGAAAGCATGGATGTCACGTAATCTGGTCATCTGGATGGTGATGGTGGTCTCTCCCAGTCTTTCCCTGCGTTGTTTATCCTGATAAAAAGCAAATATAACGTTGTCCAAGAACTAATAGAAAAGAAACTCTATTTCTCCGTTTTCTCACTGGATTTTATACCAGTATTACATCAATTTCTTGGGCTTTAGGCTAGGCAGACATATCAAATATTTCCCCAGCCTACCCTGTGACCGTGGTTCTGTCCAGCATTTGCAAAGAACAGTCAGAGAACAATGAAATGTTCTGTCTTCCAGAGCAGAGATCAGGCCTGTTACATTCATTGTCTACACCCCCACCAATAACACCACCTCGCACAGGGCAGCTGTCACGTGCTACACACCAAAACAGTCTGTGAACCAAGGGTTGTGCACTTTCCAGAGGAGATCCATTTTAACAAGTCAACCAAAATAGCTTGACAACCCAATATAAAGACAAATGCAAGTTTGCCACTCTTAAAGGATTACTGAAAATACCCTATGATGACGTGTTCCAGGGCAATTAATGGGTTTTACCTATATTTTTTAATGTTTCAAAAATGAAGGACTATTTTAAAACATGGTATCTTGCCACCTCACCTCCTCCAGATACCTAAGTTACAAAATTGTAGTGGGCTTGAAAATCAAGTCACATTATTTCAGTGGTAATTGTTATGTTTGTAATTGCATTAAACAAATCCAGAATTTGCATAGGTTGGTATGTAAATGAAAGACCACACAAGACTGAGTGAAATTACTGATTAAGAGTCGTGAAGAAAAATACAGTTTTTAGTGAGAAGGGATCCCAGACTTTCTTCTCACAGTATGTTCAGCCATTCAACAAAAGTTCACAGATGTGTGAACTTTTAACACATCTATTAATGGTTAACATAGTACCAGTATATTTTATAATGTGACTTGATAGTAATATTAGTACCCATAAACATCAGTGGCACAAAATTGCATTATTTCAACCTAACGAGTAGTTCCCTAATTAAGGTAGATAACACTAGAAAAATTTAACTCATCATCACTTACTATTTATTAAGCATCTGCCTATGAGTGACATTTATGTTCTCTAGAGGGGACCCTGCTCCATAAGAACTGAAGTAATCGGTAGCTAAGGGAAAAAAAAAAAAAAAAAAAAACACCACCTCCTAGTTGGCTACTAAGGAAGTGGAATAGAGGCATCATAAATTAAACTCATGTAGCAATAGACTTCTGGTGCTGAATAAAAAAACAAGGCATCGGAAGTGATCCTCACAAAGCAGTTTTTGTTCCTTGATGATCTCTGTCCTTGTTGATTTTTTATAATTAAGTGCTTGGGGACCTGGGGAGTGGTGAGGGGAAAAGCATTTGCGGAGTGCTTTCTAAGTGCCTGCCACTGTCCCGGGAAGCCACACCGTTGCCTGAGGGGCAGGGATTGTCCTCCCGTTGTGCAGAAGATGACCTGAGAAGGATTTGCCTAAAGTGGCGCTGCTAATAAGTAACAGACTCAGAATTAAACCAAAGTCCCTCTGCAGAGCCCATGCTTTTTCTACAGTAACATGCTCCTTTCCCAAAGATGACTTTCTTAGTGCTTTTTTGTGTTTGGGGGTTTGTTTTTGGTTTGTTAGGTTTCTTTTGGGGGGGGTGGAACGCTAAACATTAGCATGATATAAGAGATGAACCAAATTCAGTGTAGCCTTATATGAAAATGTTACCAAACAAAATTGCATTATCTTAGGTAGGTAAGTTGCCATAACATGAAAGACAAAATTCTCATGTCTGCCTTCTTGACACTCTGACGTTGTCGTGTTTGAGTATTACGAACTTAGAAAGGCCAGCCTGAAACCTGGAAAATGTATTTTGGGGAGAGGCAGCTCCATAATGATGCATTACGATCTTGTGGTCTAATGCAGTCATTTCCATTTCACCTCCCAGCACCCCAGCGGAGGAGGCTCTGCAAACAAAATCCGACCACCTGCTGCTAAAGCTGCCCACTTCCCCAAAGCAGTTACATATTTTAATGCCCCTCAGGGTCCCGGGGCTGTAATGTTAGTAAAAATTTTTTTTAAAGTGACTGTAAAAATGGCCTCTTTTCCTTCCCCTTATCTGTTTATTTCATTGGCAAAAACAGGTTTTACAAATATTTGTAAAACCACTGGAGTTTTAGATGAACTAGCTTTCTTGCTTTAATGTAGCTAATTCCCAGTGACAATAAAGTATGTCTAATAGTTACCAGTTAACATCCCTAGACCTTAAAAAATATGTGTGGAAGATTACTACAAATGTCAACATTTCTAAATATTTTACTTTAGCAAAAGCCTAAGTATTTGTATAATTACAACTTCATTTTGCAGAGGACCCTTTCTTTCTTCTCCATGTGATAAAAATTGTTCCATGTCAGGGTCTCAGAATCATTGGCAAAATACTGACCTAACATAACTTACAGCAATTTAACCGGAGCTTTTATAGTGGGGAAAATACTGGATGGAAAATTTTCAACTGAGTTAGTTCCAGTGACTAAAACAAAGTTGTATAAACATTTGCTGCAATGCATATAGATTACTTATTAGCTCTTCGTGCTTATTATGTTCTTTGATATCAAAGCAAAGCTTTAGAAATCAGCCAGTAGAGAAATGGCATGATTGGGAGGATTGATGGTATTTCAAACAGCACTTCGGAATTACCGTTTAAGTTCAGCCAGTGTTGGAGTTCCCCCTGTATAATGCAGTTCTGCAGTGTAGTGAGAAAAAAATAGGTGCGTTATTTCTGACGGTGTGCTTTTGGAAGTTACATATTTCATCACATGGATTTGTTCCTGTGGAAAAGGTTATTCTAAACATTTATTGAAAAATAAATATTGTGCTGTCATATTTTACCACTATAATTACTTTCTGAAAATAGTTCTTTTATTTTAAAATGAAACTAAGGGACACATTCATACCATGTTAGTGGTCATGGAATTTTTCTAATTAAAGTCTATGAAATTTCTTCTTTGTGTAATTTCTAGGATTTCTTTACATAACAAAAAAAATACTCTGCACCAAAATATATTTAAAGCAGGAAAAAGATATAATGATTTTTTTAAATTCTAAAAATGCCATGCTTAAAATATACATAGTAAGTCAACCAAGATTTTAGAAGCTAATAAACTACTGGAAGATTTTTTTTTTATTTCTTATTAATTGTATTGTGCAGGTTCTACAGCTCCGTTTGACTGTAACATAACTGGGGTGTGGAGAAGTCTTTTGATTGGATGATTGGGGGCAAAACAGTGAGGCATCTAGACTCTTAAAATCCCATTATCTGGGAAAATGGGGTGAAAGAGAAATCACCAGACTACAGATTTCTCGGGCAGTCTTTTGTCTGAGTCTGCGTCTCTCTGGTGGTCCTGTGGGCACATGGGGGTCTCTGCTGAGCTTATCATTCACTGCTTACATTCGCACCTGCTCTGCAGCCTCACTGAAAGGGCACAGCTGCTCAAGAACGTCTTTAAGAAGAACCACGTAAATCTGTACCGGTCTGAATCCCTGCAGCAAAACCTGCTCCGTAAGTACCTGCGCTCTTACTTCTGTCAAAGTTCTGCCGTTACACCATGGCGTTCATGAGAACGGTACTTTGACGGTGGGGATGTTGAACTCTTTAAAATTAGCACCTGAAACCACTTTTGCATATTTTGCAGCATGTTACGTGAATAACAAATGTTTAGAGAGTCCTTTAACCTCAGTCGTCTCACGGTTAGCAGAAGAGATAGAGCACAGTAACATGTTGCTGCTTTCATTTAAAGAAAAATATTTCCACGTGCCCCTTGCTTCCTTAAATCTTAAAAAGAGCCAGTAAAATAAATCTGCAGTCTTAAGAGCTCTCTCTGTATTATCTTTTCTACTTGAATAACTTTGCAATAGCCTTTTCAGCTTTCATGCAGAACAATGAAACATATATTTTCCCCTTTGAAAACATTTATAAACATTTAGAGTTGTAACAAATTACTAGGTATCATGCCCTCTTAACATTTCAAGGATCTAAAAAAGAATATAATATATAAAGCCCTCTAGTAAATGTATTTGTGCTAGTAATACATCTTTTGTTTCATGTTGCTTCCGCATACAATTTATTTTCACTTGTATATACTTGTGTTTAATGCTTTTGCTCTTTATACTCCAAGGGGTCTTTCCTCAAGATGTGATCCCCTTGGGGGCCATTTCTTATCCATATGCCCCCGCCAACCCAGCTGGGCTGGAGCGAGTTTCTTTGTTAGTTGCCCAAAGCCAGGCAGAGTATTGTCTGAGGGAAGGAGACCCTTTCCCACCGTTCGTAGTTACGGGTGCTTCTCTCTTCACTTTTATTCTTCCTTCCCTCTCATCTGCCTGATCTGTGCGGGCATTCATGTGCCCGCTGGACTAAGTCCCTCCAGCCCCTCTGGTAGCTGGGATGCAAAAATTAGATGGGTTGGACCTGGGATGCTGAATGGAGAACTGAGAGGGGTTAGGAGTGCCTGCTCGTTCATCTAGGGAGCAGAACTAGAGAATCTAAGCCAGTCGTCCGTCCCCCTCTTCATTTTGCACTCAAGTCTGTGTTTTTTCCCAACTTTAAAAATGAGTGTTTTCATGCTTTGGAGGGTGGGGGTGGTGGGGAATGCATGAGTTTGCCAAGTTAGAAAATGAGCACTCAGAACTCAGAGGAACAGAGATTCCCAGTGACTTCATGATGATCATTTCTACTTTATCTTTAACTTGCAGACGGGTATGCTTTCTCTCAAGATGAAAATGGAATCGTCTCACAGTCAGAAGTGATTAGGGCCTATGATACCACAAAGCAGAGACCTGATGAATGGTGATGGGGGGGGGGGGGGCCGCCAAGCTGGCCCTGCTGTGTCCCTAAGGAGAGCTCCCACGTCTCCATCGGAATCTGCCGACCAATTCCAGCCTGGTCCAAGGAGGTGAAAGGTGGATCTGAGCTCATGTCCCTGATTGACATTCAGATTCATGTATATTATAGACATAAGCACTGTGCAACTCTACTGTAACACCATCTCTTTCAGATTTTTTGAAGTTTTTGCTAAGTCTTTGTAAACAGAAATTGGAAATGACCTTGTATCTTGCCAGAGTGCTTTCTTAAACTGAGAATAGGTCAGTATTCTAACGCTGTTGCTCTGGGGCTGTAACTATCAATTTAGTGGCTATACCACCAGGTGACCAACCATTAAAAAACTCTAAAATGGGAGTAAATGAATGGGACTCTTGATATCCAGACTTAGATTTCAGAATAGGCTGACAAAAAAAGAAAACCAGCATTCTTAAGGAACTGACTCAACTTACTGAGAAAAATTTCTAAACGAGACATGAATAAGTGTTTGTGTCAAAAATTATCTCGATAAATGTTTGCCAAAGAAGTTCAATAAATATATTTTTCATTCAGTAGTCATTTGCCCAGAAATTTGAGAGAAAGTTTACCTCCAATTCTGCTATGAGATCTGCATGCTTGACTTTTCAAATATAAGAGTGATTTGCAAACAAAAAAAAATGAGTATTTCAAGGCATTTGCTACTAAAATCTGTGATGTTGCACCTTTGGCCTTACAAACGCTTCTCTCTGGTTTGTCGTCTTTATTTGTTAAGTTAGAGGACACACGTGGTGATGTGATTCTGTCGTTATGATACCGATTTTTAAAACTGTATGTCTCAGTCATTTCTAATAGGTTTCATCATCATTTAGATTTTTCTAAAAACCTGGCTTCTGCTGTAGACTGAGTGGTGTCATTTTGTCTTCAAGTTTTCTCTCTTAAGAAAAATATGCTTACATATTCATGTGGGATTTCTAATGCTCCTGTCGAGATGTTTGAAACATCATGTCGGGTAAATGCATGGGCTTCTGCACTGTGTTTCAGTTCTCCCTGTTCGTTCCCACTAGACATGCCTGTTGTCTTAGGTCGCACGCCCTGTGTTATGCTGACTGCCCTCTACTTACGACTGAGAATTACTTCACAGTTCACTCCTCAAGCAGCTGCCAAAATCAGTCACATACTGCTAATTGGGACAAATAAATAGTACATTTTCCCCATTTAAAAAAATACCTATTGTATTCAGAAAGCCTATGACTTTACAATCAAAGAACACTTTTTCATCATAAGTTGGTTCCATTAATATGCTTTAAAATGTATGTTCAGTTCGATTATTTTCTGCATTTTCAAGACATCTAAAAATGCCTGTTTTGCTACCAACAATAAATGGTGAAGGGGCTGTTTTGAAACCACAACCAGTTTTCTACACTATTTTTAAAATAATGCTTTCATTTAGGAAAAAAATAAAAGGAATACTAGTTTTCAGATACACTTCAGAGATTGAAGCAAACTTTTTGCCTTTTATTCAAAAGCCTGATTGCCTTTAAATGGACTTACCAGCAAAATGGGTAGAAGTTCCTCTTTAAAATAAAGTCAACTAGAATCGAGAGGTGATTTTTTCCAAATCACTCCTTGAGGTTAATAATTTCACATCCTCTTTGCCCTTTTGCTCAATCTAGATGTAAAATGAGGCTATACATCATTTTCTTCTCAGCGTTTTTAGCTATTTGGTTACGAGCACACCTCCCACATTTTCCACAAATACAAGAGGTTATAACACATACATAATTCTAACCTAAAAGGGTCAAGGAGTTGGTATACTTCACTCCCCAGACCCTTGCCTTTTGGGGTTCAGATTAAGAGAATTGTGAATCAAAACATCTCGAAAGACCACAGGTGTAAGCTCATCTTCAAAATTCCAAAGTCACAGACTTGAACTGTCTACCGAATGGATATTTAGAGTGGCTTTTCTGGGCCTCCCAGTGGTGATGGTTATGGTTAAACCACAGAAACTAAAAAACAAGAATGATGCGCCTCCCTCCCTCCAGAGAAAACCTAATGGCAGATTCAGACAACGGTTGCTTCCACTTGCCCTCACTTCACCGGGGGCATTTTTCTCCAAAACTTTAATAGCAAAATAGGATGACTGTAGCACAACTGAATTTTATGACTTAAGAAAACAAAGTTTTATTTTATCTTGAAACACGGGTTGTTTCTGTGGAGCTCTTCAACGTGAGTAGAATGCTCATGGTTAATAATGTGTAGAATCATGATTGGAAATATGACTAATTTATGGGGGTTTTTTTTGCCCCATGGCTCTCTACTCGAATGATCAATATTAAGTCAATTTCTTAACTTCTTTGGTGGGAGTGGGGGATGGGCAGCAGGGAGTGATCTCCTTGGCAAAACTTGCAGATTGCAAGGCAGTGAGTTTATAGTGTTAAACTAGAGAAAACCCTCTGATTTTTCAACCTTCCCAAGGAGAAAAAAAAATGAAACACAGTTTTACCAGGATTCCAATAAACAGTTGAAGTGACTTTCCACGAGTATTTTCTGAAATAAAGGACTCTTCAGTTAATGATATTGCTAACACCATTGCTTTACGATGTTTACAATTCAGAAAATACCACTTACAGCAGAAAATCCTTATTTGTTTTGCATGGAAAAGCTGGGAGTTGCCTCATTAATGTTGAATAGTACACAGTGACATTGCGCCTGAACTTTCTAAATGTTTTATATAACATATGAAAATATATTGGTGTCTCACACCCAGAAAGATGCTCTATGGTAGAAATTATTAGCAGGAAAATGGTATCTCTCAGAAAATGGCGTTTCTCAGGAATGTAGTAAATTCGAAATGATGTATGTGCTGCCCACCCTCCCACGCCCCGCTCTGTCGGAGGTAAGCCCGCTTTGGCAGTGTTGTGAAGCTAATGGAAGACTTTCCCTAATCAAGTCAGGTGAATGTGTTTTCAGCTCCATAATTATCAGCCATTTATGTAAATTGTATGGTCATTAAATGGAATCAATGATTCCTCTAAATTTCCAGAGAGGAAAAATGAATTCAAGAAATCAGCATTTATTCCGATCGTTACATTTTGTATTTTAATTTTGCAATTCAGCCTTCTAAATGTCCGAGATGAGAGTCACGTGATAGGGGGCGGAGCATTGCGCGCACAGTCCCTCACCTGTAGTCTCTCATTTCAGACGTTCTTTCAGGAAAGGAGTGCTAGTCAGGAAGTCATAGATTGTGTGTGTGTGGTTTTCAAATTATCTATAACAGTGTCATTATTACACACCTGAATAATAGTGTTTATTTTTGTGCAGATGACCTTTGACAGTTCCCAGTTTTAAAGTGTATTATCAAATAAGTCTATACACTCGTAATTATCTATGAAATTTATTGAGAAAAGGCCCACCCCATTCAGTCATACAGGCCAGGCCTGTGAATCCTTTCTGTCAAATATTTAATGTAACACCATGCAGTTTGCAGTTACCATAAGTAATGCTTTTGAATGATGAATATTTCTATAATGCCTCTTAAAGAGACCATAGTCTGATTGTTCTCACCTTAAAATGACTGCAGTCACTTGTGAAACTTAGTTATACTTTGCTTCATTTTAATTAACCTTCAACAGCTATTAAAATGGAATGTAAGTTAGATTTTGAAGGAAAGGAAATAAATATTTTCCACTTTCCATCTCAATTTATTTTCTGTAGGAGAGCAGCTGTATTTTTGATAGGCTTGTGGTTTGCATGAATTCATATTTAACGTGGTCCAGGCCAACGCATGGCTATTGCTGTAAATCTTGATGTTTATTTTGCCTTTTAAAATTCTGTCATGGCTTACCTAGAATTTAATATTCAGTGGACAAATTAACTGGTCCTCTGCACAACTTTTGTTTAATAAGTAAATTATTTTACAAACAAATTTGAACAAATTTAATTGTATCTTTTGTTTAGCTTACCTCTGAGAATTTTTCTTAATAAAACTCACAGAACTTCTCAGCAAATAAATCTCCCTTACGTAGGAAAAAAGCTAGACTTCATACTTGCTTACTTTGAACTAACAGCAACTTTCCATAGGTAAATCTCCTCTTGCAAAGATGTGAGCGGAATATTAAAGAAGTAAATATTTTTACATTTCATGGTTCTAGAATAGAAGCCATAAATGCAGTAAATACTGTTTGCTGTTTGTTTTACTACTTGAAGCTTCCTTTTTCATGTTTTCAAGTTTATTAGGTTATAAAAAAAAAAAAAGCAGCCTTGGAAGGCAGCTATTGTACTATGGGCAACTGCAGTTTGCATTAAAGATACAATAGTATTTTCAGCTCCATGAAAAACCATTCCTGCTGAAACTGCTGTAGACATTGTGAAGCTGCATGAGTGGGGAGTGTTGAATCTGTGACTGTAGTAGTTTTCTCAGGTCTGTTTATCTCGATGTTCAATGCACTGTGTTTTGTAAATAGTTATTAAAGTTGAGTAATATCCAACTCGGTGCGGCGTTATGTGTCATTGGCCTTCTGTGAATGTGCATGTTTTAAACTGCAAATTTTAAACATTTTGTCCTCTAATTGTTATTTAAAATGAAATAAACTTTACCATTACGTAAAAAAATTGTTAGTTTTAATTGCTAGTTTTAGAAACTAGTTTTATATTGTTTTATAAAACTTCAAATCCATGGAACTATATAACCTGAGAAGGTATATCTATTTAATAGCATTATTAACAAATTTCATTTACAACCCCAGTGATATATAAAATATCCCTTCATTTTCACCCAGCTAAATCAAGCATGAAGTGGAATGTATTAACTCTAGTATAGCAAGAAGGACAGTTTTTTAAAGTATATTTTATTGATTGCGCTATTCCAGTTGTCCCATTTTTTTCTCCCCTTTATCCCCCTCCACCTTGCACCCCCCTCCCTCCCTCCCTTCCTCCAGCATCCCCCGTCCTTAGTTCATGTCCATGGGTCATACATGTAAGTTCTTTGACTTCTCCATTTTCCATGCTATTCCTAACCTCCCCCTGTCTATTTTGTACCAACCATTTATACTACTTATTCCCTGTACCTTTGCCCCCATTCTCCCCGCTCCCTCTCTCTCCCTTTCCCCCTCCCACTGACAACCCTCCATGTGATCTCCATTTCTGTGATTCTATTCCCATTCTAATTGTTTGCTTAGTATTTTTGTTACTTAAGTATTTAAAAGGAATAATTTAAATGCAATTATTATGTTTTGATTCTTTGGTCAGAGAAGCCTTCCAGGATTGTTCCCCTTTGATATTTAAATCAGCCTGCAGTTCAACAGCTAACTCATGGCACCATCTTTCAAGTAGGATGAGTTTCTTAGGGTATCTAAACCCACCAAATTCTTTTAAGTTTATGAGAACATGGTCAAGTTTAGCCATTAATAATTGAATAAAGTAACCAGGAAAACAATATAATTGCCATGTGATACAGAAGTACAGGCAACATCGGAAATGAGGACAACAGCTATATCAGAAACAAGCATCGCTGAATAAGAGGTAACAAAAGCTGCAGTCAGGCAACCTGCTGGATGGAGTGGGATCCGTTGGCAGAGAGGCACTAAGGAATCCGTGGGAGGAACCCCCGGTTTTATTAGAGTGAGGCAGTGTGTGCTCAGCTGTCCGAGGCCCCTGTCCTTCCCCACAGTCTTACCAGGGACAGCAACTGGGTGAGGGCGCCCCAAGCAACATCACAGCAAAACAGTGTCCGCACAGAAAAGTTACCTGTGAATTATGTCAAATGATTCTTACATTCAACTTTATTGCCCTCAAAATAAGCACCGTTTATACTGACCCTGTAGTGTAAGATGCCTTCTAGTATAAGGAAAGAGCAACCTTGACATATATTCCCATAAACTCAGCACATCATCCCCACGTTAAAGTGTTTGTACGCTAATGGCATCTCTAACCCGGAGCTTCCATTTCAGCAACACAGAGCCTCTCGTTTTCACAAAGAAAAAAGATCTTCCTAAGGTGGGTAATTTCACTAGTAAGCTACTAAAAATTGTTGGAAAAGATCGAGCATTTTACCATTACGGTTTTTTAGAATTATTTAATTTATTGGAGTGAGATTGGCAAGTATAGGTTTCAACTCTACAGTTCTGTAACACGGTCTGCATACTGCGTTGGGTGCTCACCACCCAAAGTCAAGTCTCTTTCCACCACCACTTACGGCCCTTCACCGTCTTCCACCTCCCCTCACCCCCTTTTCCTCTGGCTCTCACCATACTGTTGGCCTTGTCTATAAGGGTGGGGGTTTTGGGCTTAATCACTTCACCTTTTTCCCCCAGCCCCACGACCCCCCTCCCCTCTGACAGCTGTCAGTCTGTTCTATGTATCTGTGATTCTGTTTCTATTTTGTTAGTTTATTTTGCTCATCAGATTCCACATATAAGTAAGATCATATGGTACTTGTTTTTCTCTGACTGGCTTATTTCATTTAGTATAATATTCTCCAGGTCCATCCATGGTGTTACAAAAGTTAATATTTCCTTTTTAACAGCCAAGTAGTATTCCACTGTATAAATGTACCACTGCTTTTTTATCCACTCATCCACCAATGGGAACTTTGGCTGCTTTCAGACTGGCTATTGTAAATAACACTGCTGTGAACATAAGATATATTGTTTAAATACATTTTGAGTTTATTCTTGTGCGTGGATTAAGGAGGTAGTCTAGTTTCTTTTCTTTTTCTTTTCTTTTTTTTTGCATGTACCTGTTCAATTTTCCCACACCATTTATTGAATAGACTTTCTACTCCATTGTATGTCTTGCCTCCTCTGTCAAATATTAATTAACCATAAGGGTGTGAGTGTCTTAATAGGAATTGTGTTGAATCTATAGATTGCTTTGAGTAGTATGGGCATTTTAATGATGTCAGTTCTTCCTGCCCATGAACGCTTCTTTATATCTTCCTCAATTTCTTCAGTACCCTATAAATTTTTTAAGTAAATGTTACCAAACATTTAACCAAATGTTCTTGGTTAAATTTATTCCTAGTTACATACCTTATTTGTGTGTGTGACACTGTAAATAGGATTGTTTTCTTAGTTCCTCTTCCTGATAGTTTATTATTGGTGCCTAAAAATGCCACCAGTTTCTGAATATTCTGTATACTGCTACTTTACTGACTTCATTTATCAGTTCTAGTCATTTTTTGGTGGAGTCTTTAGGGTTTTCTACATAGTGTCATGTCATCTGCAAATAATGACAGTTTTACTTCTTTCCTCCCAATTCAGATGCCTTTTATTTCTTCTTTGTGTCTGATTGCAGTGGCTAGAACTTCCAGTACTATTTGAATAAGACAGTGAAAGCAGACATCCCTGTCTTGTTCCTGATTTTAAGGGGGGTGCTTTCAGTTTTTGCCCACTGAATATGATGTTGGCTGTGGTGCATTTAGTTGTTATTTCAAGTTCAAACTATGTAACCAGAAATTCAAATAAAAATTCTGTGTCAGAATAATTTCTTTAATAACTAATATTTAATTGTAGCTTTAAAATGGCCATGTACATATAAAAAAACGTTAACAGGTTGTTCCTTAATAGTTTAATATGCCTGTGAATTCTTACTTTTCCTAAACACACACTAAGTAAACTTTTTACCTAGGCTATGCAAAGATAAACTCGCCCACTGAAATTTATCACATTCCTAATTGTGATTCTGTATGTTTTCAGGAACCTCTTTGGTTGTCTCATTTTAGGCAGGAAATATCCTATGGATTTAAGTCAATCTGGCAAATTCTCCAATAGAAGAAACTAACAATAACATCAATAAAGAGGAGAGAAGTGGGGGGAGTAAGAGGGAACTGTCTATCCATTTGAAACAAATTGACTATATTACATATGCTTTTCTATGCAGGTGATAAACTAATCCACAGGCCATGAGTAACCAGCAGGGTGGAAGGTGCGCTCCATCCTAGCCAATAATGGTAAACTCGCCAGGTAGTAGAGGAGGCCGTAGATTATACTGGGCTAACTCTGTCAAACTGTCTGACCATTTTCTCTGTTCCCTGCACTCCCCTCAACAGTTACATCCGCCCTCCCACAGTACTTAGCCTTTCATTTTTATCTTAGGGTATTTCATCTGCTTTCTATTACTTATCATTAACTTACAACACGGCTCCCTCCCCACAAGTGATTTGAGACAGTGACTCTAACTTTCTGTTTCTTGTGACAGTCCTACAATAAGGTACCATTAATATTTCCATTTTCCAAATGAGGAAAAAGAAAAACAGTGAAGTTAAGTAAGTGGCCAAAAATCACTCAGCTGATATGCAACAGCCTGAAAACTAACCCAGACACTATGATTCAAATCCGTGCTCAATTGCCTTCTGGACTCAAGTTTCTCGTGTGTAACAGGAGAGATGTTTGTCATGTAGTATTTCTATATTTCTGCTTGTGCTTTGTGTCATTCTAGGTTCCTATAATGTAGCGCAAACTCTACTGACCATTACAATCCCCTCTATAGGATATATTCAATGTTATACAATCACTGTTTCCCCAATAGATTTTCTGGAAAGTAGGTTAGATATTTTTTTCTTAGGAAAATTGGGCCTTCTAGGTAGGTGTCATAAAGAATGTAGAGTGTCAAAGCAGACTTTCTCTTCTTAAATGTTGGCTCTGCTCTTTTTTTTTTTTTAATTTTTATTTCTTGATTTGAGAGAGAGGAAAGGAGAGAGAAAGAGAAACATCGATTGTTGTTCCACTTCTTTATGCATTCATTGGTTGATTCTTGCATGTGCCCTGATGGATCAAACTTCCTGAAACCTTGGTGTATCAGAACAACACTCTAACCAACTGAGCTACCCGGCCAGAGCCTTGGCTCTACTATTATTATCTGACCATGGGCACTTTCTGCTTTGATTTCTTCATCAACAAAATAGGCATGATAATAGTCCCTACTTCAAGGTTGGGAAGATTAAATGATACAATTCCTAAAGCACTTGAGACACAGGTGGTGCTTGATAAATGCTGCCAATTATTTGAATAACTGCCTTTGAAAATGTAGAACTGTTTTTGAAAATAATCGTGGTTTGGGGATGTTGGAACTCAAATTCTTTGTGAAGGTAATAAAGTGTTAATCAGACAAGTCTCCTCTGTATTCCAGCAGTGTGGCAGGTTGTGGTGAGCGTCTCCTTGGGAATTCCAAGTGATTTAATGTGACCTTGGCTGTCTAGTCTTTCTAGAATGAAGATGTAGTCAAATCATTCTCCCTTATCAAATTCTTCAAGGTTCCCCTTTGCTTTTGGTGTATACGCAGCCACCATGGTGTTCAAGATCTCTGATCTGATCCTGCTTGTCCCTCCACTCTCTCTTCTTTGAATTCTTTGTATGGTTTCCAGAATGTTCCCTGCTCCTTCACACGTGTGGATGCTTCTCTGCCTTTCTGTGAACTCTGTCTTTTGCCTAAGCCTACCTCTTCCTGTCACTTGCAGCCCTCTTCTGTCCCTCCCGCCACCAGTCTTCCTCACTAAAATCCCATCCATCTCTCGGGGCTCAGGCCCGGTCTCATCCTCTGCAGAGGGGGTGAGTGCCCTTTGGCTGTGCTGCCAGCACACTCTGTGTGCGCTTGCCCTCTTACTGCCATTACCATCATGCATTCTAAGTGTTGATTTATGAGTTCATCTTCCGATGCGTGACCGTGAGCTCCTAGAGAGTGGGGAAGATAGTGCGCTTCTTTTATGAAGCACGCACACCATCACACGTATTTGCTGCCATGCCTGTGTCCAAGGAAAAAGTGGTTCCTTGAATCAGAACTGCATACCATTTATCTTGGTCCTCCCACCGCCTAGCTCACTGCCTGACCCAGCAGTGATGTCCAACACATGCTTGTTGAATGAGATGATATCTGAGAATCTGCCGCAGGCTGGCCTTTTTGCCCTGGAATTGTGAATAATGATATTATCAGCTACCTAGCTTCCAGTGAGAAGCTCAAAGGCATGCACTATATGTCAACAAGTACGTGGGGATATGATTTGATTAATGAAGTACACAATGTCTCCTTCATTTCGAACAGTTTACAGCCAGTGGCCTGGATTGATGGGAGCATGCTGCTAAGGCAGGGAAGGTTGCAGATGGGGCCATCCAGAATTCTTCAACATTATTCTGCCTAATAGATTCAAACTGCTTCCCAAAGGAACAGCAAATAAAGTTTCCGCTACTAGAGAAACCTGACAAACTAGATGATTCTCAGTGGGGGCAGTTCTGCCCTCTAGAGGACACTGTGAAATCGTGTGGGTGCACCTCTGGCCTCTGAGTGTGTGGGACAGGTGTGCTATGGGCGTTCATTGGAGAGACCCCACAATAAACGGGACAGTAAGCACATCAAAAGACTTGATGTCCACCGGCATGACTTTGGAATGTCCCACCATTCCTTCAGTGGAAAAACCTAATCCAATTTTCCCTTTAGAGTAATATTAGCACCGCCTTAATATTATGCACTGAATTTTCCAGATATAAAACTACTGTGCAAATCAAAGGAAGCTCAAACTTTGCTTTATTCACAAAAATCACATTAATAGCAGCAGTGCCACTGTGGTGTTGGAGCCGCCAGGCTAGCAGCCCTGCTTCGGTCTGGATTTGGAATTGTCACGTGTCAGTGATTCTGTGTGAGCAGTTTGCATCTGAAGCCTCTGTTTAGTCTGCCTGAGCCATTATATTTTCAAATAAATTACTTTCCCTTTCTTTCTCCTTTCCATTTACCGTGAGGGCATTGTATTGATTTTTTAAATTATATGTGTAGCTCTGGCTGGTGTGGCTCAGCTGGTTAGGCATCATCCCACAAACCAAAAGGTCGAAGGTTCAATTCCAGGTCAGGGCACAAGCCTGGATCTCATCTTCCATCAGGACATACATGGAAGGCAACCAATCAATGTTTCTCTCTCACATTGTTATGTCTCTTCCTCTCTCCCTCCCTTCCCCCTATCTAAAATAAAAAATAAAACAAAATGGTTGAAAAACCAACCTAATAACATATAGACGTGTTCCAGAGAGTGCTCTCAAATGGTTCTACTTTGCTGCTCAGCTTGTTCTTTTTTCTCTCTCCTTCCCTCGCTCCCCTCCTCCCTTCCTTCTTTGCTTTCCTTCTTCCTTTCTTCCTTTTGTTCCTTAATTCTGTGGGCTAATTTGGGATACTGGAAGTCAGGCCACTTTGAGAGGCAGAGAAAGCAGGAGACTGAAAGTCAGAGCTCTTTGGCCCTTAGTGGGGCCAAGGCCCAATATCTTCAGACTTGCTTCAGAGAGGTGGGCCCAGACGACTCTCTTAGGTCAGAATGTTACCTCTAGCCAGCTGTGTTTGAAAAGAGCTGCTAAGGGTGACCTATGATAGCATGAATTCATATAAACCTGGATTCCCGAACAACACTTGCAGGAGCCAGGTACGTAAGAAAACTGAGGGACATGGGCCAGGTGGGGAAGACCAGGTAGGAGGCTGGCGAATATCAGGTCCATTTGGAAAAGGGCCGGCATGACCCCATGGCAGAACGGGGTCACCCTTGTACTTGGCACCACATCTTCTAGGGTCAGGAGAAACCAGAAATCCAGCTTCTCATGAGAAACAGCCCAACCTAGCTGAGGTTTCATGCAGCCCACAGGCTGGCACTCCAGAAAAATTCACTTGCTTTGCTGCTTTCAGGAGCCCCAGTGCAGGAAATAGCTTTTTAATGTACTTCAAAATCAGTGAGAGAGAGATCTTTTTTCTTTGCATTTCAAATATGAAGTGTTAAGTAAAGATGTTTCCTATCATTGAATAGCAAAGACCACTGTTAAGGAGATAAAATGAAGTTCTTTGATCTAAAATTTCAAATAGGTTTCATGAAAACAAAGTATTTTATTTATTCTCACCCAGCAGGATATATGCCCAAATATGTAGTCATAAGATGTGGAATTCAGTGGCATTTGTGATATGCAATATTAGATGATTATAACCAGTAGCTGGACTTGGGACTCCACAGTTATTATTAATATAAAAATTACAGTGTGACTACTAAATAATTAGTACCGTCAATGGGGTAAATCCATTAAATTACAAATCTTTACATTTGTACATAACTCATTTTATTTGTAAATGCTTTAAGACCCAACTGTCCAACTTTCATTTAAACATGAAATATTGCTGAGCAAAAGTCTGCAATAAATATTCCCTCAGGTGGATAGGGAAATGCTTTATATACGCTCTGTGTTACAATGAGTATCTGAGTAAATATTTTAACACTGTAAACTCCTCCTGTGGTTATTGAGATCTTGCATTCTGAAAAAGCTCTCAATTTTAAACAAAATGTAGTTATTAACTTAAAAAGTAGCTGTTTCTTATGATGCTAGCATTACTCCTGGTTATATTTTGCTTCCAAAATCACAAATAGGTTGTTCATGGTCCACTCAGTCTCCCTGGTAGTTAATTCTTTTAAGTGAACCTTCAATAATTACAATCAGGTATTTTCCTTTGCTTATTTAAGTATATATGTATTATAACTCACTGAACAACTTCTAACAAAAAAAATGTAGACCTTTTCTAAACAGTATAGCTGAGTTGTCCAATAAAAATCTTCAGCCTGTTTGCAAATGTACAGAGTTCAGCTGCTGTATTTTTTGAATAAAAGTAGCATAAGTTGAAATGTAACGGTCACCATGTTTTCAAAGCAAGAAAGCAATTATCTAACCCAGCCATTCTGTGATTGGAGCCAAGAAACTTAAAGACTAGAAGGTGTCATATTTTCTAGCACTCTCTCCATGCCATTGCTGGGTTC
This sequence comes from Glossophaga mutica, assembly GCA_039655065.1. Lineage (NCBI taxonomy): Eukaryota > Metazoa > Chordata > Mammalia > Chiroptera > Phyllostomidae > Glossophaga > Glossophaga mutica. The sequence continues at coordinate 201,847,625 of CM077303.1, forward strand.
AAGAGATTTTCCGCAGAAACACTTGTGGCAATGGCAGCAGCATCCACCTGTCTGCCACGGTACTACGTGGTGGCTTTATGACCGTGGCCTGTCAACTGGAACTGAAGTCTGGACAGGTCTTCCCAGGCAGTGGGGGCTCCTGCTGGAGCGGGTAAGCAAAGTATTGGGGTGACACCAGGAAACCGGACGGCTGGGTCAGGTGGATCGGGTGGCCTGTGGAATACGGTGGGGGCGGGGAGGGCACCAGGCAGCCTGGCTCTGCCCTGGCAAAGGAGAACCTTCGGATGGAGCCCCCTGTGGAGCTGGAGCTGGTCGCTGTGCTGGACTGCCTGGAAGGTGCTCTGAGGTTCGTAGAGGTCAAGATCATGGGCAGGGTCTCTGTCTGATAGCTGCGGAGCGAGAAGCGGATTGGCTGCTGGGAGGGCTCCTTGGGTCTCAAGCAGGTACAGCAATAAATTGCCACTAAAGAGCCCAGGATGATGAAGGCAATGAAGATGGAGCCGACAATCAGGAAGGGAACGTAGACAGGCTCTAAAAGGCAAAAACAGACAGACAGATGCTGGGACAGGGGTCTCCCAAACTCCAGGCAGCTCAGGGGTGGGAGGTGAGTGGCTCCATACAACCACTAGTCAGCCCAGCTTCTCGGACCTCATTTCTGGTAACTTCTAGGGTGCAAACTGGGATAACAGAATATTCACTCCTAGCAGGGAGGAAGGAAACTGATACTGTAGCCTCTGTTAGCAATTAGCCATCGTATTGCACATCTGGACGTCAGAAGGAACAGACTCTATCCTATCATACACTGAGGAAAGGAAATAGTGAGTTTTTCTTGGTTACTAGAACTCCGGTTCTAAATCCGGGTTTTAGTAGTTTTATCACGGTGGGGCATTTAGGGCTTTGACCCATACCTGAGGCTGCAAATCCATCTCCCATCCCAGAATCTCCAATCTAAGCAAAGAGAACGAGGCCTGTTAAATGAGACCCTCGGGAATTTATCAGACTATGGAAAGAACAGCGTAAAGAAATCCGTAGTGGGATTAACTGTGTCTCCTGTTGCATCCCAAAGTGTCATCTCTGCATGTTTCCAAAAACAATCTGGGATGCCTACTCCAGCTGCCACACATCTGCCTCTCAATCCCCACCCAAACTCTAGGAAGGTCGGGCTGAACCTTAGATCATGCTGCAACTCTTGGTGTTGGTGGCCCGGACTTTGTGGGACAGCATCCCTCAGACAGAGCAAACCCCAACTTCCTTGTCCTTCCACAAGGCACACATAAAATTCCCCACCCCAGCGGCACCCCCACCCCGGGCAGCTCTCCAGGTGTCTTCCCTGCCTGGTTGAGCCGCGCTAACAGGTAACATGCAGCGCAGAGGTAGAAGGCAGAAAACCTGCACTGACTAGGCCCTGCTTCTGCCTGTGTCTATGGCTCTTTTCTATTTGTCATCTGATTCAAGGTCATGGAGACCCTGCAAGGTGGGCATGATAAGCTCTACTTTCCAGATGTCAAAATATATCGGACAGTTTTTGACATTCCCAAAGACAGTGAATGGCACGTAACTATCAACCCCCAAGTTCTGTGGGCTCCTAGGTGTGTGAGCTCTTCAGTGGACCACCCATTCCCCCACGTTAGTAACACCCTGTGGAAGGCAGGGCAAAAGCGACCAGCAACCATTTCTTGAGCACTGTGCCAGGCATGCCTACCCCCTCGGGTAAACCACAAGCTACCTCTGAGAGTAATATGCCCATCTTAGAGTTGAGCAGAGGGCCAGAGCACAGCTGCCCACGGTTACACAGCTGGGCAAGCGAGAGAGCCACAGTCCCCACGAATTTGCCAGAGCCCAGCCTCAGTGAGTGCAGAGTGCACCCTCTGAGCAGAGTGAGGGGGTCCAGGAAGGAGTCCCCGCTGTACACTGGTCACTTACACTAACTCTGTAGAGAGCAATCAGGTGAGAAAAGTATTTTTCTAACAGGCCACAACTGCCTAGACTTTTCTCCTTGCCACTGATCATCTCTGCTCCAGTCGCCACTTCCCAAATCCTTTGGAGGTCAGATTGGGTATTCTGACCTCCGAAGTTAAATTTGTTGCAAATCTATCCGAGTTCTAAGGAAGACCCAGGCTTCCCTTTCCTCTGGGTTACCCGTCTCTTCGCGGGGGTCGGGCTGGGAAGGGGGAGCTGCAGCACCGCGAGTCCCCTCTGCAGCCTCTCCTGGCCTTGCCGGGACCTTCTCTTGCTTCAGACCTCCGCGCTGGAGTTACGGCTCTCAGCGGCTCCTCCGGTTTCCAGGCTGTAAAACCATCACCTCAAGCTCTAAAGGGTTTTCCCTAATGTTCTGACTCAGGTGGAAAGCTTTTTTTTAGTTTTTAAAAAAAAAACACGTGCAAAGTTCCTCTGCTGGGGTCATGATTTATTCCGCTCTGAAGTAAGCGGAAATTTGACCCCTGTTTTCCGACGTGAGAATAGGAGGCGGGGAAGCCCCTGCGACCCCGGTTTCTAAATCCCCACCTCGAAGACCTGGGCATTTCTGAAAGGCGTGACAATAGGGGGCGGGCCAGAGAGGGTAATTCGATGCAGACAAATGAAAGGAAGTCGGAAGAATGGAGTAGTAGCAGGTTTGGAAACGCTACCAAAAGACCAGAAAAGGGGTAAAAAAGTGGCTTAAGTTCGTTAGCCCTGCGGGGCTCAGACGAGAGCAACTCCAGCGCTGCGTTCCCTGCGCCACCGGCACTTCTCCGAGCTCCTGGAGTTACAAGGGCACGCAACGCGGCGCCTTCGCCGCCAGGAAAACCCAAGTTCCGCCAGGTGCTGCCCCCCACAGCCCTTGTCTGCAGCCTCCCGAGCGCCCGGCGTCCCAGCTGCCTTCCCCAGAGTCACCCTGTATAAGCCTCGCTGTCCCCTGAAACTTTCCCTGGGGCTGACCGGCGGAAACCGCGAGTGGCGGGAATCGGGACTGCAAAGGAACAGGCCACCCTGACCTGAAACAAGACCACCCACTCCTTCCTGATTCCCACCCCCCACCTCGTTGCGCCCACTTTTCTAAGACCCAAGAAGGCCTGGGCGCCCGCCCGCGCGCACACCCGCCCGCGCGCACAGCAGCCCTGGGCGGCAGGGCGGGGGTGTGGGCCCGGGGGTCCTCACTTACGCGCGGTGATGCCTGGGTGCTCCAGCTCGCCGCGGTCGTTGGTGCAGCCGCCCTGCTCCAGCCTGGCGTCGGCCGCGGCGCAACAGTAGCGCAGAGCGCAGGAGCCGCAGCAGATAGTGGCGTCCAGCGTGTCGAAGTCCTCCGGACACTGAAAGCCCTCGTGGTAGTTGCCCTGCACGTCTACCCAGCCGTGGCAATACTCTCCGGACTGCTGGGCGCCCGCCGGGCTCCAGCGCAGCCAGCCCAGAAGGAGGTAGAGCGCCAGCAGCGGCCCCATGACTGCGGGCGCGGTGGGCGGTAGGGATGGGGACAGAGCTGGCGAGCTAAGGGCTAAGCCGGGGCTCTGCGTGCACAGCGGTTCCGCCTCCCCCGGGGCGCGGCACGGGCGGCTGCCTCGATGGCCGAGGCCACTCCCGCGTGGGTTAGCAGGGGCCGCGGAGGCAGCAGGGACTGCGCTGCGGGGTCCGCAGTCCGAGGGTCGGCATAGTGCGCGGGGGCCAGACGGCTCGGGCCCGGGGGAGGCGCCAGCAGAAGGTGCTGCAGGGGCTGCTGCTGCTGCCCTTTGCCCGGCTCATAATACTCCCTGCGCGAGGGGAGCGCCGAGCCCTTGGCCACCTCCCTCTCCACTCAAGGGAGCCATCGCGCCCGGGGCTGACAACTCCAGGGCCGCACAGCGCAGGGACTTGGGGCTGTCGCCAGGTCGCAAGCGGAGCCTAAAGGCAGAATTTGCGATCCCCACGTGCTGATCCCGGGACTAGCGGCCCCTCAGTGCCCGCCCCTGTCTGTCAAGGGAGCGGGAGTCAGCCTTACTGCGGACAAGTACAAACGGCCTCCCGCTTACTGACAGCTCTGCCTGCGAGGCGTTCTTTAAAAAGGAAGAGGGAGGGGGAGACAGCGAGGGTGAAGAAAGAGTCCGCCCTCCCGGGTAGCGTCGCTGGAGCTAAACGCCGCGGGTGCGGCGTGAGCCCCGGGTCTTTTGCGCTTTTTGGCTTGTGCGCCATCCTCCGCCTTCTGCAGGTCACCCCCGCCCACCGCGCTCCCCCATGACTCAACTCTAAACCTGAGGACTCCAGACCCTGCCCCCACAAACCCCAACTCTTGCACAGCTCAGGAAACTCCGCAGAATGAAGGTGAGGGCTACCGGGTTTCCGCGTCTATCCACGCGCTTTAGCGCACGGGTGGAGACGCAGGGTTTGCTTTTTATGGGCGTAATAAAAAACGATCGCGGTGGCTGGGGTCTGTCGACTCTTCTGCCGCCTGTTGCGCGGTTCCGGACTCATTCCTGGGACACCTGTTCTAAGGATTCTGGACAGATAGCATGATTTTTAGAGGCTGCCAACATGTACGCTGAGTTTTCCACCCACGTTTCCACTTTTTTTTTTTTTAATTCTAGGTGAGTTGGCACATTTTCACAAATACAACACACACAAGCACGCTTTTCGCCATCCCCTGATCCGCGCGCCACCGCGGGGAGATCGCGGGTCACACACACCACCCTTCGGAGGGCAGCTCCAACAGCCTCAAAGAGCACGACTTCTCTCCGTTCATGCTCGCAAAGGAAATCAAAGAACAAAATTAATGATCTTTGAGCAGATCTGAACTTCTGTTCCAGCAAAGAAACACATTTATTTAAATGATGTGTCCCTGGTGTGCTATTTTCAGGGGCACTGCTCCTTTAGAGGCATAAGTGCCTTGTGAAACTGGTGTTACGTGAAACCTGGGCTCAGCTCAAGAATGTACTTTGCACCCTGAACTTCCTCTCATCGGGTATCGGTGTGTGTGTGAATGTGTTGCGCGCATCTCCGTTTCTGTGTCACACCCGCTGAATGCCCCTGTCCTTGATTTAGATGTTGGCAAGCTGAGTGAAACGAAGGAGTCCACGTTTGCTGTGCCCAGAAATAAAAACGTGCGGTCACAAGCATGTACCACGTCTGCAGTTTCCGAAGCTCCCGGTGGGTCCCCAGAAGCTTTAAGAAACAAATTCTGAGGGAAATGGATTTCTGATTTTAAAAACCTCAGTTAAAGTACATTCCAGGTGAAGGGTGACTTCTGATTTCTGCTTTTAAACACTGGGATTAGCATTTAGTCATGCGAATGCAAAACTCAGGCCCCACGTTTGAGACATGCAGGAGGACTGTGTAAGTTCATGCTTGACTGTCCTGCTCTCTTAGATATTCTCGGGACAGTAACAAGCTGTAAAGTAAAACCCAATTAAATTCAGGCTTTCATCCACAAACAATGGGACACTTTCTCTTGACTTAAAATTTAAGCATATGGAAATTGTTTTTGCAGAAATTGCTTAGATGCTGTGTTTTTATTTACAAGAAAAAAGTTTTGCCAGACGTAGAGGGGTTTTTTTTAAAGTTGCTCTTTAGGAGTGTTGTTTGGATTATATATATCCTGAGCAATTAAGAGGGAGTCATTTAGAACCACAGCAAAGGTGAGACATAGTGATTCTAATAAGATGATAAAACTACAAAGACATGTTTACGGCTAATAACTTTCCCAGAACCACACCTCTTAATATTATTTTTGTTAAATTGAGAGGAATTCCATTACATCACAACTGCATAAAGTTCTGAAGCAGCAACGCTCGCTAGTCCCCCAAGGGTCAAGGCTCTCATTATCCAGCTGTTCTTTGATAGCACTAATATTTTAAGGAGTGATTTGTTGGCACTCACCCCCATTAATTACCTTCTCCATGCCACAGTGGGATTCTTTTCCTTAGGACACCAGCTATAATTAATTCCCTCATTCAAAGCCTCTGCCTATTTGGTTTATTTAGAGGGTATTTAACTCAAATTTAGCTGGATATTTACAAATGGAAAATAACCAGACCTTCAAATGACTGGCTACCTGGTAGATCAGATGTGCTCCGCACCTCCTCATCTAGGTCCTGGTCCCAAGTGCCTTTAAGCTGTTGTAACCGTCAGTTCAGGGGCCTGTGGAAGGGAAGTGTGTTTGGTTCTTTCACCCAGAATATCTTCTCAAATTTTACACTGACAATTTTACTGCAAAAGGGATGTTCTCAGAATGCTCTTTGAGCACAGTAAGAGAATATATACTTCCTCTTTAGGTTTATAAATACTCAAAGTGTCTGTTATTCTGTTACTACTTTAGTAGTAAAGAAAGATGAGAAAGTTCTCAGAGACCCCCCTCAAAGACCCCAGGGCGGGGGATGCAGAGATGGAAAACAAAATCAACACCATTGGGGATATTATATAGCGATTTTAGAAATTCTGTATTTTTCCTTATCTCAGAAATACAAATTCCATATTTTGATGGAGAACATGATCATAAGTGGTCGTTTCTTCAGCCTACATTCTCTTGTGGCCCTGCCTCCAGGAAATTGTGTAGGAAATGAGTCAAATGATATGATGTCTGGGATTTGCTTTAATAAACGCCAGGAAGAAAAAGGGAGGGAGGGAGGGAGGGAGAGAAGGAGGAGAAGCAGAGAAAGAGGAAGAAGGAGAAAGAGAAAGGAAGGGGAGGAAGAGGGGGAGGAGGAGAAGAGGAAGAAAAGAGAAAGGGGGAAGAGACAGGGGAAGGAAGGAAGGGAGAGAGGAAGGAAGGGAAAAAGAAAAGGTAGGGGAATGGAGATGTGAAGAGAGAGAAGAAAAACTGAAACACAATTGGCAATAAGGTAAGAATTGTAGCTACGTGAAAGGTGCTTGTAAAACTCAAAATGCAATTCTATTTTTTATGTATGAATGGAAGTTACTTGTTAAAATGTTTTTTATTGTTAATCAACAGGAATCTGCCACAGCATGAAACTAGCACTGAACCACTTTCAAACCTTGCCTTATTCACTTCTCTTTGTTTTTCTTTGGAGCAAAGTGAACAATTGAGAAAAGCAAAAGCAGAGAAGTGAAACAAAACAGGGCAAAATGGTTGCATCAGAAGGGGGTTGGAACTTAAACATATTAAGGAAAGGGGGAGAAAAGGCCACAGGAATACAGAAGTGAAAAAATAAATTAAAAATGACAATTAACTTTGGCTATGGAAATTCCTCCAGCTGATTTGCACTGGATTCAGAAATAAAATAGAAAACACGAAGTTTTCAACCCTCCCTCAACTTTCTTCCTGTTAGTGATGAGTTATCACCAAACTTCCTTTAATCACTTTGCCCACGACTTACTGGAATTCTCTTCCTTGGATCAATCACTATAAATTTCTTCTCTCAGGACCAAGCCAATCTGAGTTACTGGAAAGGTATTTCTTCTCCAGTTTGCATTGGAACATATTACATCTAGGGAATAGCAAGGTGCCCAGAAGCATATTGCCAGACACAAGCTGGACCCCCCTCCACCCCCGCCCCCTGCCGCCTGCGCTTTAGGAGGCCTCACGCTGTTGGTTTATAAAGAGGGGATTAGACAGAGAGCTCCTGGAGCACTGTCTCTCAAACCAAACATGCATATGAATCACCTGGAGACCTTGTTATAATGCAGAATTTGATCCCCAGGGTCTGCATTCTCATCAAGCTCCCAGGTGATGGGGAGGCCGCGGGTCTGAGCACCATCCTCTGTGCCCTTGGCCCTGGACCCAAGGCCCATTCCAACCACAGGAGAAGGAATGAATTGAGCCAAAGGGACATGGCCACCCAAAGCCAATTCCCTCCTTTTCTGTACTAGTTTCTGGGCCATGCAATCCCAGAAGTCCTGCTCAAATAAACCCGAGCTTGCCTGTAGGGTTGCAGAAGTCTCTTCCTGATCTTTAGTGGCTCTTGGGGAAGGTGGTTAAAAACTTGTAAACTCAGGTGAGGGCACTCAAACAGGTACAGGAGAGGTTCTCTGTAGTGCAAGATGGAGTTGGAGATGGAGATGAGAAGGAAGGGACAGAGCAGATGCAGATTGGTGGCCTCCATGCTGTCCTTAACCTGGCAGGTGGTAGAGTGGGCCTGTTGCCTAGCACATCATAGGGACTCAGGGCACAGTCATAGAGGGAACCGTGAATGGTTGAATAAATGACAAAACCAGTGCAGCCCCTTAGTAATTCTGAAACATTACCATACCTCATTGTAATTTTGCACCTTCCCCATTGGTCTGACCTCCTTCTTCCTTATTATGCCCTGGAACTAGCAGAGCACCTGGTACACAGTGAGTGCTCAGTAAATGTTGAGTCAATAACGGGCAACGAACAGTAGATGACTGGTTGAGGACTCGTGACAACTGACACATGGCTTACTCTGTCTAGAGCTGCTGCTAGTGAGTCCCTGGGAGCTGGACCAGTGGGGAGCAGGGTGACTTTCCTGAGCAGAGGGTCAACTCCTGATGATTTCATTGTAAATGTAGTTCAGCAAGAGCTGTCCAGTATGTCAGTGCTGCTAAAATGGGACGGACAGTCACCACCTGATGCCCCGTGAGGAGAGTGGTGATACTCGTCCGAGAGAATAGCGTTGTAATGGAGAGAAAATCAACCAGCACAGCAGAAAGAATATTCTAGTGTTGAGTCAGACAAGCCTGGGTTTGAGTGTGCCTCTTTTTGATCACGTGACCTTGAACAAGGTCATTTCAGCTTGCTGAACCTCAACTTCTGTGCCTATAAAATGGGGGGGGGGGGGAGAATGGCTTCTTCCTGACAGGAAGATTGTAGGATTTAAAACAAAACATGTAGCATAGAGTAGGGGTTTCAGAACCAGTAGGTATTACCCACCACCAGCTGGTTTGAATCTATAGTCAAATAATCACGGTCAGTTTCCTGCTGACCAGAATAGGCCTCTGCCCTGATTAATTTGGGCGGATTACTTACAGTTCTCCATCATTCATTCCCTTAGTCATTCAATATGCCCATTCATAACCACTGGCAATTGAATATTGATTATTCAATTTTAGATATGTTCTCCTGAGACATGCCCCAAAGCTAGGAGCAGAGGAGGATAAGGGTGAGTGTCAGATGACCACAGAGTGGGGACAGACCCTGCTGGACAGACCTTATTTCAGCTGGATTTGTATAAGGTGTAGCCCCCAAGAACAGGTGGGCATTTAATAAGTATCCAGTTAGTCTGCAATTCCATATTATGTCAGTAGAGATGTAATTTATTAACCTGAGTTCCTGGCATTTTTCCAGTGCATGTATAATAGAAAGACATTTTTCATGCAGAAATATAAATTAAATTAATTGGCATCCATATTTAATTGAAACTTCCTTGACAGTAGATAGATTCTCCCCCAAGGCCACCCCTTACTCAGCAAGGGGCATTTCCTTCTGAGTGCTTGCAGAATGAAGAGAGGCCAGCCCCACTTCCTGAGGCTCCCCAAGGAGCTGGCTTTCAGCAGGGTTTAAAGCAGCACAGAAAGTGAACTGACCCTGGAAAAGTGGTAAGTTGCTGCTTTTATTTTAATTTCTTTCTCCTTTTTCAAATAGCCTGTATTTGGTTAGCTCTGCTGGTAATGTAAGGGGCCAGTGGGGCAAAGGTCCTAACTTCCATCCTCTGTGGGTCAACTAAGTTTCCTCTCTCTCAGGAATACAGAATGCACACTTGACCTTGGCTCGCAAACACCTGCTGTGAGTTATTTGAGGGTGAGAGCCAGAGAATTTGGATGAAACGACAAGACCAAATCTGAAGCATGGAAAATGAACTCAGCGTTATCCGCTCCTTCAGCCAATGGCCAACGGTGTTGTCCTCCCGAATGTCGGCCTTCTGCATGGAGCACTGCTGTGCCCGCCACCCCGTCCTCAGAACCGTGCGTTGAATTCTTTCTGCTTTACCCGCTCCTGCATCTGCTTTGATCCAGCTGTTCATCTGTACAATAGCTCCACCTCGTTCCTCTTTAGCATAGTTCTTGTAATCAAGGACAAGAAGAGAATTCATCCTTGGCATCCTTTTTTTTTTTTTTTTTTTTTTTGGCTTCTTCACTTGAATTGGGCTTGAAATAGGGATCACGTGTGTAGCTGTCTGCAGGGCTGTTCCAGTTTAGTATATTCAAAAGCAGGATGCAGTAACTCTTTAGTTTACGTGCCATTCTGTGTCTTCCATCTAGAACTTGTTTGGCAGCCTCGGCTTTCTTGAAGACAGGAAATCTTCACTGCTCACCCGGTCTTCCTAAGAAAGCATAAAAGGTCACAGAGTCCGCTACCAAATTTTGTGTACTTTGTTGATAAGGGGGTGACTTACTTCCTCACATGGGGCTTAGTTTTCTGTATCTATCTTTTCTGTCTCTCTTCATTTTTTCTCTGAGCATGAGCAGAAGTCTGTGTGGTTGGCAAGCACATGGCTTATTCTCTGAGCTTAGAAAGGGCTTGCGACCCTCCCTTTCCCAGCCCTGCCTTGGCTCTCAGGGGTGCTGTGGATTCTCCACCCTCCCGCTCCCCTCCTCAGGGTTGGCTGGTCAGGAGCCGTCCATCCACGGTCTTTGGCTGCAGGGTAAATCGTCCTCAACGTGGCAACCCCCCCAACCAGCACCATCAGCTATTGGCCTTGTCACCCGTAGAGCATGAGGGACCTTTAGATCCCTCTACAATACACAGGACCCAAGAGTAGCTCCAGAAGGCTAACCTTCTCCCTCCCTCTCTGTCCACCTCTCACTGCCATTTCAACCGGCTTCCTCCCACGGAGCAAGGTCACACACCATGGCTATCTCCCCGCAAGAGTCCCAGATAGAGAAAGGAGCAACCCCGCTCTGCTTTTTATTCAGCCCTGAATTTTCTGACTCTACTTCACCTCCCTGCTCCCCTGAGGACTTGAGATTGTTAAGGAGTAACCAGAACACACTTATCTCACCAATTACTTCTTAAATGTGTGCCCTTCTGTTACCCATACTCCTCTGGGTCTGGGGAGTACAAGCTTTCCCTTTCTCCCAAGGGTCAGGTACTTTCCTAGCATCATTTACTGGTTCTTTCTACCAGGGGCTTAGCAGAAGCCAGTCACAGACATACTTAAGAGTAAAGGAGAACTTAAGGAACTTAGAAAATCATCAGATTCTCAAGACCACTGTCTCTCTATGGACCAAAAAAAAAAAAAAAAAAAAAAATTCCCATGTTTATAATCTACCTGGACATTGACTTTTCCTTTCTCTTTCTTTCTTGTTTTAACAAATTCTGAACACTTTGATGTAAATGGATGCCATTGGCTGACTAAAGGGAAGGTTACAAAAACAGATATGTTGTTCAAGTTATTGATGTATTTAACAAATATTATCATTTACAGGAATCCTTTATTTTCATAATTATGATCGCACGTGGTGGTCAGTATCTAAGTACTTAGTGTCTGTATACATGAACACACATACACACGCAGTGTTGGTATTTCCACCGTGAAATTTGAGAATAATTCCTCCCCATTATTTATAAGAGTGGGTGGGCTTTTGTAAGCATAGAAGTAGGCTTACTTTCTCATGCATGGTCCAAAAAAGTAATTTCAATGCAGAAGAAGACAAGGGAAATTTCTTCTTCTCCTAGACCAGTGGTTAGCAAACTTTTTCTGTAAAAAAAATCAGATAGTAAACATTTTAGGCTTTGCAGGCCATATGGTCTCTGCCATGATGACTCAACTGGTATTAGAGCACAAAAGGAGCCACAGATGAACATAAATGAACAGCCATGGCTGTGTTCCAATAAAACTTTATTCATGGACACTGGAATTTGAATTTCATGTAATTTTCACTTGTCACGAAATATCCTTCTTAGGATTTCTTTCAGTTACTTAAAAACATAACCGTTCATAATTGTGGGCTATGTAAAACAGGGAGTGGGTTAGATTTGGCCCACAAGCCATGGTTTGTCAACCACTGTCCTAACCCCCCTTTTTAAATTTAGATATTCCCATTTTCTTTCTCCTCCACTTGTGATGCAAGTTAATGTAGCAATGGCAGCAAGCAGGGCCAGTTAACTTACTGACTTCATGACCTCCCCCCACGCACACATGTTGGCACACACCTACACCAAAGGAGCATGTGGCCTGGACATTTCAAGTGACGTCCTTCCAGATTTTCAAAATGGAGGCAGCTGACCCATGAAACTGTTGAAGACAAGGGCTATGGTTCATTTTTTTTTAATCCTCATCTGAGGACATTTGTTCATTGCTTTAGCAAGATGAGGGGAGAGAAGAGAGGAGATAGAGAAACATCAACTAGTTGTCTCCCATACACTCCCAGACCAGGGATCATGCACATCCAGATTAGGGATTGAACCCACAACCTAGGCATGTGCCCTGACTGGGAATCGAACCTGCAGCCCTTAGGTGGCAGGACGACACTCCAACCTGAGCCACACAGGCTAGGGCAGGGCTGTGGCCCTTGATGCCCCCTCCCCAGTCCTCTGAGTTCCTTTCCTGGTGGCACATTGGACAACAGAGGCCAAGTCATGGAGGACTCTGCATAGGTGGCAAGAGGAAAAGGTGGTGCAGAGGTCTCTGCTGAGACTCTGCCTTTGCTGAACTGGACAGCATTTCTGCCAGAACAATGCCCTGTGTCAGGTCATCGCACATATTACTCCTTGTGCTTTTGGCAAATATATAAGAAGGGAAGTGAACCCGGGAGTGACTTGGAGGAATAATTCAAATCCTAAGATCTGGATCTGATTCTGCATCATGAGTCATTGAGAAAAGTTTGCATCTTAATCCATATAAAATCTGTTTAAGAAAAAAACACAAGAGCATTAAACAACCAGAAAATGTTCCAACCCAAATAGTTGAAATGTTCACTGTTTTGCTATTTTAGATCAGTTATCTGGAACAGCCAGCTATCCACAGCTCATTCTGAGCACGTCTGGGACAGCCCTGTTTTACGGTAAAATCGCCTTCTGGGAGCAATGCACTGTCATTCAGAGGGTCCGACTGCAGGACTCATTTACAGCAGCTTGTGTGAGGTTAGACACAACTCATTTCTATGTAACACATTTTATCACCCAAAGAAAATTCTAACTAAATACACCAATGTGTGAGATATCATTTCTCACCACAATTACACTGGCCATCAGCTTCCCAGCCGTCATTCACTTTCACGTTACATAATTGAATTGAATTGAATTGAATGAAAATAGTCTAACATCTTGATGGTATAGCTCGACCTCAGAGGTTTCATTACAAGGGGGAAAAATAAGTTATTCACATAAGAAACACTGTTTAAGAGAATATTAGATAAAATGGTGATAATTAGTGAACATTGGGGTTTTTGACTCATTAAAGGTAACTTTGTGCTCATTTTTCTATAAATGAAATATTGACTTCACAAAGTTATTCTTCTAGGTTGGAAAAAAAGTCCCCTGACTGTACAGATCACAACCTGACGATTGTCTTCCTGTTACACTCCTGGGTGCAGAAGGTCTCTCCGAGCCATTTTAGGTTCCTGCTTTCTGTGAGGCAGGATGGTGGGTGTTTGCCATGTGTCCCCTTGTTTAATGGCCATGTCGATCCTACGAGAAGACTCAGAATATGAGTAACTCGCCCGAGACCACACAGCCAAACGACCAGCTCTGCACTCGTGTTCTCACTGACTCCAGCGTCTAAATCTGTCCCCTGGGTGGTCTCCTTATTATGAGACTGCTGCACCATGAGAACAGTAAGGAAATATTTAATTAATCAATTGGTTGTTTTACTATATGATGCAAAAGTTCAAGTTGATTTCTTTTCCTCAATAAATAATCTTTTTTTGTTTTTACTCAATTCATCCAACGCAACTTGAGATTTACTATGTTGATTAGCTTCTGCTTGGGGAGCCCAGGCCCCCGCCCAGTTCTCTAGTGGCCTGGCAGATCGGCAGCCAGCGAATGAGTGGGGCCTCCCCTGCACACGGGTGGGGCGGGTGTCGCACACCCCTCAGCCTGGCTGACATTCTGAATGTGTTAGTGTTGGAGGGAGTGTCATTCCACAGCTTCATTTTTTTTTTTAATTAAAAAGCTCAGATTTCAAGGATCACAAGTGAATTCAGCTTTTATCCTTGGTAACTTCTTTCTGCAATTAAAATACGTTAGTAATAGATTGGTTGTATGGTATATTAAAATTGACTTTGTAGATTTCTTCCTTCATTCACACTTGTGTAATATTCAGCTCTCGCTAAATATTATGGCTTTAAAAACTGTTGGCCTCTGGAGCAGAGTCATTACTTAGGAGGAAGAAAAAAATACACTTCTCAGCAAAGGGTTCTGATGACATATCTAGTCAGAAATCATTTTGTCCTGAAAGAGGGCAGAGAACATTCTGTGAAAAGGCCATGAGGTTGTAAGCACTGGAGGAAGGGGCTCAGGGGTGCTGAGAATTGAGAGAGAGAGAGAGAGAGAGAGAGAGAGAGAGAGAGAGAGAGAGAGAGAGAGAGAGAAACCTTCGTACCATGCCAGCGAATTTTAATTTTATTCAGAACGCAACAGGAACCTATTAAATGATGTTTATCAGGGAAATGGCATGATGAGATTTACATTTCAGAAGGTCACTGTAGTCACTAAGCCTAGTGACATTGGAGAGGATGCATAAGGAGGTATGGAGCTGGAGAAACAGGCGGGATGGGAGGTTCGGAGCACTCCAAGAGAAATTACTTAGGCCAAGCTGAAAGAGGTGTTTGGAGTATATTTAGGATAATGGCCAGGCCATAAAAGAGCCAAGTCCAAATACAAGTCCACGTGTTATATGGTGTGATCCTCCAATAAATATCACACAGGTAGGTCACATGCGAAACAATTTTCCATGCATTCCTGGGATCACGTGTTACTGGGAAATTTTTCAAGGGGAAGAAAACTTTAGCAGTAAACACATGCAGAATTTGCACTCAAGTCCTGTCCTGGTGAGCGCAGTGTGAAAAGACGAAGGGACGGACCATGAGCGTGGAAGGCAGGCAGCCTCTAAGAGCTAAAAGTGTCAAGGGGACAACCTCCCCGGTAGGCCACAGAAGGAACGCAGCTCTGATGACCCAGTTTACAATTCGGATCTCCCCAGCCTGTGAGATAATAAACTCATGTTTTAAGCTGCTGAATTTGTGGTCATTGTTGCAGCAGCAATAGGAAATTAATGCACTATGAGAAGAGGTCAGGAAGTTGGGACAGTGAAGTTCTGCACAGACACAGTAATACTGGTTAATGTACTAATTCTTCAGTTAAGGCTTCATGAATACCTGTTTAAAGTTACGCTTCACACTCGTAACTTCTGTAAGTCATGTTCCATGTTTAAAGTGTCAAACGTACTGAAAAACCTCCTCTCTCCCTCTCTCTCTCTCTGTCTCTCTCTCTCTCTGTGTTGCTCTCTCTCTCTCTCTCTCCCCGCCCTTACACACACGCACAAATACGTGTTGAATACAGAAGGGCAGCCGGATTGGGAAGAGAATAATGAGCTGTTTTCTTCCCACACAAGAGTGCATTTAAGATGCTAATGGAACATTTGCGAAGAAAGGTTCAGAAGGCAGAGGAAGGAGGCAGGAGATCAGGAGAGGTCTGAGATCTTCTTCCTCCAGGTGGTACGTGTGTCAGTGAGGGAGTTACCAAGCCCTGTGGTGAGGTCAATTAATGGAGGATGGAAGAACCCCCCAAAGGCAACTGAAGAGTGTGTTCAGGTGGGAGAAAAAAACAGAGAGAACAATTCACCTTTAAATATTCAGTAATTTTTCAGTTCAGCGGGGTATTATTCTCGAGAAACCCAGTGACCACTCTCCTGGCAAGGTATTAACCATATCAGATATTCTAGAACCTGATGGATCTTATTGATCTTCCAGGGAGGCCCATCCTGCCCTGCTTGGCTCTTCCCCAAACCGCAGCAGCCAGGCTCAGGGAGGGTGAGGGAGACAACGTGAGCTCCCCCCCCCCCCGCCCCCACCGCCCCGCCCAGCACAGTGGGCCTCTGCTTCTTGCTCCGCTGTAGCAGAGCCCAGTCAGTCAGTTTGAAAGCTCCCACTTGCTTACCTTCGACCAGTGGCATTTACCTGCAGGGATCTATGCAAGCCAAGATAGAGACTTCTTAATAAGACCAAAAAAAGAATTGCGGCATCAGCCCTCTTCTCAGATTTTAGGGCCATCACACCGCGAGGTTGTCCCCACTGCTGCTGTGGTCCTGTCTGTCCTGTGTGTGCCCAAGACTCCACGCTCACGGGAAGCTGCGAGGCTAGGCTCCTGGCAGCCATGCCCTAGAACGCATGCGTTCGCGCCTCACAACCGCAGGTGAAACAATGGCATAGGAAATTACGGAAATGGCAACCAATGCTACAGAAAATAAAAGTGATTGGAGGTCACGGGCGGGGGGCGGGCGCACGGTGAACATAGGGCACTCGAAAGGATATTTCACACTTTGGATATGCAGAGCACATGGGGTTAGGGGTTTGTTTTGTTTTGTTTTTAAAAGCACACTGTGTGTTCCTTTTCACTTTTAGTCAGAATGCACTGGGGCTGCAAAAGGCAGCATCTGCTCTCTAAAGCAGCGGTGTTCAGCCCGTGTGCCAAGGGTTTTCAAAGCATGCGATAACTGCTTATCTAGTCAGGGGCACTGACCTCTTCGTCCTCGGATTGTACAATAAAAAATTACAACAGCCAACACAACGATAGCCATCTGATGTGAATGAGTCAAAATTGTATCTATTTTTTGTCAGATCCACAAAAAATATAATTTTTTGGTGTGCTGCAGAATTTTAGTGACTAGTTTATGTGCCGTGAATGAAAAGTGTTGAAAAACACCGCTCTAAAGCACCAGGGCTTCAAATAAAAGCAAAACATCCTTTGTTTTGCTGTTTTGCATATCATTCAAAACAGCCATTGAAAGATGTGAATCTCTTAGGGGGAATGAATCAGCAACTGGACTTCTTAGTGCTCACAAACATTTTAACAATGATAACCTGGGCGTATCTCCTTCATCTGCAGGTCAACCTCATCCCCTTTGCTTTCAAGATCTGGCCTAAGGAAAAGATATAACTTAGAAAAGGAACACAGACACTTCTAGTAAATAAGTCCGTATGAACATGCTTTAACAATTCAATTATAACATTTGAAGTAGCGAAATATATTCTCAGGGACTCTGTGTTCCCCCCTTAATCAGCACTTGAATTTAGGAATTCAACGTCCTATTAACATTGTCTCCATAAAAACTCAGACAGGAAACAGAACGGTGCCATCTGCTGGTGAATTCTGGGGTATTACTAATCCCTTCAGTATTTCAGGATGTTGAGACTGACTATCTTTCTTCATTCGTTCAGTTATACTAAGCACTTATTATCTTGGCACTTGTAACATACCTAAGTCTGGAACTCCATACATTTCTACGGCACCATAGAAAATGTCACAGTTCTATACTTTAGGGAACTATCTACAGTCCATTGTATTAGTCATTTTAGTGATGCTAAAAATGGATTTGGTAGTCCTAGACCTTTGTTCACAACAATTTCATGGGCCATTTGCAATTCTTAGCATTCCTCAACTCCGATTAAATAAAATTAAAACCCTGCTAGCCAATAGATATTTGCAAGATGATTTATTTACGTGAAAAGCTTAATAGGGAATAAAAAACTGGTAGCTACTATAAAAATATACTTCCCATTGAATAAATAAAATCCTTCCCTTGAACTTCCATTCCTCAACAGCTCCATTATTCTGCTCCTCTGCAGGGCAAAATTTTTTAAAGGAGTAAAGTTGTTTGATTTTCTATAATATACTCCAATCAGCCTTTTGTGCGCTCTACACGCACACACGTGCACGGTGCCACACTGAAAACATCAAGTTCACTAACAATCTCTGTGTTGCTAACTCCAATGTCCAGCTCTCAGGCTACGGTGTACCTAACCTCTCAGCAGCCTCTAACACAGTCGCTTGCTCCCTCTTTTTTAACCCTTTACTTTTACTTAGTTCCTAGAACACCTCACTCTCCTGGTTGGTCTCCTTCTAGGGCTGCTTCTTTTGAGGCTCTTCGTAGGATTAGCCCCATCACCCAAACCTCTAAATCAGAGAGTAGCCCAAAGCTTCAATGCCGAGACATTCCTTATTTACTACACTCTCTTTAGTCTAGCAAAGTGTCACCCAATAGAAATGGAAAGCAAGCCACGTATGGAATTTTTCATCTTCTGGTATCACATTTCTAATTTCTCTTTCTTTCTTTCTTCCCTCTCTCTTTCTTTATTTTTTTTTATTTTAATTTAGAGAGAGGGGAAAGGAGAGAGAAGTAGAGGGAGAGAAACATCGATGTGCAAGAGAAGCATCAATTGGCTGTCTCTTGCACGCCCCCAGCTGGAGACCTGGCCCATAACCCAGGCAGGTTCCCTGACGGAACCAAACCGGTCACCTTGCAGTTTGTGGGATGATGCCCAACCCACTGAGTCCCACCAGTCAGGGCTGGTATCACATTTTTTTAAAAGCAAAAAGGAACAGGTGAAATTAATTTCCATGACATATTTATTATGTCAATATATCCAAAGTATAATATTTCAACATATAATCAACATTAAAACTATTAATAAGTTATTTTACACTTTTGTACCAAGACTTTGAAATACAGTATATATCATACACATATAATACATCTTAATTCAGATGCTATGTGTTCATGGGAAATGCCTGGTCTTCATTTCCAATGTCTGATTTTATAACAGTTACTTGAAAACTATACCTAAGCCTTTCCAAACATATTTAAAAGATTTCCAATAACTGGATCAAGTGTCAGTGTTTACTTTAAATTAATTAATGTTAAATAAAATTTAGTCCCTTGGTCCTACTAGCTACGTTTCGAGTGCTCAGTAGCCACATATGGTTCCTAGTAGCTACCACGTTGGAAAGTGCAGCTCAGGATGCTTATGTTTATTTCATGGACTTAAATCACGTCAGGATGCCCCAAATTAGATCTGCAGTGCGGAAGTGTCCCCTGACTGATATATCCACATGGTTTTCAACATTTTACATACGTAGATACCTAGGAGGCAAACCAAATGGAATAGTCCATTTTGTTTGGGCATCCCTCCCCACTGGTACCTACCTGCTGCTGAGGGGTGAAAAGCTAGAGGTCTTCTTCGATTCTGTCCTTTCTCTTACACCCCCACAACCAAGCCAGCAAATCTACTTTTAAAATTATATTGAGAACCGGACCATTTTTCGCCCCTTCCCTGGAGCCCTCGTCAAGACCCCATCGTCTCCCTCCCAGACAGCAGCAGCCACTCTGGCCCTCACTCTCACCTTCTCCCACCCTCATCCTCGTCCTCCCGCAGTCTGTCCTCCACACGGCGCTGCAACACAAGCACACAGTGAAATTCAGATCACAGCCGTTCCTGTCCTGCTTTCAGCAGGTCCAGGACCCATGTGCATGGCTGCTGTCCCCGTCTCCACTCTCTGATCACTCTGCCCCTAGCCCATTCTGTTCTAGTCACTCTTTCTCTAGCATGTTAAGTTCCTGAGGTTCCCAGAGCCTGCTTCTCCTCCTCAGGGGTGCATGTGGCTCGCTCCTTCACTCCAGGCTCTGCTCACATATCACCTGGCCATCACATCCAAATAGCCCCCTCCTCCAACCCCATTCAGCCCACTCTATCCTCTGCTGCCACTTCATTTTTCTTTCTAATAGCATCCATGGCTACCTGAGGTCCTAGCCTACTGTGTGCTGGTTACTGTCTGGCCTTCCCTCAAGGGAGTAAGTTCCATGAGGGCAAACAGGAAATGCTTCTTTGGATCCCTAGAGACTTCCAGTTTCTGTTCCAGACATAGGGAGCTTGGAAGTCATCACTCTGTTGTAACAACAAATACAAATCTGAACAGACTGAAAAACCAACAATTCTTTGTGGACACAGAGATGGGAGGACACAGAGCAAAAGCTGCTCCCAAGACAGGAGAAACAGACAGGCAAACAGAGGGAGTCCAGGCGAACCAAGGCACTCAGGAGCGGAAACCAGGGTAGGAATCAAGGCCAGGTAGGAAAACCGAGCTGTAATTGACAATTGCTGCAGACAAGTGTGGGTGTTAAAAACTCCAGGAATACCCCATCAAGAAGGCACCCGCACAATATCATGAGACTCACCTCCAGGAGTTCAACCGGATTCCTGAAATAAATACCAGAGAAAAATCCCCTTGGGCTTCTGGCAGGGGGAGGAGAAAGGCAACCGTGTGAAATAGCCAGAGCACTCTGTCTTTCCTAACAAGGCCTGCCTTCAGGGGAGCCTGGCTCACCAGAGCCTGACCTGCTGGGGGGGGGGGGGGGGCATCCTCAGAGCCTAACTGACCCAGCAAAGGGGAATACCGAACTCCAGCTGGGCCTAGCCTGACGAGTGGGGGAAGGGAAACACACGACTCCAGCCTACTCCAGCTATCCTTCCCACTTAAAGGAAGAAAAAGCAAGTAAGAAACACTCTTGAAGCTCACAGTTCAGGGACACAGGCTCACTAAAAGACTGAGCTGGTGTGACTCAGTGGATTGAGTGCCAGCCTGTGGACGAAAGGGTCACCAGTTCGATTCCTAGTCAGGGTACATCCCAGGTCCCAGGTTCCAGTTCCCTGGTTGGGGGCGTACAAGAGGCAACCGGTCGGTATATCTCTCACATCAATGTTTCTCTCCTCTTTCTCCCTCCCTTCCCATCTCTCTAAAAATTAATAAATAAAATCTTTTTTAAAAAATTAAAAAATAAAAGACGGATATCTAATTCTGTGACTACAAAACACTTCCCCTCCCTTCACGCTCACCGCCACATAGCTAAAGCCTGTTCACAGCAGTTCCTTTTATTTGATACGTCATGTCTAACTAGGAAGAAAAAATTATAAGGCATACAAAACAGCAACAAACAACTTGAAAAGACAGAGCATCAGAACCAGTCATGGCAGGGATGTTGGAACTGCAACTGGGGAGTTCAGGCAAATGATTAATATGCTCAGGCTCTAATGGATAAAGTAAGCGGCAGGCAAGAACAGATGGGCAATGTAAGCAGAGAGATGGAAATCCTGAGAAAGAAACTAAAAGGGATGCTAGAGATCATTTTTGCTCATCTGTTTATTCAATGTGGTCTCTCTAGATAGAGAACCACAGCGTCACTGAAGGAATAATTATTCATGAATAACATTTAAACACCACATATAATAATGATGAATAACACTTTAAAATACGATCCCCATATTGAAGGTTTTTATCAGCATTGAAATAATATTTGACCTGACCATCATTTCCCTAGTTTGGAGGATGTCCCTCTTACCCTCAGTCAACAGAAGATGAGAAAGTGGGAAGTAGGAAAGCACACTCCTCCTCAAAAGATGCCTGAAGTGGCCAAGGGAACACCACTCCCAGCTTCTAGAAAAAGCTAGATTAAAACCCAGCTAGCTGCACAACAGCCTGAGGTGCTTATCTTTTTTTGTTTGATTGTTTTTATATGTTTACTGATTTCAGGGAGAGAAAGAGAGGAAGGGGGAGAGAGGGAGAGAACCATCCATGTGAAAGAAACATTGATTGGTTGCCTCCTGCACACACCCCAACCAAGGACCAAACCTGCAACTTGCACATGTGCCCTCACTGGGAATCAAACCCATGACCTTTTGGTGCATGGGGCGGCACTCCAACCAACTGAGTGAGCCACACTGGCTTGGTGAGTTGCTCATCTTTACAGGGTACTAAAATATGGAAGGAAAATAACTGGAAATAAGTCACCAAATAATTCAGATCTCCAAACAGGAATTCATACCTCACTAGAAAAATCAAAATGTATCATCTTCCCCCAGAAACAGTGCTCTAGGGTAGAAATAACAGGACACTCTTTGTTGATCCTGTCTAACCAGCTAAATAAATATAGAAGAGGCACTCAATGAATTTCCAATGAAAAGTGCACCAGTTGCTTAACTCATCACCTATATATATGATGCAGACTGACTCTCCTCCTAAAGCCCTAAGAATTAGAGGTAATGCTCTGAGGGCTTCCCCATTTCTCCATTTTTGCCCTTATAAGAGTCGGTATGGCGCAGTGGTTAAGAGTACAGACACCAGGAGCCGCACTACCAGAGCTGAAATGCCAGCTCTGCACTTACTAACTGCATGGCCTTGGGCAAGTTACTTGGTCTCTCTGTGCCTCAGTTTTTACTAGGAGATTTACTTAATGGGTTTATAGTGGGGGTTAAATGGATTAATATGCCTCAAATGTTTGGAAGGTGTCTTGCACAGAAAGATGCTACACAAGTAGTAATTACTATTATTGTTGATCTCTCCACTTTCAGGATAGATCAGAGTCTGGGAAGGATATCCATTTGGATAGCAAATGTCTAAAGATCTTCATTTGCTTCTAACATTTAGAAGTTTTGTATTCAAATTAATGTTTTCTCCAGTATATGTTCTCAAAAATTTTATGATCTTATACATTCATAAGAAAAATGAAGAATTAAAAGCATAACATAATTCGGTGCCAAAATGGTGGTATTTATTATCTCAGGAGAATATTTCATGACATGGACGAATGTGCATAATTATTGTTTAAAGTAACAAACAGGTTAGAAAGCAATGTATGGTGACATCCAATCTGAGTTTTAAAACGTACAAAAATGGATAAAAAAAGGACTGGATGAATAATGTCAAAATGCTTACAGCAATTGTCTTAGATGATTTTTTTCTATTTGGTACTTAAACTATTTTTTTCAATATACATTTAAATGGCATGTCATGCATTACTTCTAAATCTGGGGGAAATATCATCAATGAATGGATTATTTTTCAAAGGGCTCTTAGAGATGCCTTATTTCAGTGGTTCTCACCTGGGGCAATATTGTTCCCCCACACGACTTTAGAACAGTGGGAAATGTGGGTGGCGATGTCACATTGACTGAAATCCCTAGCGGCATTCAGGGCCAGGCACGCTGAGTGTATGAAAGGCCTTCCCCACAAAGAATTATCCCATCCAAAAAGCCAAGGCAGCCCTGTTGACAACACTGCACTTAACCCATGTACTTTACAATCAAGAACACTGGCATCCAGAGAAGTGAGGTGCCCATGGTAACAAAGCAAGTTAGTTCTAAGTCAAAACCAGAGTCTGGGTCTTCTGTTCCCTGGTTCAGAGCTCTTTCCATTTTCCCACTTTATGGAAAAGATGGGATTTGAGATGGGTTAGAAGAATAGAACATAGTGGGCTGAATAACAGCCATCCACAGATATTGGGTCCTAAGCCCTCGAACCTGTGAATATTAGAAGGAAAAAGGATCCAAGTCAAGGTCTTAACATGAACAGGTTATCCTGGATTATATGGGTGGGACCAAATCCACTCACAAGGGTCCTTATAGAAGAGAAGCAGAAGGAGATTTAACACAGAGGAGAGGCAATGAGATCATGGAGGCAGGGACTGGAGTGATGTGGACACAGTTCAAGCATGGTCGGCAGCCACCAGGAAAGGATTCCACCCCAGAGCCCCCATGGGGAACATGGCCCTGCTGGCAGCTGGACTCAGTCCGGTGACTCTGATGTCAGATTTCTGCCTTCCAGAACTGTACGAGAATGAGTCTGTGGTGTTTTAAGCCACTAACGTTGTGGTTATTTGTTACAGCAGCCACAGGAAACTAACACAGGTAAGACTTGACGAGGTCACAGGAAATGCATTCTGAGATGGAACGGGCAAAGAAATGCTGGTGGGAATGACAGCTTCAGAGACAGCGAGAGGCCAGCTAACTGCGGAAAACGGTCACATGGGGTAAGGCAGGACATACACGCTTCCTGAATCGTCCCTTAAAAACTCTCAGTGTTTGTAAAGTTTAACAAACTCAGGGCATTTTATTTAAAGCTATCAGAAAGCTTAATGCAATATGCTTTCCTGTATTTGCTTTCTGTGAAATATAAACAAACTACACAAACTAAATATGTAAAACATAACAAGTTTAAATTTTATGTATACATTTCTTCTACATTGAAAGGCAATTTACATAAAACACAAACATAAACAACATCTGTGTATATCTCCAGTAATATATTAAGTGACAATGATGTTCTCCTTAACCAAAAATGTACTTATGTGCTCAACATTACCATTTACATAGAATTTGGGGGAAATACACATTTTTTCCCAATGGAAATTACCCTAATGTGTCTTAAAATATGTAAACATGACCTAGATATATCAGAGTGGTATTTGTGAAATATCACACATGTTCAAAGCTTATCCAAGTAATTATGTTTTACAGCTTTTAAAATGGTTTGCCTCTTTGAACATACACACGCACACACACGCACACACATACCACATAGGCACACGTGGAGTTCTGATTTTAATATAGCACTCACCTAATTCCTTCTTTAGATAATTAAAACACTGAGAATTTTAACCAGCTTTTCCAGAACTAAAACTTGCATCTTTTAGTGATGGAAAAATGGAACAGGTTTCATTACATGCCATCTGAATCCAAGGATTATATAAATAGCTTACTCACTCCAGTTCCTGAGGTCTGTATACAAGCCTACAGAAGCAGTGTGCTCGGAGCCACGGGCCCCACCGTTCACTTCCATGGAACAAAATCCCAGTTACAGATGATATCAAAGCTCAAGGCCAAGCGTCTTCCTTACCTGCACTTACTCCTCTTGCTTAAAATCAAGTTTCTCCACTCTCTTCCATCTCCTCCTCTCCTACCCAGTCCTTTCAAATCACCAACAGTATTTCTCATCCAATGACTGTCTTTGTAGAGTCAGGGTGATGTCAGGTTAAACACATCGGCCCTGAAGCCACATGGACCCGCGTTTGGGTACAGACTTCCACACCTATTAGCAGTGTGGCCTTTGACAGGCTACTCACCCTGTTGGAGCCTCACCTCCTCATCTGTGAGATGGAGAAGCTACTTAGTGCCAACTCTCCTGTGTGGTTATGAGCCTAAATGAGTCATTAGCACAATATAGGTATATAGCGTAAAGAAGGAATCCAAGTGCAGCCCGATGCCTCCTGTTTGTTCCCATGAAGAACCTGTGCTCTGTACAGGATGACTTGGCAAGCTCACAAATTGTATCACCTGCAAAGGTCTCAGAGCACAGCCAGAGTGGCGCTGTTCCTTCTTCATGAAACACATGCAAACCTATCTTGGAACCGCTTAGCTCTATATTCATCGAAAAGGGCCCTCAGGCACACCGCAGCTTTCTGTATTTCAGACCCCACAGCGGAAGGGGCGGGGTCCTCCAACAGTAGCAGGAAGTGGAGTATGTGCAGCCACATCACCCACCTGCTGCAGGGAGACCACGCATTGCAAGGGGCTATCCGTGGCACCGTATCCAAGTGGCATCAATTGTAAGAAATGTCATTGATGGCTACCAGGAAGAAAGTAAAAACACTTCCAATTAAATTGTGACATGTGGTTGTAAAATATATTCTAACTTCAGAGATATTAAAATGTGAAAATAATGTGCAGCCTAGAATCCCTGAAATACGATGTTATTATAAGGAAAATGGATGTGTACATCAAAAGGTACTTGTGCTTTGTCTGATTAAATAGGAAAATGCCTTCTCATAGATGCAGAATTAAAATTAAATATCAGTATGCATTAATTTATAAATGAAATCCAATTCTTAAATCTCCCCTAAACTGTTTCTACATAGTTCCTTCCCCCAATCATAGACCGGCATTTTGCACTTGGTGATGGACTTTCAGTGCTATCAATATTTAATTTTCCTTCGAACACCTTTTATTTAAATCACCTCTTTTTCTGCCCCTTTTCTCTCCTACTTGTACCTTCCTCATATTTCAATGGTATTCAAAAACCAGAATCTCATTTAAAAAATGTGCTTGCAGTAAAGACCAGTTGTCAGATGCTACGTTTGTCTTTTAATACTAGAATTTGTTACACGGGATTATTAATTCCATGGCTTTCAGCTAAATTTGAGCCTCTAGGCTGAGTGGACAGGGTCCCCTGTCTTCTCTTTCCCCAGGAGTGTCCCTGCCAGCTCCTCCTGGGGCTGCTTCTTCTCAAAGGCACCCCTTCATTAATGGGGTTTCTTCCCTGGGCAGTGGCTTTGCCTATGATTAATTATCATGAACCCAGGTTGGACCTTTGGCTTTCTGGCTCTTCGCTGAGTAGCCAAGACATTCCTCTAGACTGATAGTTGGCTTCAGTTCTAATTAATGATCAGTTGTTATCAGCTTAGTTTAGACTTGTTGCTCTCTGACTTTTTGGCTGGGGAGCCTAAACACTTCCCAGATCCAAAGAGCTGGCTGAAATTTATGCTCCATTTTTTTGGCACTGTCTTGATCATTCTGATGCTTTCCCGGATCTGGAAAAAGATTTTAATTGTTTACAGTCTTGATTAATGGGTTCGCTGTGGTTTGATAGTCCATCATTTATAACGATAAGAAACCAAAAAAAAAAAAAAAAAAACCCAAAAAAAACAAATGGGCATGTTTTATCGCTCTTCTGGGATATTTTGGTCAATCCTTTTTAAGGAGTTACTGTTTTGTTTCCTTCTCTGTTACTATTAAGTTACTAATAATTTCATTATAATTGAACTTTAAACTATCACTATTTCTAACTCCTTTCTCCCTGCAATATTTATTAGGTTGTAGAATTTCCTACTGTTGTTTCAACAGTTCTTTCTTAGAATTTGCTGGTTGTATATCTGGAGTTAGCCACTCACTAAGACAGTTTGCTTGCAAACACAGGGTGTCCTTATCACTTCCTTAGCGTCTATCGCAAAGCTGGGTGAGCCTTGGCTTCTTACTCTCCATCAGATAAATGAATCCCTTAGACACCGTAATCACTCTCCGTGAATTACCGCCTTTGGCCAAGTAAATAGTCCCCATTTAAAGTGGGACCCCCCAAGTTCATTTTTACTAAAAAGTTTTATCCTGCACTATCAACTTGTCATCGGAGTTCCAGTTCATGTCAAAGGCTCTTCTTGATATCCAGCTATTATTTATGAAGGACATTGCCGCTGTGAATCACTACACTGCTAACCTAGTCTAGATGGCCTCTGCTTTCCAAATACTTGGCTTAGGTGGAAATGCACGTTTTCTCTGTCAGAGTTCTCTGCAGCTACTTTATTTCCAAAGGGAAAAGAATGAAGAAAAAAATAGAGTATTTGAAGGAGGTGATGGTTTCTACTTTTTCTATTTCTAAAATCATTACTATGCATCCAATTTCATATGACATTTTCTTGACAATGACCCTAGAAGCCAAAGTTTGCTCTCAGTTACGTTTGGTGCCTTAAATAGAAAGAGCTATCTCTACAGTTTATTAATTTCTATATTGTTTCAATTATCTCTAGATATTTTGTTTGATGTTCATCAACATTTTACATATGCTAGAAAGCATCTCCAAGTTCACCAATGACTTCATCTTGAAAGAAATTCTAGGTTTCCCCCCAATCTTGTTCTTCTTGACCTCTTCACTGCAGTTGACACTATTGACCCTTCCCCCCTGGAAACCCTTCCCTCCCCTGGGTTGCATGAGCCTGCAAGGCCCCGGGTCTCCCCCTCCCTCTTCAATCATTCTCTCTCTGCGTCCTCCACAGACTCCTCCTCCGTCCTCCCACCCTCTTACACGGACAGCTCCAAGGGCCCATCCTTCCCTTTTCACTACTGTTTCTATACTTCTCCCTCTCTAGACATCTTCCACTTGGTGCGCAGCCTCTTACAGCTTCAGCCTCTGTATGGATTGATTCTGTTACTGCTAAGTTCAGTGCCTTCATCTGAATTCTGATTCACTCCTCTGTTTAGAGAATTTTCTCTTAGATACCCCACATTTCACTGATTCATTTTTTTACTAATACAGGTAAAATAAAATACTTTTACCAATATTTATTAGCTTTGGCTATTTGGGGTCTTATTTGGCTCCATAAAAAATTTAGGACTGTTTTTCTATTTCTGTGAAAAATTTCCATTGGAATTTTGATAAGGATTGCACTGAATCTATAGATTTGCCAAACCCATTAAAGCCCCTATTTGGAAGCAGCCATAAGTCCATGCCCCGTGTAATAAGACAGGAGCGTCTACTCCTCCCCCTTTCCACCGGTGAAGTAGAACAGGAACGGAGTGGATATTTGCTGAACAACCAATTAATCTAATCACTATTCCTATTTCTTACCATCAATAACAATCAACTGGCCAATGTCATAAATTTTTGCTTCAGTGTATTGCCTATATTTATCACTTCTAAGCCATTATTCCTGAGGTTGTTAGAATGGACCTTAATGTCTCACATCTCTCTCCTTACAAATCAGAACTGCCAAACTATTCTCCAAAGTGGCTGGACCATTTTCCATTCCCACCAGTACTATATGAGAACTCCAGTTTTTCCATATCTCCACTAGTGCTTGTATTGTCAGGGTTTTTGGTTTTTTGTTTTTGTTTTTGTTTTTGTTTTTGTTTTTTTGCCATTCTAATAGATGTGTAGTAGTTTCCCACTTGGGTTTTAATTTGCCTTTCTCTTGTGACTAATGGTGGTAAGCATCTTTTAATGTATGCCTATTTACTATATATATATGCATATATCTTCTTTGGTAAAGTGTCTATTGAAATCTTTTACCCATTTTTATTGGGTTGCTTGTGCTTTTACATTGAGTTTTGAAAGCTTTGTATATATCATGGATACACATCTGTTATCAGATATATGTTTTGCAAATATTTTCTCACAATCTGGCTTGTCTCTTCATTTTCTCAGCAGTGTCTTTTGCAGAGCTGAGCTTTTTCCATTTGGACAAAGTCCTTCTTTATTAATGTTTTATTTTGTGCATGTTGTTTTTGGTGTCATAGTTCAGGAATCTTTGCATAACACGAGGTCACAAAGGTTTTTTTCTAAGTTTTCTTCTAGAAATTTTCTAATTTTAGGTTTCACATTTAGGTCTATGACCCACTTTAAGTTAATTTTTGTATAGAGTGAGAGGTATGAGTCCAAGTTCATTTTTTGCATATGCATCTCCAATTGTTTCTCTTTCTAATAAGACCTGAAAATGTCTCTTAGGATCACTTTATCATGGACGGCCTTGCTCTGATTGGAACTCACCATGGCTCCCTGTTGTGTGCTATTAACAGCTAACACTCCTCCGCCTCCACTTACGATCTGCTACTGAGCTACTCAGCCCACTTCATTCTCTACAACCTCCCATACTAACCATGCCATTGTCCTCTTTGAGGTCAGCGGACTTTGGGAACTATTGTTTCTGGATTGCCCAAGTAAGGTCAATCAGAATGCTTCCCCGGGGGTAACAAAATGGTTATTGAAAGAGTGAAGTTTCCTCCCAAGTTGCTGCTGAAGTAAAAGGGCCAAATGAAGGAGGAGAGAAGGAGGCCAGCACATGGAGGGAAGTGACGGACGTTAGACTCTGCCCTCCTGGCTGTAGGGTTGGCATATAACCAACCCAGTGTCACCCTAATGGCTGTGAGGCTGGGGAAGGCCTAGTCCATTAGCAGATAGAAGGTCTTACTATGAGATACTCAGGCCAAAAACTAAATCTGGAAGATAGTGGAAGAGTTCTCAGCTCTTCCCCTAAAGTTTGATCTTGTCCCTCCTCTCTGGTTTTCCTCATGCTCCTCCTCCCTCCATAGTCCCTTTGGTCTTTTTTGGCTCTCTTCCTCCAACCCCAGCCTTACTGCTGCTGCTTTTCTTCACCTCTTACTTTGGCTTCCATTTGAGTTTCCCCCGAGGGAGCAGGAGCTGGAGCAGGGAGCTACGGAGTTGGTGCTTATGAGGAAAGAATGAAGGGGAAAAGCCTTCCCCCGCGAGGCATCAGAGTGAACCATCTACAGACCAACAAACCTAATGAAACAGATATAAATTTCACTCAGCAGCACATTACTTTAATAAATCAAATTAAATCTGACTCCCAGACCGCATGCTCTAAGGTGGTGAGAAATTTAATTAGAACAGTTTAATTAAATTTAATTAAAACAGTAGAAGACAAGACACTCTAAGTTGGCAGCTTTCTGAGAATGGCTTGTTTCAAGGGCATTTGGAAATTAAGCAAAGATGGTGTTGAAATATATTTGGTGACTGGACTCCGGTGGCCAGCCAGCCTTCAGTTTGCTGCTGGTGGAGAGACCCATGCAGACAGAACCTGGGGAAGCCTGATTCTCACCTGGCTGCTCCTTCCTGAGCCCAACTCTCTGATGCCTGCAACCACAGCTGACACTGGCTGTGGAGTCAGGTTGCCGTTCTCCTCTTAGACATGCGTCTGCTTGGTGAGTAGCTGGAGAGGGTAAGACTGGGAAAAGCCACTCGCCTTGTCTCCTGACCACTGTTGGAGTCCTCCCCTCCCCTGTGTGGGCCTCCCGTCTGGCTCTAGCAGTCGGGAGCGCAGCCCTTTACCACCTCTAATGAAGACCTGCAGATTGTTGACAGATTCGACTAATCCCCTGACTGACCTCTTGCTCTGGTCAGAATGAAGAGATACCATTTTCCCGGTGGCTTCTCTTTTTTTCTCCTATTGCAATTAATTTGAAAACTCCTCTGTAAACATATGCCCACATGAACAATCCAGTTGCCCACACGTTCGTTATCTCCTCAGGACTCTGACGAAGAGATTTAATGTCCTTGGGATCAGAGAGCCACACACTGCGTCCTCAGCCCAGGTCTTCCTTCGCCCTTCACTTTCTGCTTGCTTTCTCTCAGTTGTTGCTTTCAAAAATGTCCTCAGTGAAGGGAGGGGAAAAAATTTTTTGTCTATGCTTCAGCCTAAAAAAAATAAAGATCTACAAATCCTTGGAGACCATGGTAGTGAGAATAAAGGAAAAAGTTAAAGAAACCCAAGGGAGAAGTGAAAACTCGGGGCAAGAAAGTCAGAGGCCAGCGCAGAATACTTGCTCCTTCTGGGGCTGTTTACCACACAGGCTCTTGTTTTCTTGTCATGTGGGGAATATTTCTATTTTATTTTATAGTGCAACTCCCACACAAACCATTCCCCCAGTGGGGTCCGATTTGAAACGATGCTCTACAGCTCCAAGTTGGTTTGGGGTGGGGGCGGTGTGCATGTGCATGCATTTCTCTAAAACTGTTCTTTGTCAAAAGGAAGGCGATGCAGGTTCTCATATTTTCTTTCCCTCTTTAGTGTTTGGGCCCTCTGAAGGTAATGACTAGCACTTCTCACTTCTACATATTCGGAAAAGATGTACATGGAAAACAGAAACTCAAAATTCATTGTAAGCTCATTTGTATTGAGGTGTAGCACAATTTAGAGCTTGAACTTTATCAACCAGCCACATAAGTAGGGGGGCACTTCAAAAAGAGGAATCCTGCAGAACTCACCATGAGCTCTAGGGGTATGAAATGTTCACGCGAGAACAGAGCTTTTCTAGATCTCCAGGATGAGGAAGCTGAGGTCTGGCACAGAAAGGTGACTTTCTAATGTATGCACGCTGCTAGTCTCACATTTACAGCCATATTTGTGACTCATACTTCATTAACTAGTATTTTATGTCTTCACAAAGTTCTGAAACTTCATAAATATTTTAATAGCTGGAGTTGTTGGTTTTAATTAATTAAAACAGTTCTGACTTTGTGTCAGACATTGGGCCAGAGGTCAGATAAGAAGAACAATTAATGCAAACGCCACCTTTCCCTGTCTACAGGAGCTCTTGGTCCAGCACAAGGGAAAAGACGTATTCAGTAGCTGCCATACAGGGTAGACAGAGCCATAGAAATGCAGGGGGAAGTGGGTGGAGAAATTCCAAGGAGAATCACTTGCAAATGGGAGGAGGTACTCATGAAGAAGTTGGCTTCTCACCTTGGGGAGTAATTGGACATGTGACCATGAACTACAGTGATGCAGGCAAGAGCCCTCCCACGTGAAAGGGACAGAATAAAGGCCACTGTGAAAAAGACATGAAGGACCACAGGGTGTTCGGTTTCACTAGAGAATATGATGTATGAAGGGGATTAGTATAAGAGAAACACTCTGCCAATGGCCCTGGAAAGCAAATTCCTTATAACGTATGTAGGACCATGTACCAGTTTGTTAGGGCCGCCATAATAAAATATCGCAGACCAGGTGGATCAAACAACAGAAACTCATTTTCTCATGGTTCTGGAGGCTGGAAGTCCAAGATCAGGGTGTGGGCAGGTTTGGTTTCTCCTGAGGCTTCTCTTCGTGGCTGGAAAGTGGCTTCCTTCTCACTGCGTCCGCAGACGGCCTCTTCCCTGTGCGCCTGAACCCTCGTGTCCCTTCCTCTCCTTGTAAGGACACCAGCCCAGCTGGATCCGGGCCTCACACTCTGACCTCATTCAACCTAATTACCCCTTAAAGGGCCTATCTCCAAATGCAGTCAATTTCTGAAGTAATAGGGGTTAGGACTTCAACATATAAATCTTGGGAGGACATCAGTCTATAATAACCATCCTCTGTATAACTGTATTACTTCAAGACAGATTACGCTTTTATAAAAGTTTCCAGGCTTTTAATAAAAACTTATTAAAACAGGTTCCACCAAGATGGAGGCATAGTAGAAATGCTTTGCTTTCTCGCACAACCAAAAGGATAACAACCAACCTAAAAACAAAAAAATAACCAGAAATGCCATAAAAATCAGACTTCATGGAACTCTGACAACAAGGAGTTAAAGAAACCTTCACCCAGAGCAGTAGGAGGGGTGGAGCCAGGTGGAGAGTTGCTTTGCATGGCAGTGGACTGAGCGAGCGAGGCAGGGCTGGCTGAACGGGAAACTAAGACCCAAAGCTAACTGTAAACTACAGCGGGGGTTGCTACAGCGGGAAAAACTCCCAGTCTCACACGAGAAATTTTGTTGGAAAGTGGGACCACAGTGGACCAAGCAAGTTGCACTGTTCCCTCTCTGGCCCCTCCCCCACAGGCAGCACCACAGCAGCAAAGGGGGTTGCCCCACCCTGATGAATACTTAAGGCCCCACCCCCTTAAAACATAACAGCTGCACTGAGACAAAGAAATATGGCCCAAATGAAAGAACAGGTCAAAACTCCAGTAAAAGAGCTAAGTGATGAGGAGACGGCCAACCTATCTGATGCAGAGTTCAAAACACTGGTAATCAGGATGCTCAGAGAACTGATTGAGTTCGGTTCCAAAATGAAGGAACAAATGAAGGATTCCCAAAGTGAAATAAAGGAAAATATTCAGGGACCCAACACTGAAGGGAAGGAAACTGGGACTCAAATCAATGATTTGGAACAAAAGGAACAAATAAACATCCAACTGGAACAGAAGGAAGAAACAAGAATTCAAAAAAAAAAAAAAAAATGAGGAGAGGCTTAGGAACCTCTGGGACAGCTTGAAACATTGCAACATCCGAATCATAGTGGTACCAGAAGGAGAAGAACAAGAGCAAGAAGTTGAAAACTTACTTGAACAAATAATGAAGGAAAACTTCCCCAATCTGATGAAGGACATAGACTTCCAGGAAGTCCAGGAAGCCCAGAGAGTCCCAAAGAAGTTGGACCCAAGGAAGCACTTGCCAAGGCATATCATAAGTACATATCCAAGATAAAAAATAAGGAGGGAATCTTAAAAGCAGCAAGAAAAATGGAGACAGTTACCTACAAAGGAGTTGCCATGAGACTATCAGCTGATTTCTCAAAAGAAACCTTCCAGGCAAAAAGGGGCTGGAAAGAAGTATTCCAAGTCATGAAAGGCAAGGACCTATATCCAAGATTACTCTATCCAGCAAAGCTTTTATTTAGAATGGAAGGACAGATAAAGTGCTTCTCAGATAAGGTCAAGTTCAAGGAGTTCATCATCACCAAGCCCTTATTATATGAAATGTTAAAGGGATTTATCTAAGAAATAGAAGATTAAAAGCTATGAACAGTAAAATGATAACAAACTCACAACTATCAACAACTGAACCTAAAAAAAATCAACCAAGCAAACAACTAGAACAGAAACAGAACCAGAGAAATGGAGATCACATGGAGGGTTTTCAGTGGGAAGGGTGAGGGCAACAATGGAGGGGGAAAGGTACAGGGAATAAGAAGCATAATTGGTAGGCATAAAATAGAGAGATTAAGAATGGTATAGGAAACAAAACTCAAAGAACTTACATGTACAACCCATGGACATAAACTAAGGGGGCTAATGATGGAGGGTTGGGGGGTCCAGGGTGGAGGGGGGACAAAGGGGGAAAATTGGGAAAACTGTAATAGCATAATCAATAAAATATACTTAACAAAACTTATTAAAACAGGTTACACATTTATTCTCTCACATATTTTCTATGAATCTTTTGTTCAAGTATAAAAGCTAAAAGTAGAGATTCAAATTCTGCATAAAAACTTAAGAAAACATCCCTGCATTTCTACTCCTAGGACTTTTGCCAAAAGAAACAAAAACATGTCCACACAAGGCTTGTAGTGAGTGTTCGTAGTAGCATTACTGATGACAGTGAAAATGTGGGAACAACCCAAATCAAATGTCCATCAACAGATGAACACATAAACAAAATGTTGTTTAAAAAATGTGGTGCACCCATACGATAGAATATTATTTAGGAATAAAAAGGAATGAGGTACTGATACTTATTACATGGATAAACCTTGAGAACATTATGGTAAGTTAAGTAAGCCAGATGGAAAAGACTGTATGTTATATAATTTTATTTATAGGAAAATGTTCAGCAAAGAAAAAGGTACAGAGACAGAAAGAAAGTCAGTGGTTGGCTGGGGCTAGAGAGGGAATGGAGGCTGATACAGGCGGCCACAGAGGAACTTTTTAGGGTAAGTTCTAAACCCAGTTGTGCTGATGGTTGCACAGCTCTAGAAGTTTACTTTGAAAAGCACCAAATCATACACTTAGAATGGGTGAATTTAACAGCACGTAAATCATACTTTAATAAACCTGAAAAAGAAAGAAATAGATAGGAAGAATTGAAAAAATACAAGAAAATACATAAACTTAAGCCCGGACTGGTGTGGCGCACTGGTTTGGGCATTGTTCTGCAAGCCGAAAGGTCACCAGTTTGATTCCCAGTCCGGGCACAGCCTGGGTTGCGGCCAGGTCCCCGGCTGTGGGAGTTCGGAGAGGCACACGATCGATGTTTCTCCCACACATCAATGTTTTTCTTCCTCACTTTCTCCCTCCCTTCCTCTCTCTAAAAATAAATAAAATATATTTTTAAAAAAGAAAATAAACTTAAGACATTTCCTGTAATCCGACTGGAAAGCTTCTTCTTCCCATCTGTAGTCTGTAGAAGGAACAAGTCTACCCCCATCCCAAGTGAGTCCTTAGTTCAGCGCTGTGAGGGGTAGAGGAAGGGGGAGAATTTTGCGGCTCAAGGGCCCTGTACACTGTTTCTCACCCACTGACTAATTGCCTGGTGATGTCCGGCAAGTGATAAAATCCTGGAACAGCGATCCTGGGAGGGCCCTCAAGCCCATCGCGTGAGAGCCTCTCATTTCATTGAAGCTGGAGCGAAGCCTCAGAAACCTCTACGGACTGAGTTGCTCCAGACACAAGGGCCAGGTTGCAGTCTGGTTGCAGTCTTTCCCAGGTGTCCTGACTTCTGATCCAGGATCCTTCACCGGACTGTCTCTTTATGTCTTGCAGCCTCTCTCGGCCCCGGTTAGCTTACCTGCAAAAGCGGGATATGATATCTGCCCCTGCCTGCTTCACAGGGCCACGTGAAGATGAAAGTGCCTTCACTGGGCCTTTCCAAAAGCAGAAAGCCCTCCGCCGGTGCAGAGTGCTGTGGTCGCAGTAGCAGCAGGCTGACTGTGGGTGGCTCTAGCTCAGGCTCAAACCAAAGATCTACAAGAATGTGCTTTGAGGAAATGCATTCATCTGCCCTGATGTGAGCGTGCACCTCTGGCTAAAGCTGGACCCCACTATCACAAGGGGGTAGGAGTGCGCAGTGTTGGCACTATTCTTTTAATCTTCCAGAACATTCTCTCATTCCAGAACATCATTCTCTTCCCTCTGCCCATTCATGACACTTGAATGAATTTGATGACAATGAAATTGAGTCTGTGTGCATTCAACTAACACACTTTGTTCCTCAAGTAACAAAGACAAAAATGAAGATTTGGTTTAGATATCTATAACCTAAAACTGGTTTATTTTACCCCCTCCTTTGAAAACATATCCACTCTTGTGAGACAGCATAAAGGGCCCTCTGTGTCTAACAACACCTGGAAATTCCTAAGATTGTGAACTAAGTGTATTTTTTGAGTATATTAATCTGTTAAAGGAGCCTTTCAATCCACCACCCTTCCCGGAACCTCCTTCCGCCCACACAGGAGCAGATCTCGTTGGGAACCCTCAGCCAAATGAGAGCCCAGCAAACCAGTCACCTCTGCCGGCCCAGGGAAAACACCAGGTGCAGAGCCCAGTACAGAATATGATCTGGGAAAACACTTATAAATCAAGCAGGTCCTAGGGAGTGAAAGTACAATTTAGCAAAAAATAACAACAAAGTGGCCATGAAATGTTTAATCAGACCAGCCCTCCAGCAAGCTAATTATTGTGGCCTCTGTAGAAAACCCGGGGTGAAGACTGAATGATAAGCTGGGAGAAAGCTGGAGAAGCACGCTCACCTCCCACATCTGGTTACTTTTTATGTATTAGGGTTAGCCCTTTACTGGTGTTCTTTGTTTCCAATGTTTTTCCCCAGGTGTCTTGTGACTTTCTAATGATTTTTGTTTCCTATGAGATTATGTTTTATTTTTAGGTGGTTCGAATTATCAGTCCTTTCTTTCATTTGCATCTGGATTTTGAGTTATATTCAGAAAGCATGTCCTCACACCTATGTTTTAGAGAAAGTCACCCATATTTTCTCCTAACGCTGGTGAGTTTCATTCTTGATCCATCTGAAGTCTATTCTTGTATATATCTGTGCAATGGTCCTCGCCGC
Source organism: Glossophaga mutica (assembly GCA_039655065.1). Lineage (NCBI taxonomy): Eukaryota > Metazoa > Chordata > Mammalia > Chiroptera > Phyllostomidae > Glossophaga > Glossophaga mutica. Next base: position 201,884,372 of record CM077303.1, read on the forward strand.
ATTTATTAAAAAGTCCATAATTTGCCCAGTCATTGGAGAACCCTTTATCATGTACTGAATTTCCACATATAGTTGGGTCTGTTCCTCAACTTTCTCTCCCACGTGCCAGTATCACACTGTCCCAATTATAGAGGCAGCGCAGTGCGTTATAATATCTTGTAGGCAGCTCTTTTCCCTCCATGTTCTCCTGACTGTTCTTGCATGTTTTGTTTCTTTTTCTGTCTGAACTTTAGTACCAGCTTCCCAAGCTCCAGAAAAAAGTCTTCTTAGTGTTTGCGCTGGGATCGCACCAACTTAGGGAGAACCAGTATCGCCACGACGTTTAAGATCCTGAGTCATCCTATCCGAGCGCAGGGATTTCTCCCCATGTGTTCACATCTGCTTTTATGTCTTTCAAGCGTGTTTTAAAGATTTTTCCCCATATAAAATCCGCACATTTAAGTTTACTCCTCAGTGTCATATCTTCTTTTATTGCTACATCCTGTTACCTTTTGAATCCAAGCTGCTCTGGGTATTTTATCTTGGGTTCTAAATACAAACTGACATATTCTTTTCCAACCTCACTCACTTTGCCCTTTGCCCAGTTCACCAGTTTCTTTGGCACGACCCATGGGTACCTCTACTGGCTCTGCTGGGAGAACAAGAAACAATAGTAGGTCTAGGATTTAAGAGAAAATGACAGGAGACAGTGGTGAATAAGTCTCCAGGTCTTAGCAAGAAAGAGTTCACGTCTGCCTGGGGGCAAAGATAAGAGGTTGCAAGACTCTCACATATTTTAAAATCTGAAATTGGATTTAACTGGTCTGCTTTCCTTAGTCAAGTAAACTCTATCAATCTTTGTGACATTTTGGACAATCTTTTAAATCCTCTTTCCCCTTCGTGGTCTGACATAATGCAGTATACTTATGAGTAATAGTATTGAGTTGACAAATTCTCTCTATAAATTCTCCGTTCTTAATATCTCTCTAATACTTTCATGATCCCAGTCCATGTGGCCACAAGGATCTCTGATAGATAATTGCCTCCGAGGCTGGCTGTAAAACCAGGCCCCAGGCAGGCCAGAGGCAGGCCCTGTGAGTTGTAGTGCACATCTCAGACTGTACATTTGTGTCAGATTTCAGACTCAGGGGTCCCTAGCTGGTTTTGTTGGGTAGTTGGTACATGATTCTGCTGAGACTGTTACCATAAAACAGTCAGTAGGAGTGCTGGAGAGTCTCCCCCATTGGCCAAGATGGCAGAAGGGGGAGGTTCTGACTCTGAGTGCCCGAAAAGCTAGCAAGATAAAAGGATGGAGAAAAGAGCCCTCCCCGCCTACCAGGTTGGAGATGCAACCAGGAGAAGGCAGGCACATGTGCCATAGAAGTTAAAAAGGCACAGGGGGCATGCTGGACCAAAGAGGCCTGTCAGTCCAACCTGGGGAAAGAAGGGATTGGTTGGGAGGTGGACCCATCCAAAGCACATGAAAGTTTGGGAAGTTGATTGGTCGTTTTGAGAAAGTGCCTGGTCCATCCCACACCCACACTAATATAGTCCCAGTGGAACAAAGACACGTGCACTCTCTTGCTTGTGACTTGCACTCGCACAATGCACTCTCCTGTTCTCTCCATGGCCACGTGCCCTTAGCACTCTCTTTACAGGACAGTGCAGCTTCATTCTCCATCATGACTGTCCATGAGAATGTTCAGATGGTGCACTTAACACTTTTTATCATTCTTACAGTTAGTAGAAGAGTTGGTGAACATCTCACAGTATGCTATGATAGTCAGACTTAATCCCTCAGGATCTCTAATAATAGATTTAGCAACTGAGCTGCGTAAAACGGTGTGTCAAAACAGAGGTGCGCCAGAGTAATTTATTAGAAATAATGAACGAGTTTTGTGCACTAAAAATAAATTAATAAGAGTAGACATGTTGCTTTATAACGATGCTATTTTTACTCACAGATATTCCATTTTGAGACACAGGGAAAGGGCATAGAGAGTCCCAGCAAGTGCACCTGGAATTGCCTGTAATCTGCACGTGTCCTTATCTCCATGCCAGTCCATAGGAACGCCCCTGGGAATGTGTTCCACACATGATATCACCTATCTTCCAAGCAGTGGCAGAGAAAAGATGGGGAACTATTGATGGGTCACACAGCAATTCGTAAGAGAATCCCTTTGACTCAGTAACTTTACTATTTGTCATCCAAAGTTTCTCATCAGTCTGTAGGATAAAATTACTAATATTTTAATAATTTCACCAACAAGTGCCTTAGATGCGTTATCTTATTTAACCCTCACATTAAACCAGTGAAGAGTTCATCAGCAGGCTGAAAGAGCTGCAGGCTTTGGAGGATACTGCACACGGTCACCACGGAGGCCGTTGTTGGGTCTCTTGGTCTAAATGTGAGCTGGGAAATATTCACAGCACTGCTTTATGCCGAGGCTACGACTAAGACATCTAAAACGGTGAATAGAAAAAAAGTCCAAATCTTTTCCTCTGGTCAGTTTCATTCCATTGAACTGCTACATCGTGAGGACACTGAGATGGATGGAACATATTTCTGCCCTCCAGGGATCTGAAGCCTAGTTGGTAGAGAGAGCAATAAAGGAACAATGAAAGAATTGTAATATGATGTGATTAAAATTATAAATAAAAGCATGCTTAACATTTAATGGGAAAACAGATGAGGGCACAAATAGATTGTTGAGAGGTAAGAGGGGTGTCATAAAAAGTTATGTGCCAAAGGTGACAGTTCGCCTGACCTTGAAGGGTGTTGAAGGGTTCAATGGGGAAACTGGTGGAGAAAGAAGTGTTATGCGAAAAGGGCCCAGCAGAGGTCTTTCCTCTCATCCTTGCCAAAGGTTTAGAGTCTCCACCTGCTTTTTCAACAATGCATGTTCTGTGACCTGTCTGGATTTCTCACTCAGTCCTCTTTGGGTCTAAGGAACTAAAATGCCACTGGAAGACAAGCCTTGGGAGAGAAGAGAGCTGGCTGGCCTGGAGTGAAAGCCAACTATTGACCTTGGTCTTGTAACTGAACAAAAACAGAGGTTCAGCTGCCTGTCACCACAAAAAGCAAATTCGTGAAGACCAAATTCATGAAGCAGATGCTGGTGCGGAAGAGGTTTTATTGAAATGTTGTGGGACAGGGGAGAATGGTGGACTCCACTCTCAAAGACCATCTCCTCTTTCTGCCATGGAAAAAGTCCATCCATTCTCAGCAAGGCCAAGACAAAAGCCAGTGTCCAGAGTTCCTGCTCTATTTTAAAGTACAGCCAACAGGAAGTTACTATGACCCACTTCCTGGAGAGAGTAAGGAATCAGCCACTGAGAGCTGCAGCTGTCGGAAGAGACTGCCTGTAAGAAGGAGCCACCAACCAGCCCTGGCCCAGCAGGCAGTGAGGTGGGAGAGGAAAAACTTCAAGGTCTTTCCCACCTCCAGCCTGTGCCCTCCACTGGCCAAACCCAGCTGGAATTTGGAAGGCACTGACCCTACCTACACACAGTCCAAAAAGACCTGTCTTGTCAGCAGAGACCAGGGTGAGGGCTGCAGAGTGTATCTGCAGGGACAAATGGACAGCAGCCAACAACGCTGTCAACCAGCTCTTCTCTTCTTGGTTCTGCACTGTGATTTCTAGCCTATTTGTTAGAGGTACCGGGCAAAGTTTGAGTCTCTTTCAACTTTGCCTAAAAAAGCAAGGCTTTTGGTTTTTTTAATCAGCAAAACTAGAAGCAGCTAGACTCACAAGTGGGCAGCTAAAGCCTGGAAATGCACAGCTTCATCTCAAACCTCAATGCAAGGAAATCTCAGCCCTGCCTTTCCCAGGCAGCTTTAATTAACTTTGTTGGGCAAGTTCTAAATGTCTTACTCTCTTAATCTTCACTTTCAGAATATTAACTGGGCAAAATGGAAAGATAAAACTTAGAATTCACCCTGGAGGGGAAGGAACAAAAGCCTGGAAAAGAGCAGAAATATTATAAAGGGATTTTTTTCACCCTCTTCATTTTTACCTCTTGTCACGCTCACTCAGTAGGGTTTGGACAGCTGGCAGAACGGGCAGTCCCGAGTGTTGGCTGTGCCGACACGCACCCAGTGCTAGCTAGGACCCTCTCGGACAAACAAGCGGGGGCCAGGCTGGCCCTCCTCGCTGGGCGGGCGGGGCCTGCATTTTCAGGTCCAGCTGGCTCAGCCGAAAATTTTAAATCATCGAATATTTACTCTTTTTAACATAACATTTTATCGATGATTAAAATAATAACATAGGTTAATGATATACAATTTTATTTTTTACATTCTATATAATTTTTTAAGTATAAAAGTGTGTAAAGAAAAAATAGAAACCACGCATATCCTCATCTAATGGTGGCAACTATTATTAATGTTTTACTATATTTTCTTTCACTTTTTTCTCTCCATAGATTTCCCAGATAGGTATTACATATTGTGTGTAGTTTTTCCATCCTCCTTTATTATTATTTACAATATAGAATAATATTGCTGATGTTATCAAGTAAATTTCAAAGTAATCTAATTTAAAGATTGCGTAATACTTTATATGTGAACGTTGTCTCAGCCTGTTTGGGCTGCTCTGACAGTTCACCCTGGGCTGGGTGACTTCAACAACAAATATTTATTTATCACAGTTCTAGAGGCTGGAAGTCCAAGGTCGGACACCAGCATGGTTGGTTTGCAGTGAAGACCTGCTTCATGTTTTACAGCCTCTGTCATCTTCTTAGACGGGTGTATATAAGTCCCATCATGACCTGATCACCTCCCACAGGCCCATCTGCTGATACCAGTCTACCTGGGGTTAGAGTTTCATCCTGAGAAAGGCGGAGGGGCTCCTGAACAGGCAGCCCATAACAGACGGCTATACCCCAATGCCTTTAAGCATCTCCCTATCATTGAACATCTAGGTTTTTCTAATTTCCCTTAATATGAACAAGGATGCAGTGAACACCTTCACTCATAGTTTTTCTAAATCGATGATAAATTTGTTAGAACAAATTTCTCAAAGCAGTTCCAAACTGTGGACCTTGACAAATTGCTATGTAAAAAAGATCATGCTAATTCTCATTCTTACTCTCAATGCACAGGCCTGCCCATCTTACAGATCCTGGCTCACCCTGAGTATTGCGATCCACTTCTCTCTCCGTCAGTGTCATTTCCTTGTAGTTCGGGCAGACGTGTTTTTGTTCGGTGAGAGTGAACAGTTTTCCACTCACTGTAGGCCAGTCCGCTCCCTTCCTGGTGAATCGTCTGTTCCTGCAGTTTGGCAGCTACACTTTCTTCCAAACTTTTGTTCCTCTCCAGAGGATCACAAAACTTTGTACAACTTTATTCCAATTCATTGAGTGTTTTCAGATGGTTGGTTGCTTTTAAAGAAGCGAGTCATTCCAAAAATGTCATTTCAGTTTGGGTTTTGACAGAGAAAGGCTACACACTCGGTTGAATGCTGCCCAGACTGTTTTCCAAAACCATAACTAAAGTCATCTTAATTGTCTCTCTGAATCTATTAAAATACACAGTAGCCTACCGTCTGCAGTTCATAAGTCCAAACCTCTTGGAAAGGCATTTCTTTTGTTGGCCTCTCTAGGCCTAATTAGAACTATATGATCCTTTTTAGGTACTAGGAAGAATGAGAAAAAAACCAGCACGGTCAAGCATAGGCCTTCTAATGTGAGTTTTCAACTTGACAAGAAGCCCAGAAATGTTACTACAAATCTGTTCTTGAATGCCTAAGTGCTTCCCTGCAGTGTCTATGGTAGGTAATGATGAGATTATATCTGTGCTTGGGCACACCTTGCACCGGCTCCCAGAAGTTAGTGATCCCAAAGGAGGCACTAAGAATCCCATGGGGATTTTGCAGGGGCAGTTCCATGACTTGCTCCAAGTCACAGAGCTAAGAAGTGGTAGTTGGTGCTCACTCTCCTGGCTTCTGGCTATAGATGTTTCCAACTATGTTGTCCTGCCATGCTGGTGATGTGTTCACTTAGCATCCATTAGAAATGTTCCAGGGTCATGAAGCAAAAATAGAAAAAAGAACAACAAAATACACAAACGCACACACACACGTGAGGTACACCCCTCAGCAGTGTCTTACTCAATGGTCTGGAGAGAGAAAGGGAAAGAGCAGTTACATTCTCAGTCTTCGCACAAGCCTCTCACTCTGTGATTGCATTTTAGATTACTCTCCGGGATATAATGGATTTGTTTTATTTGGTGGTGCTAGAATTATTCAGTTAACTTTGTACCATCTTGCATGCTTCCTAACATTGGAAGATAAAATATCTTTCATAAGCAAATGAAAACATTTTTCAAATGTAAACATTACTCTTCAGACATTTGAAAGCAACCAACAACATTTATGGTAATGAAAAATAACACAAAACTGACAGTCTATCTTTAAGCTGCCATTGGGTGACTTCCAACTCTTATAAACAAAAAATAACATACAGAGAATTAAGAAATTTAGATTTCTCTTCACACCACATTTTTATTAGCAATAAGTGAGAATGGTTATATTCTAGGTTCATACATCTATCTTTGCTGATTTAATAGATATTGCATTTGACTTTTCAATTAGGGTACTTAACTCATCCCACTCTTTTGCTTCCCCACTTTTTAAGCAAGTTTGATTAAACTTCTGAACTTGTATGCCATTGAGGTCTGATTAATACAGTATCTCAGAAAATGCGTTAACCAGGAAGAAAATGAGAAAATCAGTCTCTTGATTATCTATAACTCACTTTTATAACTCATCACTGTATAGACCAACTTTATGATGACAATTTTCTCAATTAATTCTAGTTATGGGGTTAAGGGTTTTTATTTTTGAAAAATGTATTCTGTACATTTATTCACCGTGATTATCTTCCTTATTCTGAATCAAATGTTTATGGGGAGAAAAGGGAACGAAGAGGCTATCTTCATCAGTCCAAGAAGTATAATGATTTGATTTCTTGGGACCTGTCTCACTTGTCATCCCTATTTTTAGTCTGTAGAAGTTAGCACCTACAGTGAACCATAAAGCTCTTCGCACTTCCCCCAATTTAGTTCCCATCCTGCTAATCTGTAATCAAATAGCCACATTAACAGGTCACTTCACCCAGCGGGGGAGGGGGAGGGAGATATGTTTTAAATCTTTTGACATTATTTAGCAAAAAGTATAGCACACATCTGCATTTTTTAATAAAAGTTCTGAATAATTGTTATAAGTAATGCAACATTTCAACTTAATGACTCGGGCAACCTATAAGCAAACTCACTATGAACGTATTTCAAAGATTCTCTAGCAAGTCAGTTACATGAAACTCAGAGCGTACTTTTCCAAAGACATAACCTTATCTTTGGCGGACAGGTTCCTAGGCCAACCTTCTAAGACTCCTTTACCCACAAAGAAGTGTATTTCAGTCTGACTGATTGCTCCTGTCCTTCAAAAGCCTGAGCGCCAGCTTCCTGGACCCCTATGATAATAGTTAAAACTCAAGTCCCATCATTAGTCAGATGGGTGATCTCATTTTACTGTACTGCAAAATGGATATATTGATACTCCCCCTTTTAAGGAAAAAATGAAATAACGGGAGCAAAGCACCTAATACAGGGCTTGGCACAGGATAAATAGTGATAGTAACTGTGATGGCAGTGATGACAGAGACTTCCGAATTCCAGGCCCCTCTGAAGCCAAGGTAAAGGCAGGTCTAGGAAGTCTCTTGCACCAGGTATGTGTTTACATTACATCTACTGAGAAAATGCATGGTGAGTGTGTTAGTTTGTATTAGTTTCCTAGGGCGTCTGTAACACAGTGCCAGGTGACTCAAAGCAATAGCAACTTAGTAGAGTCTGGACACCGGAAGTCCAACCTCAAGGTGTCAGCAGGGTTGGTTCCTTCTAAGGGCTGCGAGGGAGAATCTGCTCCACGTCCCTCCCCACTTTCTAGCGACCTCAGGCTCCCCTGGGCTTGTAGATTGCGTTCTCCCTGCGCCTTCACAGAGCCCTGCCTCTGTGCATGTCTGACTCTCTGTCCAAAGTTCTCTTTTTTTATAAGGACACAGTCAAATTGAATCAAGGCCTAAGCTAATGGTCTTAACTTGATCTTTGCAATGACCCTATTTCCAAATAAGGTCACGTTCACAGGTACTGGGAGTTAGGACTTCAATATCGGTTTTAGGGAATACAGTGCAACCCATAACAGTGACCGTTTCACTGAGCATCTCCCTGGAAATGTGATGACAGGCATCACAAAGGAGTGGGAGCGGAAGTCTCAGCGCCTCCAGGTCGGCGGATGGAAGAACAGGGGCTGTGGGAGGGGCGCAGCAGCTCTGGGATGCTTACCTGTAGGGGCGGCAAACCCAAGAGCTGCCCGTGCTTCTCAAAGGTAAGGCAGATTACCCAACGTTTTACCCAGACGGATACCCAAACGTAAGCCTTGTACTTCCCTTCTCTTCAGGGTTTGCCTTGTTTCAGATAGTTAGATTGCCTCCCTTCCTGACCTAATAAGCTTCTTAAAAAAATAGTTATTCTTTCTGGCTATCAGGGTCCCGGACAAAATCACTGAATTATTCAATTCCTCGCAACAGCTTTGCAACACCTGGGATTTCATCAGTTTCTCAAAACTCCTCAAAGTGAAATGAATTTTCTATTCAGTTAAATGCTTAAAACAAGCACAAGCGTCCTAGCACTTTCAGAGGATGAGGTCATCATGAACTCTAACAAACGACATTAGGGCGTCCCATTTCTCCCAAAGTCGGGAATCAGGGAACTAAACAGCATGCCTGACCTCTAGAAGGAAAGCCAACTCCCCCTGGTGACTAATTTACAACCAGGAAGTAATTTCTCCCTGGGAGCCCGTGAGTCAACAAAGTTCCTTCTTGGTGTTCTCCTAGGGCCGCAGTGACTCGGGCAGGGGTGATCTAGGTTCACTCTTCCTGCAGACAGAACACCCCCCGCCCCCCGCCCCAGCCCCTGGGCTCCAGCCGAGGGTCTGCGGAAGGAGATTCTTCTCTAAAACTGCTCAATTAACTCAGGATAATACTTTGGGTCTCCAAACATCCCATCTAGCTAGTTTCAAGCAGTAGTTCAAGAGAAAAAAAAGTTCAAGTCTCCAACAAGCTGGTAGATAAAGAAGCCAGAGCAGTGGTCTCCCAGCCATACTAAGATGAGGAGCAGGCCTTGGCTGGCTCGCTTCTCCCCTCTGGCCCAGGGGCCCCTTGTCCTCCTTCAGGCTTGGCTGAAATGTCTCCATTGAGAGAGGTTCCATGACCACCCCCATCTTCATTACTCTTCATTACGTCACTCTCGCTAGTTCCTTCACAGCGCTACCATCTACAATTATTTTATAGGCTTACTTGGTCTGTCGTCTCCCTACGATTATAAACTTTGGAAGACCAAGAGTCTTGCTGCCCTCCTCTCTTCTTTAGCTCCGTGTCTGATGTTGTACCTGGCACAGAATAGATGTTCAATAAATATGTGTTGAATGAATAATGGTCTAAACGACAAGCAAGTGAACCTACACCCTCCGAACTGCTGTTGACCAGTGTTCAAGGTGTAGTACCTATTATAGGCTAGATGGAGCAATAAAATATTTACCTGCAAAATATTACTTTCCTGAAGAGTCCCTCTGGCCTAAATAAGCAAAAGGAGCCCTGAGGAATTATCCCACAAGGCTGATTTAGTAGAATCATTGGCACTTGGGTACAATTTTAGAGACTAATGTCCTCAGCGCAGATGCTATTTTTAAGAACTTAACACCAGGAAAACCCTTCTGGGGATAGCTCTGTGGGAACGAGGCCCCTTTTATGTCATGGGTGATGTATGAACTGATGGCTCATGAAAGGTGAAGCTCAGACTAAGTTATCGGACTTTTTCCTTCTGAGTTATAGCTCAGCAAGCAGACTTGACCGATTACAGTCACTGACAAGAGCTGAGCAGTCTGTGAGCTTGTTTATATTACCAAAGAAAAGTGACAATATGGCCCAATTTAGTGCCTCCAGCCCAACATAACTAAACACATGCTCCGTCAAGTCCAAGTTGAGGTTCGCCTTAGCTGAATTGGATTTATGGGAAACAAATTCCAAAGAGAGCCAACCAGTCTATGCTGCTTATCTGGGGCCAAATTACGTTAAAAGTCACAAATTAGGACCCTCTAGAAGCTTAATGAGAAGAAATCTCCTTCGATGGCCCAGCTAGGCTTCTGGCCCCTGGAGCTGGTGCATGTTGGGTAAGGCTGTTTGCGGTAGGAAGGGAAGTTCAGAGGGTCACCCAGAGCCACCTCACCAGCAGCCACCTCCCAGAGGCAGAGAGGCTCAATAACTCAGAGTCCAGGAGGGCTTCTGCTCGGCTGTGGACTTTTAATGACAACATTCATCATCAAGGGTTTTAAGGACAAAGATCTTCTAGTAAAGGCAAGTTTACCCGCTCTGTGGGTAGGCCCAGCGATGGGCCCAAAACACAGGACTTCCTCCCCTGAGAGCAAAAATAAATACTTGGGGGAAAGAAATGGCACAAAAGATGTCGATCTTTTTTTTTTATTGCTACAACTTCTATGTTAAAGAAAGTGGGAAAAGTTCCAAAGAAATCTGCCTCCCATCCGTTTGCAGAAATAAATTGTGTGGAGTGCCCAGTGGAGCAACATCTCGGCATCCGTCCTCTCGCAGAGCCGTGTGTCCAAACCCCAGGGGGCAAGGCGGGGTCACGGGGCTTTGCCACTGCTGCAGACCCTCCCTCTCCCTGGAGAGACGTAAAATGGTTTGGGGGATCTATGCACCGCACTCTAAGCCCATTTGTAGACCCACTAGAGATCCCCGTGTTAATGGAACAAAAATGCCCCACAGTTGGGTCAAAACTGGAGGGCGTTTTTAAGAAGTGATTTTACAGAGAGAAGGGAAGAAAGACTTCCTCGGCTCTGTCTTCTTCAAAAGCCAGGGCCCGAGTCCCAATACAAAAGTTAAGCACATGCTGATGACACATAGGAATCACCTTGACAAAGGGGAGACTGGAGAAATCCCCCCATTGTTTGGCTGCTAGTACGAGGTCTAGTCGCCGCGGTCCACTTCCCTCCTTTTGTGACTCAGCAAGGTTTATGGCTAAAAATAATAGGCACCATGGGCATGGTGAACACTGGAACTGGTGCGTTCTGCTGTAACCCTTAGAGATGGATATTGTTTCTGCTCCGTGACAGATGAAGCTACAGACTAGAGGGTGGGGGTGCATTTTTAACACCCTCTACAGTCATTATCTCATAAAATTTTGACAGCACTAACAGATATGTGTTAATACACCAACTTTATTAATGAAGAACTGAATATAGAAAGTTTAGGGGATGACCTAAGGTCATGCAGCTAGTAAGTGACAGAGCTAGAAGCTGAACCCCAAAGTGGCTGACTCCTAAGTCCCTAAACGGGCTTCAACAGCCAGCTGAGAGGCTGGTCTTCTGCTCGGACAGGCAAGTTCCCACCCCAGAGCACATCCCCAGATGCCCAACCAGCCTGTTGTACAACCTCTGGGAATGTCACCTCTCCCTGAGGACCGCCTGATCCATCAGTCATATATTATGTCATTCAGTCTGAATAAACACCCTGTGAGAAGGTCCCAGCAGCTCCATTCCACAACAAGGAAACTCAGCTTGGAGAGATAAAGCCACTTACTCAAGGTCACGCAGCTGGGCCTCTATCTCCCAAACTTGTGTTCTTTCCATCATATCATGGGACTCCTGCAAGAAATCAAGGAACCCTTTGAGCAGCCAACCCCTTTCATGAGCATGAATCATGTGTTTGCCATCTGGGGGTTGGTGTTTCAGGCATGTGTTCGTCTCCATGTCATGCACCTCTGCAGATCCAAGCCCCCATTTCTGAGATGCTCGGGCATTCGCTCCCTCAAAGAGTGACCAAATTAGAGTATGCTGGCCCCTTTCTCTCAGAAGGACTAAGAGCATATTGAACCTCAGAAAAGTGAGCCTTCAGTGCTCAAGTTGTGGCTGCTTTCTCGCAGCCGCCTGCCAGATGACACCCAAAGTTGTGGCTCCTACAGGTAGAGCCACAGAAGGCCTTTTGCTGGACGGCCCTGGTCTTTGCTCCCAGGTCTATCTGGGAGACCACGGGCAAGGGTAGTCCAGAGTGGTGGTTAGGAGACTGAATCTGACACCAAATTGCCTGGCTCCGCCTCCTAGGAGCTGAGTCACCTTCAGAAATTCCTTAACCTCTCCGTGCCTCCGCTTCCTCAGCTATGCAGAGGGATAGGTACCTCACTGGGTTTACACCAGAAACTTTACAAAAACAGTATGTTGTACAACATTTTTAGAAGGTTGGTTTTTAAAGCAGAGATTTCATCCCATTGCGTAATATAATCAATCAATACCTACCATGCACCAAGTGCTATAAAGGACACAAAAGAAATAATACAGTCAATGATTTCTACTCATAGGAAATTTAATCTGGTGGGCTGGGCAAGAATAAATCCATAGAACAGCATAAGACCACACAAGATGGCAAATTCTGCCTGAGAAGTTTGAGGAAAGAAAAAGCAAAGCCTTTGAATGGGTCTCTTTTTTAAAAAGTTGAACACTGTGTCTAACCTCCCAATAATATTCTGCTCTTGCCAGTTTGTAAATGAGAGAACTAGCACTCAGAGTGGTTGAAGAACTCCCCACAGTGATACAGCAAGCAAGTGCCAGAACTGGAATCAGATCCCACACGAGGCTCGCCCCCTTGCCCATGTTCTTTATGAGGTTTCCCATGTGAAGGCTGCATGGGGAGGGCCTGTCGAACGTGGGAGGGAAGGGCAGACGGGTAAAGGCACGTGACAAAACCAGGAGACAAGCTGAGCGAAGGGCTCGCATCAAAAAGCAGGGAAGGCTCAGGCTGTCCGGGCGGAGGGGTCCTCTGATTTTCAAAGATTTTAAGTCAGGTGGAATTTAACCATTTCTTTCTCCTTCCAGCCCCACACACTGCAACATGTTCATAATAAAACGCTGAAGGAGCAGAGCCGAGAGGAGTGGGTTATGAAGGGGAGAAATACCAGCCAGGCCTGTTATCTGCAGCGAAACCCAGGCTGCGGGCACAGACGGGAGGGCGGCATGGACAGGTTCCCCAGACAGCAGGCTGTCCTGCGCGGCTCCCCGAGGTTGTCACCCAGCCTGCCAACCAGACTCCATGGGGGTGGGGTTCACCGTCCCTGCTTCCCAGCTGATTCTTGGCTCTGATTATGAAACAAGCGATGACAGCCTGCGTGCCCCTGAGACAGCTACTTGGATTCCCTCATTCAACCTCTTTTAAAGGAAAAATTTGAGAAAAAGAAAGTAAGTAGCATGAAAACCCACAAAGGTATTTCATCAGCTCTTCCCTCTCAACAATTTCCCTTTGGTTACATTTTTTTCTTTTATTGCTCTTTTTTGATTTATGGTACTTTCCACGTGCTAAGCGTCACTTTGCTCCTATGAAGTTCAAACGCAAACGTGAGTTTTCATTTTCCTAAGAAGACATACTGATGAAAATCTTGAAGGTTCAAATTCAACATCCAGACAAGGTTCCAAATCAGCACTTAATTCCTGGTCTCTACAGATCTACATTGGCAAACTGCCTGTTGGAAAAAGACTCATTCATTTATCTAGCCATTCGCTTGTTCCACAAGTGTTTATTGAGCATCTACTTTGTGCCAGGCCCTGTCTGGGGTCTGGAGGCACGATGGTGATATGACCCCCACTCTTCTGAAACTTAGCCTAATTGGTGGGAGAAAGAAAGAAAAAAAGCAATGACACAAATGCTCTGGGAGGATAATTTTTTAAAGGTATGTCAACACATAGGAGAAATTCCTATTTTTATCCTAGGTGTCCAATTGAAGTATTGTCCTCGGTTCTCTGATGCTCCTTGTGCCCACACTCTGGTCATGGCTTCCTCATGGGTGTTCTTTGGCTTTGGTTGCCCATGTGACTTGCTTTGGCCAGTGGCCTGTGGGCAGAAGTGGTAGCATGCCAGTTCTGAGCCCAGGACTTAAAAAGTGTCACATATTTCCATATGCCTTCTTATACCTCCATAACCTCTATGAGGAAAACACGCCCTGGCTCTGTCGCTGGTCCCAAGGAGACCTAAGGCCCATGCAGCAGAGCCAACTCGCAGACCCACTAGTCGGCAGCGAGAAGCAGTGCCACTGAGCCGGCCCAGCTATCCGCCAAACCCTCGTCAACCTATGGACATGTGAGCAGTGATAAGCATTGGGTTAAGTCGCTGAGTTCCGGAGTGATTTGTTATAGAGCAACATCAAAGCTTTACAGAAATCGGTTCTGCAATACAATCCTAAAACATACGGTATTGGCTTTGGGCCTCGATGGCAGATGGAGGTTGAGAAAACAGCAAGGAAACCGTTACAGAGACCGGGACATTGTTATACAATAATAAAACATCTGGTAAAACTGTCACCTGACTTAACTAGGATGATAGGACATGTACCTAATGACCTGAGACTTGGGCAAGAAGATTGGGAGGTGGAAGTTCACAACGGGCAGCTGCTCTCGGCTGCATGGGATACAAAACCACTCGGAGAAGAACTGGCCTGCTGGCAAGCGGGACTCAGGAGACACCCAAGAAAGCCCAGAACTCGCTGGGCTGGAAAGTGAGACTTTTTCCAAGACATTCCAGTCAATAAAAGGGTCTCAAATATGAGATGGCCTGGAGACAAAGATCAAGCCAAAGGTATGGCTATCAAGAGAAGCTTGAAAACAAAGACCAATCCCTGCACTGCCAGTGGCCAAGTCCTCAGAGTAATGACCAAACTCTAAAGGAAACAAGGTGGCCTCTAGGACAGTGTCTCAAACTTTAGCATGCTTCAGAACCACCTGGCCGGAGAGTGGGGGGTAGGTGGTGGGGGACAGGTATTGTTAACAAGGATACCTTGTCACCACCTCCAGAGATTCTGAGTCAAGGCCTGCGGAGGGCCCCAATAGCTTATATTTTGAGCAGACTCCCAGGTGACAGTGACGCTGCATCTTTGAGCAGCCCTGGTCTAGGAGGAGATCTTTTTGGCCAGACAACCAGGTTCCCAGCAAACGTAAGGGCATGGCTGCCCGATAGGCTCATTGCCCAAACAGCCCAGACTGACAGCAAGCGTATCAGGAGAGACAGAGAGAGCAGAGAGATAGAGAGGCGGGTACCAAGTGAATTTTGACACATGGGTGGACTGGAATAAAACACATTTTTTAAAAAGTCGTAAGATGTTTTTTTCAATTTTATTCCTTTTATTATTGTGCTTGTTTATAAGAGATACGTGTGCTAAGAAATTGTGCCCTTAAATGTAAGTTAATGGGCATGGAAAGAATTTGGTTACAGCCATGTCATTCAATTCTTTGAACTTCTTCTGAGGTAAATGCTAAAATCACAGTGTTAGCATTTATCAAAGCTGAATTTAAAAGTCCTATCAATTGAAAACCCAATTAAATCCTGTTGCAATTTTCTTAAATGCAACGAATTAGAAACCATCAGACTTGCATAAAGATTGTACCCAGATATTAGTCACTCACTTTCTCAATGGTTGTGACATCTTCTAAAAAGAATTTCTTAGGACTTATATGTCAACCAGTAATTATACAAATTATACTAATCATACAAATGTTTTCACTGCAGTACACCTTGTGTAATCTGACATACTTGAAAAGATTGGGGGAAATGAACATATAAATTTCAATATACTACTGCCAAGGTAATATTTTTACAGATTATTTTATTAAATTTATTTTTATAGAAGATTTTTCCCATAATTACTCAAACTGAAGCAATCGAATCCTTTAACATATGTGAACAGACAAACAAAGTGTGGTACATCCATACAATGGGATATAATCAGCAATAAAAAGAAATGAGTTATTAAGCCATGAAAAGATATGGATAAACCTTAAATGCATATGACTAAGTGGAAGAAGCCAGTCTGATAAGGCTACATATTGATAATTCCAACTCTATGACATTCTGGAAAAGGCAAAACTATGGAGACAGGAGAAGCATCCGTGGTTGTCAAGTGCACAGAGGGAGAGAGGGAGGAATGAACAGGCGAAGCATAGGGGACTTTCAGGGCAGTGAAACTATTCTGTATGATGCTGTAATGGTGGGTACATGACCTTATACATGTGTCCATAGAACTGTATGACATAAAAGTGAACTCCAAGGTTCCGGGTGGCCCACAAACCACAGGGAAGAATCTCTCACAGTTCCGGAGGCTGGGAAGCTAGCCTGCCACAGCTCTCTTCCACATCCCCTCCTTGACACAGCTGCCACCCTCCCTCTCGCTAGGCTTTGGTAACATGACGTCCCCACGGTCCCTCAGCCAATGAGGGGTGTTGGTGGAACAGTGTTCCCGCTCTCTGCATGCCTCTCTCTCCTTGTTTCCTTGGCCCTGACAACACCCCCGAAACAGTCTCCCCATTAAAGTCTTTTTCCCAAACCATCTGTGGTGAAATTAGTATCATACAGATGCAAAAGTTGGAGGGTTTAAGAAGGCTGATAGGAAAACATTGATTCATTTGAAACGTGCTGTCCGGGGAGAGCTCTACAGATAGACCGCCAGAAAGACGAACAAGTGGGTCCTAGAGCAAATGAAGCCTGAAACATTGCTGGAGGCCAAAATGACAAAGCTGCAGCTGTCCTATTCCGGGCACATCCTGAGAAGGCAGGGTTCTTTGGAAAAAAGAAGAATGCTGGGAAAACAGAAGGCAGCAGGAGAAGAGGAAGAGAGGATAGGAGGTGAAGTGACGCCATGGAAGAAGCCATGGGCAGGAGTCTGCAGGAGCTGAGCAGGGCTGCTGAGGACAGGACACTGGGGACAGCACTCAGTCACAGGGTCACCAGGAGTCAGAGTCGACTCAAGGGCACGTGCACACATACTAAGCCCAACTAATAGAGCTGCCTTAACCAAGGTAGTGGTGGTAGGAATAGACAAAGGAAACAGACAGAGGGGTACTTAGGAGATGAACTTGAGGACAGAACGTGAACACAGCATGGACCAGGGAAGGAAGCACAAGGACAGGAAAAGCTGTGGATGACTGAGTATTTAGCCTAGACGCCTGGGTGGACGGGGACGCCATTTGCTGCCATTATCTTGGCACTGCTTCTTGATGCTGGTGGATCTAGGACAAACCACAATTACAGTGACCACCGCTTGAACATGAGCAAAAACCGCTTTTTTGCTGGTGTGGTACAGTCACTTTTAAAACATAGAGTTCCATGATTCATTTTACTTAAGAGTAACTCTCCAGGCCTATTTAAAAAGTTTCTAAAAACATCTGTGCTCGATTAAACAACAGATACCACTTACAGGCCGTGTCCGTTTTCAAGGGTTTCAGAGCAGTAATTAATCAGGCAAATGAAAAAGCACAGACCTCATCTTTTTATCCAATTAGGAGAAACCTCTGTAAGTCTAGGGCACCAAACTGTTTGGTTTTGTTGAAATGCCTTGTGATGAGTGACTGGCTTTATATCTTGGAAAATATCAATATTTACTTTAAACTTACAGCTAAATGAAAGAAAAACAGAATTTATTAGTCAACTGTCACAGAATACAGAGCGCCTGTTATTGGGCGGCTACCGCCGGGCACCACAAGTGAGGAGATGGACACCCACGACTTCGTGCTCCCCACAGCTGGGACATTGCAGGCTGCCTCGTTGTGACTTTTCTTTTTGTCCTCACACATCATCCGCCCGTGATGCGCTTGTGTCTGCTTCTACACCTTTGCCCACAACCCCTAGAACAGTCTCCTGGCTCCATGTCCTGTCTATGCCCTTCAGTCCCTTAAAAACATCACTCCAAACACCACTGCTGGGAAACCCTGCCAGATCACCACTGCTTGAGTTTCCTGCCTTTGCTCTGCTGTAGGAAGAGCTATCCTCAGACTGACGTTAACGACCAGGATACCCAGGTAATTCCAGCGGTATGGTCCCACAAAGTCAGCGGCAGGTTCCTTGTTGCTCATTTCCCCACCGACTTCCAGAAGGCACCAGCCATTCACGGAGGGTTGGTCCTGGAAGGAGTGGTGGACTGCCACACCAGGAGACGGAGGTGCTCCGCGTGTGGGGGCGGCAGAGCGAGAACTCGCCTCAGTCTCCCAGTGCCAAGCTCTTTCCTTTCAACTCTCGGATGCGAAGTTGGCTGGGTCTGTACTTTTGGTCATTACTCTACCTCCCTCTCAGCTGGATGGATCGGTCATGGTAGGATTTCAGGGTATGAAATGAAGGACGAACAAAAACATACCATGACTACAAAAAGATCATGAATACTCAAAGTAAAAGTTGTCTAACAGACTATAACTGCACAAAAAAAGACAACGAATTGCAAACTTAAGAAAAAACCATTCATACAAACAAAATCCACTTCCTTTCATATTATAAAAGCAAAACATGCTGAGAAAAATAGAGAAGAAAATTAAAATAACCCATAATTGTATAACCCACAGACTTGTTAGCATTTTAGTTCATTTCTGCCAAGGTTTTGTTAAATCCATGCATGACAAAAAGTGTGTAACATTATAAATAAAGGAGAAAAGTAGCATTTTAATTTTGAAGATCCCAACTGTATTAAAAATAATACTATATATACTCAAAAAGTTTAAAATAGAATGACAGGGTTCAGCTGGCCAAGATGGAGGTGTAGGTGGACATACTGTGCCTCCTCACACAACCAAAATTAAGGACAACAAATATTTAGAAATAAGAAAACAACCAGAACTGATAGAAAATTGAACTGTACGGAAGTCCAACAACCATTCATCCAGACCGGTAAGAAGGGCGGAGTCGCAGCAGGAAAAAGTAGAGGTGCAGACCTGGGCATGCAGGCAGCAGCCGCTGGCAGTTCCCAGGTGCACAGGCGGCAGCTGGCAGACCCCGGGCACAGGGTGTGCAGACCCAGTGAGGCCGTGCAAGGCAGCTGGCTGACCAGGTGGTCCCACATTCGCGCACAGATAATCCAGGCGAAGGGGAAGCAGCAGAAGGGACTGGAATCGGAGAGAAATCTGAGCAAGCGCCATTATTCCCTCTTGGACCCCATCCCCACATATAGCATCACAACCCAGCGACTGGGCTGCCCTGCCCTTGGGAACACCTAAGGCTCCACCCCTCACTACTTAACAGCTGACACCAGACCCCCCCAAAAAAAAATGGCTCAAACGGGAGAACAGATCAAAGCCCCAGAGCCAATTCCTCTAAGTGACAAAGAGATAGCCAACCTATCAGATGCACAGTTCAAAGCCCTGGTGATCAGGATGCTCACAGAATTGCTTGATTTTGTTCAAAAATTAGATGAAAAAATGAAGGCTACAGTAAGTGAAATGAAGGAAAATGCACAGGGAACCAATAGAGATGGGAGGAAAACTGGGACTCAAATCAATGGAGTGGGCCAGAACAAAGAAAGAAACAACCAAACAGAAAACACGGAGGAAACAAGAATTCAAAAAAATGAGAGGCTTAGGAACCTCCAGGACATCTTGAAATGTCCCAACATCCAAATTATAGGGGTACCAGAAGGGGAAGAAGAAGAGCGACAAGTGGAAAAGTTATCTGAACAAATAATAAAGGAGAACTTCCCCAATCTGGCAAAGGAAATAGACTACCAGGAAGTCCAGGAAGCTCAGGGAGTCCCAAAGAAGTTGGACCCAAGGGGGAACACGCCAAGGCACATCATAATTACATTAGCCAATATTAAAATGAAGGAAAGAATTCTAGAAGCAGCAAGGGATAAGGGGACAGTCACCTACAAAGGAGTTCCCATCAGACTGTCAGCTGATTTCTCAAGAGACCTTGTAGGCAAGAAGGGGCTGGAAAGAAGTATTCCAAGTCATGAAAGTCAAGGACCTACATCCAAGATTGATCTCTCCAGCAAAGCTTTCATTTAGAATGGAAGGGCAGATAAAGCGCTTCTCAGATAAGGTCAAGTTCAAGGAGTTCATCATCACCAAGCTCTTATTATATGAAATGTTAAAGGGACTTATCTAAGAAAAAGAAGATCAAAAATATGACAGTACAAAGACAGCAAACTCACAGATATTAACAACCACACCTAAAACAAAAGCAAACAGCTAGAACAGGAACAGAACCACAGAAATGGAGATCATATGGAGGGTTAGCAACAGGGGAGTGGGAGGAAGAGAGAGGGGGAAAAGGTACAGAGAATAAGTAGCATAGATGGTGGGTAGAAAATAGGGGGAGGGCAAGAATAGTGTGGGAAATGTAGAAGCTAAAGAACTTATGACACATGGACATGAACTAAAGGCGGGGAATGTGGGTGGGAGGGGGTGTGCAGGATGGAGGGGAATGATAGGGGAGAAATGGGACAACTCTAATAGCATAATCAATAAAATATATTAAAAAAATAGAATGACAGAAAAGAGAGCTAACATCCTGGGGTGAAGGTCATAGGTAAATGGTTTCCTGTGAAGGAAGGAAGAGAGATGCCTTCTAGTCTGTGGTTACTCCTATGTGAGTCTGTAAAAGTGTCCTTGAAGGCTCAGGTGGTCACTCTGGTGCTCCGTGCACACGGGCTGTGGCTGGTCACAGCTGTGCACTTCACCAGGGTCTTGGGATCTTCTGGAAAGCGGCCAGTGACCCCAGCTAATGGTTCAATGCCCAGAGGACCATTCCCCACTCCCAGCTTCCTGCTGGTACCCCGTGGACCGCAGGCCACGTCACAGAAGAGCACAGGCTCCCCAGAAGGGCACTGGAGTGCTTAGGAGTTTTCCACATTCTCATCTCCGAACACCTGACTGAAGGAAAGCGCTGCCGGGCCAATCATCCATAACCCTGAAAAGAGAGCCCCTCCACCGAGGCCTGAGCATCAGCCAGGTCCTGAGCAATTGTACTGACCACCCAGAAATACAGTGTCCCCAAGCTGAGGGAAGAGATGGGGTCCCATTAGCACAGCTGCCCAGATGCCAGCGAGTTTTTGGATCACAAGCTCCTGTGAGAATTCAGCTCCTCCCCAGTCCTGGGCTCCCCACGGGACCAGGGCAGGCCAGACTGGGGCGGGTTGGGTGGGAGGTTCCCTGTGCTCAGACAGCCCGCTTTCCTCACTGAGGAGGCTGTGTGGGGTAGGGGCTGGGAGCAGGGGCTCCGGCACCTGCCAGCCTGGATGCAGATCCTGGCTCTGCCAGTTACTTGCTGTAACACTGGGGGATGTGACTTAACAGCACTCTGCCTCTGTTTCCCATCTGCAAAGGGGGGATGATAAAAGTACTAGTGGTTGTGGTCCCAGAGATGTTGTGATCATTCAAAGGGAGAGTGTACAGATAGCGCTGGCGGAGCACCCAGAGCCCATGATTTCTAGCTATTACAGGAATGAAAAGGCACTCCCCCATTCTGCACACACTTACTCCATGTCCCCTCCCTCCAACATACATGCACACTTTGTCTCTGACTTCACAAGATGGCTGAGATGCCAGACACAGGCTTCTTCCACTGGGTGCCCTGGCATCCAGGGCAGAATGCCACAAGGCGGTGGGTGGGTGCGTGGGTTGGGTGGGGGTAACTTCCTAGGCCTCAAAACAGCCTTTCTTATGTCTAGAGTTGCACAGTCTTTCACACACACACAAGTAGTTCAACTGTTTCTCTCCCACCCTCTCTCTCTGTCTCTCCCTCTCTCTACTGGATCTCAAACCAGTGGATGCAAGGCCCTCTCTCTCACAGCTCCTCTGAGGAGCTCTCAGGGTCCTTTTGGATGAATTAGATCAGATGCCCCACCCCTGAAGCCAGGGCAGCCTGGGGCCAGGCAGGCATCTCCACCCCACCAGCCCCTGCAGTCAGGCCCTCTTTCCAGTGAGAACCCACACCTGGTGACTGGAATGGGCAGATGGAGCTGACACCATGCCATCCCCTGGGTCTTCCTCCCTTCTAGCGCTCACCAACAAGTTACCTGACACTATCCCTCCCTTCTCCTTGAGCCCTCTCCCAAAGCAGCATCAACACAAAAAGCCTTAATGCATGTCAGCTCATGCAAATAGGTATTTGGGTGGCAGCAGGGAATGTCGCCTACAAGTTAGAATGATCTAGAATGCCAGTCAGGGCCAGCCAGAATACCCCAATAATATATGTCATCTCATTTAATCTACCTGGCACCCTTATGAGTAACTTTTATTGCTATCTCCGTTTTACAGATGAGGAAACTAAAAATCAGAGAAGTTAAGTAATCTACCAAATGTCACACAGTGGTAAGTGGCAAGGAATATCACACCCAGGCATGTTTCACTGCAAAATCTATGTTCATAACCCCTGGTACATCAGAGGTAATATGATCCAATGTCTCAGTGGTTAAAACAAGAGCTACTCAAAGCAATCAAATATTAAGATGTAATCAGATATTATCAAAGCACAGTTATACAAAGAATTCTGTGAAGTAAATAAAATGTGAGTCAATATATTTATCAAAAGGGATCAAAGTGTAATTAGGATAAGTAATCAAATCAATCAAGTATTAATATGCATTAGCATTTTTAACTTCTAATTATAGGGCACATAATCAAAATATAATGGTGACAGAAGTAATAAGCCACTCTTCAAAGTTTCTCGTCTAAAAATTCAACCTTATCCAACTAGAGCCAAATCCAAACTTTAATGCATCATTCATGTACTATTCAGAGTCCTTCCCCAATCCCACAGAGAACCCTCTACTTAGGGTACCTATGTAATTCATCCTTTAAATCTGAGAGTAAAAGAGAACTTTATTAATAATTATATCAGTCAATATGTCGTAGGCAAGCATGGTTATATGGACACCTTGCCTGTAGTCAGAGCTGTTTCATTTCATTTAATTTGATTCATCCCAAATTTTTAAAAATGATTATGAAGCTCATATTTTCTTACAGAACTAATGCTAGATATTAGAAATATAACAGCTAGTAAAATGTTATTCCTGGCCTCATGTTTCCTACCAGAAAAAGACAGAGAAGTAGGTATCAGGAAATAAAGCTACAGCACAATAAGCTCTTCAAGGGACAGAATATGATACTACAGACACAAAGATAAAGAAAATTGCTGCAGTTACCTATCACACTGCATAACAGGCCACCACAAAACACAGTGGCTTCAACACCACCATTTTATTATAGCTCATGGTTTTGTAGGTCACGAGTGCAGGCAGGATCAGCTGCGTGGTTCTTCTGTTACTCATAGCATCAACCAAGGTCACTCACCAGTTTACATTTGGTGGGTGGGCTGCTCTGGAGGGTACAAGACAGCCTGATCACATGCCTGGCCCTTTGGCGGGGATGGCTCGAGGGCTGGGTCCAGCCCACTGTCTTCTGAAGGCAGTGGGACTGCCCACTGAAGCACCTACCTCCATCTGGCTTCTTCAGCATGGTGGCCTTGGGTACTTGGACTTCTTACATGGCAGCTCAGGGGTCCAAAAGCAGGCATGCCAGCAAATCAAGTGAGAGTCGTGTGACCTTTCATGTCCCAGCTTTAGAAATCACGGACATTCACTTCCACCGTGCTCTGTGGTTGGAGCAGACAGGAGAGCCCCCGGCGCCTCTTGGAGGTGACACAGCCCCCAGCTCTCTAGGGAGCAAGTGTCAGAGGATTTGTGGCCTTATTTTAAAATCACCAAAAAAAATATTATTTTTCAGTAATTTTTTCAAGTAAGATATATGAGTGGTGAACTCTTTTATTTTGCTTCTAAGTGTCTTTATTTTGTTTTTACTTTGTTTTTACTTCCGAATGACAGTCGAGCTAAATCAAGAAGTCTAGACGACTATGATTTCAAATAGTTCATTTTAAATTGGAATATATTTATATCATCCATTCTAAGAGGCCATCAATTGCACCATGAAGAAAATAATGTATTCCAGTTCCAGAAATGTTAGTATGTTAACATTGTATGGTTTAAAATTAATACAGCAGTAACATATTTTACTACACGCAGCAGAAAAAGAATGAGCAATGAAACCAGGTGTCACTGAGTTCAAGTCCAGACTTTGTCCCTTTCTATTTGTGACTTTGTGAAATTACACTGACTCTATGGGATGTAGTTCATCATACGTAAAACAAAGAAATTACCACTTATATTATGGGTTGGCAAGCTTTTTCTGTAGAAGGTCAGATGACAAATATTTTTTAAGCTTTGTGGGCCATACAATCTGTTGAAACTACTAAACTCTGCTGTTGTAGCCCAAAAGCAGCCCTACATAATACGTATTTTTGTGCATAAAATACAGCAGGTATCAAGAAAAGTATATTTCTCCCCTCTACAACTTTTTTCAGCCTTTCTATGAAAGATATAAATAGTACATACAATACCTTTCATGGATAGAGTGAGATCAAAAGTCCCATTAAACAGCAGTAGCAATGAAAACTGTGTACAGCTCCTCACACTTCCAATTTCTAAACATTAATCCCCAATAATTGCAACTACATTTGCTGTAATACTAAGGAACTACATTTCCTAAAACCTAGACTCAATGTCCTAACCTTTAGTATGATTCAATTAGCAATGTCGCTTTCGTGTCCAAAATGCCAAGTCCCTGCAAAGGCACCCAAAAGTATCTTTTGAATCACACATGCTTATAAAAATGTGTTTGTGCTTTACCCTCATACCAAACTGTAACACTGTTGAGGCTATGCAGAACAAAAATATGTTCTCCACTGCCCTGCACCACACTGCAGATTCGTATCAGGCGAAAATAGGAAGATAGTATCTCCTACCTGAAAAAAATTACTAGAGAATAGTAAGCTCTTTTGGGGAAAAAAAAAAAGGAAATTAAATACAAAAGGAAGGACTGGGATGGAGAAGCAACAAATTTTTCTAACACTTTTGTAGCTCTAAATAATCAATGCCTGTAAAAACAGTCACAGTGATAAAGTTTTCTTTACAAGCGATGAGGGTGTGGGTGAAGAAGTAGGTTAGTGATGAGGCTGGTGTCTGGCCGGCCCTAGCACTGCCTCGGAGCTCGAGCTCACTGGAGAGCCACTGGCACCCACCTCGAGCCTGGACACCCCAGAAGGCCCCCAGGGCCTTGTTCTGTTCTGATTGGTTGCTGCTGCACCTCTGTGAAAAATTTTGAATGTTAGATGGACCCTATCAGATAAGAACATGTACGATGGTGGGTATAGTGTCTCTCGGATTCTTTTATCATAAGGGTGAGGACAGAGATGTTGATTAATTAGACCATAAATCAAATGCGAGTATTAAAAATTTGAGTCATTCCTAACAAATTCCAATCTGTAGACCAATTCATTCCACAGAAATGGCAAGTGAATGGAGATTTATCTGTTTCAAATTAAAATACTTAAGCTATGTATATATCATGTTTAAAATGATTTTTATTTAGGCTATTTTTTAGAATTAACTGATACTTATCAAGATTTTTGTTATGTATTTAACTTAGCATTTATCTGTGATTGTTTTCTCCAAAAGTCTTAGAAATATTTAACGCTCAGGAAGAAATTACATATAGTATTCAGATCACAGTAATAAAATAAAAATATCTATGAATCTACTACCTCCCAAAAACACTAAAAATAAAATAAAATCACTTCAAGAGCCAAAGCCAGTCTTTGAGGATAAGGGAAGGATTCTTTAGCTGAAGTGTGAGCAGCTCAAAGACAGAGGAAAGAGATGAGCAGAGGTTTTTTTTGTTTTTCTCTGGTTCTTTTTTTTTTTTTTTTTTAGAGATGAGCAGCATTTTGTGAAGGCCCCCAACATAAAGGACAGCGTGTATAATTCAGGGAAGTGAAAGTGGTGACGTAGGGTGGATAAGGATAGGGCGCAGAAGGAATTCGCACTGAAAGAGATGGTGATGTTCTGCTCAGAATCCGGTGACACTGAGTCCAGATCTGGCGATACTTGCACTCAGGACGCGGCACATGAAAGGCGTTTGGTAAGTGGGGATGAGCGAACAGATGATTGGAAGAAGAAACTTGCCACACAGTGGACAGAGGGGTGGTCTAGTGCAGTGTTTTCAGAGTTTAGGGAACAGACATCTCAGGGAGAAATGTATTTGACATCACAACCTAGTACTGTGTATGGGTGTGTGTGTGTGCGTGTGTGTGTGTGTTTGCAGGGAGGGGAGAGTGGAGGCAGAGTTACCACTGAAGATGAAATGGGGCATCTTATGGGAGAGGAAGACCAGCAGATGATGAGGCAGTTCTGCCTCCTATGCGCAGTGACCTTCTCATCTCTTAGGAATGAAACTCCAACCTCTTCCTGGCCACCAGGTGATCCCCTCAGCATCCCAGACTCTGAGGCCATCTCTTTGTCCCCCAACCCAGCAGGAGGGATCCCTGAAAGGTCTTCAGGCTTGAGGCCCACAGCCGGCACTGTTCCCTCCTGCCCTTCCCTCCCTCCCTCTTTCCCTCCTTCCAAGTTCCTACACTGACTCTTACTTTTACACAAACAACCTTGAATGTGTAGCACTAGACTTGTTAAAACCAAGTCAGTTTCCCAACAACAGCCATTTGTGAAGGCCCCCCTGGCAGGCACCAGACTGGGCTAGCCGACAAATACCAGTCATTTGTGTACCACCTTTGCCATTTTTCTGCATCTGTGAGCCGCCAGTATATTTTTCTTCATATCAACTAATTCTTTCACTTAAACCGTGTTTTAGCCTCACCCTACACAGTCATATCAGTGGAAGCAGAGATTGGGGTGCAGGGGTACTTTCTTCTTATTACACAGTAAATTAAATATCTTAAATATACAGGGTCCAGCACAAACAACACCCCTTTTTATTACAAAATCTTTTATTACACAATCAAAAGCGGGTAATTCTGTAACATAACAATATCACACTCAAGCACACCATATGATGACATTTTAGGTGGAATGTTCAAATTAAAACTATAAATTATTACACCCACATTATTACCATACCAACCACACTCAAGCAGGCCTCACTTCTGCCAGACCCTGTATTTATAAAACATTATACTCTAAAAATAAATATATAAAAGGAATATATTTGTTAGCATGCTATTTAAAATCACCTCATTTAGCACAGACGGCACATGCACCACCCGTTGAGGAATGCTGCTGAGAGAGAGAGAGGTTTTGCCACAGAACGAAGTCCAGCCCTGGCTGCCACGAAGCCTTACATCTGGTGAGAGATAAAGGGGGAGAGAGATTTCCCAGGAAACGGGTAGATGGTGAACAGGGCAGAGGACAATTCAATCCCAGAACGTGGGGCCTGGGCAGGAAA
Organism: Glossophaga mutica; assembly: GCA_039655065.1. Lineage (NCBI taxonomy): Eukaryota > Metazoa > Chordata > Mammalia > Chiroptera > Phyllostomidae > Glossophaga > Glossophaga mutica. Next base: position 201,911,509 of record CM077303.1, read on the forward strand.
GAAAAGGTGAGTCAGAAAAACAGAGGCCAGTTGGGGAGAGAAGGCTGGCGGGGAACGACGAGTGCACATGAAATGTATCGATTTGGAGGTGATATTTAACACCCAGCAAGGCTCCCCAAAGCTGCAGCACAAATGGCAAACTTCTCCGCACACCTGCTCCCTCCTGGGTGGCCTCTGCCCGCCCTTGTGCTGCAGTATCCCAGGACACCCTCCACAGTCTCTATGACCAGCTGTGGTTGTTCCTGAAATACGCGCCCTGTCCCTCAGTCCCCAGGATGTCCGCCCTCACTGCCCTTCTACTTAGAAAGCTCTCCACTTCTTTCTTTAGCCCAATTCCTAGCCAGTCTTCTAAACTCAATTCAAATGTCCCCTCTTCTCTCACGGCCGCCTGGCAGGTTTCACAGCACCTTCCCCCAAGGTCGGAGTGGATCCCCCCATGTAAGACGCAGACCAGCTGATGGAGAGCCGCAGCACTCGGGTTGCAAAGGGCACTCGGGACCTCCGGCCTGGCACGCCTGTGCGGTGCACACCCTGCGGCACGAACTGCGGCAGGCTGCCTTCTCCCCACCACACCACCCGGGCAGAGTCAGCCGAGTTCCTGTCTGCAGGCTCACGGATTTATTCCTGGCCTCCAACGGACAGTCAGTGACTGAGCGGGCCAGGGCCTCTTCCATGTCCGTATTTCCGGCAACCAAGAGAGTGCCCTGCGGCACAGTAAATATTTGCTGGGCCATTAATGATCAACAAGCGCAAGTCGGAATGATTCAGAAAGCAGTAGGTGTTGGGAAACTTTGAGCAAAGGAAATGATAGGAAATTGGAATTTTAACTCAGCACTGTCCCACGCTGCCCAATGCGTGTGTGTGTGTGTGTATGTGTGTGTGTGTGTGGTACTAACTCCTTATACAGTGGGCAGAAAGTACCTCCCAGTGGCCACGGAGTGCAATGAACAACAGGGACAAATCCTTACCCTCACAGAAGAATGACCAGCCCTCCCTCTCCGAAGATTGGCAGTCGCTCAGGGCAGGGCCCGGCCGGTCAGTTCCAGCCAGGGCCCTGGGGCCAGCGCCCGGTATTTGTTGAACAAATATTGACTGAAAACTAAATCAGGTACACACGCCTTGCCTGTCTCATGACATGTATTTAAATAACAGGGGTAAGAGGACCTGGGTGTAATTCAGTTGACTCAACACTGATGGAGGTAACATTTACGCAATGACTCATATAGGCAAAAAAATAAAAAAGCTACTTTGTCACTAATTGTTCGCATCATGATCTTGTAGAAAAGAAACTTAAACTTGCAAATGAAAGATAACTCACTCTGTTCTCATTTACAGCAGACCCTCATCGCAGAACCAGTCTCCTGTGAGTAAGAATTCACTGAGTCAAAGATCAGCTTTCCTTCATCAGGTGGTTTTCCTTCTTCACACCCTCTGGAGTACCCAGGGAGGCCTCCCTGCCCTCCTGATGGCCAAGTGCTGTCCCCACAGTCCCTCCTGGCTGGTGTTATGTCCCTGTGGACATAACTTTGCTGAGGCAAAGTTCATCCCACCTGGCTGTCTTGTGTCTCATGTGCTCTGATCCCCAACCGCTGCAGACTCATCCTGACCCCAGGCTCTCTCTCCTTCACTCCTTACCCAGCATCTGAGGACTGGCAGGTACCCTGCACATGGCCCCTGCTTCTCAGGATTGTCAACTCTGTTCCTCACTCAGCCAGCTTCAAACCACACCCTGAGGGGCTCCATGCCAAACCTAGGGCCTCCCTAAGGGGTTGACAATGTTCTGTGTTATCCCTGAGAAACAAGGAACTAGGAGCCCCCAGGCCTCCCTGGATTGCATTCCATGTCCCTTTCCTCCTCCCCAGCACCCACCACCCCCACCCTGGCAGGGGGGCCAGAACCCTCCCATGGACTCTCAAGCTTCCCTTGTCCTCTGCCAGCATCTCGAAGCCCTGGTTTGCCCCTGCCCCTGGAAGCCTGGTGGAGACTTTCCTCACAGAACAGCCTGAGCCACCTCTGTCTTTGGTCTAGACTAAAACAGGGTCTGGATCACCAAGTGGAACGTGTTCCTCTTTCTACTCTTGATATGTAAAAGAAGCATTTGTGGTTGACACATCTCTTTTTTTTCTCTCAACGAAGTCTGTCTAGCAAGACTATTGTTAATTTATTATAGAATTCAAGACCCTGTTTGAAGGTCAAAGCTAAACAGATTCTTTATTGTTGGATTTTTGCTAGAATGCTTTTGGCGGAATATGGGGAAAGCTCCATTCAAGGGAGTGAGAAAGAGACAAGGACACTCGTATATTTCAACAAGTAGAATCCCTGCTACATCAGGGATTGACTCCAAAGCATAAAAACCTCCTGAATCTGCTGCCTTCTGTAACCCTTGCTGAAAGGGTAAGAGGTCAGGGGACCCTGAACCACTGTTCAGAGAAGATTGGACCAAATTCCTCTCAAGTAGCGAGAGGCCATGACTAAGCAGAAGTTCTCATGAGTAGGAACCAAAGACATGGAAGTGAGAGCCAGATGACAGTGGCCACTGGTCCAAATCAGGCAGAGTCAGGGTCAAAGTCGGCATCCTGGCAAAAGAAAGCTGCAGACTGTTGCACCAGAACCGAAAGGAATTGGAGGGAGAAGCGCAGCCCAAACCCCACGGTCCTAGAGAGTAAGATGGGGCCTCCCAGGCTCTCAGTGACTTCCAGGTCCCTTAAGGCCTGGCTGCACTTCCAGGTTTTGTTTTCAAGAGATTCCCCCTCAGGCCTTCCATAGAGCTCTGCAGATGAATCCATGTCCCTTACTAAGATCCCCAGCTGGGACACTGGAAAAGGTACGAGGTGAGTGAGTGAGTGAATGAGGGAGAGAGTGAGTGGAAGGCAAGCTTCTGAAGGTGACAGAGACCGTGGAGCCCTCTGCTTTACCAAATTATTACTTCCTGAGTCATCCCTGGGAACTCCAGGTTCAGAACTCAAACACCCCAGTTCAGGCTAACTGCTTTTTGGAAGCTCGGTAAAGGGCATCATGCTGTCTTAAGGGGTAAGCACCCAGCCCTCCCAGGTATGAGGGGCACCAAAAGCTGGCTCCCCAGACATTACCACTATATCCTGTTGATATGACCATGCTGATTGCGCACCGCCTGAAGGGAGAATGGAAAGGGTCAGGCCAGATTCCCAGCCCTCGGGACTGCCCATGACTCACTATCCCAACTCGCTTGGTAGCCCGAGGCCAAATCAAACTCCCTCCCACCTCACACAATAGACATCTGGCGACAGCCACAACGGCTGGTGGTCAGACTGACCTGCCTGCACCTGGGAACAGCCCAGCCCTTTACCTAACCCATTGTCCTGACTCACATCCTGAAACCCTGAGCCAACAGCCCAGAAGGACAAGAGAGTAACCCCTCCCCTACTTCCCCACAAACCCCGTGCTTTTTATTTTAAAAACCCCATTCTTGCCCCCCCTCCCACCTATAAGTGCAGCATCAAATAAAGGCACTTGGATCAGATCATCCGGCTCCTCCCACCTCCATCTCTCACGTATTTCTAAGAAGAACACCTTGCAAAGGTTCGTCAGTGTCTCCGTCTGGAGTAAGGGATGGAGAGAACGTGCTGAATCAGAAGTCTGATTTGAGACAGGTGCTCCACAGGACAACGGAGCCTGTTAGGACTGGGGAGGGATCATGACCCAACAGTGCAGAATTGGTGGAAACGGCAAGGTGGGGACCTTGAGGAAAGGAATTCAAAGACTGTTAGGTGCAAATTGTCTGTTGGTGCTTTCCATGGAAGGACTGGGAGGCGAGTTTTGGGAGGATCCTGTGATAAACAGTCAATCCATTTGCCTGCACAGGAAACTCTTAGGAAAATAAAGTCGGCTAATGAAGACAGGCATAGAACAAAGTCATGTTCACACAGACAGGGAAGAGAGGTACCCGTTCTTGGTGTCCAGGCTGAGGGTAGACAGTTCCGTTCTCAGGTCGATGTGAAGACCATCTGAACTTTGGTCAGGATGGGCTTGAATGTTTAGAGAGTGCTTCCAGGCATCCTTGAGGAAACCCTTTCACCTTCTTAAGGAAACTCACTTTAGCCTCCTTAACCCTCCCTATAGGGTTAAGGATAAAACAGAATGCTAAGATAACCTAAGAATGGGGCATCAAACTCAGTCTTTGTGTGTGAGTCAGATAAGGCTTCTTAGAGGGAGAAGCAACTAAACTGAGGCCTAAAGCATGAAAGCCATCAGCCAGGCGACAGAGTGCACATGCTGGCGCTGGCGGTGCGCTCCAGGTGGAAGGGCCTGCCTGGGCCCGGGGCGAGAGAGCTGCCCCCCACCCCCCACCTCATTCAGGAGCAAGGGCAGAGGCTGTGGGGCGGACCACAGAGGGCCTGGTCAGTCGTGCGTGCTAAGGAGTTCAGGCTTTTTCATGAGACAGTGTGGAGCTACTGAAGAACTTTAAGCAGAAAAGGAAATTGTGACTCCACACACCTTTTTGAAGGATCGTTCTTGGGAGGGACATGGCCAGAGCAGGGAAAATTGTTATACCATTTACCATGTTGAAGTCACACTTATGCTTATATTCTCCTCACTTCAGAATCCACGGGTTAATGGACTCACCGGCCCTAAGGACTGAAAAGAACCCTGCCAATCATCCAGACCAGAGTCCTTGGGCACATTCTAACACAGACCAGGAACGGCCCAGCCCTCTCCCTAACCCTGGGCTCGAAGGGGAGGAGGTGGAAAGGAGAGGCTGGGGGAGCACCCTGTCACTGGGGGCGCTGAGAGGCAGAGCTTAGGGGGGAAAACATGAAGATCCACCCACCCACCCAGGCAGTGACTGGCTGCCCTCCACACTGGACTGTTCCAACTTAAACATATGCATTTCAAAACATGCAGAAATATGCACCCAGAATGTGCTTCAACAGCTCAGAAGCCAATTATGGTCCATCTAACCTAACCAAAGCTGATTTCCTCAGGTGGCCAAGCAAGGGGTCAAATGGCCATTCCTTAGGATTTTTTTCCACAAAGCTCTGCCAGAACATGAAGTTCCAGAAGCATCCCCAGGGCCACAGCTCAACTGCTGAAGAGTTAAGCAGTTAAATCTTTTAATTTCTCTCCTTCTCCTGATAATTATAAATATGACATAGCTGTGAACTCCAGCAAGCTCCCCCAGAGGTGAGGGTTCAGTATTCATTCACAAAGGAAACAAAAAGAAATCCTCCGTATTTTACTTTCGCACATGTGCATGATTTCCACTGATGCCGACCCGAAAAAGACAAAGAGGCATTATTTGCTAGCGAAAAAAATCTGCATGTCCACATTCATCTATTAATACAAACCCCGTTTTGCTCCCGTGTCGAGACTGCCATTTGTGCAAAACTGCATTACCACGGGCTCCGGACTCATGGAGAAGCTGTGAGTGCCCTCTAGAGGAATTCTGGCTCTATTGCAGCTCCATCCAGAGGAATCGGGCGCAGGAGAGCTGCTGTTCCGGCTCAATGCAGGAGAGCATGAATTTCTTAGGTTATGCAAAATTTGATCCATTTTTGGATTCTCTTTTTATGCTTGTGGTTTGCAACTCAGAGCCAAAGTCAGCGCTGTGTTCAGAGTAACAGCTGCGCAGCCTGAAGTTTGGTGAGTTTTTCTCTCTGCTGAGGGTGGGGGTGGGGGTACCCCCAGAGCACAGACAACCCCTTCAGCTCCCGTAAAATCCGTTATTGCCGGAAAGGTGCATCTCTGCCAGCCCTACAAGACCACCTCACTCCCCTTCCTCCGAAGTTGCGCAGACCAAGGCAAAGGACCAATCAATATCATTCGGGCCACTAGCAGCCCACATGACGCCGGGGCAAGTTATGTAACTTCTTAAACTAAAGGCTGAGGCCATCCTGGGAATGTTGCACCAGCAGCTGTGTGGTGAGGGGGCACGAACCGACAAAATCTTGATATAAAAGTTCTCTGAACTCTTAAATATGATGCAAGGGGATTGAGAACAACTGGCTGACGCCACAGTGCAAAAACTCACTTCGCACAGATGAATAATTCATCTGTGAGAAGCCCTGATGTGTGGTGTGACTAGAAACTTATCAGAAAGCCATTCATGTCATCATGAAAGAAAATTATTTTTTCCTCATAGAGAGTGCCTTCTTTTTGTATAACACACTGAAAATATTTTAAGAGAGATCCCTGGTGGTTCACCTTAATAAAATACGGACTAAAATCTCATTACACTGAATGGAAATTATGTGGAGGGAATGAACCTCAAATTGACTTGGTTAAAATTGTGCCGTATTTTAAAAATAATCATAATATGAGGCGTCCAGATAATTCAGAGATAGCTGTTGTTTCCGACCGTGTGGACTCCTGGACCGGGCCATGCTGCTTCCTTCTGGGGAATGAAAGGAGCAGATTTCGGAGTCAGAACACCCTGGGTTTGTTGCAGCTTGAGGGTACAGATTCCAGGCCACAAGCTTGAAACAGGAACTTTGTCTTAGTTTAATTTCTGTAATGAGCCCCCGTGCCACCAGGGGGCAAAATCGGGTCCTGAGTCTATTGCAGTTCTCCCTGGTTTTTCCACCTAATCAGGAGGAAGAAGGATGTCGAAAGCGCCGTCAAAGCCGTCAAAGCGTGGCAGGCTTGGTCTTTATAATTATCTCCACTCTTTGTCATCCACTGAGCCTTCCCCTTCCCATTCAGGTTTCAGTTGTCATCCTGCACAATCACTACAGATCATCCTTCATGTTCCCCAAGGCACCTTCTGGGCTGGTCCTCCCTGAGGGGCCTGTGCCTTTCTCGGCAGGGGAGACCACTCCGCTTCGGGGGAACCAGGTGAGGCTGCCCCAGGCCTGGAGCCAAGGTACAGCTCATCCATGTGCCTCAGAGTCTCACCCCCACCTGCAAAGGGGATCAGACAGCTCTGCACTTGGACCTTGTTCCCCAAACTAGCTGGGCCCTTGTTTTCCCGATCCTCATCCCCAGCCCTCTGGAGGATTGAGGTACAAGGTTCTTCCTTCCTCAGGCCCCTCCCTACCTTGTCTCCTCACTCCCCCTCCTTTCCCTACTCTCACCCCCACAGCTGAGAGGGTGAATTTTATGTGTCACCTTGACTACACCAAGGAATGCCCAGACAATGTGAAACACTGTTTCTGGGTGCATCTCTGAGAGTGTCTTTGGGAGCTGAAAGTGCTTGAATCAGTAGGCTGAGTAAGGCTACTCACCTTTACCAATGAAGGTGGGCCTCATGCGATCCACTGAGAGCCTGAATAGGACGAAAAAGTGGCGGAAGGATGAACTTTGCTTTTTCTGCTTGAACTGAGACATCCTTATCTGCCTCTGCTCTTGGACATCAGAGCTCCCAATTCTTGGGCCTTCAGACTCAGACTGGGACTTACCACTAGCTCCCCCATTTTTCTATGCACTGAGCCCCGTGAACAGTTCCTGTAACAGCCCTTTCCTGAGGTTGCGGAGGTCAATGATGCCAGGAAATCTAAATCCTACAGGAATTGGTGACGGCACTTTGGGTCAGCAAAGAGTCGAGGTCACTTCTGGCCAAGATGGAGGCATAGGTAGATACACGTTGCCTCCTCCCACAGCCAAAAGAATGACAACAACAAATTTAAAATAAAAAAGTAATCAGAACCTCCGGAAAATCAAACTGTATGAAAGTCTGACAACTAAGGAGTTAAAAAATGTTCATCCAGACCAGTAGAAGGGGCAGAGATGGGAGCTGGGGCAGAGAGGACTCCTGGCAAGGTGGTGGCTGGAGGACCAGGGCAGGCAAGTGACGGCTAGCAGACCTGGTGAGGTGGCGACTGGCGGAGCAGGTGGTCCCACATTTGCATGCGGATAAACCAGGAGGAACAACTGGGCAGTGAGACAGACCGTGCAACTCAGGCTTCTAATGTGGGGAAATAAAGCCTCAAACCTCTAACCGAAAACACCTGTTGGGGTTGAGGCGGCAGCGGGAGAAACTCCCAGCTTCACAAGAGAGTTCGTTGGAGAGACCCACAGGGTCCTAGAACATACACAAGCCCACCCACCCGGGAATCGGCACTAGAAGGGCCCAATTTGTTTGTGGGTAGCGGCAGAAGTGACTGAAATCCGGCAGAGAGCAAACAAATGCCATTGTTCCCTCTGGACCCCTACCCCATATACAGTGTCACAACACAGCGATGTGGGTTGCCCCACCCTGGTGAACACCTAAGGCTCTGCCCCTCGCTACGTAACAGGTGCACCAAGACAAAGAAATATGGCTCAAATGAAAAAACAGATCAAAGCTCCAGAAAAAAATACAACTAAGCAATGAAGAGACAGCCAGCCTATCAGATGCAGAGTTCTAAACACTGGTAATCAGGATGTTCACAGAAATATGGCTGCAAAATTGAGGAAAAAGTGAAGGTTATGAAAAGTGAAATAAAGGAAAATGCACAGGGAACCAACAGTGACGGGAAGGAAACTGGGACTCAAATCAACCATTTGGACCAGAAGGGAGAAATAAATGTTCAACCAGAACAGAATGAAGAAACAAGAATTCAAAAAAATGAGGAGAGGCTTAGCAACCTCTGGGACAACTTGAAATGTTCCAATATCCGAATCATGGGGTTGCCAGAAGGAGAACTAGAGCAAGAAATTGAAAACTTATTTGAAGACTTAATGAAGGAGAACTTCCCCAGTCTGGCAAAGGAAATACACTTCCAGGAAGTCCAGGAGGCTCAGAGAGTCCCCAAAGAGTTGGACCCAAGGAAGCACACACCAAGGCAGATCATAATTACATTACTCAAGATTAAAGATAAGGAGAGAATCTTAAAAGAAGCAAGAGAAAAGGAGACAGGTACCACAAAGGAGTTCCCATAAGACAGTCAGCTGATTTCTCAAAAGAAACCTTGCAGGCAGGCAGGGACTGGAAAGAAGTATTTGAAGTCATGAAAGGTAAGGACCTACAACCTAGATGACTCTATCCAGCAAAGTTGTCATTTAGAATGGAAGGGCAGATAAAGTGCTTCCCAGATAAGGTCAAGTTAAAGGAGTCCACCATCAGCAAGCCTTTAATATATGAAATGTTAAAAGGAGTTATCTAAGAAAAAGGAAAAGGTCAAAACTATGAAAAGTAAAATGACAACAAACTCACAACTATCAGCAACCGAACCTAAAATGACAAAAACAAAAGCAAACAGCTAGAACAGGAACAGAACCACAGAAATGGAGATCACGTGGAGGGTTATCAGTGGGGAGGGGGAGAATGGGGGCAAAGGTACAGGGAATAAGAAGCATAAATGGCAGGTACAAAATAGACAGGGGGAGACAGTATAGAATATACTATTCTTAAGAATAGTATAGGAAATGTAGAAGCCAAAGAACTTATATGTATGACCCATGGATATGAACTAAGGTGGGGGAATGATAGTGTGGAGGGGGTACAGGGCAGAAGGGAATAAAGGGGAGAAAAAATGGACAACTGAATAGCATAATCAATAAAATATATTTTTAAAAAAGAGTCAAGGTCAGAGTGTCAGAGCAACTGCGTTCCAACAGAGATAAAGGGCGGGAGGAAACACACATAGACATGCCCAGGGGCCCATGGGGTTAGCAGAGGAACCTTGGGAAACAGAACAGGAGGAGAAAGGACCCTGGCACACAGCTGGCAAAAGGCCAGAACAGAGGTGCGGAATGACCAGGCCCACCGAGGGCTGTTCCAGCCACACGCATGGCCTTCATTGTCTCAGGAAGATGGTTCCAGACGCCTGCTCAGGCGTCAGACCTGTCCATCCAAACAGTGCATCGGCAGGCACAGGGGCAGGTTTAGAAGACAGATGATGGCTTGGCGAGGCAATATGTCAGGTCCTGACGTCTCACTTCTGCGGCCTGCTGGGCAAAGTCCTCCGATGTGGCTTCTCTAGTCCCATCGACCACCTTCATGAAACTGCCATGTCTCCATTTCCTACCCAAACTTGTTTTATTTTAAAATGGCACGTCTTTGATGTCATATATCTTTAGCAACACTATCTCACTGAGCCAATTAGATGATAATTAAAGAATTTCCCAAAGCTTTTTTTCCTCGATGTCGGAAAGCCATTTTCTTTTCTCTGACACTTCTATTAGCCTATTATTTCCATTTAGCCTTTCGGTACACAGCACTCTACTTCTCCAGACTCTCAGATTACTGATTTTTATGTTTCTTTCTTAGCACTTAATGCAGTTCATAAATTTCACTCTATAAGTTTGGGCATACATCATGCTAAAAGCCCAAGTTGCTGAAGAAAATGAGCAGCAAATCAAACTTGGAATATCAAGCCACCAACATCAATTCTACATTCATACATTTCAAATGAAGAGTTCCCCCTCATTATTTCAAAGTCATTTAAACTTTTCTTACAGCGTTCCCTGACTTTATAGCAAACCCCAAACTTAAAAAAATGAAAATGTTCACTTGTTTCTTTTTGTTTTTGTCGTTATTCGATACTAAACTTTCTCAGGTGTATGAATAAAAATCACCTTGGTACAGAAATAAACAAATGAAAAAAAATGCCTGGGACTATATCAAACCAAAAAGTTTTTGCACAGCAAAGGAAAATATCAACAAAATAAAAAGATAACCCACAGAATGGGAGGATATATTTGCCAATACATCTGATAAGGGGCTAATAACCAAATTTATAAAGAGCTTATAAAACTCATCACCAAAAAAACAAACAAACAAAAAAACCCCAATGTGCAAAGGACCTGAACAGACACTTCTCCAAAAAGGACATACATTGGGCCAATAGACATATGAAAAGATGCTCAACATCACTAATCATCAGAGAGATGCAAATTAAAACCACAATGAGATAGCACCTCACGCCTGTCAGAATGGCCATCATAAACAAATCAACAAACAGCAAGTGCTGGCGAGGGTGTGGAGAAAAGGGGACCCTTTTGCACTGTCAGTGGGAATGCAAACTGGTGCAGCCACTCTGGAAGGCAGTACAGAGATAACTCAAAAAATTAAAAATGGAGCTGTCTTTTGACCCAGCAATCCTGCTTCTATAAATATATCCGAAGAAACCCAAAACACTAATGGGAAAAAACATAAGCACCCCTGTGTTCAGTGCAGCATTATTTACAATCACCAAGATATGGCAGCAGCCCAAGTGCCCACCAGTAGATGAGTGGATAAAACAACTATGGGACATTTACACAATGGAATACCATTTGGCATACAAAAGAAGAAAACTTTACCATTTGAGACAGTATGGATGGACTTGAAGAACCTTATGCTAAGTGAAATAAACTAGTCCGAGCAAGACAGATACCATATGATTTCACTCATATGTAGAATCTAATGAACAGACTGAACTAACAGGCAACACAGAGACAGACTCGGAGATGGAGAGCAGGTCGACAGCTCTGGGTTGTGGTTAGTGTATGGAGGGACCGAGCAAAAAGGAAAAAGGACTCAGGGACATGGACAACAGTGTGGTGACTGCAGGTGGGAGAGGGAAATAAGGGGGAATAAGTGGCAATGGAAAAATTACAATTAAAAACTGTAAAAAACAAGAAAGGAAAAAATGCCTCTGAGAAACCATTATTCACACAGGTGTAAGGTTTTAAGTTCAAAGTATTCTGGGAGGAAAAAAATGTGTGTAGACATCTCTGATTCGATCTCTGCGTATAGCCTACATCTGGTTCAGGTTGATGTCAGTAGCATTTGAGGTGATGTGTGACTGACAAAAGGCAAAGCTGGGCTTTACAATCAGCACCCCTGGGTAAGACAGCAAACGCTTTGCTGACACAGGCCTAGACAGTGACCTTAACCAAGCTGCCCAATTCCATTCCACGGGGGTAATTTGGTCAGATCTTTTTAAAAAAACAAATGAACAAGCTTCAAGAAGCTCTCCCCTGTGAAGACAGTTTTCTTTGCCAGTAAATAAATATTCCACCTGTGAGATACAGAGCATTGAAATGAAATGCCAGTGACCACCCTGCAGCTCCCTTTCAAAGGCAGAAGATGTCTCTTAGACAGCATAATAGTAATAATAATCGGCACTTTTCATCTTCACAGCCACTTTTGCACATTAACTAATCAATCTGTCCAACATCTGTGCGAGGTGGGTGAATAAGGATCATTATTTCCATTGGGGAGAGAGAAACGGTGGGAACAGCTGAGCGGCTGGGGCTCAGCCGAGGTCAAGAAAATCCCGGACGGAGGGTCAGGAGAGCCTGCCTCAGGGTGGGTCGGGCTTCGGGGCTTCGGGACTTCGGGCAGGAAGACAGAGGCTGCCAGGGGGTCGGTGGAAAGGATACTGCAACATTCCAGGTGCAGCGCTGCTCTTCGTGAGCTGGGGACAGTGGTAGGAATGGAGAAGAGACCAGTAGACCCTTGCAAGGCAGGAGTCGTTTAATGTAGCACCTTAGTCACTGATTCATTGCCTGGCTCATCCAGTCAGCAGGCCACATGTTGGCTGAGCAACGGGATGTGTCCATTTCCCACGTACTGGGGTGTCTGCCAGGAACTGCGTTAGATTTGGGAGACACTAAGTGGAAAAGACAGGACCTCTGATCTTAACTTCTTCATGTACGTCATTGCGATAAAAAGAGCGGCCTTGTCTTTCACTGAGATGGCTAACTGCCCCCAGGCCCGCCTCTCGGGTGTCTCTGCGTCCTTGTGCCCTCTGTATTAGCATCACTGCCCTTGCCCTTGCTTGGGCCTCATCCTCTCTGGCTTCAGGTCTCTTTCCTCAGACGCAGTTTCTGTTTGTTCCAGGAGTATTTTTCCAAAGTTCAAATGCGGTGCTAACGCTCTCGTGATGAAAGGCCTTCAGTTGTGGTCCATGTCTTTCAGAATAAACTCCAAGCAAGGCCCTTCCGTTCAGCCTGAGGCCTTTTTCCAGTCTCATCTTCCGAGCACCCAGCACTTCAGAACATGGACACACTTTCAGTTCCCAGACACAGAACGACGGGGGTTTTTGTTTGTTTTTTGCCTTTCTGACTTTGCACGTTTTTCTCTCCGCCTAAAATCCCTTCACTCAACACCTCCACCAGGCCTGTCTGCTGAATTATCCTCCTGTGTCTCTCCCTCCTCCTGCTTTCCTCCTGGGCAGCCTTCCCTGACCTTCCCAGGCCGAGTTCATCACTCTTCTCTGTGTGCCCGTGACCTTATAACCCTCGCTCTTGAAATTACAGATTTCCCTTGTTATCTGAGGGCTCATTGTATGAACATTCACTGTAATGACTTGCAAGATTTTTCACCCAATAGTTTCTAACCAAATCAGAAAGCCATCATAATAAGCCTGCATATTTAGGCTGCATAAGAAGGGATAGAATGTCCTGTGGTCACATGTCCGCTGTTCTCTGGAAAGGAGCTAACTGTGAGCTTCCGCTGTCCAGTGTTGCTCTCACATACCCCAAGAAGTCCAGTGAATATGTCATCAGGGATGTATCAGAGAAAGCAGGTAAAGGTAAGATGCCTGGACAATCCCATACGTTATTAGTGACAAAGCGTATGAAGAGAGGTGTACCCACAAAGGACCCAAGGCGCGCACATGCCCAACTACTGTGCGTACTATTTTCTACTCATGAGAAAATGCAGAAAAAACTTGAAAATGGTGTTGGTTCAGGAAAGCTACCCTGGACATAGCATGATATTTTTTGAATCTAGAGAAACACCATGTTCAGTAGACCAGTGGCCACAATCAGAGTGGGACGCACTGAGGGGAAGTTCTACATATTGAGGTAAGACAGGGCACACAGCCAGCGCCCTTCAGCGTTAGCAGGCATACACCGCACAAAACCGAAAGGAGTTCATTAAGTGCTAAAGAAGTACATGCCTGGTGTTTAGGGTGATTTATATTAAACCAGAAATGTTTAGTAGATAGGTATGGGTTGACAGGCACTTACAAGTGTTTTGAGAGATTCTTGGAGAAATTGGTTGGGATTTTTGGATTATATGGCAACACGTTATTATATTTCCAATTTAAAACAACAGAGTATAGGTTCCCCTACCTGAAAGTATATGATCAAATCTTCTTTAAAGATTAAATTTGGATGACGAGGGTGTCTATGTTAGCTTGCGCTGCTGTCTTCCCTTCCTCCCTACAAAATCGTGAGCTTCTGAGCCAGCAACTTGTGTTTCATTAATCTATGCCTCTCCAGACATAAATACAATGCTCGGCATTCAGCAAATGCATATTGGATGAACAGGCAGACGAATGGGTGGATGAATGGATGTTCCAACTGCAATATTACGAGGTGTCCTTTCTCCTGGAATCGCCAATGGACTCTCAGCCTTGTTCTGTTCTCAGGCATTGCCAAGAATATGACTTTTCTGTCTCCCTCATGACATGACAGTGATGGAAAAAAGGAAGAAAGATCTTGGAAGGCTATTTTCAGAGTGGCAGACATTAAATAAATGCAAGGGACTTAACCATTGTGCATGATTGACTAGAAATGGAAGCAGAAGTAGAGAGCCCATCATATTCAATCCCACTCCTCGTTTTCGCATTTGATCCAGTTTAGGACGAGGTGAAGACTTCCCGAGCTGCAGCCTCCTCCTCCCAAAAGAAAAATCAACATGGTGCCTGTCCAACGGGCATCCCCATTTGGAGACTTCCTCTTTTCATTATCAATTTCCCACTAGCATGAATGCTCTCTGCTCAAGATTGTCTCTGTGGCCACCTATAGGATTTGAGCTTTGTTAATCATGCCTGTAAATCAATGGCCACTAAGCCATAGGCGACACTGCATTCTCCATCAATTGAGTATTCATAAACAAAAACAACAAAATCTCCCAAGGGTTTACTGGGTTAAAAAAAAAAAAGTATTCTATGGCTTTATTTATAAGTAACCCTTACCGCCTATTACATGAGCTAAGAATCCAGGCACCAGCTACCAGGAATCAATATGTACTCAAATCGCTCCATCAATATGCACGTTCATTTACTCCCTTCAAGGTTATCTTGGCTGCTTCAGAGCAGACGCTCGTTTGCCCATTACAGGCATGCCCGTTAAATTAGGTGAGACAAGGGGAAGGACGACATCAGCTTGTGTATGTGCAGCCCTGGGAAACGGCCCACCTCACCGGTAGAGTGGTGGGAGCGTGTAGCCAGGAGATTCACCTGCTTTTCTTGTTCACCCAGGGAATTATCTTCCTAAACACAGCCTCTGCCCAGGTAGACACCAAGGTCACCGACCATGCAGGCAAGGTAAGAGCATAACCATCTTAACCCATTTTATATCAAAGATCTTGGTATTTACATACACAATAAGTGTTTGTTGCATGAATAAAACTTGCTTTGTGGGAAGAGCCTGGGTTCAAAATGAACCTCTGCTATTTACTAAATGCAGTTACCTGACCTCCTGCTGCCTGTGGTTTCCTGCCCTGGCAAGGTGTGATTCTCACATCTGCCTCTCTGCAGTTAGGTTTGCCCCGCCACCTCACTTCCCCGCCAGAGCTGAGACTTGTTAATTTTCAGTTTGTTTAGCCTTTTACTTGTTGTCAGGGTGGATGGCAACTTCTCCGTTTCTTACATACCAAACTGGAAACTGCAAGCTGCAGGTACAGCTTTCACTTTATAAATTAAGATAGTCAAGAAACATCCCATTATTTTATATTCATTTTTAAATATATATGTATAGCGCTAAATATATGTAAAGCACTATTTTAAGTGCTTTATAAACATAAACTCTTTTTCTTGTCAAAGCAGCTCCAAAGAACCTTCAAAGGCAGGGTTTTTTCATCATCCCCATTTTATCGGTGGAGAAACTGAGGCTGAAAAATTAACTGAGAACACAGGATTCTGGGTGCCAACACTACACAGGGAGACTTTGTAAATTCACATCAATTTCATTTGATCTAAGCCTTCACCCTCCTAAACTGGAGGTTCTTATTCCTTGGGTTGTGGGGAGTGGCAATTAGAGAAGACCATGGGGGTGGGGGTGGGAAGGGCACCCTTAGTCATTGGCCAGCACTGTCCCTGCCCAAGGCTTCTCCTTCCCTGAAGATGAGCAGCTCTGTTAGTGTGTGTCCTGGGTGGGTCTGGAGCTTGTTAAAGGCTTTCAGTTGTGGTACAAATACAAAATCATTTCCTACTCTTCCATTACTCCTTCCAACTGTGCTGTGTCAAATCCGCCTCCTTCTTCCTCAATGACTTCTTGAGCAGACTTTATAATTTGCCATCACTTTTGATTATTAAAGGTCCAGTCCAATGGCAGGCTTATCTCAAAGGCATTTCAATCTCATGTGTTGCCCTTTCTTCCAGCACAGACCTGGGAAGAGAGCATCAGGTCTGCTGTTGCTCTGAAATACCTCCAGTCCCCTCCCCATCAAGGATGGCTTCTCTGATGGTAGGGAGGGTCTCAGACTCACTCTGGTCTGCTCTGGTTTTATATGGGAGCTGTAGAGACAGTGGAAGTGGTTTTCATGGCGTGCTGTTCAGCTCCACCCTGGCTCCCCTGCTCCTAGGACACCCTAGGAGAGACAGTCATGACTCCTGACCCCACCAGGAGCCCACGCTTTCAGCCACTTCCCTGCATAAGGCATTGCCCTACTGGACCTGGGCCACTCTCTCTGTGACCCTCTGAGCCCTCCTCCAACTCCCTGCCCCTCCCTGGGAACCTGGGGATCCTGTGGCCCTGCTCCATTTCCTCCATATCCTCCAGGGGCCTCTGGGAAGGGGAGTGGGTCAGCCTTCAACCTTTCCTTCCAGGTTCACTCACTACCTCTTCCTACTTCTTGAAGAGAAGTGACACTAATTTCCATGGCTGAGGACAACCCTCATCTTCAGATCTCCCAAGTGATGCTTCCCACACCCCATGCTGCACCAGTTTCCGGGGTGAGCAATGGCAGCTGAGCGGGTCAGCGAGATGCCTTTCTGCCCTTATGACAGACATCCCCAGTTTGTGCAAGAGTCTCTCAAGGTCCCTCTCCCCTAATCAGGCCTGGGGTTGGAGGGGGGCCTTTCCCTCCCCAACAGTGACAGTGCGGAGTGGAAGTCTTCTTTCACCAGCACTGCATTGCAGATGGAAGAATCTGGAGACCCTTCTCTCACGGCCCCGCCCCCACCCTGTGTTCTCGCCCTGGGCAGGTGGTTGGGGGTTGACTGTGTGGGAGCTGTGGCTGGGCTGCTTCATACGCCTGGGGAAGGGGTGGCCGTCAACTGGAATTTTGTGACTTTAGCGTGGGCTGTGCTCAGTTCCGTGTTTTCAGCTCTCAGTCCTGATTATAGGACAAAAGAGGAAGTCCCTCCAGACCTCCTCAGAGGGCCCAGCAGAGGCTGGTGCTTCTTCTCTGCCTACTTCGTACGGAACAGGCTGTCAGGGCCCCAACATGGGCCTGGGACACTGTTGTCCTTCAGTCCCCTGTGGGCCTTTCCTCCCCAGAGGGAGGCCGGGCGCAAGGAGGCACACAGGATGTTTTCCCTCCTCCTCAAGTACCACCCTTTGTCCGTGCTTTTCAACATCTCTTCCTGATCATTCTATGCATAGCAGATACAGCTGCAGCAACTGAAGCTAGTAACTCGTCCCCACTGTCAAACACTGGCCTGTGCGTCTGAAGCCTCTTTCTAGTACAACCCCACTTGCTGTGAGGGGGAATTCCAGGGGCAGGGAGGGCCAGAGAGGATGGGACCTTGTCATAGCGTCATTCTTACAGCGTCAGTTCATGTTGCTATTGAACTTCAGTGTTGATGTTAAACCTGCTATGCCTATGTGTCTTTTCTCCCTTCCTAAATGATAAGTTCTCTGGAATCCAGAACATGTTGATCTTTTGCCCACCCCCCATGGCAGTCAGAGCAGTGCCTTATGAACTTACGTAAAAGCTGTACAATATCTGTTGCATTAAGAGATGAAGGGCTAGGCAATGAAAGACAAATACCATATGATCTCACCTGTAAGTGGAACCTAATCAACAAAATAAACAAATGAGCAAAATAGAACCAGAGACACTGAAATTGAGAACAGGCTGACAGTAACCAAAGGGGAGAGGGGGGAGGAGGATGACAGGGGAAAGAAGGGGAAGGGTCAAGTCAAGGAACATGTGTGAAGGACCCACGGGCAAGGACAATGGGGCGGGGAGGGGGTATTGAATGTGGGAGGTGGGGGGTGGGTAGGGCAGGGGAGAGTAGTGGGGGGGAAATGGGGACAGCTGTCCTTGACCAACAATAAAAAAATTTAAAAAAAAAAAGAAACGAAGGACTCGGAGACAAAAAGATCCTGGATACAAACACACTGACTGCAGGACCTTATCTCCCTGACGGCACAACGCGCGTAGTAAGTATTCAATAAACTTTTGTGGGATTGAGCAAATTGCGGGAGTCCTCTGGGTGCAGCAGGTGCATGTCGACAAAGAGAGTCTCCAAGACACAGGTGTAAACTTCACTGAGAAAGAGAATTTGAGGATCAGGACATAGGAACAAACCAGGTAAAGCTGCAACGGAAATGAAATCAAGAACTATTTGCAAACCTTCTCCAGGTGAGCCTGTTTCCTCCAACACGTTCAGTGAGAGTGATCGGCCTCACACGAGCCGACCAAGTTAGGGCTCTCAACGCCAGTGCTCGAGTCTGACTGCGGCTCAGTCATCGCTCGTGTTCTTAGTCACTTGTGAGGGATGATTATAAACTAATGAAACTGGTATTTACGTGAGGCTTGTAGAATCAGGTTTGTTGTTTTATAGCTGCACATCCTGTTTTCCAAAGGTCCTTCTTTAAAACTTGAAGCAATGGCAAGGGATCAATATTCAATCAGTTTGTACAGAATATGATGATGGATTTGCGATCACTCAGGTCTGGAATAGTTTGAAGCTAAAAAGGTCAATAAATCTCATTCATTCATTCAACAAACATCTACTGCATATTTACTGGGCACTTGTCATAGAAACACAAAGATAAAAGACACAGTTTCTCCCTTCAAGGTGCCGCAGAGTTACTGGGAACGAGGAGAGCGGGCAGCCCGTCTCACTGCAGGGGTTAAGTGCCATGTGGAGGCCAGCGTGGCTGTCACGGTGGCACGTGGCATCTGACCAGGGCTGTCAGGAACGGCTTCCTTGAAGAGGTGATGGATGAGGACTGTTTTGAAGGATGACATATTAGCCAGACGAAGAAGGGGAAAAAGAGTCCCCTGGGCAGAGGAGAAAGTCACATGAGGGAAGACAAGTGTGCAGTGTGATGACAAGCTTCCCCCTGGAATCCAGGGGGGCAAAGGGGAAAGTGTCGGGCAAGTGGCATCTGCGGCTTATTGTCAGGGCTAGGCATCTGGATCTGAGGGAATCAAATGCATTCTTGGCACTTTTTTTTTTTTTTTTACAGTGGGCATCAGTAACATACATATAAAAACGTCAGGTTGTCAGCTGTGATACAGGTGCACAGACCACATGTGATCACAGAAGCCCTGCGAACAGGGGTGTTGGATGCCCCCAGAGTTTTCTGCCTCTGCCACTCCCTACAGAACCACACAGGGACCTGGCTCAGTGCCACCACCGCCACCACGAGGTCACTAGTTCCCAGGAGGCATCACTCAGAGCGCTGGGCCGGCTTCAGCCCCCAGTGTCCGGGGCGGGCAGCTCTTCCCGGCCTCAGCCCCCTGCTGTCTGTAGACTGTACTTATCCATGTAGCCTCCGAAAGGTAAAGCTTTGGTATACCTCTGTGACGGGCCTCGGGAAGGTGCAACCTGGTGGCAGGCGGTGTCGTGCCATCTCCTCAGGGACGGGTGTGAGGGGAGCAGTCAAGGGATCGACCAGGAAGCCCAGAGCAGCCCAGCAGGGGTCTTGACCACCAGGGACCCGGAGGCCTCACTGGTGCCTGGTGAGGAAAAGACGGGAGTGCCGAGCTTAGGAGGCAAGCTCAGCCATAGGTTTGCTCTCTGTGGGGAAACGAACAGGCACTGTTTGATCTCAGCCTCCAAAGGAGCAGAGAACTCAGGATCCGTCTGGGCTGGAGGTTGGGCGAGGGAGCAATGTCTCTGGACAGGAGCGGGGCAGTTTTCTCAAGCCCAGGCTGTACATGTAGCATGGAACAGGGCCCTAGTCAGGGACTGCAGGGGTAGGTGGTAGGGTCCAGGCCCGAAGGAAGAAAACTGGCCAGTCTGAGGGTTTAAGGCACACCGTAGTGCCGAACAGGTGATACTTCAGGCTGAGAGCCCTCCTGATAGCTTCCTTCTCTCGGAGGGTTGCCCCAAGGTCATAAACACAATCCCCCAATGGCTCCTTCTCTCCACGTGGCCGTACCAGCTCTAGTTTCTCTTTATTGATAAGTGGCAAACAAAAAGGACTTGAGAGATGCCTTTTATTGCACCATTTGTGCACATCGGTGTCCACTGAGGTGTTGGTGAAGTGCTCTTGGCCGGAGAGCGGGTCTGGGAAGGGAGCTGGCATCACGGCAGGTGGTGCTGTTCCCAGGCAGCTATCTCAATGCTGCGAACCCCAAACAGTGACACAGCAGGAAGTAAGGTTGTTTCATCACAACGTCGATGAGATGCTGAAGAAGCCTAACTCGTTCACATCAATTAGCCTTTGCTGAAAGTGGTTGCATTCTATGTTGTTTCACTTAAGGTCACAGAACCTGTCAGCCATGTTATGTAAGGACTTATTGTACTTGACCTCCAGCCTGAGAACATATTGAATAAAGTGGTCTGCCTAAGATTAGAAGGGCATTCAACCCCTTTTCACCTCCCGCCACCCCTCCCCCCACTATGCCGACTCACCTGGTGTCAGGACATGAAAGTTCAAGGCCAGGGTTAGAACTGCAATGTGCAGGTGACCTGTGGCATCCAGCACTGACAGATTGTGGCTAGTGGAGGAAAAACAAGATTTTAAATATAGCTAGTCTCTCGAAAATTCTTCCAGTTATCCCACATGTGCGATTTAAGTGGAGGATTCAGTTCTCAACGATGCCTAGTCAAAACAGGAGTTGTATTCTGTTAGGGATATGCTCAATAATGCAGCAGATACAATTATAAATAAACCATACACTATTTCTATTTGTTGATGGCAATCTCATGAACTAGAATTTAGAGAATTCCTGTGTTCGAAGGAAACAAACCCACAGCAGCACCATCAGCAGTGAGTCCATCTGTATGTGAAGTCGCACGTTTTATGCATCCAGTGTGTACTGGATTACACCTTACTCTGTCTGATACATTTTGTCCTGATGAAGTCCGGCAGTTCCTGATGAAACAGCACACAAATTTGCTGCCAACACAGCAAAAGAGCCTGAAAAACAAGTATTCCAAAGACAAAAATCTTAAGTCACTGCATGCAATATGAGTAATTTGATTACACAATTATGTAGCTCCATTCGACACAGCAGCCTTCCTAAAAAAGGCATTCGTATTCTCTCTTGTATGCCTTAATTTCAGGTTCATTTCATATACTTCGCAGTCTATTGATTAAATATTACTAAATGAAATATTCTGGTCAAAGCCAAAAACATAATATGAAAACAAATTGAACACAAAATAAAAAGAGAGCGAAAACTCACAGACAACAGTGTGGTGATGGCCCAGGTGGGGGGTGTTGCAGGGGAGGGGGAGGAGGGGACGGGGGTGGGGCAGGGATGAACAGGAGGGGACGGGGGCGGGGATGAATGGTGGTGGAAGGAGAGTTGACTTGGGGTAACTTTGTTCATCAGTGTCACCCAATAAATTCAATAAAAAGGAAAACATATCAAAACAAAGTTTGTAGTTGTCTCTCCTTTTTTATTTAATTTATTGGTGTATCATTGGTTGATAAAGTTATATAGGTTTCCAGGGGTACAGGTCTATAATACATCACCTACACACTGTATTGTTCAACTACCCCAAGTGAAGTCTCCTTCCATCACCATTAATCTGCCCTATCCCCTCTTCTACCTCCCTCCACCCCTCCAATCCTTTTAGATATTATAACTTGTAGTGGCTTATTTTCTCATTCTAAATAGAATAGATATTCACTCTCATGCATATATATATATATATATACACACACACATATATATAAAAGTTTGTATTTTTCAAAGAGGGACCCCAAAATAGCATACGTTTTAGGTTCCATAAAACTGGATTTGCCTCTACTACCTAATTGTTATGATGCTGACTTGTCATATCCAATTTATTTGCTCTTGTCTATAAACATTTAATACTCACTTATTATGTGCGAAAGCACTATATAAAGTGCTTGTAAATTTGTATTTGCTTTTCAGAGATAGCCCTTTACAGAAAACTATCAGAATATTTTCCTGATGCATCTAAGAAATAGTGCAAACATCTAGAATTCAGTACATTATAAATATTTTTAACTATTCGTAGATTCCTTGGGAACACTTTTAACTATAAGAAGATATAAAGTGGAACTCTGGAATCTGTGTTTTCTTCAAAATTGGAATTTTTCTAGGTTATACATGCCAGTTAAATCCACTTTTTTGCAAATTGGTTTTTGTTTCGATAATCATGTATATGGGCCTAAATTTTCTTGAAAGAGTAAGCGAACAGAATTCTGGGATCGCACAAAATTTAAATATTACATTTTAAAAAAGAAGAACCTGCAATTCCCTGGCATAACCTGTGTTATTCAGTCAAATATAACTTCCATGCAAAATAAATTTTAATTAGAAGTTTATTGTGTTTACATGACATTAAGTAGTGTTTAATAGCAGCAAGACAATGAGATACCTTTTCTTCATAAGATTTCTGTTCCTTTTTGACTAGAGGCAGTCCAACTTTCACACAGTAATATTTTTATCTCTCTGTGGTTTTGCTGGCCCCGCATCCCTGTGAGTCATCTTGTTCCCTAGTGGACAGGATGCCTGGAACGGTGCCTGTCACATGGTACATATTCAATAAATACTTGTTGGACTAATGAACAAACTACTTCATAAATTTCTATTAGGAAATAGGAGTGTTTTCCTCCCTTCCAGGCAGAAACCTCTGGTTGTTACCAAACACTAACTACCAGACATTTTAGACTGTTTGTTTCTTTTCTTCAGGCCTAATGTCTTATTTATAAGCATTATCCCAACACGGGTGCCTAGATAATGTATGTGCATTATGATGTTTTTTTACTCTCTGTCAATGTTCAATTCAGAAATGATAGCCTTACAGCTTTGTAATCATCCAGCCAATTTGTCCCTCCAAATTTGTGAATTTCAGCAGGCCTCATAATGCCATATGATAAGTTCTGATTGTGAAGTTCCAGCCACACAAATAATGCTGGAAGTGATCAATTGCTTTAACAATGCCTAATAGCTCTTTCCTGGTGCTCGGTAGTTTCTGGCTGAAGTACTTAGAGTTTGATTATAGTAAGCAATTATTACCTTATCAAGAATCATCTTATGTCTGCACTGTTTTTCTTCTGGACAGAAAGAGGTCCCCATTAATCCTGAAATCACCCACACTTCATTTTCCTCTCATTTTCATCTACTGTGACTCCTTTGCTTCATTCTTTCTGATTCAATATTCTTCCTGCTCCAGAATGCTCCAGTATGGTCAGTGACCATATTTATAAGCCCCAAATTTGAATTCATATTTTGACAAATGTTGATTTTTATTTGTAGAAAGATTCATAAATTAGAAAAATTAAATTTTATGAGTTACCCATTTAATCAACCAGCTTTTATTGACAAGAGGAAAGGTACATGAGAATGAATACAAAATTCTGGGGAAAATTGCAGATGGGTTAATACAGTTTTTTTGTCAATTTTCAGTCATCTTTGTTGAAGCTAATGACAGGGTTTTCCACTTTTGTGCTTATTTGTAGAATCAACTGTGAGATTACAATTTGTTCTATATTTTTTCAAACTTCTCTTAGGAAGTCTGAGTAATTCATCTGGATTATCAAGAGAGACTTTCTACAAATTACTTGAGTAATTTCCAAAAGTTGTTAGCAGAAATGACCAGATGAACTGTAGTCACACCAGGTGGTATGCAAGAAATCTCAGAATAGTAATATGTTTTCCCCTGGAAATCTTTCTGGGGAATTTGGGTTGGTTTTTGGGGGGGTTTTTTTTTTTCTGTTTCTACTCAACAAACAAGTATTCAACTTATAATTTAAGATAGGGATCTCAGTTTGAAAAGTCTTCATAAGAACCAAATAAAATGCTCCAGACACCATCCCATGCTTCCTTCGGGTCATTCTTTCCAGGGCCTTTTAACAAGTCCTTGTGCAACATTGTTAAGGGCTGTCCCACTTGTGCCTTTTAAGGGTCGGTAACTCGATTGCCAACCCTTGTTCACTAAATCCACATCATAATGAGTATTTAACATTATCAGCAATTTTCCTCTTAAATCTTTTGTTTTTGGAATGAAATGAGTCACATTTTTATCTTTCTTTTCAATCCTGATTAAAATGCAAGGATTCACATGGAGAAAACTATTCTGCCCCTTCATTTTGGAGGAAAAAAGTGTCATGGAAAATTGCGATGGCATTGTTTTGATTTAGGGTCTTTGGAAAATGTCTTGACAATGGAACTTTTTCAGCTGATAAAAACTAAGCCTGTGACGAGTGAAACATTATTAGTATTCTTCCAAGAACAGGCATCTGTGCCAGAAATCTTGTTTGAATAGGACCAAATTTGTCTGATAAAATCACACGATTATTTTAGTGTCTTCACTCATATTATAGAAATGTAACAAATTTGGAATAATTTTACAATAACTTCTACATCAATTGAAAAATCTGATGAATTATTAATATGATGGTTGCAGATGTGTGCCATGCAACTGACCCTTACCAAGATTCTGATATTGCCATTATTGGAAAAGAATCTCAAAGCTGGTGTTAGAAATATTGGAATATTGGATGACACCCTGACAAGCTAATCAACAAGGCTGTTGAGGCTCAGACAGAAGGAAAGATGGTCATGGCATTGGCCACTTTAGTCACCTGATCAGATATCACCTTCAAGAACTTTCACACTTACTTCAGTGTTTTCATTAAAATACCTTATTAATTACTTGAACACTGTGAATAGCATCAGCATATTCAGGAAACATTTTACATTATTATGTTCTGCAGAGGTAGCATGGATCGTGATGGAGGGACCAGACTCTGGGCAGAAATTGCTGGGTTCCAACCCCAGTTCAGCCACTTATTAGTCAAAGATTGATCAAGTTACTTAACTGTGTTCTGTGCCTCAGTTTCTTTATTACTGATGAGGACAATAATACTGCCTTCAAAAAGTTACTGTGAGAATAAATAAATTAATATTTGTAGAGTGTTTAGAACAGCACATAGTAAAAACCATAAAAACATTTAAGGACACTTGTGCCTAGAAGATTATCTCTTGATTCTAAGCTCCAGTGATTCACACAATACTATTTTAGTTTTCTCAAGCTTCTGGAACAAGGATGTTTTTCACAGTTGTTAATCTTTTTGTTTGTGAAGAAGAAAATGTGGATTTCAACAATATGAAATCGGCCTGGATGTACAATCCGAATATCTGAAACTATGGTTGTGCCTTGTGGATTGTTTTCTTTGCCACACATCCCATGTCAGCAGAATTGTTCTTTCAGTGAAACCAAAGAGCACACTGATCTCTGATTGTGTGAGGTGCAGTAGCACCACAGAGGATTACCTTACAGGCTTGAAGAAAACAAGCACCTGAACAAATAAAAGCAAAGAAGCTACAATTTGCATCAATAAGCACAAAAAAAGCAACTTCACAAAGCAACTGAGAGATACAGGCTGGGTGGTGTTTCGTGAGCACACCTCTAGGATTCCCCCATGTCCTCCTGGGAGAGGTGCACTGGGGGCGGGGCAGCAACTCTGGTCTTCGCTCTGTTCAGGGCGGGATCCTGCGGGGTCACAGGAAGCAACCTCTGAAGGAAGGAATCTAGTGTCTTTTTTTTTTTTTTAAGATTTTATTTACTTATTTTTAGAGAGAGGGGAAGGGAGGGAGGAAAAAAGGGAGAGAAACATCAATGCATAGTTGCCTCTCAAGTGCCCCAAATGAGGACCTGGCCTGCAACCCAGGCATGTGTCCTGACTGAGGATCGAACTGGCAACCTTTTGGTTTGCAGACTGGCACTCAATCCACTGAGCCACACCAATCAGGGCTAGAATCCAGTGTCTTACACACTAACGGGTCCCTCTTAAATGTCAGCGCTGTTCCCACAGATGTCATAAAATCGTAGCACCTAGACCTAGCCTCAGATTCTGGGAACCATTTCTAACTGAGCGACCACGGCTATCTTACCACATTTCACAAATTATATCAGGGGATGGAAGATGACAGCCCTCAAGCCACATCCAGCCAACTGGATGGTTTTTGTTTTTTTGCGGCTCACAACAGTGGGCTTTTACATTTATAAAGAGTTAGAAAAATAACCAAAAGAATATTATTTGTGTCACAGGTGAAAAATTATCTGATCTTCACATTTCAGCACCCATTTGTTGTTTTATTTGAACACAGACGTGGCAGACAGAATTCTAAGATGGACCCCAACATCTCCCCTCCCCTTCAGAGTATAAATGCTGTGCATAATCTCTCCTCTTCTCAAGTGTGGGAGGGATCCGTGAACACGAAGGTATCACTCTCACGATTACGTTTCCTTAGAAAGCAGATGAAGGGATTTTGCAGATGTGATTAAGGTCTTTAATTCGTTGTGTTTGAAGTAACCAAAGGAAAATTACCCTGCGTGGGCCTGCCCTGATCAGGTAGGCCCAATTCCCATGAGTTAAACAGCTCCAAGCAGATGCGTTCTGCCAACAAACACTTGAACTTGGAAGAGTACCCCAAGCCTCAGATGGCACTGCAGCCCATGATAACTGACACCTTGATTGTGACAATGTGGGACCCTGAGCAGAGAACCCAGCTAAGGTGACTGCTGATGTATGGAAATCAAAAGATAAATGTATGTTGCTTGAAGTCGCCAAGTTAGTAGTAACTTATTACATGACTGTAAAAGCAATAGGGCAGGCATGCTCATTTGTTTAAGCACTGTCTACGGCCGCTGTGATGCAAGGACAGTGGAGTTGAGTAGTTGAAACCTACTCGACTACATAAACTCACAAAACATAAAACATTCACAGAGAAAGTTGGCAAACCCCTGGTTCTGTAAGTACAACCCAGCACCATAACATACACCAACCACACTACCACCATATGACAAGGGTCACTCTGTGGCTGCACAAATAACAGATGTCTCGCTGTAACAGTTTACCTTACCCATTGAGTTACAGAAACTGACATGTGGATTGCGATGCTCCCTTAAGGAGACATTCTGAATTGTCTCATGAAAAGGCCCCTTTCTTTTCCAGGCCCTGAACTCATTTGGAAACAAACCAGAATTGTATAATGAAGTAATTTTAAACTTCAAACAACTTTAAACTACAGACAAAATAACTATGCTCGATTATACAAGAAATGCTTGATATTGTCATTGCCTAACACTGGAAACAACTTCGCTCGGCAGCTGCAATTACGTGGGCTTTTACGTCGCTGGTGTTTGGGTGAGTTCGCCGTCTAGAGACGCAGAGCGCAAACGCAGCTCCTGCGTGGGCCACCATCGCAGCCAGCGTGGGCACAGGTTCCCGAGCCACCGTGGTGTTCCTGCAGCCTGTGCCCTCCCCTGCCTCCTCAGGTCTGAGCGACGTGTTTGTTCAGAAAACATCGTGCAATGTCAACTTTACCAGCTGGAAATTCAGTAGTGAAGAGGACAGGTGGCCACCGCTACATGTGTACAATCTCATGAAGAAAACATGGTTCAAATAGGAAATTAAAACTGAAAGAAGTAAGTACAGTGCTAATGAAACATACATCAGGGTCCTAACCTAATGGGTGTCCGGAAGTCTTCTCTAGGGAAGTGCAGTCTAAGCCTTGACCGGAGAGTCCACACGGACCACCAGCTGAGCATGCCTGCTTCTCACCCAGTGGAGACCTTGGCAGCACTGGCTGCGCACTGGAATCACCCAGGAGAGCTTATTTAAAATCCTGACACCCAGGCTGCGTGGCGGACCGGTTACAGCAGTGTCTGAAAGCTGGGACAAGGCAATGGTGTATATTTTTAAACTTCCTAGGAGATCTCACTAAACATTTAAACTCACAGCCAGTCTGTACTCATCTTACCGTCTTGTTCTCCTGTTAGAGTGAAGGGGGCGCTGCTCTGCCCAGCTCAGGCAAATCCTTCCTCACTGTTCTTCCATATTCCATCCCCACCCACCTTTTCAAGAAATCTAGTGATGATCTCCTCTCTTCTTTCCTCAACTTCACGCTCACTATTGGCTCCTTCCTGTTAGTATTTAATCACGTTCAACTTACATGTTTTATAAATCCCCATGGTCCCACACCATCCCTCCACTTTGCAGCCAAACTTCCTCAAAGAATGGTCTACACCATTTCTCTATTCCCACTCACTCTTCAACGAACACATATCTGGTGTCAGTCCCCAGCTCTTGCTAAAATTACCGATGACAACCTTGTTGCTAAACGCAATACACCTTTCTGTTCTCATCCCATGCAATCTCTCAGCAGCATTTGCTGCAAGGGGTCCCTCCACTCCCCACCTTCTCTGAACAGTTTCTCCTCTTTGGAATTTCCTGACGTTTTAAGCTGTCTCTTCTTTAAAAGACTGTATTTATTTATATTTAGAGAGAGGGGAATGGAGGGAGAAACAAAAGGAGAGAAACACTGATGTGAGAGAAACATCAATCATTTGCCTCTGGCAGGCACCCTGACTGGGTGGGGACTGAAACCAAAACCCAGATAATTGCCCTGACTGGGAATCGAACTGGTGACTTTTCACTTTGCGGAACAATGCCCGGTAGAACCACACCGATAAGGGCTAGTTGGTTTTTTTTTCTCACCCTACCCTTCTCCTCTATTCTTTCTGTAGGTGACCTCATCTCCCCCAATAGCAGCAAGTACTATCCCTATACTGATGAATTTTTAAAGTTCTAGACTAGTGTTTTTCGAATTACAGTCTGGTCTCTGCAGAGACTAAAAGTTCAGATTCCAGAGCCTAACTCAAGATCTGCTAAAATAGATTCTCTGAGTGTGGGACCCATGTATCCATCTATCCAACTGCCTATGGGATATTTCTATATGGATGTTTAACAGGTATCTTAAATGCATTATCTATGTGATGGATATTCTCAATGTATTCTCAATGTTAACATCCGACTGTCTTCTTCCCCCCCATCCACATGGAAGACAACACTTCACAGCCGCCTTTGGAGTTAGGCACAGTCACGTGGCTAGTGCTACACAATGGACTGGAAACAAAAGTGATGTGCGTCACTTCCAGCCTGAGGCAGTGAACGCTGGTCTCTCTTCCACTGCCCTGGGAACCTGGAAGTCGTGGTGAGACAGCAGAGCCACAAGATGAAAGGGACTGCATTTCTTCTGCTGTTTGGAAGAGAGCTGTCCTCAAGAGCTGCCAAAGGCACAACAGACATCGTGTGATTAAGGATTAAACCGTTGTTGGGTTAACTCCCTTAGATTTTGTGATTTCCTTATTATAGGAGCATACTTTAGCTCATCCAAAGTGGAAGTATCTGATCTCTCTGGCTCCTCCCTTTTCCAACCTGTCCCTCTTTCTACTGTTCTCTTTCCACTCAACTGATGAGGCCAGAAACTCAGCATTTGCAGTGAGTCGATATTCTCTTCTATTTTTCATGTTTTCTTAGAGAGGAGTGGTTATCCCTCTGCACTCCAGAAAGGACCAGAAAGAACTGAAAGGGACCAAACAGTTGAATGCTGGGGTACCATGGCTGTGTGGGAACAGACAGGCTCATCCTTCTGCCACACTAGGAGCCAACAGTTCAATTTTCCAGCAGATATTTAGGAGCACCCACTACAGTGGCATACAATTCACTATAGGTGCAGAAAGGGTTGGGACCTGGTCCCTATCTTCAAGGTGCCTAAAAGAAACTATTATAGCTCTCGGCAAGGACTTAAGTCACTACCCAAACCTTATCTGAAGTGAGTGGTCCAGCTCTGGACACACTCTCCAACTGTTTAATCACCTGGAATCTTTTCAGAATCCTAAGATCATTTTCTCCTCCGAATTATTTGATGCTCCATAGATTTCAGTCACAATAGTTCAGTCAAAGAGCTTTGCCACATCTACTCTCTGCATCGTGAATCGCAGCTCCTTTGCAGTCCAGTCAGGTTTCCAAGACCCATCGCCTCCTCTTCTCCTCCTCTGCCTTTGTTTGCCTTCTTGCTGTCTGTCTGGTGGAGACAAGTGGGGCAGGCAGGCACTGAAGGATGGGTGGGGGGAGAGAACTGATCTGGAAATACATTTTAAGTTCCAGTTTTTTACAAACTGGGTGAAGATGTTCACATTACCTGCTAGCAGTATGTGATTATTCATGCAAACATGCTAATATTTGCTAGTGAAACTGGCCCAAGGGAACCCAAGAGAATTCTGGTAAAAGCCAATTTTCAGGAAATCAATGACTTTTTACACTATCAAATTCTAACCATTCTAACTGCACATGACCAAAAGGCACCCAAAATTCATATTCAAAACCATCAATGGCAATCCCATGATCCACCAGAATCTTAAGAAATTAACAACTCCACCCTCAGATTCGGGCTCCTCAAAGACAAGTTGATTTTCACTGGCTTGTCCCATACCCAGTGCACATCAGCATAAACAGGACAGTTTTGCCTTGAAAAGAACGCATAGCAAAGCTATAGAAGTGCTCAGCGCTTTTCTAGCTATAAAACTGCAAACACAGAGTCTGCCCACTGAAGCAACAAAGTAGAGTTGATTGACAAGAATCTAAGATGCTAAGAAGAGAGAACATCGAACTACATGCTGGTCTAAAGGACAATACATCACCCAAAGAAGGAAGAGCATGAACGTCTATGTTGCTTCTGTATATTAACTTAAATAAAAGAAACACGTGGCATCGAGTAATCTTATTGGTGTTAGATGTAACCATCCTCTTCTTTTGTCTTGTGATGATTTTTTTCTAAACCAAATATTGAAAAATAGAGGGAAAAGTTATCACAATTTTAAACCAAAGTCCTTTTGGATGAGTGGTAAACGTGACGTGTGCAGTAGTCACGTTACCTGAAGGTTACACGCAAGATGGGTTTTAAAATGAAGCGAACAGAGAAACGAAATACCCCGTTTTGGTTCTCTATGGACACTATTTAATAAACCATGAGGAGGGGTCAAAAGGACTTGTTCCTGCCTGCTACAACAATTACTGAGGTCAGCATACGGGGAGTGCACTGAAGTGACTAAGAGTTCAAGTGACCCGGGTTCAAATCCAGCCCTAATTTTCTGTGAGGCCTCGGGAAAGTCTAAGCCCCAGCATCCTTGTCTGCAAGATGGACCATCATCCAGTTGTCACAAAGATTAAATGAGGTAATTAGAGCAAATATTTTGAGCAATGCTTCATGCATAATAGATACTCAATAAATGCTAGCTCTCACCATTGTTAGGCAGGTTGTTGAACAAATGATCCCCAAAAGCCACCTGCCTCACCTTCCCCTTCTCTACTGATAAAACGATGTCACGGCAATCCCATTTTTCTAAACCAAATAGAAATCGGAGAATTTTAAGCTTCTAGCAATAAAATTGTTTGAAATATAAACCTCTTCGCAATAAACAATAAGACTGCAAGAAGGACCTTGTCATCCAAAGGAGGCTCTTTGATTTCCCGACCTCACTCTGAGATCCGCTCGGTGACACAGACATGCTGAGGTGGTGGCAGTGAGCCACCATCAGGCCTGCCCACCAGTAGTGGACGTCAGTGGAAAACCCCCAAACCCTGTGGCAGAGGCCCCAGAACCCGGACATTAGTCCTGGGAGACAAGGCTTGTTGAGTGGCAAAATCACAGCCTCAGTAAGTGCTGTAAGTTCTTTCTAAACATAGAAGACAAGAGGCCCACAGTTCCTTGTCCTCTGAGTGACCTGTGGCCATCTTCCTCCACGCAGGCTACCAACCAAAGTGGCCCTCTATGAGAAGAACAAGGGAGGCAGAGAGAAGCCCCTTCTTCCGACTTTTACCCTGACCAAGGGTTCGTCCTGTAGGCTGCTTCTGAGTAGTTTTGGTTGGGAGTCAGAATAAAATCAACCTTGAACTGAGTCTAAGCTGTCCTTCCCAGCCATCCTCACACCTGGTCAGGTCTTCCCCCTCCCTCTTCTGATGCCCACATTGCTAACGGTTCGCAGCCCTCTTCCCCGCCAGGTCCAAATGTGCCCCCAACGTTCCTCGTGCTTCACGTGGCTACTGCCGTCCAACCAGAGTGAACAAGTAAGCTGGCTTCAACGTGCTAACCCTGACAGGGACTGAGTTTTAGGCATAACAACAGAAAGGCTGAGCAACTCTAAGAGGAAGGAATTAAGAAGCCAAAACCAGCTTGCGCTGCCACCATTTTCCAAACCAGCAAGGGCATACAGTAAAGAATATTGCTATCTACCGACCATCTCACTCTAGACTTCAATTGTTTTCATGGCTTTTGAATCTCACGTGCATTATAAAATTGCCTTTCCACTTCTAAGATGTCTCTGGCTCATTTCTTTCGTGTCTTCTTAGAAACTCGGTGGCCACCCAGGGGCTAGGTCTGGCCTCTCCATCTAAGAGCACTTTTCCACTTGAGACCTTTCAACATTTAGTACCTGTCAGCGTCACCAGCAGCAGAGCGATGAATGAGCGAGCTCAACCTTTCCCTGGAAGTGGTGATTTAATGTGTGAATTATATGGTTATTAGAATGGGTGTCAGGGAAACACTGTAATATATGTAATGGGAGGCTGATGGAACTGGGGGAGCGGAAACTGTCCGGATGATTTCTGGTGCTCCTTTTAATGCTATGTCAATTACTCTTATGACCGATCATTCCAAGCTGTCTATTACCTCTTAATAATAATAATAATAATAATATTTTTCACTTAATGTTGCCCCTTTCACCAGGGGATTTCAAAGAGCTTTGCAAACATTCATTAGCACTTTACGAAGTAGGCAGGTAATATATAAATACCAAGTCACGTGTTCCTGAGAGCAGCCATTAATAGTTCTCTTGACACCACATCAGGTTAGGGTACAAATGAAAAGAGACCTTGTAAATGAAAAGTCAGGTGTCATCATTATCACTGTTTATTGGGCACCCACAGAATCCCAGCAGACGTGAGCCTCCTTTTCTCATCTCTCAGTTGGCAGGAAAGGTGGTGTGCTTTCCTGCTCTTGCTCCCTCTCCACGCACACACAAACACCCCTTCCTGAGACAGGGAACAGACCGATGTCCAGACCAGCCAGAATATCGAATTCTTTCAGCCTCAAAATGCCTATAATCCCTACTAAGAGGTGGCATCTCAATGGGAGAAAATTATGGCTGTCCCAAAAATGATCCTTACGAAAGAATCCTAAGTACCTTCAGCCCAATCCTTAGAACAAAGTGGAATGATTGAAATGCACACCAGAGGCTGGGCAGGAGAACTGTCCAGACCCTGGGTAAGGGGAGTTAGAACAAAGAGTTTGGGGGTGGTCAACCACCATCTGAAGAGCAACCACACGAGGTAGCCCTAAGAGCCAAGGTTACAGGTAACCCAGTTGAGTAGCTGGTGACAAAAGGCAGAGGAAAAGAGTCACCCCTGAATCCCTACTTCTGAAATGTGTCTGAATTAGAAGATATAATTAGAACTAGAACCAATGGCCTAGTTTGAACATTCTTCTTGACTTCCCTGTGTGCATATCCACCCACGAATATGTTCGTCAGGATAGGTTAGGGTAGGCTGTGATAACAAACATCTCCGGATGCTAACCAGCAAAAGTTTACTTCTTGTTCATATTAAATCCAGTGCAGATCCAGGCAGCTCCTTGGGGCATTTGTCCTCATATAGTGGCTCACCATCACAGGCTTCAGTTTTGTTCACCTCCATCTCAACATGATGCCGCCTGGGTCACTGCAGTAAAAGAAGGGGAATGGAAGATAACACACCAGCATATCAGTGCTTTCCCTGGAAGGGACATGTGTCATTTTTATTCCTAGGCTATTGGCTAGAACTAGTCACATCATTCCACCCAACTAACGAAGAGGCAGGAAAACACAGCTTTCTATATGTCTAAGGCAGGGAAGAAAACTGGATATCAGGGGGCCTCAGCAATGCCTACCACAACATGTAAGTGCATAGTGCTGGTTTAGTTTGGTACCAAGGCGGTAGAACCTTCTCTAGACCTCAAGGACAATAGGATTGTGCGTGGGAAAGAGTGCCATGATGCGTGGGTTGTTGGCGGCCTTGCCTCATGCTCTGTGGACAGGGATGGTCTGGAGGTGAATATGCCCTCAACGTGGTACAGCCCACGTATAGCTGAGAGTGGCTTTGTGTCACTTCCTGCACAGATCTTTCTGCCAGCAATTATTCCTCTCATGCTTGCTTTCTTATTTTTACTCGGTAATTAAGAAAAGTGTTGGGTTCCCATATTCCTTTCTGTCCCCAAGCCCACATTTCCTTCCCATGAAGTGTATTCTCTGAGAGCAAAAACAGCATGTAATGGGAAGAATCATTTGTTGATGTTTCCATGTTGTTTAAGAAAGTTCTATCCTCTAACCTGAAACTCAAAAACGAGGTATCACACTGACGTATGCAGGGTTCGCCCTTGACTACCCACCAGGGCACTGCCCACATTGCTTCCTAATTGTTGCAGACAGTTTTAGGTTGGGAAGATATATTTTGACCATAACTCACTATCTCTTCTTTAAAGGGACTTTCCTTAAGGAAGATTTTTTTCTTATACCAAAACAAATGCTGTGTTCTCTGTATTCAAAAGAGTGGGAAATACAGTTGTACCCACTCCTTCCCTCCTACCCCTTTTGGGCTCAGTGGCCCCACCAATCCTTCATTCTCCCCGGAAAACTGGTTCGGAGCAGAGTCGGCTGTGGCAGAAAAATGCCAAGGCAAACGGGAAGAAAAGGAGGACCTCTCTGCGCCATGACTACGTTCCTGGCAAACTTGTATCCTCACTCCGCCCAGCAGTGGAAAGGATGTCTGTGAGAGGTGCGCGACAGAGGCAGGGACTGTTCCCACTCCTTCCGAAGCGTGTGCCTTTGAACAACACTCTCTTGGCTCATCTGTGTGCCTGCCTATGGAAAGGAAGCCTCAATTTTGCTGATGTCATAGGACTATTGCAAGGAATAAATGAGATTACCCATGTGAAATGACACAAAGAAAGTATTTGAAATTTATTTCTTCTCCTGGAAAAGGTTGGTCCATCTCCCTCTCCCTCTTTCTGTTGAGCTCCATCTCCTTTCTTCTTTCCCAGATTCTCTCTCTATCTAGCTAGCTAGCTCTCACCTTTCCAACGAATCCTTCTTGTGACGAAGCTCTGTCAAACACTGGCCAACTGAAATTCCACTAGACCTTAAACAAAGGGACAAAGTCTCTCATCAGATATATTAGGAGGAGGCATTAAGGAAGAATTCCTAGTAACAAATTTGCATATATTATTTATTGCTCCTTAATGCAAACACACATGCAGTGATCCTTGGCATATCTTCCTTAAGAAAAATGGTTTTAATATTAATACCCTCTCTTTCAACTTGGGCGAAAAATATCACACAACAGAGAGCTAAGGGGTTCAGGTGCCACGTCTGGAAAGTAACAAGGTAAGTTAACTCTTTCCCAGGAATCCCCTACCCCCAGGTTTGCACAACCCTATTGAAGTTCCTCCCGGTGCTTCCTCCTCATAAATCTCAAGCCATCTTTTGGGAAAACCCCACCTCTGCTCTTGGGGATTGGCAAGAGCAATCCCTGCCCCAATCCCAGATATAGTTCTCCAGGTCTGAACAGGTAAGTGTACAGTAGCACCTTGATCGGGGTTTCAGCAGAGCCGGGGGGAGGGGCAGGCTGCCCGCTACCCTGCACAGCACAGGGAGGGCATGGACCCACCAAAGTGAGTCCATTTGTGACCTCCCCCCGGCACCCATGTGAATGAAGGCACGCGTGTTTATTCTCAGTTCTGTAGCTAATGATTGTTGGGGTAAACAGATCATTCCCCAAAGAATTCCCATTCATTCATTCCACACATATTTATTGGGCACCTATGTGTTCCAGGAACTCTCCTAAGCTTTGGGGATGGTTGCTCCTCTCAAGAACCTTGTGTTCTAGAGGTGGAGTGTGCCGGGTCTCAGTTGGGATCTTTGGCAGCAGGCCAGCGGGAGATGACAGTGACTGGGACTAGGGTGATGGTAGTGGAGAAGGACAGTGAACCACGTCCAGGTATTTGGAGGGAGAACTGAAGAGTGAGTGAGACGTGAGGAGCAAGTTAAAAAGAGGAATCAAGGACCGCTGGAAAGTTTGGGACTTGACCCTCACTACACAGGTAATGGTGCTCTTTGCAGAGACAGTAAGACTGGGGGCTGAGGGTGGAGGAGACAAACTAGACGGGACAGTGGAGATGCCAAGTTAAGAGAAACAAATGTGGGTATCATACGCAGATGGGGGGCACTGAACGTGTGGGTTGGGGACAGGCTGGTGGAGGGGGAATACACTTCATCAGCACCATCTATAGTGGGGGGATGAAGAGAAAGCCTTCCCAACCGAGAAACAACCTCCAAGTGCTGTTTTCTCGACAGCCAGCGTGTCACATTAATATGCAGAACAACGTTTAGTTTCTTTCCTTCATTTCCGGCTTCCAAACTGTGTACCTTTAGGCCAGAAAATAAGGGCCCAGCTCCGAGCCATACACATTTAACAGCTGTTCCCTCAGAAATGCAAAGAGAAGACTTGACTCCCAGGGTGACCTGATTATATTTTTTTTCACTGGACACTCTCCCTCCTCAATTTATCTCTGGGGGAAAGGAAGGGATGGCTTTATTCACTCAGGTAATCAACAACTGCTCAGTACCTACTATGGGCCCATCAGTGCCTGGGTGCTGGGGTTACACCAGGGATGAAAACAAACGAAGTCTGTGTGCCCTTACGGAACTTACTTTCTTATGGGGGAAAGCAGAAAATAAACAACAAACACAATTTTGAAAATTCAGTGAGACGATGTCTTAGAAACTGGTAGGATCTATGGAAAAACTAAAACAGGATAAGGGGCATTCAGAGCATGGAGGATTCCGATTTTAAGTAGGTTTGTCAGGGTAGGTCTCCTGGGCAGGTGACATCAGAGAAGTGACGTGGAGATGAGGAGTTAGCTGAGCAGGTTAGGGCACAGGCAGAGAGAACAGACAGGCAGAGGGGACAGTGAGGGCCTGTCAGGAACAAACCTGGTGAGTTGGAGGAACAAGGAGGTCGCTGCGACGTACACAGTCCTGCCTGGAATCCCTCCCTTCCTAGCACCCCCGGCCCACCCAGCCTCCCTTTTGCTTCCAAGCCCAGCTCAGTCTGTCTCCTCCATGAAGCTCTCCCTGGATCCCACTGGTCACACTAGTCTTTCTCCTCTCGGCACCACCTCGCTGCCCACACCTGAGGTCACACAGCTTAGCAGTTGTTTCCAAACAGATTCACTGATCTTGCCTTCCCAACCAAATTGGGAGCTCTCTGAATTCCAGAGACCGTGGTTTGTTTGCTTTGTGTCATCCATGGTACATGATAACTAAATAAGAAATATGTGACTGATTTATAGACTAAATGAGCAATTCTTAAATGTTTATATTTGCACATAAATATGCATACCCATATGCCTAGAATCTTCCCCCCATCTAATACTGACCTCCCCCACCCCTGACCAAGACCAGATGGACAGGAGGGATGAGGGTGGTTACGGAGGCTTCAGGTGACTGTGACCTCTCTGAAAGATGAAGGGCTCTGCTTTGGAGAGGGAAGCAGACCACCTTGCCACATCCTCCAGCTTTACTAGTAAGAAAGTTGACCGGCATTTCCCTCCTTGTGTTCTCAATTGGTTAAGAACCTGGAGAAGTAGAAGAGTGATTAATTGGCATCCTCAGACTTCCAACACAATTGAATTCTCCTGATAACAAGACATCTTCGAGAAGTCTCTTAAGACATTTAAACATTCAAACACGAGCACATCAGTGATAAAGACTACAAAGACGAAGCATCTACAACTATTGTTCTTTTTTTCATCTTTATTACATTTTTCCATTACCAGTTAGTCCTCTTCTCCGCCCCTCCCCCCACCAATCACCACACTGTTGTCCACGTCCATGAGTCTATGACTATTTCTCAAAGAAACAATGGCAAGTTTCAAGGCCCTAATGTGTCACGTAGTAACATTTTCAAGCAGATTCTTCCAACTAAGAACTACTCCAGGGTCTTCGTTTTAACCAACGAGAAGTAAAACTGTTAAACGTATATTCTAATGCCCATGAGAATTTTCAAACTGGCACTGCGTGTCCCCGCAGTGACACGCACACAGGTTACTTGGGTTGTGCTCCCGATGCAGGTGCACCACCTGAAACAGGTCAGAAGGAACCAGCCTGACGAACCCAAACCCCCAAACCCGGGGCAGCTTACAAATAAGGGGCCAGTCCTCTTTAAAAAAATGCCAATGTCAGGAAATACAAGCGGGACCACGGAATGCTGCGGATTAAAAGAAGCTGAAAAACATGACAGTTAAGTGCAAAGTGTGACCCTGGAGTGGAAAAAGCAGTTGCTAGAAAGGACACTTTCAGGACAATTGGCAAAATTTGAATACAAAATGCGGGTTAGGTAATAGCCCTGTATCAGTGTGAAATTCCCTACATTCAAGGAGTTCATGATGTTGCTGCTCTTAATGGAAATATTTGCTGCTGCCATCATGGTCTCTGCAATGTGCTCTTAAACATTCAGCAAAAGATAAATAAAACATATTACATGTCTCATGTCACATCACAGACATGCATAGGCAGGCAAATAGGGGGAAACAGGATGACCTGGGTGAGGATATACGACAATTCACTGTATCACTGTTGGAACTTTTCAGTAGATATGAAACTTTCCAAATTAAAAGATGAAAATCAAAAGAAAAGACACAGGAATTCTTAGGCACTCTTCAAACTTTGAGAGAGGATTAAAGAAGTCTTGAGCATGCCATTAGAGACAGAAAATAATTTTGTAACAAATCCCCCACGTCTTAGTGCACTGAGGCTGTAATTTAGGTCAGCTCACAGGAGGGTCTGCCTGAGCGACTGCGTTTCAGTCTGCATGTCAGAAACAGACCACCCCCCCCGCAAAGTGCAGGGCGGAAAGGGGTGGTGCATGCGTGGGGACCGCTTTGCCTGCTTGCATTTGGGGGTGATTCGTCAGCCTTCCTCACTTTCTGTCCCTCCCTGGCCTTGCTTCCTGCCATCTTCTCCATCCCCATTTCTGTCTGTCACTGTATTAAAACACAACTGTGCCTTCACAATGTCATTAAGAAAATAAAACAATTGCCCAACACTCAGACTCAGCTACACAAGATAATGTGTTTTTTTTAAGATTTTTATTTATTTATCTTTAGAGGGGAAAGGTGGGAGAGAGGGAGAGGGAGAGAAATATCAATGTAGGGTTGTCTCTCCTGTGTCCCATGCTGGGAACTGGCCTGGCAACCCAGGCATGTGCCCTGACTGGGAATTGAACCACGATCCTTTGGTTTGCAGGCCCACGCTCAATCCACTGAGCCACACCAGCCAGGGCAAGATAATGTGTTTTTAAAATACATCCCACTGCCCTCAGGACTTTGCCATGGAGATGAACGTGCACATATCCACTTTATGAGAGGACTTCCTGTTATACTTTTTTTAAAGATTTTATTTATTCATTTTTAGATTCTTATTTATTCATTTCTAGAGAAAGAAGAAGGGAGGGAAAAAGACAGGGAGAGAAACATCAATGTGAGATCAACTGGTTGCCTCTCGAAGGCCCCCATCTGGGGACCTGGCCCACCACCCAGGCATGTGCCTTGACTGGGAATTGAACCAGCGACCCTTTGGTTTGCAGGCTGGCGCTCAATCCACTGAGCCACACCAGCCAGGGCTTATTATACTATTTTTTTTTAATTTCATTGAAAAGAGTCCAAGACATACATGCCTTACGCCAAATAGTGTTAAGGTGTGGTTACAACAAATGATTATGACTATTTTTATATAATTCATTGCTGTCATATATTTCAGGTAATTTGCATATTCTTTTCTCATTACGCAGCCACAATACCTTTAATCTCCTCTTCATCAGAACATTCACAAGGCAACACACCCTTTTGTGGACTCCCAGTATGTGTCAGGCACTCTGCTCCATAAACATCATCTTGTTGGCTACTCACTATGTTATTAGCTATATGGTCGTACCGTATTTTGCCGTGTATAATGCGCACTTTTTTGCCCGAATTTTTGAGGGAAAAATAAGGATGTGCCTTATACATGGGTACAATGATTACATACCATGGGTATAATAATGGGCATTACAATCCCATGTATAATGCGCACAAAACCATGGGTGCGCATTATACACGGCAAAATACAGGTATCTCTATTTTACAGACAAGAAAATTGAGGCTCAAGTAGTTAAGTCGCTTGCCCAAGGACACACAACTTGTTAACAGCAGAGCCAGAACCAGAGCCCAGATCTACCTGACTCCACAGTCCAGATCTTAACACTACGGCCCACCCATCCCATTGTCTGCACAGCATCACCTTGGCTTCCATCAGACCAGCGGTGAGGCCATACAGAGACTCTAGAAACTTGAGAAAACCCAAGGACACACCAAGTAGGAAAACAAGGACATTATCCATGGTGGGAAGAATGAAAGACTCTGTTAAACCTTTACTCTTTGCACATGAATTATTTGAACTTCACACTCATGGGGTTGGGAGGATGCCAATATATTTTATTGACGTTTGTTCTCCTCCTGAGATTTTGTGGGGCCATTTAAGATAGCCTTTTGAACTGGAATCAAGTTCTTCTGCCACCCACCCAAAACTTCAAAATGCCTGTTTTGTACAGATTGCATCAAAAGCTTCAGGATTATAACTCACGTGTGAGAAGTACAATCCCGAATATGAAAATCTGAAATATACACTGCACAACTAATGGCAGTAAAAAGCCAATGATTTTTTAAAGATTTAGTATTTATCACTGTAACACAGCTTTTACGTCTGATGCTACATGAAGCTATGAGCTCACTTCGGAATCGATGCTGTTTTATTGCCTGCCGTTGTATTTATGGAATGTGACTGCGAACAAAGCCGAGCAGGCCAGGTCTGTTCCCAACAGAACCTATAAATAATGTAAATAAATAAACTAAGCAAGTCCTCACGAACCAATGCATTATTTACTATTCCCTGTTGCTGAAATATGAGTTTAAATTATGGTTATGTATTAATATAAAATTGTAGCCATTTCTAGGTCTCCCTGACAGTCAAATCCTACAGTTTAACTCAGAATAAACCTTGTGTGCCTTCTGAGCTCTGTAACTAAAAGTCACCCTCCTCTTCAGACACTAGTGTGGAAGTGACATCTCCATCGAAGGTCAACGACCTACAGTTCTCCCAAGAAAGCCTACAGCAGCATACAGAGCTAACTAACCCAAGCGGGTGTTCTACAGTCTTTGGCCAGTTGAACTTTGCAAGACAAAATCTTTAGGACTCAATCTCACTGACCAAGGCTAGTATAACTTTCATGTATTATACTCCAAATGGGAATCACTCAGACTTCCTTGAAGCTTTTGAGTGTTTTTAATGATTAAATCTTTCATTTAAAAATATTAGTTGAGTCCTACCACAGTGGCAAGCTCTGTTCGCATTAGGATATCACCATGCACTACAAAGATAAGAGTCTTACAAGATCACAGTTGAGGGTTAGTAGAGCATGAGATAGCAAGCAAGTAAACAAATGCACAGAAGTTCAGTAGTCATGAAGAAAACAAAACAGAGAAGTATGATAGAAAATGAGGGGATCGCTTTAGAAAGGTTGTTTTAAGGGAGGAACATTTGAACTAAAGCACCCTATAGGCAGACTAGCATATTTTAGCACAGTTTCTCTTTCATTTTCCACCTTCTCCTTCTCCTCCCCACCCCCGACTCCTTTCCATCTGTTCAGTGCCAGCTAAGGGCCTACGAGGAAGAGACAGTACAAGCCCTAATGAGGAAACATTCCACGGTAAGCTGGGGTGGAGTCCTCGTGGAGAAAGGAGCTGAGGGCAATGCTAGACAGGTGTCCATAGGGAGACGGCCATCCTTCACAGAGAGCAGTGACTCAGAACGACGCCTGGGAACAGCAGTGCAATTGTGAGAGAGGGGTGGGTACCAGGAGACCACAGCAGAGGCAGAGGTGAGATAACAAGAGTTGCAAACAAACCAAAAGTGAGCAGAGCCCTGGACAGCTTCGGTAGACTTAGGAGGAAGGGGCTGGGATGGGAGCTGGAGAGAAACGACTGAGCTGAAGGCAACATGTGCTGACCTAGAGGCCAACCAGATGTCAGCACCACCTGTGCTCGGCCCTCCATGGTCTCAGCCTGGGACCCCTCCCCAGCAGAAGTGGCCTCACTCAAAGCCCCAGGGCAATGGAGGTCTTACTTTTATCAGGGGGTTGTTCTTATCTCCTGCAGCTTTGCCATTCGTGTATGGT
This sequence comes from Glossophaga mutica, assembly GCA_039655065.1. Taxonomy (NCBI): domain Eukaryota; kingdom Metazoa; phylum Chordata; class Mammalia; order Chiroptera; family Phyllostomidae; genus Glossophaga; species Glossophaga mutica. The sequence goes on from CM077303.1 coordinate 201,953,881, forward strand.
GCCCCTGGTGGACTTATTATCTGAAATAAAAAGGCCAGAAAAGAGCTCCCAACGTGTCCCAATCAGTGCCCTGCCTCTGGAGAGAATAAATGAACAAACGACCCTGGAAGGAGGCGAAAGCTTCATGGGATGACCAGGCCCTAAGCAAACCTGTGAACAGGGTCCAAGGTGCTCTTCTGCTTACAATCATGGTACGCTTCACTACATGAGGTTAATGGGCCTTACTTTCCTCGTACCTAGCACTATTTCAAGTTGTCTGTACCTATTCTCTCCATTAGGCTGCCCCCTCAATAAACTATCAGTGGAAAAGACTCTAAGGAGTGAGTGCATTCTAAGTAGTCAAAGACTCAAAGTAACTGAATGCTAATCAAGTGTAACCCTTATTAAAGCTTTACCCACAGAACAGGAGTGGGATGGAGGAGGAGGAATGGTTTCCATCTACTGAGGACATTACCCAGGCCGGTTAAAGAAGGGCAGGTAAGAATGGCACAAGAAGTTGATTTTATAAAACTTTTTATTGACACATACATAAGTTTGCTTACCATCAGGTCAATGAATTTTCAAAAATTGAACAGCTCATGTACTCAGCCCCTGGATCAAGGCAGTGAGTGTGACCAGCACCCCCAATGTTGCATGCCCTTACAGTATTTGTTCTCATTGCTGTGTAATGTAAGAAATCGTCCTGCAAATGTCAATATTTGACCCTCAGGACTGAATTCCAAGTATGCTTCAAGAGGAAAAACATAAACTCCTCCCCTGAGTAAAATGAACTCCCTTGGCTGAAATCATTTTTATTTTGCTCATTGAGCACAAAGCTCATAAAGCATTCTCTTAGACTCTCTTATTTAATTTGAAATTTACTTCGGAGCTACTCTTAACATCAAGATACAGACAGATGAGTTCAAGTCACAACCCCTTCCGACTGCCAAAGGAACGAAGCCAAGCTGTTCCCTTGCTCCAATTTTATTTCTTCGCTCACAAGCAACTACGCTTGAAGACACACCAGGAACAGCTGCCAGCAACCTATCCTCTGGGACAGTCATCCAGCTCAGCCAGTCAGTGGATTGTTGGCATCTGTTCACAGGTCGAAAACATCAGGAGCACTTGTGATCATTACAGAGGCAGTTCTAAGCCCTGCAAACACACACATGCAAAGGCCTAGGCTCCTTCGCCCTCTAACTCCCCAGCGGGCCCTTCGTACACCCTGCCAGCTTGCCTGTCCTAAATTACTCGTCACACGTCAGACACTCAGGGAACAGTGGGTTGAATGGAGAGGCTCCCAGTCCCCCCTGGACTGCAAACCATCTCTCGTTTTTGCTGGGATGTCAGTGAAATGTGAAACGGGACAGGTAGAAATGGGCCTGAGTCTGACTTTAGGCGTCTTGTCACGCCTGGCAGGAAATGGTCGCAGACAGCCTATGAAAACTTCTGTCTATTCTGTGTCTCTGAAACCGAAGAGTTCAACCACGACAAGTTTTCAGGGCTCTATGATACTTCCGGTTCACTACCATCTCCTGTAAAATTCTCAAGTTTTCTAAACTGGTGGGAGAAAGAAACATTTCCTTTTGGAAGAGGTTTACGCCCTTTGCCCACACCGAGAGGCAGAGTCGGGCCATGGGAAGAACGCCACATTCTAAGTCAAAGGTGAGAGCAGGTGCCCGGTTCTACTGGCTGCGGGACTGGAGTCCTTTAAGAGCTTCTCGGGCCAGGGCCTCTTCCTTTTGAAGGCCAACCCCCTTCATGTCCCAAGCAAAGTGCTTTTTACTATAACGTTTATAAAGTGTTATAGTTGTCCAATGTATTTTTAGGGGGGAACATTGGTCATTTAGGTCTGAAGGGAGGTACTTGGGAATTGAGGATGGGGACTTTGAGGACTCTTTGGGAAGTCATACCTCCTGCAGGACATTTAGAAAAATGTTGTTTAATTAGAGGAGAATTGGCTATTCTTAATAAGCTGGTATTCTATTCTTGGACTTTAAAAAATTAGGCAGAGGCAAGAAATAATGCCAATCAGAAAAGACACCTCATTCATGTCCACTATATGATTTGGTCATTTAAACATTTTAAATGATTTTTTTTGAAAAAAAAATAATAAAAGCTCATTGATACCATTTAGTACTGACAAAACATTGCTCATCTCCCACTTCCTGACCCTCCACTCTCCCCTGCATCCCGGAGAAAAGCAATGCTAACAGCCAGCTGTACTCTTTCAAACTTTTTTTGTGTCTATAAAATATAGATAGCAAACTTGGATCACACCCTTCACATGCTTTTGCAGTTTGCTTTTCTCCTTTAATTACATTATGGATATCCCTATAAGCCAACACAGAGAAGTAGAATCCGTACTTTTAAAGGACCACATCAAAGTCCAGTGTACAGACCTTACCAAATAGTGCACCAAATGGTGGAAAATTAGGTTGCTTCCAGTTTTCTCTTTTGTTTGCCAATAAAAGCAATGATGCAATAAATATCAGTCTACCTGCCCTTACATACCCAGTCTCCATTTCTGTGGGCCACAGTCCCACCCACTCTGCAAGGTCAGAGCTACAGTACATTATTTATTCTAATAGGCATTGGCACATTACTCTCTTTAATCCATCTGAACTTTAGTTTTTGTATGACAAGGTAGGGATTATAAATTTTTTTTTTCCACTTGTGTGGTCAATTTTGCCAGCGTCATTTGTTAAATAAACCACCCTTTTAGGAGGTCATAATGTCACTTTTGATATATGGTAAGATCTCATAACGTCTGGGTCTTTTTCTGGAGTTTCCGCTCTGTTTCACTGACCTATTGATCTGCAGCGACACCACCACCTAACGAAGGTGATTAAAGTTGATTTTAATACCTAGCAAGTACGTCTTATTTTTCTTCTTTTGTATATTTTTCTTGACTATTTTAAGATACACTTATTCTTCCATCTGAACTTTAAATTATATTAAAAAATCTCATTAAAATTTTGAAAGAAATTGCAAATATGCATTTATTGATTTTAAAAGAACTAAAATTTTACAATTTTAAGTCTTCCATATAGATGATTGTATATCTCTCCATTTATTCAATAATATTTCTAGGTCTTTACTTAAAGAGGTACTAATTGTAAAATTATTCCTAGGTATTTTTAATTTTTGTTGTTATTATACATGTTTTTCAAAGTCTATTCCTAGCTGACTGACACAAGTCAAATGTTGTAGATGTTGTATATTTATCAAATATCCAAACACTTTATCAAATCTCTTATCAAATCTAGTATTTTCTTTAGTCTTATAGGTTTGCTGAGTAGCAAGTCATATCATCTCCAAACACACCAATTTTATTTCTTCTAATATTTATAACTATTTTTTTTTACTTTTCTCTCCTTGTCATATTTGCTAGTACCTCCAAATCAATGTAAATAATTGTGGTCACAGCAGAGAGCTCTATTTTGCTCCTGATTTTAAACAAAATAACTTCATCATTGAACTGTTTATTGTATTTGCTAAAATAATATGGTGGTCTTTGCATGTGTAAGTAACTTTCCCTATATTCTTATTTTGCTTGTAGTTTTATCAAAATTGCAACTTCATTTTATAAGATCATGTTGTAATATCTAATGACTTAATACCATGATTTTTCTCCTCTTTGTTGATTTGAAGAACTCTTAGGTACATTTTCCGATATTAAAACATGTTTACCTACAGAAATAAACCCTACTAAGTCATGGTATGTCATTTATTTCGTTCAGGGCTAGATTTAATTAACTAATGTTTCAGATATTTTGCACCCATATTTATAAATGACATCAATAGATAATTATTAGATTACAGTCACTGATTATATTCACTTTGTAAAATGAACTAAGAAACTGTCCATTTTATCCCTGTGGCCTAAAATTCACATAAATAGCAGGAATTTCCATTTTACTTTATAACAACTTAGAGAGATATTATTAGATATTAGTAGAGAGGGCATTGTTGTTATACAAGTTTTAAATACGACAAGGAGCAGATATTAAGAAAAGCATGTAACTGACTAAAGTCAAGAAACCACGAAGGGGCAAAGCTGGGAAGGGAACCCCAGGCTTCTGATTCCAGGCCTGGACCTTGGTCCACGCACCATCTCACTCCTCCAGGCGTGAGCCCGAAATCCAGAACTAAGCACATGCGAGCAGAAATCTCACAGCAGGACCAGTGAAAGAAAACCACTCTGGAAAAAACTCAGTAGAGCAGTCGCAAGCCTCGCACAGAAGAGCTGTGAACTGCTGGAAGGCACGACCACAAGATTATCTTCTCGGCGTTCGGTCTTCTGACCTGGCATTGCCCAGCTGGAGCCCAGGGGGCCCCAACGGTGCTTCCCGGTGCACGAGGGGTGGGCGAGGTGCAGGGTTCTGCACAACCATGTTAAGTGATGACAGTTCATGTACACGTGCTCCTTTACAATTTACAAAGAGTGAGTTTAGAGAGATTAAATCATTTGTCAAAGATTTTATCTTAAAACTCCTTAAATTAGGCTCCTTGTATGTTTCCTTCACGGCATTTCTCACACTGACTACAATTATTTCATTTATTTGTGCCACCTGTTCTTTGCATAGCCACTCCCCTCCCCCGCTGCAACAGAGGGGACATGAGAGCAGAGGCCGTATTGTGCTGCCGCTTCATCCACACTCCTGAACGCAGTGAAAAGACATTCAAAACATATTTGTTATGTGAACGAAAGAATAAACGCCACCTACCACATATACCTAAAGTGACCCCTGCTTGAATCCCCTATAGGAAAGAGGCCAGTCGTCCCTTCAGACATGGCAGCCCCGCTGCACACGCGGTTGGGAACAGCAGTGTCTGTTGTTGCCTTCCTAAATACAAAGTGTGCCGTACATCCAAGTCAGAGCCCTCGTCCCGATCTTACACCATCACTGCATGTGACAGTGACATTCTTTCTAAAGGCAAATCAGTGTGAACTCTCAATATCCCAAATTAGATCAAGCACACAAGTTCAGATGAGTTGGCTGTTAATTGCTCACCACCACTGGCCGAAGTCTGAAACCACCAGATGTCATTTCTCACTGGGCTGACATGCTGAAAGGCACCATTTGTTAGGAAACTTCCCTTGTATTTTGGTCTTATTCCCCCATTGTTTTACCGAATTAACCAAAGCAATATTAGATGAGTTGCTAAATAATAAGCTTGTTTGTAGCTAATTATTATAGGTAAATGGTGCAGTAAGTGAAGCACCCTATACCCTTCCCCAGCCCCCCCCCCTTTTTTTAAGCTTTTGAGATGTTCTCCAGGTAAATCCCATGCATAATGTAAGAGTGGCAATGTTGTTTGCATAATAAGCTATTTTCCACCACAGAAGCAGAAACATTTTATCGCTATAGAGAAAGCTCAAATTATGAATACATTTTCATATAAGTTGATTTATGTGAAAATTACAAATAAATGCAGAGCCGAGCTGCAAGTGAATTGTTTGTTCCCAGTTCAAGGAGTGGTGTTATTTGAAATTAAAAAAGAAAACAACCCTACCACATCCTGCTAAGAGAAATATTTTTGATGTTATTCAGATTGAAGCATATACCATATGATCCAAGGAAAAAATCATTGCCTGGTCTGGCAGGAGGACCTGAGGTTGCAAAAGCTAACATAAATTTATCCTCGGATTTCTGAAGCCATCTTACCAAGGACAATATAAACTATATATATTATCTATAATATAGGAATTTTTACTTGCGCTTCGGCTGCAAAGATTCTCAGCAAGCTCTGTGACTACTTCTTCCAAGAGTCCAAGGAACTCGAAAGCATATAAATGGAGGTCCCTGGTCACCTCTTCACAGGCGGAATCTAAACGTAGGCTGAAGACATAAAAGTGATTTCATGTAAGACCCAAAGCTACTCAGGTGCCTGTGGGACCCTCAAAGTGGGACGCACATGTCTAATCCCAGGCAGAATTGTTGGGGGCACAGAACTTCTCCTGCTAGAAGCCTCCCCTAACTACTAGACCAGCATGCTGCTTGACTTGCAGGTGGTTGATCTGTTACAGGAATGTGACACTGGCCACAAAGCTTTGGCTAATACCGAAGATGTGGCGAAGGCAGGTTTCAGGGAAAGAAGATGGTAACCTGGCACCTTGAACACGTCTACACAGTAAAATAAATGCACCTTGTTTAGCAACTCAGGCAATACATGTCTGTACTTTTCCTAGCCTTTTAACCTTGCCTAGGTTACCCTCACCACGGGCCATGGTCACTGAAAGCACCCGGTCCGGGCTGTTGTCCCAGACCTTGGCCCACTATGCTTTAGCTGCTGCTTGATAATCCCTTACCTTTCAAGTTCTTCGTTCCTATAATATGGCATTTAGGTTCCGATAATCAGACCTTCTAAAGTGACTTCCTGGACTTTGGTGTCTTATTCAACTCTTAGCTCTGTGTGCTCCCTAGAATCTGATGATGCTCAAAGCCTCAAAGGAGACATCTATCTCCAGTCTGAGCCCGTGGAGCTGAGCCACCTCCACCACCGCTCCCTCTCCTGCTTCGGGAGGCCAGTCTGAGAAGTGTAGATAGCTAATCGAAACGTGAGTCTCAAGTGTCTCTTTACTGGCTATTTGTTGTCAGTTCATTGGCCTGTCAAGAGATGCTATGTATGTGGATGTGACATTTTGCAAGCCCTGTAAGCCACTGCTAAACCATCAAGTTTTTTAGTTTGTTTGTTTGTTTGTTTCTGTTTTGATAAGTATCTTGGAGTCAAAGCCTAGACAGGAAGCATGTAACTAGCCCAGCCTTGTTAGTTCAAAGAGATCAGAGCCAGTCCCTTCATTGTGCCCCAGATTCAGGTATTAAATGACCAGCCAAGGACCATTTCCATATTTATTCTGCTTTTATTTCTTATTTGCATGTCTTCGGTTGATTTCATGCTTTCTCTCCAATACTGTGCTGAAAGTCTGTGTGAGATGTGAAAATAAGTAATGTTGGGGAAACCTGTCTTAATTAGATTGCCTTGCACGTTTACATTCCACATTCTGACAGACTGGGAGAAAATAGTCCACCGTTCCCGCACCACTTAAATTTTTAGTCTAGCAACAGACCCTTGAGGCTCAAAAGTCAGGAGCATGAAGCAGACAATCTGTCCACATCTCTCTCTCTTCTATTACTCTCCAATTCCATCCATATAAATAGGCCAAAAGTAAGCATGTTTCTCTTTAAATTAGATGAAAAACGCTAACTCTGACAAACACTATCACACAGTTTGTGTCCCTTGCTAACATAGAAAGATAAAGGTAAAAGGGTCTCACCCCAGCTGGTGTAGCTGCGTCGTTGGTTGGGCATCGTTTCACAAACCAAAAGGTCACGGGCTCGATTCCCAGTCAGGGCACATGCCTGCATTGTGGTTTGGTCCCAGTTCGGGCGTGTGGTGTGCGAGAGGCAGCCAGTTGATGTTTCTCTCCCTTTCTCTCTCCCTCCCTTCCCCACTCTCTAAAATCAATAAACATGTTCTCAGATGAGGATTTAAAAAAAAGCAAAAGGGTCTTTAAAGGACAATTACCGCATGAGTCCACTTAGGAGGTACATGAAACAGTCGACTCCGTAAACACAGAAAGTACAACAGCGAGCTGGGAGGAGGAGAAAACGGAGAGTTACTGCCTAACAGGTACCGTCTCATTCTGCCAGATGAAGAGTTCTGTGGATAGATGATGGTGATGGTAACGGAACAATGTGAATGTACTTAAAATGATTAAGATGGTAAATTTTATGTTATCATGTTTTACTGCAAAAAAAATAATAAAAGCTATTTAGTGGGTCACGATTTTTTTAAAATCAGATTTTCAAATTTTAATAGAACAACCATTGAGTCATTGATTTAACACTTACTATGGGTTGGCTGGAAAGTTTGTTTTTTTCTGTACAATGGCTCTGGTAGTGCTTAGTGTCTTTAACTTCATTCAAAACAATTTTGTTAGGTTGTATTGTGACAGCTGTCATATCAGCATGCATTTTTTTAATATATTTTATTGATTATGCTATTACAGTTGTCCCGTTTCCCCCCATCATTCCCCCCACCCTGCACACCCTCTCCCACCCACATTCCCCCCTTTGAAATGTTAAAGGAACTTATCTAAGAAAAAGAAGATAAAAAATATGACAATGAAAAGACAGCAAACTGACAGGTATTAAGAACCACACCTAAAACAAAAGCAAACTAAGCAAACAGCTAGAACAGGAACAGAACCACAGAAATGGAGATCATATGGAGGGTTAGCAACAGGGGCATGGGAGGAGGGAGGGGAAGTACAGAGAATGAGTAGCATAGATAGTGGGTAGAAAATAGACAGGGGCAGGGTAAGAATAGTATGGGAAATGTAGAAGCTAAAGAACTTATGACTCAGCATGCATTTTTTAAAAAAACTTATCAAAATTGGTGAATTTTTGTGTAGTCATTTTAATATTGAAGATGGAAGAATAAATGCAACATTTTCAGCATATTATGCTTTATTTATTTCAAGAAAGGTAAAAATGCAACTGAAATAAAAAAAAGATTTGTGCAGTGTATGGAGAAGGTGCTGTGACTGATCAAACATGTCAAAAGTGATTTGTGAAGCTCCTTGGTACTGTTGACATTTTGGCCAAATAATCCCTGCTGTGGGGCTCTCTTATGCATTGGAAGATGTTTAGCCCCACCCCTGGCCTCTACGCATTAGAAACCAATAGTGGGAGATAGCCAATACACTGCCAACGTCCAAGTCAATGAAGTTATTAGTGAAAATAAATTTGTCTTTTATTTTGTGGGGAAAAAAAACCCTAAATGGACTTTTTGGCCAACCCAATCTATACTTTGTACCCTGCTAGTTCCTGGGGATAGAGAATGACAAGAGACATATGCTCTACCCTCAGGGAGGTAAGAGCTAATAGAGAAAGGTAGACATAAAAAAGCATTACAATTTGATGAGGACTTCGGAAGAAAGTAGAAGCTGTTCAGACCTTGCCGTAGACACCACCTCCTCACCCGGACAGCAGGATCAGAACACGCTCCCCGGAGTTAGGGGCACTTGAGAGATGAAAGGGAACTGACCAGGGCAAAAGCTTCTGCATGGCGCTTCCTCCCACATTTCTCAATGTACCTTCTCCCCACTAAAAACTCTTGGATTTTCTGTAAATCTGTAATTGCTTGTCACCTAGTAGTTCTTGGGAGATCAGACTCACATCAGAAAAACTTTCTCTCTCTTCATTCAATCTCAAATACCAAAAGAGAGTGCGACCTAGACACTGAGCCAAGGTCAATGATATAAAAAGAGATAGCATGGTAATCTCCTCGTTCACCTTTCTTATCCAAAGTTCTCACCGGTATACAATAAATGATGGAATTCTCCAAGGGCCCAAATAAAACTTTTTATAAGGCTGAAAAAAATTCTAAAAAGGCAAAACAGCTGGCTAAAGTGGGTCCTTAGTTGCTGCTCAACAGTGCGCTACATATTTTAGTCTATGCTTCCGTCCCCTCACCCCTCCCAATCACACAGTCAACCTCAGTTTTCAGGCAATTCTCCAGCATCCTTGATATCTGCATGACCCCGACCAATGGTGCAAGTTTGGAAGCAGCATCCCCACCCTCTCCACACTTTGAAACATACATACACAGCACACACACATTTCCTATCCCACTAGATTACAAATTTCACAAACCCAGGATCCAGGCTGAATAAATACTCTCAGTGCTTCCTACAATGTCACAGGTGCTCCATAAACATTCTTAACAGAACAGAACCACCATCTTGATCCTAGCTTCTGAAATCCCTGTCACACAGAGCTATTGCCTGTCACCTATAGATGTGACAGAGCAAGGCTCTGAGAGTCTGAGGGACTGAGGTGTAAATGCTGGCTCTGCCATTTACTAAATAATATGAGTTTAGCCTAGTGGCATTAAAATCCAAACATCAGTGTTCACACTTGTGAAATGGGAATGATAACATGTTTCTCAGAGATGCGAAAGGATGCGAGTCGATGATGTACGTGCCTGGCACATACAAACAGTGTGAGGAGCACAGGCTGTTCATTCCTGCTTACAAAAGAAGACAGCATGGCCCACTGAGGGGAGATACTTCCCCAAGGATGCAGCTTCATCAGCGTCACAGGCTTGGTTTGAAGGAAAGTTAAAGGGGTTAACAATGGAATTACCAAGACTGGGGCTCTGGTTGATTAGATAAACACAATGTCTTGCAACTGTGAGAAGAGCTAAAAATCGGGCCAGGTGGGATAATATGAGATAACCCAGCGGTGCTTCTCTAACTTTCATGTGTACAAGAGTCACCTGGAGATTTTGTGGAAAATGTAGCTTCAGATTCACTGGGTGGGGACTGAGATTCCACATTTCTAACAAGCTCCCTGATGCTCCCGGGCTCCTGCTGCCTGCAGACTACACTGTGAGCAGCACAGCTTTGAAGCACTATGCAAAATACCAGGGCATTACCACTCCAAGGGCTGTCCCATTACAGCGATAATATGGGACAATCTTATGTCTGGGCTCTGCGCAATGATTTCCCCCAAGTACCGCGATTTTCTCTCTTAATGCCACAAAATCATACTTTGACCCCGATAATGATCATGATAAACATCAGAATAAAGACCCCCAAGCTCCTTCTAGGCAATATCTTTAAGCTTAGCACCATATTGTTTGTAGTTGCCTTAGCTTTTCTCCTCTTTAATCTGCTGTCAAGTCAGCGAACCAGATTCACATCAAAGTCAATTTGAATTCATTTTGTACAATTTCAACAGATACTACTTCAAAGGGCTCTGCTAACTTCAAAAATAATATTCATTACCTGGTCGTTGAAGGAAACTGCTCTCAGGATATTGTACACTGCCGACCCCTAATTTGGTAATTCTATCAGGAAAAGCAATTAAGTGTGTCTGACATGACTTGTTTTTATAAATCCATGATGCTTACTGCTCTTAATTTAATTCTCCTCTTACCATTTATAATTTCATTCTCATCTGACAGTTCATATTTTCTCTCTGAATGATTCCCCCCCTCTTCTATTGCTAATCACAGAAAACTCAGTGAGTAACATCAGCCTTGATGTAGGAAGGAGACTGGAAAATGATGGGCAGTGTGCGGCCTTCCCTATAGGAGGGCAGGAATTTTTGTTCCTTAGGATTCCTGCCGCCCCTGGAGAAGGCCTTGGCACACCGATGGTGCTCAATAAATACTTGCAATACTTGCAGTACCATGCCAGACACTGCAAAGGCAAAGAAAACTCTGACCTAGGAGTTTCACATGAAGTCAGAAGGCAGACATTTTTTTTTAAATAATACAAAGCAATCTGGGGGGGATGGGGAATGGTACTATGAAAAGCTTTCCAGTGAAGAATGGACCCTACGGTTTTATTTTATTTTCATTGCTGAAAAAGCATCCATCTAAAACACTGTCAGCAGTTTCTGTCTTATTGATTCCAGAGCAGAATTGCCTGTGATAATGTGCAAGTTACAGTAGCACAAATGAAGGGATGGCCAACCAACCTGGAAAAACAGAGGTCGGGGAAGACAACGGGGAGGAGAAGTCACTTGGTGAGTTTCGAAGGATGAGCTGTGGTTGGAGGACAAGCAGATAAGAACACAGTTTATACGTAGGGGAGGAATGCACGCAAAGCTATAAACTCATGCAACCATGTGGCGTGCTGGAACCGCAGGCATTTGCTTTGGCTGGAACAAAGGGCTCAGTGGGGAAGCAGCCAAAGGTGAATTCGACTTTAGCCAGGATGTCAGTGTCTTTTATCAACCAGGGAAGACTTGGGGAAGAATATGATTTTGGGAAAATATCTTAGTTCAATTTTAGACATACTGAGGTCAAGGTGCTCATGGAACCTCCAGGTAGAATAAACAGCTACATAAATGAGTCCGGAGCTCAGAAGTTTTAAGGAGGAAACAGGTTTGGAAGTTCCCCATGTAGAATGGAGATAAAAATGGTTGTGTGTGAAAGAAAGACCATACAGATGAAAAAGAGCACCAAATCAGAAGGGTAAAACACCAGTATTTATTTAACAGACGGGCAAAGAACCAGAGAAGGGGAAGGGGACTCAGAAGAAATGTGAGAGATGCAGGATGAGAACCAGAGAAGATGGTGTCAGGACAGGCAAAGGAGAGGAAAGATTCGAAAAGAACAGAGTGGTCAGCATTGTCAAGAGCTGCTCAAGATACATGCATTAACTCTGTTTTGAGAAGAAAGACATCACTTTTTCACTCAACATGTGAAAGGGTCACCTTTCACACTGTTCCCTCTACCAAAACTTTTCTTGCCCATCAGAATACGGCAACAGGACAGATGAAAAAGCATCCCCTGAAACTGAAGATGAAAGAAATTAACATCTGGTATTTGAGACTAGCCATCTCGCACAAGTAACTCACCCTAAGATGGTCTAGCAATTTGCTGGCTAGGAGATAATGAAATTCTATGGAAATATAAAGGAAACTCCCCCCTGCTATATTGTGACTTGCGTAGCATGAATTCATGGACTGTTATAAGTGGGACCACTGTGCTTATCATCAATAATAAAAATGGATTTTGAAGAAAAGATGTTCAACACCACTAACCATTAGGGAAATTCAAGTCAAAACCACAATGAGATACCACCGCACATCCATCAGGATGCCTGCTATTAACACACAAACAGAAACTGAACAGTGTTGGCCAGGATGTGGAGAAATTGGTAAGCCTTGTACATTGATGTTGGTAAAATGGTGCAGCCACTGTTGAAAACTGTATGGAGTTTTCTCAAAAAAATTAAACACAGAATTAACAAATAATTCAGCAATTCCACTCCTGCATATACAAGGTCTGTCCAGAAAAAGTCCAGCCATTGTTAACATAATAAGAATGGTTTGTGCAACACTGATGTAACCTGGCAGCCAAGGAGAGTGGACTGTAATGGGCATGCGTGAACAATGATGACTTCACTGTACTAGTCAGTGGGGGTGGTAGACGCTGTTGAGTGACCATGTGCACTGTGTGGCCTTTGCACTCAATATGACTGGGTGAGTAGAGCAATGAATCTGCATCAAATTTTGCATTAAGCTTGAACATTTCTCTGCAGAAACTATTCAGAAGCTTTAGAAGGCTGAGCTATGGGCAACTGGTGATTGGCACCTTCATCACAACAGTGCACCCACTCACACATCGCATCTCATGCAGAGTTTGTCAGCAAAACATCAAACCACCTGGGTGACTCAGCCCCCTACAGCTCAGATTTGGTGCCCTGTGACCTCTGGCTTTTCCCAAAACTAAAATCACCTTTGAAAGGGAAGAGATTTCAGACTGTACGTGAGATTCAGGAAAATACAATGGGGCGGCTGATGGCAATTGGGAGAGCTATGTGAGGTCCCAAGGTGCCTACTTTGAAGGGGACTGAGGCGTCATTGTCCTACGTACAATGTTTTTTGCATCTTCTTCAATAAATGTCTCTATTTTGCATATTACATGGCTGGGTAACTCGGGACAGACCTCGTATACCAAAACAACTGAAAACGGGCACTCGAACAGATACAGGGTGGGGCAAAAGTAGGTTTACAGTTGTTTATATGAAAAATAATAAGTACTAATACAAGAATAAAGTCTGTGTTTCATGTACTCACAGCTGTAAACCTACTTTTGTCCCACATTATATTTGTATATTAATGTTCTTAGTGGCTTTATTCACAATAGCTAAAAACTTAAAAGCAGTTAATTGATAGGCAAACAAATAAAGAAACTGCAGTATATATATACAATGAAACACTATTCTGCTTTAAAAGGGAAGAAAATTCTGACACAGGCTCCAACATGGATGAACCGTGAAAACATTATGGCAAGTGAAACAGACCCGTTACAAAAGAACAAATATTGTATGACTCCGCGTACATGAGGCTCCTGTTCGTAGAGACAGAAAGTAGAATGGTGGTTGCCAGGGCCCGGGGGACGGGGAAATGGGGAGCTCGAGTCTCACGGGTACAGAGTTTCTTATGGGAAAATGAAAAGGTTCCGGAGACGGATGGTGGTGATGGCCGCACAACCAAGTGAATGTACCGCATGCCAGGCTTAAAAATGGTTAAATGGTAAATCCTATGTTATGGAGACAAAAGAAATCTATTTTCTTTTAAGATTGCCCAAGGGAGAAAAGGTTCTGATTATACAGGGCTAGAGATGAACAGTTCTCCAACAAAGAAATATCCTTAGAAAAGAAGGCCTTTCATGGAGTAGCTAATAACTCTAACACTAACTTCAGAACCACCACTGCTACTACCATGTATTGTTTATTATTTTTCAGGTATGTTAAGAATTTTACATACATTTTCTCATTTTCAAAAACTTTGTAAAAGTAAAAATGACTATCCCTAATTTATAGAAAAGAAAACTAGGTCTCAGAGAAGTTACGTAAACTGCCAGAGTCACAAGGAATAAGAGGCAGAGCGGGCCCTGGCTGGTGTGGCTCAGTAGACTGAGCATGGACTGAGCATCAAAGGGTCGCCAGTTCGATCCCCAGTCAGGGCACGTGCCTGGGTTGCGGGCCAGGTCCCCAATGGGGGCACATGAAAGGCAACCACACACTGATGTTTCTCTCCCTCTCTTTCTCCCTCCCTTTGTCACTCTCTAAAAATAAATAAATAAAATCTTTAAAAAAAAAAAGGGAGATTCAAATCCATAGGGTCTGTCTCTACAGCCCGTGCTCACAGCCACTGCATCATGGGCTATGGTTCTGCACCCGACTCCCATGCAAGGCTTCTGGGTGGAATACGTCTGGGCTCACCCAGAGAACTACTGAAATGGTCCTGCTCCTCAAGGTGGGGATAATCCCCATTGAAAACTATTCAACAGATCCTTCCATCCTATTTGTTTCTTGGTAGGAACAGCCTAGAGCGACGCTTATAACATGGACTCTGCAGCCAGGCTGCGTGTGTATTTTTTCCCCTTATAGTTAGGTAACTTAGATAAGTTACCCAACCTGTTGGAGTCTTAATTTCCTCAACTGAAAATGGAGATTATAATGCTTTATAAGGCTGTTGCTAGGATTAGATAAATTAATAAATTTTAAACAGATTGGTTCCTGGTCACTAGAAAGATTCAGTTAACACTAACTATGTGTTTTTTATTAGTTTAAGTCACTTTGTGCCTCTGGGAGCTGATCAAGTCCTTCAAGTGGACCATCAACATTGAAGAACAAATGTGGAAGATCTGGAGATGCTCCCCAGTTTGATGTATTGCAGGGCCAGTCTCCAGTGGTAACCCCAAGGAAAGAATTCAAGCAGAGAATCTACCATGTGCAAAGCACTGTGCTGGGAACCAAGAAGATGAGGATTTCATGTGCATCCTTGAAGAGACCCTATCCGATAACCAATAACCGAGACACAGTATGCTTTGGAGTAGGAAAGGGCTGTGTTTAACATATCACAAACATGGGGCTCTAGAAATAACAGTTGCCTGAGCTCCTACTGCCTCCTATAAAACACCTCGTCACTTTGTAGAGTCTCAGAGCACGAAGGCCTCTCCAGTGTCCCCGGCTGAGTCCAACCTTTTCTTTGCTGCACGGAAGCCTTGGCCTGGGATGTCCCTTAAGCACCTGTCTCGCAACTCGGAACCAGATTTGAGTCTTTTGTTTTCTTCTCTTGAATGGACCTGGAGTTCACATTTGGAGTTAATAGAAAGGAAAGCACCTTGAAAACCAGAAATTTGAAGTTACTATTTCACAGAGGACAACTTTAGCATATGGATCGGGAACGGTATCTCTGCCAGTGGTTGAGAAGGAATGTCAACTACTTGCCCTTGTGCCCAGGGAGAAGAATGCCCAGGCTCTCCTACAGGGCGGATTAGTTCCAAGTGGCGACAAAGCATAATAATCCGTTAAAGTCACAAGCACGGGCCACTGATATGTACACAAACGCACTTAGCAGCATTCTGCATAAGAGCCAAACCCGGGAAACAACCCAAATACCCATACAACAATAGAATGATAAATGAAATGGAGAGTACATGCACAATGAAGTAGTACAGAGTAAAGAAAAAGAACAACCTATGGCTCCACTCAACAATCAAAATGGCCCTCACAGACACAGTGTTGAGTAACAGAAACTGGACACTCACACGCACGTGCACACACACACAAGGTACACATATGGATAGTATGAGTCCATTTATAAAGTCCAAACAGGCTGAAGTAATCTGTGTATTAGAAGTCAGAAAAGCCCAGTTATGTCAGAACGAAGAGGAAGGGAAAGTGGGTTGGTCAGAGGCAGTAAGAAATCTCCTAGGCTCCTGGTATTTCTCTACTTGTGTGTTCATTTTGTAATAATTCACAAAGGCATACATTTATGATTGGTGCACTTTATACATATTTCCATATAAATGATTTGTTTAAAGAGGAAGAGAAATTGAAAAAAACACAAACAAAAAACCCCGAGCCCAAGCAAACTGAAAGCACGCAGTGAAGGGGCTGCGTGCCGTCTCCAAGGCCAGCGATCGCCCCACCGCCCACAGGAAAGCATTCAAGCTCCCTGGCGCGGAGTATGAGGAGGTTAAGTTCGCAAAGAGTAATATGCCTTCTCTTCACTTATCCAGCATTTGTACTCACCCTCCTTCACCCAGGCAAGGAGACAGGGGTCACTACCCATGTGGCAGAGTTTACATCACCTCAGAGGCAGCTGGTCTCCCTGTATTCGACCAAGTCTCCTTGCCTTTGACTCATCCAAAATAATGGCCCGATTGTTTTGCCGACAAGGTAGCCACTTAAAGGTTAAAATATTCAATGAGTTTAACGTAAGTTAACGGCAAGAGGTTGACACAAGAAATGTTGCCTTGGAAGTCCAATAGTTACGTCTAGATAGGTGAGGAAACCTGGGGTTCTCCTTTGCAGATTAGATTGCACTTGGGGTTCAGGTCTGGGCATCATGCTGTGAAAAGGGTCGAAATCAATCATACGTGACCATCAGAGAGAGACCATGATTATGAAAGAACTTGAGTCCATATCATGGAAGCAAAGGCCAAAAGCAGATCTTCCCAATCCATGTGCCTTGGCATCCTGGTCTGCTCCAAAAAGTTCAGCGCTGTTCCTGGAGCTGGGTCACTTGGCCCTTGAGCTGGCCCCGGGACAACTGAAGACCCCACGCCAGCCAGCTCTGGCCTGGGCAGTCCTGGTAGGAGCTCTGCAAAACACTGTCCAAGCACAGGGGGTCTGAGGGTACCTTTCATGACCCCCCACAAGGAAAACAAGGCATGTGGCATTTGCCACTCACGGCTCAGCCTGGACACTGAGCACAGACAGGAAGATGTTCCACCACCTCCACATCCACCTTGGCAGTCAGAGGCAGAGCACGCCGATGCCTTTCCCGACAACGGGACGGAGGAGCTGCTGCTGAAGTAGCTTGTATCTAGGGGCCCGAAGAACAGCAGCATGACCCTCAGTGCTGCCGGCCGGTGGTGGACGCAGAGAAGGGGCCTGGCAGGTGCTCCCATGGACGATTCTGGTGCCGTCCTGAGCCTCTTCCTCTACATATACCAGCCACCTCCCTCCACGTGGGGCTGCTCTCCCCTTCCAGCACCGCACTGCTGGGTGCTGCTCAAACAGTGCACGTGCATTTTGCAAAACAGAACTTCAGCGGGTTTTGAAATACTGAACACGAAAAAGTTCAATTATATTAGAAGCCCTTTCTTATCAACATTGGAAATTTCAACATTTGTCTATAAAAAGTAAAGAAAGAGCTATTAGAGTCTTTAACTATAATTTCGACTACTATATATTTTTGAATAGTTGTAAAAAAATGGAATTAGATTTTCTATCACAGCCACTTGTCTATCATGACTATCAAGAATTCCAAGAACTCATCGTTGACTAGTCTTGATCAAGAATTACATGTAGCCATTTCAAACATTAAACCAGCTATTAAAGGTTATACTTATGGAATCAAGCTAAATTTCACTTTCAAACCTTTGGAAAGATTTTACTTGGAAATATTATATGAATTTAATATCTCCCCCAACATTCTGTGTTTTACTCATTTTTTATCATAATTACCTACTATAAAGAAAAACACAGAATGAATTTTTCACCAATCCCAGAAAGACATCCCTAATTTTTCTCAGATTCACCTCATGGTGCCATGCAAACATCATTGTCAACATCTGCCTTGGAGTTCAAAAGGCTGGGAAACACTGGTGGAAAAAATGTTAATGTAGAAGGAGAAACAGCATGGAAAAGCAAATTAGAAGAACTACCAGGGGGGGCAGAAATTCAGTTGTTCTGAGCATCCCCAAAGGGGTGCACTTGGACTTGAAGTGAAAGCTCCGGAAAAATGGATTTCGGTCAAATCCTCAGAGTAAGCTCTGGCCAAAGACAGAGGCCACAAATGTTCTGGATGAGAACCTGTCAGAACAATGTAGATGGAGATTCAAACATCAGAGCGAGACTGGTCGAGGGAACTTTACAACCACCTCTGACTTTAGGCCCCGTGATTCCATACCAGCCAGCGTAGGAAGCCTTCCAGCCTCTCTCACCCAGACAGCTCTTAAATTCTCAGAATGGAAAGCAAGAAGTCATCAAGAAATGTAAATAAGCGATTCGCACGCCAGCGTGGAAGCAAGATGTTGCAGTAAGATCGATACGGCGCACATCGGAGCACCCCTAGGTCTGCTGTCTCTGCCCTGAAGAAGGATGTGCGGGGAGACAGGCACTGGCCACGGCTTAGAGTTCTCCTCTTTACTGAACCACCCACTAACTACTAGGTATCGGGAAAGTCAATTCTTTTTTCACTTAACTTTCTCATCAATAAAAACAGTGGAGATGAACTGGGGAGGCTTCGTTGATTTCTAAGGTCTTCTCAGCTATAAATTTTTATCTAAGATTGCAGCTATAACTTCTCTTGATTTAACTATTCCTCATTTATACAATGAATATACAAGGTCTCTCATGCAGGGTAGTTCCATTCAATTCAACATATACTAAATAAACATACACTCTATGCTGGACACAAATATATCAAACTTTAACAGAAAAGACACGCTACAAAAGGGCGGGCTAATGGCTGGTGTACTGAATGAGGCACCTAAAAGACCTAAGGGCACTGAAATAACTCTCAGGTCATATGGAACATGAGGATGTGGAATAACAAAGCCAAGATGGTGACCACCAGAGAAATGAAATAAATCCGCCCACCCAATCCTGTCCCCCACAGAAATATAGCAACCACTATGTGTACCTTGAATAAAAAGCAGTTTGCACAGGCAATAGCTACGTCAGGACCCAGGGCTTCCCTAGGTAGGAAAAAAAGGATGGGAAGTTGAGTCCTGGCAGGTGCTGTCAGTGGGTTGAGCGCCGCCCTGCAAACGGAGAGGTTGCCAGTTCAGTTCCCTGTCAGGGCTCAGGCCTGTGTTGCAGGCCAGGTCCCCAGTTGGGGCATGCAAGAGGCAACCGATCAGTGTTTCTCTCACACATCGATGTTTCTCTCCCTCTCTTTCTTCCTCCTTTCCCCTTTCTCTAAAAATAAATAAATAAAATCTTAAAAAAAAAAAAAAAAAGACTGGAAGTTGAGCAACAAATAAGCCCAAGTGGCACCAACAGGAGAGGTACCACCTGCTTCACCTGAGACCAAACAAAGAACTCTTGAAAACTTACTGACGGAGTCCAGGAAGCCAGGAGGTTCCGTGAGATGCACACACACGCTCCCCCGATTAACCTACTTAGGAAAGAGACTGAAGGGGCTGGGGATGAGTTCTGCAGACTGAGACTGTTTTCCAAGAATTCTGTGTGCAAATGCAACCCACCCAGGTAAATGTTACATGGTATCTTCTGTCCATTTATCAACTTGATGTCATTGCGTAATATAATTTTGCCAAAATAGCATTTGTTCTGTATGCCAGATAATCTCAGAAATGCTGGGGAAGGGAGATTTTTCCACCGGGCAGTGTTCTTCGAAACAAATTATCTAGGAGGATTCATGAACAATTAAATGGAAAGGTAAATTAATAAAATAAATAAGACCCAGTTCCTGCAGTCATGGAATCCAAAAGCTAACTGCATGCCCAGGCATGCATCCGACTACCAACGTGCAAATATTGTGAGGATTGAACGGGGTAACATGTCAAGGGCGTTATAAACTATAAACTGCAATACATGTCACATGTAAGGGTATTTCACAGAGCAGCTCCTGATGCAGACCAACATCCCTTAGATGAAAGAGCATAATCTTTCCCTCTGATCACTCAACTAACATCTAGACAGTGTCTGTCTCTAAAAATCATTATTCTAGGCAAGGCTGTGCGTGTCCCTCGGCTGTGCTGTGTCGTTTTCACCAAGCATCCGAACACTTCAGTGCACTGTAGAAGCCCCCATCTTTCCCCATTTTGAATGTCGCTTTGTTTTTGAGTGCTCTGATCTCACACAGAACTTGTCTGGAAGGTCGGGGCGCTTTCAGTCAGGCCTTATCAGAGATCATGGTTATTGGACCTCTCTGCGTTTTACAGCTTCCATCTCATTAATGCCAGCACTAATTTGTGGTCCAATCCAATACCACCCCCATAAGATCTGCATGAATACACACTGGATTTCAATCTGCCATTCAACAAGCATGAAGTCCTTTATGTTCATTATTAGCCAATCAAACAGCCCCAGTTTCTTTTCTCTGCATTTTTTTTCCATAGTGAAATCATTTTGTTATTATCCCAGAGCAGTTGCTTGGTAGGACATATTAAAGAGAAAAAAAACACACAATGGCAACAATAACAGCTCTTCCTCCTCTTTCCTCTCTCCAGCAAATGCAACTGTTTAACCTGGAAACCTCAGTTCAAACTGAATCACCAGTTTGTTTGTTCAAATCCTCCTTCCCTAAAATAGCTCTTACCTTGCAGTATATTATACAAATAAGGCTGGTTTTTTACCCTCTAAGAAGCAGAAGGACTATTGAAATGAAAACTAACTCACGCTCTGGCCAAGAATGGAACCAGGATCCAAGGTCACCTGTGCCAGGGTGTGACCTCATTCTGATGTCCACCATTTTCTTTTCCTGAAAACTGGGACCTGGGGTGGTTATCATGGAGTTAGCCCTTCTTCATTCACACGGGTCAATGATTTCCCTTTCCCATCACCACACCCCCATGCATCATTACCAAAAGTACTCCGGTCCGCAATAACGGTCTGCGTCTCCTGTTCCAACAAACACCTCGTCCTTCAAGTTCCTCAGGTAATTTTCTGTTCTGCAACAAATTTCAATTGCAAAATGGGTTCAGAGAGGCTTGGCTATTCATATTTTGAGATAAATTAAAACTAGGGTGAGAGTAATTAAAGGGAAACAACAAACAGCTGAGTGTGTAGTTCAGCCAAAAGACCTGGCGGATTTCAAAGGGGGTCTTTTTTTCTTTCTTTTTTGAGGATCAAAGACAGAAAATTTCAAAAGTATTTCCTCAAACAACAAGGACCTGAAAACTATTTTTTCTCCACCTCCTACCGAGACCTGGTCTCAAAGGTTGTGTCCCCCGGGAAGCAGACCCATGCAGACTCGGAGAGGATGGCTTAGGTGCCCAGTGAATTAGAGGGGAGGGCTTAGCTTGATCCCTGCGGAAGAAAGGGAAGGAGGTGCGATTGGGCAGAGAGAGAAGCTGGGCTGCAGTGCAGGCACGAGGTCTCGGCCACCCCACAGGGAAGTCTGGAGCAAGAATGGCCCTTGAGAGCCGTCCCCAGTCAGGAGAAGGGGAAGGGCTTTTCTGTTTCAGCTATCTGGATGCAAGCTGCCTCCAAAGGGGGTGTGACCTTGGACCAGAAGGCTCTCAGTCCACCTGAGGGCAATTCCCTGAGAGAGACATTGGCCAACAGCCTTCCCAGCAGCTGAGGGACCGAGCCCTTTGGCTCTGACGTGGGGAACCTGAGCACAGTAGCCCACCATCCGAAGTACAAGGCACCCCAGTGTCATAGGAAATACCTGATAACCACTTTAAGCTGAAACAGGTTCCCTGAGACAATGTTTTGCCAAAGTTACTTATTTAAATTCTGCTCTGATGGTTGGCACCAACCACAGCTAAAAAGTTTAATTTTTATGGGTGCAAAATATATATTCCTCCCATTTTCATGAAGTGCAATCCTCTATTATTTGTGGTATAGGAGAAAATGAATGTCTTGGTGAATCTGGGGCCTTGGGGAGGGTGGTAGAACGATCCAGAGCCTGGAGACCTCAGCACATGTGAATATGATCCACCCCAACTAGCTGGGGTTAACTGTCATATTAACCCCACAAGGGCACGAGACACGAGACAAAATCAGACTATGGAACAGAGAGCACGGATGGGTCTTCCAGTCTTCTCACAGCTTCAGCCATATTTCTCACATTCCCAAGGGTATAAAAAAAGAAAAGAAAACAAACTCTCCAGCCTTCAAACAACTCAGAGGAGGAAATGATGAGGTTTCAGATACAGTGGAAGGGTCCAAGGATTCATCCACACGGCACAAAAGCAGACGAACAGCTTGGCAAAGGTTCTCGTGGTGAGTACACGCAGCATGAGATGGACAGGAAGTCCATCCAAACACTCTACAGCAAAGTAGAAGAAAGAGAGGCAAGGGAAGAAAGGAGAAAAGGAGGGAGAAAGAGAGGAGGAAAGGAGGGAGGGAAGGTCTACTGGGGGATTGTGGGGTGCATCCTAACCAGACACCCACCCAGCAGGACCTCAGCTGAGGTTTCCCATCGCGCAGTCTCCCGTGGTTCCTGAGCAGGAGGCCCACCTGGGAGTCACCCTACATCCTTCAAATCAATTCCTTCTCTGTTTCAGTTCACCAAAGTTGATTTTTGTTGCTTGAAACCAAGAACCTAAATTCATTCATATAGCGAGCAACTAATTCATTTCAATAGAAAACTAAGACTAACTGAGGAAATTGGAGATGCATAACAGGTGTAAATGTTATACACTTGGCCAATATATAATAAAACACTATAACTGACAAACCCAGGAGGCGGGGGAGGGAAGTGGAGGGAGGTGGGAGTGCTAATTTCCTCACCTTTCCTAGCCGGGAATTAATAGATACTAATTAAAATAGAAACATGTAGTTTTAAAAATATAATGACTCATAATGTTTCTCATAATCATTTCATAAATGTTAGAGTGATCCTTAAGGTAATGCAGGTGAGGAAGCTGAAGTATAAAAATATTAACTGACTTCACCAAAATCTAACAGCTGCCTCATTCAAACATAAATTCAACAAATGTGCCTACTAGGAGCCACACACTAAGTGTTGGGCTTACAACGGAGGCTGGCCTGCTCTCATGGGGCTGACAGTGTAGTGGGGCAGCCAGACACTCATATGAAATTCCAATTGTAGTAAACACTGTGAAGGAAGAGAACGCACTTCCTTCAGACAGAGGGCGGCCCAAACCCTCTTGACCACAGGGTAGACATCTAGTAAGACACTTCGAAGTTGGCGAGGAAACTGCCTTACAAGGACTGCAGGGTGGCTAACAGCCGACAGAGGGCACAGCAGGCACCAGGACTCCCAGGAAGGTGCACTACTCCGTTTGGGCCACTGTAACATAACACCACAGACTGGGTGGCTCATAAACAACAGAAATCGACTCCTCACCCTTCTGGAGGCCAGGAAGTCCAAGATCAAGGTACAGGCATATTCAGGGCCAGAGTCTGATTCCTGGTTCAGAAGGAAAGGAGTTGGCACACTGGAGAAAAAAGAAAGATGATATGAGTAAGTGCGGGAAGGGAAAGGGACATGAAATGGGGGTGATAAAGATGGCAGGAGCTACACCCTACAGGGCACGCTTGTGTGGACAAGCAATGGCGTTCGGTTTTTTCTATGAGCACAGGAAAGTCTCAGTCTTCATCAGGGGAATGGTATGACGAAACCCACCTCGGGTACCAACACTCAGGGCCGCTGGGCGGAAAGCGGTCTGGAGGGCGGGCTGCAAGGACAGAACGGGGAGCACGGGTGAGGAGCCGTGGTCCGGGAGAAAAATGACTTCGGCTGAACCTGGCTGATGGCAGTAGAAATGGACAGAGTGTATTAACTGGAAAGAGATTTTCTTTTTTAAATTCTTATTGACTTTATCAGGGTGACATTGGTTAATAAAATTATGTAGGTTTCAAGTGTACAGTTCCATCATGCATCAACTGTACCCTGTGTTGTGTTCACCACCCCAAGTCGAGTCTCCTTCCGTCCCATTTATCCCCCCTTTGCCCTCTTCTGCCTGCCCCGCCCCTTTCCCTGTGGTCATCACCATACTGTGGCGTCTGTAAGTTTTGTGCTTTTTTTGCTGAATCCCTTCACCTATTATAGCCAGTCCCCCAAACCCCCTCTCCAAAATATCTTCAAAGTCAAGTCCAAAATCTTAGCGATGGATTAGATATGGGAGGTTTGGGGGAAGGAAGAGAGAAAAATCAGGAAAGACTCCCAGGTTTCTGGCTCAGGCTGCTGGGTGATACAATTTACTGAAATGGTAAAGGTGTTGAAATCAATGTTTTGAGGAGTGATTATTAAGAATATTACACGTTTGCACAGTGTCTGCACCAGTCTGCAATCCCACCAACAATGTACGAGGGTTCCATTTTCTCCACCTTCTCAACAACATTTATTGTTTGTTGATTTATTGATGATAGCCATTCTGACAAGTGCAAAGTGATATCTCAGTATGGAAACCAATATGGAGGTCTCTCAAAAAATTAAAACTAGGACTACCTTATGACCCAGCAATTCCATTTCTGTGCATTTATCTGAAGAAATCCAAAATAATTCAAAAAGATACATACACCCTTATGTTCACTGCAGTGTTATTCACAATAACCAAGATTTGGAAGCAATCTAACTGACCATCAACATACAACTGGATAAAGAAGATGTGGTACATGTGTGCAATGGAATATTACTCAGTAACAAAAAGAATAAAATCTTAACATTCGCGACAGCATGGATAGACCCAGAGGGTGTAATGCTAAGTGAAATAAGTCACACAGAGAAAGACTGATACCATATGAACTCACTTACATGTGGAATATAAAGAACAAAATGAACAAACAAAACAGAAACAGACTTAGCTACAGAGAACAAACTGATGGTTGCTGGGTGGGAGCGGGTTGGGAAGCTGAGTGAAAAAGGTGAAGAGATTAAGTACAAATTGGCAGTTACAAAATAGTCACAGGGATGCAAAGTACAGCGTAGAGCATATAGTCAGTAATACTGCAATAACTATGATGGTCCCACGTGGGTACTGGCCTTAATGGGAGGTTCACTTCATAAATTATATAAATGGCTGACCATTATGCTGTATGCATGAAACTGAAAAAAATTATATTAAATGTTAATTGTAATTGAAAAATTTTAAAAAGAAACAGCAAAAAAAGAATTTTAGACATTTCATGACTAAGATACCTGTAAAATATCCAAGTGGGGATGTCAAGTAAGCAGTTAGATCTGCAGTTCAGAAGGGAAGTTGAGGCTGGAATCATCAGCACACACAAGATATTTTAAACCATGGGAATGGAAAGAATGACCAGAGTGTAGAGAAGAAGTGATGGCCCATGGCCATCCCTGAGGAAATCAGATACTTAGAGGTGGAACAGATCTAGCAGAGGAGGTCTAGGGAGGCAGATAGAAACCTAGGAGAGGATGGTGCCCCAGAAGCTGAAGAAGAAAGTGTTGAAGAGGAGGGGGTTTTCAACTGTGTTCATTGCTGATACTAAGTCAAATAAAATGAGAACTAAAGGGGGTCCATCATATTGGGCAATCAATGAATACTGGGGCCTTGACCAGCTAGTCCAATTGTTTAGAGCATTGTCCTGATACACCCAGGTTGTGGGTTCGATTCCCAGTCAGGGCACGTACAAGAAACAATGAATGAATACATAAATAAATAGAACAACAAAGTGATGTTTCACTCTCTCTTTCTCTCTCCCCCTTCATCTATCTCTCTAAAAATCAATAAACAGAACAAAACAATTTTAAAGAATATTTTTGGTGCAGATGTAGAAACAGAAAATAGCTCTTTTGAGAAGTTTGACAATGATGAGAAGAAGAGATATGGAGCAATTACTGAAAATGATTGGGTCAAGGGAGGAATTTGAGGATGCTCCTAAGATCCAGCAGAGAGG
This sequence comes from Glossophaga mutica, assembly GCA_039655065.1. NCBI lineage: Eukaryota > Metazoa > Chordata > Mammalia > Chiroptera > Phyllostomidae > Glossophaga > Glossophaga mutica. The sequence continues at coordinate 201,979,931 of CM077303.1, forward strand.
GAGACAATGAGATACAGAGAGAGGAAGAGAAGGCACAGAGATAGCAGGGGCAGAGCGGGTGTGAGAGAAAAGTGAAGGGATGGCCGCAGACATGGGAAGGGCTGTAGATATGATGATGAGAAGACAAAGGTGCTCCCACCTGATGGCTTCCTTTCCTCAAAGAAGATAAGGTCACCAGCTAAAAACCAGCTGGGAAAAATGGAGGAAGGAGTGGGAGGTTTGAGGTATCAAGCAAGTCATGAAATGGTCACTGGGAGAGGGGGGAAGCAAGCCCATCTCGGGTTTGAGGTAGGACTACCACACAGCACAAGGTGGCAAAGCCCAGGTGCTCAGGTGCAAGTTCAGAGAAAGCAAATGCTTGGGTTCACCCAAGGTCAGAATTTCACCAGGTAAATGTGACAAAAGATGAAAGCCTCAAGGGAATTCAAAATATTTATAAGGCATTGGTTATAATGACATGTCACAGAATCTAAGTTGGATAACAGGGAAGGGAAAGGGCAGGAGGGAGTTGTAAGATACAGAGATAGGAGTTCAATCAATGGACCAGATCTCAAAGACACCAAAGAACTGTTACAGCAGGGGATCAAGCAAGACACCTGAAAGTACTGGAGGTTTCAACTGAAGAGTGGATGAGTGAGCCATCATTTTGGGAATGGTATGCACTTGATGATGACTAATGTTTGGGTGGAATGAAATGGAGATGAGAGTCACTGGCTTAGGTGCTAAATGGATTAACTCTGAACGGAATGTCATCAATGGTGACAAGTGTTGGGGTGATTAAAAAGACTTGGCCAACCGCAGAAATCTCCAATGAGTGAGTAGGAATGGTGAACTAAGATTGGATCAAAAGAGCCCTGGCTGGTGTAGCTCAGTGGATTGATCCCTGGCCTGTGAACTAAAGCGTCACAGGTTCTATTCCCAGTCAGGGCATATGCCTGGGTTGCAGGCCAGGTCCCCAGGAGGGGGTGCGCAAGAGACAACCACACATTGATGTATCTCTCCCTCTCTTTCTCCCTCCCTTCCCCTCTCTCTAAAAAGAAATAAATAAAATCTTAAAAAAAAAGATTAGGTCAAAGGGCAGACTCTTTAGCACTTCTAAAAAGAAAGAAATAAAATCTTAAAAAAAAAGATTAGGTCAAAGGGCAGACTCTTTAGCACCTGCCTCCTCGCTTAGCTACTGCCTGTAGCTACTGCCTGCCTAAAGGTGACCTGCCTTTCTGCTGAGGAGCTCCTTTCCATTTCCTCAAGGTTCGTGCTCACACACTGGCCTGAGCAGATGAGGAGGTCATGGGCTAGAGAAAAACACAGAGTGGAAATATCAGCCCTGACTCTGGGTATGTGTGGAAAATCAACTTACTGACAGAAGACAGTCTTGACAGCTTTTGCTGCCCAGACAATCCTCAATAGGGGTCATGGCAACGCCATTAGGGATGAAGACTGTGCAAGCAAGCTGCAAGATCTACCCATAGGAAGGCCCTACCTGGGCAGAAGAAAGGCAGACAGACACAGAAGGGAGAGGAAAGAAGGGACATGGACATTCAGTCAGCACCTATCAGGTGCCGACCTTGTGGAAGGCTCTGCACTCTGCACAAAGGCACCTCATTCCAAGTGCAGACATGACAGATGCACATATTTATTCTGACCGTTTTCTGGCAGAAAACATCGTTATGGAGTGAACTGTGTTCCCCACCCCCGAAATGTATGTAAGTCAAAGCCCTAACCCCCCGTGTGACTGTAGCTGGAGACAGGGCTTTAAGGAGGTAATTAAAGTTAAATAAGGTCATAAGGCTGGAGCCTTAATCCAATAGGACTGGTGGTCTTATAAGAAGGGAGATACCAATGATCTGTGCGCACAGAAAAACGGGCCACGTGAGGATGGTGAGAAGGTGGCCACCTGCAAGCCAAGGAGCACGGCCTCGGGAGAAGCCAACCCTGCAGGCCCCTTGACCCTCACCTTCCAGCCTCCAGGACTGGGAGTAATAAATTTCTGTCGTTTAAGCCACCCAGGGTGTGGCATTTTGTTATGTCAGCTCTAACAGACTATTATAAGCAGTAAAGTATTTTTTGCTCTAATTATTAGTATACTCGGATGATTTTCCAATAGGTAGAGGTAAGATCACTTGAAGATGAAGTTAATTTTTGGGGAGGGAATTCACATAGAGACGCCATATATGTCAGCAGTGACCCCAATAATTACAATGCCAGATATTTTCTCTTATGTTATCTCATTTAATCACATATGACTTTACAAAATATGAATTTTAAGATGAAAAAAAGAACCTCAAAGAAGTTCAGCAACTTTAACAGAGACAACCATGCGCTGGTAAGAAGCTAATCGGAAATTTGTATCCAGATCAGCCTATTCCAAACCTCATATTTCTGCTCTACCGTTCCACCTCCCCAAACAAATCCTGGTATAAAAGAGATGCCACTACTATCATTGTGCTTTTACTCTGTCTCAGCCACTCTGCTCGATGCTTTCACATACAAGATCAAGGTTAGAGGGGACAGAACTGAGGCCCAGAGAGGTTGAGTGACTTGCCCAAGGTCACACAGCTTAGCAAGTTGTAACCTGTTTACTACCCCACCTTCCCCTTCCTCACCTAACACCCCACCATGGCACTTTCTCTCTTCTCGAATGCAGCTGTTCCTGGGCAATTCATAAACACATAATGGTCTTTCTCCTGTTTAACATATTATTTAGATCCTTTTAGCATAATCAACAGTATCAAAAGTTATTCACAAAGTTAATAAGGTAGCAATTCTCTGATAATGCATTTGCTTCCAAAAAAATAAATGAAGATCAAGTTAGACTCACGCAACAAGTTGCATTTCATTGAATAAATTTCTAGCTCTTCTTGATGCATATAGTTTTTATTTGGTTGATTTATGAATTCCACTCTAAAGATTAATTTGGCCCTCTATAAAGAGCACACGAATTAATATTCAGCCAAGATATGAATCTTATTTTTGTTTTCGTTTTAGTGAATATCAATTTGTTAGAATATTGTTATGTGCAATTGGTTATTTATTCACTCCCACTTTTCCACTGAAGTCGAGGCATTTGAAAATAACTATATAAACACTTTCTGTCGATACTACCAAGATTTACCAAGTTACTGTAACTGGTATCTCTGAGAGCACTATGAATAATGCTATGTGATGTTAGAGTTTATTGAACTTATGTAATAGAGAAGTGATCAATTAAAAAAGATTCACAGTGAATTTTGTCTGCAGCAGGCAGTATGTAGAAACAACTTCTAGACTGAAGAGATAAAACCAAAAAAACTGGATGAACCCTCTTCATGTTCCCTTGTGTGCTCTGGAGGCATTTCCATGTATTCCAAAACACATTTCCTATGGGGGTCACTCAGCCTAACAGTACCAATTAGCCAGAGCCTTGGAATCAGCATTTATTCAGCTCAGGCTCTCTCTCTCCTGCAACCCTCATCCCAGCTCCCATAACAAAGTACCATAAGCAGAGGAGCTTAAACAACACAAATGTATCCTCTCACAGTTCTAAAGGCTAAACATGGGAACTCAAGGTATTGCCAGGACCACGCCCTCTTTGAAAGTGCTAGGCAAGGCTCAGTTCCACGCCTCTCCCCTACCCTCTGCTGGTCTACTGCAATCTTTGATGCCCCTTGGCTGGAAGACATTGCCCCGAGCTCTGTCTTCCAGTTCATATAGCATTCTCCGTTTGCCTATCTGTGCACAAATTTTCCTCTCTCAAAAGGACACCAATCATATTGGGTTAGTATGACCTCATCTTAACTATGTATACCTACAAAGACGCTATTTCCAAATAAAGTCCCATTCTGAGGTCCTAGGGGTTAGTACCTCAGCATATGAATTTTGGATTACACAATTCAATCCATAACCCTTCCACACTCGCTCAATATATAAACATGCTCTACTATCTCCCTTCTTATACATAAAGCTAAAATATAATAATAACATCTAATATGATCTTAATTTTCTCTATCCTTTCATAGCCAGCTTCTCAAAAAGTAATCTCTTTATGTCTTCACCCAATTTTTTCTAAACCCACTTTCCTGTGGCCGGGCACCAAGGCCCTCAGCACTGTCACCAACAACCGCCTGACTTTGAAATCATCTTACATCTTAACCCTGACCCTGCTAGACCTCTCTGTGGCTTCTGAAACCGTGAGTCACATCCTCCGTCCTCCTTCGGGATCTGCGTCCTTTCTTGGTATCAACATCACGGCCCCAAGATTTCCTGCTTCCTGCTCCCAAGCACCCCTGGTGGCAGCCCCTGGAAGCACTGCGGGAACTCTGGTCTCAGGCCACCTGTCTTCTCACTACTCTGCCAGTCCCCGCTCCTTGCGCGAATACCTCCTGTCGACTGATGTCTGCAGCCCAACTCCCCTCTGAGTTCCAGGACATCCCCAAGGATCACCTCCTTCCGTGACTCCCAAGTGACCTAAAATTCAACATATCTAAGTAGAAAGCTTTCTGGTCCTGTGACCTCTATATTGAAGAATGGCACTACTGCTGAGTCCTGGTCAGAAATCCGAGTCATCTTGTCCCTTGTCAACCACTCTTACCTCTAAGCAGAAATTCACACAGACTCTGGCAGGCCCTCCCCTTGAAAGGCGTTGGAAGTGAAATGCACAATTCAGAACAGGGCCGAGAGGGGACTCCCTAGTAGCTTGGAATTTAGCTTGTTCTTATAAGGACAAATAAGAAATTTGAGGGGCTCCAGGCCACTCGGTAGAGCAGAGAGCATTGCTCCCTCTTGCCTTTTAGAATCCTACTCCTCCATGTACTCCCCACCACCCCAAGCCCAGCTCCCGTGCCCTGAGCCACCCGCCCACCTGGGCTCGGTCGGGGCTGACTCCACCACTAGGCACAGTTAGCGTAGTGTCTGGAACCACGATCAAAGGAAGGAGCCTACAAAACATTTTAACTTAATTTCTTCTAAAATTAGAAAACAAACACGAATACAATCCACCCTGGATTATATTCACATACACATCAGCGCAACCATAACAATAAGTTTACTTTTTATTTTATTTTTTTAAGGAAGAAGGGGCCCACAAAAGCAAAAGTGCTTAGGGCCTAAAACAGCCTGCCTGGGGCTGCTCTCCTTCTCCAACTACCTTGCCACGGGCCCTTCTCCTAGCTACGAAAGACACACAAATTAATCCACGCTGCAGCACCAAAGGTTGATAAATTTAACGGGGTAGCCATCCAAGGAAGATTTGCTTCAAATGTGTCTGAAGTCAAAGGAAAGGCACTTCAAAAACTATGTATTTAATCTTCCTTTTCCTTTAAGTGTAGAGGAAACACATGAGCATAGTAGAAATTTCAGAAAACTCACAAAAGTTTATAAATAGATACAAAGGTCATCTATAATGCCAGAATAATCACTACTAATAATTTTATGTATTTTTTCCAGTAACCATGTGTGTGTCAGTTGGTTCTTAATCAAAAATGAGATTACCTTTTTTCACTTATTATTTTGCCATGAACAATTTCCTATAGCATTAGAGGTTTGTGTTTTTATGACATAATTAATATTTTTGTACAAAAAATTCTTTCCACAACAGTTGTTCCTTCAGGGAAATTTCTGTTCATGAACCTAAATTATGACACTGGGGTGACGATCTTTTCTACTTCTAAGGGCTCCCTAGATGATAATGATATCAATTTTTGTATGATTGCACATTCTAGCTCAAGTTTACATGCTTTTCAATTGGGCATTATATTTTTAATCATAGAGAAGTTCTGAGTTAAAATTTAATGAAATCTTGTTCCTGCTTTAGAGTTAGGCTTTAAAAGCCCTTTACCATCCTAATATATTTCTTTTCTTTCTAACGTTTTATGGAGTTTCGTTTGTACATTCAAGTTTTCTCCAAATGGAATTTATTTTAATATAAGCAGTGAGAAAATACTTTGTCATTCTTTTCCCCTAAGAAGTAGAAAATTACACAAAAATTATTTTTTTGAATAATCCATCCAGTTGCTCCTTCATTGATTTTGTTTCCTTCAGTAAACTAAAAGTGAATCTGTTTCTCGACCTGCTAGTCTAATTCATCATCTGCTGCCCGGTTCCTGGCAGCAGAGACAGAGAGAGAAAGAAACAGAGAAAGAGAAGGGGAAAGAGGATGCTGAGGATGAAATGGTTCTAGGGTCACTGTAGTCCCTCCTCAGCCTGACATGCTCCAGCTGAAGAAATTCGGATCCCATCAACATTCAATGACTGTACCGTGACCTAAGCACATGCATACATATTATGTCAGTTCCTTCCCCCTCAGTGTCAATATCTAACTTCTAATCAATTTCTTTTCTTTTCTTTCTTTTTTTTTTTTAATATTTTAAGGCTGAAAGAATACAGTCAAGGCTTTTATAGTTTTGGGACCATGGAATAAATTTATTAGAGCAGTGGCCATCCTATGGACGGATAGTCCTAGAGTTCTCAATTTTCTGAGGTTTGACCAATGTACCTTGGTATCAGGGATTCACATCCAGGGTTACAGAGCTTACTGGGGAGCACCCTTCGTGTTATTTTATGGATATCGAAGTTCTGAGATTTTTATTATGTAATTTTTTTTATAAACCCATTTCACACTGTAAATATCCAATCCCAAAAGAACACAGAAAGGCCAATAAATTCAAGTTCCTAAACTCAGAGCACTAGGAACAAGTTTCTAAGTGGTCACCAGACGATGGGCTCGAGTGAAGACAGGTTTCACAGGAGCCTCACAGGATGAGACGCTTCGCTCCCTTCCACCTAGATCCAGACCCCTCTACGGCCTCGCAGAGGAACACACCTTTCCCGTCCCGGGAGAAGGCTCAGCGCAGCAGCCAAGGGCCGGCCCTGGGGCCGGCAGCCTCAGCCTGCCTCCGCACTCACCTCCTCCACCCCTTGGCTTGTGATGCCGGGCCAATAGCTCTCCTTTCTGTGATTCAGTTTCCTTATCTATCGCGTGAATAAATTAATGCCAGGTGTGGCACAGCTGTGGCGATGAAAAGGGTTAACGCACAAAAAATGTTGGTTCAACACAGAGCCGAACAGGAAGCGGGCCTCCTACAGATAATGACTTTTACCTCAGTTTTGCGTTTTAAAGAGTTCGCCTTTTTAAATCAGTCGTATTAAAAACGCAGGCCCTAGCAGTCGTTGTCACTCAACAAGTGTCAGGCAACAGTTAAACAAGGGGTTACCTCCCCAGAAAAATGAATTCAATCATTCAGGAAAATTTCTTACAACATCAATTTTTAAAAATGCAAACATTAGGTTTTCCCCCATTCACCATGTAACGCAAAAGGAAAGAAGCAAAAGCAACAAGTTCCATGAAAAGCAATGCTAATAATTTCCAGCCTGTGCCTGTGCCTTAAGCCTGAGTGCGGGCTGCGCGGGCAGTCCCTGCCTTCACTGCACACGCCCCTCAGGTGGGTGTGAACACCCCTCCCGGTGCGAACAGACTCCTGTTCCCACGCGGCTAAAAGTGTAATAAATCCCCCACGGAATCCTCCCCTCCAATTTCACCCATTTCCTTCGTGGTTAACACAAAGGAACAATTCAACAGGCTTAAATGCAGATGGCCCCGCTGAGGTTAAGAACGACCACCACCTGCCTTCAGACGGGTTTCCATCTTTGTCTTAACGAAGCACATAAAGTGCATGGCATATTCATTTTCTACCTTTAATTCTGCCACTTGGCCACTCATTTTTATGATACAATAAGTACCATAAAATGATAATTTTCAGAGGTTTTTAAAACAATAAGAACCTTGCTTTAAACATACATCCCCCCGAAAAAACTCTCTCCAGAAATCGAACATGTAAGACAGATGACAGTGAGGTTGCCCTGGCGGCGGGGAAGAGGGGGGAGACACGAGCCCTTCTCGGAAGCGCCATGCCGGCCAACCACCACGGTCTCTGCCAGCCCAGGCTCTCGGACAAAACATAAGTCAGATGCCGTCAGAGATGTGATGCTCCAGACCCTCCTGTGGCTGCTCCTCCTCACGCAGAGATGAAAACCCGCAGTCCGCACACAGCTTGCTGACTGTTCTGGTCTCTGAACACTGCTCAGCTGCTTTGCATTTGCTGTTCCCACAAAAACTACCGGCCTCAGATTAAACGTTATCGCCCTTAGAGAGGCCTTCTGGGCTGCCTGTACGAAGTGGTACCTTCCCACCCCTCTGGCTCTCAAACCCTGTCATTTTTTTCTTCTTAGCACTTACATTATTGACATATTTCTCTACTGATGTATACACTTACTTACTGCCTGTGTCTCTCCACTAAGTGTGAGCTCATTAGGAGAGGAAATCTGTTTTGTTCACCACCAGTTCTTAAAATAACACCTGACACAGAGTAGATGCTCAATAAATACGTGCTGATGGAACGAGACAGCTCTGCATGCTTCAAGGGGCAGTTTTAAACTTCTGCGATGTGTAAGTCAATACTATTCCACAGACAGATATGGGAACTCTGTTTAAAAAAATGGCATAAAAAGAAAACACTGGGGGTGTCACAAACACCAACACCAAAAGTACAAGTTGTTTGGACATCGGAATCTTGTCTTAGCTTAGATTCAGGATGTGTTTGTGAATAGTGGAAATAAATCTCGTGAATCCAGATTATTTTTAACTCAAAAACTTCAGGACATGAGAATGACAGAATCGAAGGCTATTGTGGGATGTTTCTTTTCGGTGTCCACCAGGGTTGTAGTCCAGGGTGCATAAAAAAATCCGCTAGCCCCAAAGATCTCCACACAGAGGTGGGAGGAGGATCCTTGGCTTCACGCTTCTACCCACCTGCTTCTGGGAAAGTGGTGTGAGTCCCAGAAACACTTTATTCCTGTGCACGGGACATTCACCGTGCTTATCATCAAGCTGCATCATCCAGGACTGAGGTCGAGGTCTCCATACTGAAATTAGCACTACATCTTTCCAACACATGGCTTTTTTCCCTGTCATCTGCACTTCAGGATCCAGGGAGTTCCTTCGTATGTACACTTGGGGGCTTTCCGCAGGCGGATCCAGCCTACCAGAGCACAAAGCCGACGACTACTCTGAAAACACACCTAGAGAACATGAAATCCGATGGCTTAAGCAAAGGACTAGACTATGGAAATGACTGAAATAAACAAAACAAAAAAAATCGCTCAACCGAAAAGTCCTGCCATTCTCATTAATACTCACAGGTTTAGCATAAGTTTTACCTTAACATAGGTTTTGCCAGAGGAGGAAGCAGGTGGGAAGCAATGTGGCCCAAGTCCCTGGGAAGGAGGCGGGTTATTTTGGACCTGACTACCACCCATGTTTAATTTGAGGTTGACATGCTGCAGCCTGCCATTGTGCTATTGTTAAATTAATGTGCTACATACATATTGTACAGGTCCCTGAAACCTTGCTCTTAAGAAATTTTGTTGATTGCGGGGCAGGGGTGGTGTTGTAAGGGATCTAAATGGTAACAGAAAAAAATACAATAAAATCTTTTTGAAAAAAAAAGAAATTTCATTGTTGTGTTTTTCTGCCTGGAACATGCTTCTCTTCTGTACTCCAAATAATTCCTACCCACGTTGCAGGTCTCGGCTTCCCTTTCTATGAGTCCCACAGCGCCTACCCCCCGCCCCGACTCCTTTCCCACACCCCAAGAGGTGCCCTACTGGCCCCTCCCAGGCTGCCTCAGGAAACCTGTACTTTTCCTTTAGTGTTCTTAACTCACCTGCAGTCAATGTGCATGCAGCATTTACCTGTTTAATGTCTGTCTCCCTCACCAGACCTCAGAGAAGCTCCAAGTGGGCGGGAGCCATGTTTTAACTGCTCACTGCTGTGCCCCCAGCATTTCACATGGGTAAGTGTGCAGGCAATCTACGGATAAAGGAATGAATGCATGGAACGCATCCTAAAGTATATGTCGACACTGCTGTAGCCCTGCTTCATTAGGATAATAGGTCCCCTGCCCAAGAAAACGCAGTGAGACTTGGAGGAAGATGTGAGTCATTTCTCAAGGTTCCCGTTCCCAAACCTCCCTAATGAGATCGTTCAAATCCTTGCGGGTGCACACACAGGGTCAGGAAGGTCATGGAATCTTGAGCTTGAATTCTGATCAACATATAACCTTAAAATTTTTGAAACATTAGTAGGAATGGTGGAAGTCAGGTCAACCATCATTCCAAACCTTCAAGCAGACAATAAACAAATAAACAGCAACCAAAAAGAAAAACCCAAGCAGTGCTTTTGCCCTTGGCAAAATGTAGCAATGCCCTTGGCATTGGGCTACTGCCCCACATCTCAGAGGTGAGAACTCCCTAGACACCCGGAGAACTGGCAGCCTTGGGAGCATAGGGAAGCAGCAGCTCCCGGGGAAACCACGGCCACCGATGAAGATGAGAGTCCTCCAGGGGTGTCTTGGGCGCTGGGTATCAACTGCAAAGAGTCAAAGCAGGAGAAAAGAACATGGCAGACAAGATGTGGGGTCTGTATCTGACATCCAAGTTGTGGGGCTCACTTTGAGGGTTCCAAGATATGTTGGCTAGGTGAGGTGTTTTCAGGACACGAGACTCTGCAGTGCAAGCAAGAGTAAGAACAGAACGGCTAAACTGATGCTGTTGGGACTTCATTTGTATCTGAAAGGTGATGTGTTTGGTAACCCTTGGATAATGCCATTGCACTTTAGGCATAAAGAGAAAGAAAAGAGAAGAAAGTTCAGAAGGTTATGAGTACAGAGTGAGAAGATTCTGGCATGTAAAAAAGCCCCCTCTTTGGGAAGAGAGGGACGGCATCAGAGTCACCACGATGGGCTGAAAATGCTACAAGGAGCAGGAACTGATGAGTAAGTGCCAAAGCAGCAGTCACATAGCATGGCAATGCCGCCTGGAACGTCAAAGGCTTGGAAGTTTTCCTAATCCTTCTTTAATCTCCTGGGAGATATTTTCCCCCTAGAAATGCATCTTTGATTTTGTAATGAAAATCAAGAGGCAAACAGATTTGAATTTACAGCCAACTGATATAAAGGTATCTATTCCATTAGCGAGTGGACGTCTGTATTTATAAAAAGAAGGGGTTCTAGATGCCTAGCCTCTGAGGCAACTGTCTTCAGTTCATTCATTTGCCAAATGCTTACTGAGCCAGGCACTGGTTTAGGTGCTGGGAACACTGCGGTGAATAAAGGTCTCTGTCTCCGTGGGGTTTACATCCTCGTGAGGAGAGGCACCCCACAGAAGAAGGAAGCGGAAAGACGCATTGTATTAGTTACACCGTCTTTGGAGAGCAATCAGGGAGGTTGGTGAGTGCGGGGGCAGCCCAGGACTCGCTGAGAAGGTGAAATTTTGATATGTCGCTCAGGGATGTGCTAACTGTCACTGAACATTTAATCAAAGATTTAAAGAAGCTGAAGGAGCAAGTCATGTGCATCTGCAGGGCAGAGGAGTCCAGGCAGAGGGGATACTCCTCACGTGCCCCCAAAACAGCAAGGCTGGTGAGGATGGCGTGTGGAGAGCCCCAGAGGGTGAGATCAGGGAGCAGTGGTGAGGGGGGCAGGGCTAATCAGGGTCTTTGCAGGCCTGAGTGACTCGGGAAACCAGTGTGGATCTGAACAGAGAAGTGACATGACCCGACTTCCCTTTAAAGAGCCTCGCTGTGGTGGCGGCAGCACAGGCAAGGAATATGTTTGACCTGACGCCCCCGAAGAAGATTGAGCCTTGACCTCCCAAAGAGTTCCTACCCGACTGCCAACTCAACTTCAAAATTCCCACTGAGATTTTCAAAACCAGGCTGAGAGGTCATTTGGCACAATTGCTGAAAACAGCCATCTGTCGTTTAAAACACATTGCGGAGACACACAGGGCGGTTCAGGATGGAACAGAGCTGCCGCCCCACAGTAAGTCCACCTACACACACGTCTGAGTCTATGGCTTCTGGACCACACCTGGAATGGAACTCAGTTTCAGTCTGGTCAGATGTTGGGTCTGGTCAGTGGCTGAGGGGAACCTGAGAGGAGACAAAAGGAAAAAACAGAACTGCACCTGACCCAAATCCTGAAGTTCAGTCCTGCTGAAGGAACCAGGGACCAGTGCCCCAGACTGAAGTATGCCCTGTCCGCCTGAGCACTTATCTGATGTTCAATGGAGATTCCAGGATAATGGCTTCATATGTTGAGTCCCACTAGCCCCAGGAGTCATTAAAATGTCCCTGAAGAACTTCACACAAAGCTGCCAACAGCAAACATCAGAGGGGAAGGCTGGGGGAAGAGAGCCTTCCAAGGGGAACTAACTCTGAGGGGTGTCCAGGAAGGGAACGGGGGAGGGGCCAGCAGTGTGCGGTGGCTGAGTCCTGGTTGGGACCCCTGTCCCTTCCTGCATCCCTGGCGACATGACCCCAACTAATTGAGGTATCGTGCACATGCCCAGGCCCTCAACAAGGCCGGCTCTCTCCCCTCTCCTTCAGCCATCCTGTTGTCTTTACAGAGGCAGGAGGAGAAAAGCAGGCTTCAGATGAGTTGTTTGATAGGATTCCACTTCTGCTAAACATATATGTAAACATACATGTGCACGTATTAAAAAAGAACTTCCAGAGGAATGTGTTTACCATCACTGTCTCTGGACAGCGGCACCATGGGCAATGATTTTTGTTGTTGTGTATCTGTATTTTTCCTTACCCGCAATGAACACCAATTGTTTATATCTTTTGAGAGGCACAGAAATATGTATAACATTATAGAAAGGTTTCCAGTTCTAGTGGTTCACATGAAAAAGAAAGGCCCTGATATGCTAATGTTTTGTCATCTGAACTTGCCGGAAAGTTGTTCCTGAATCACCAGTCAGGGAAGGCAGCATGGGTGTGGAATACACAGCCAGCACGTCACCAGACCCACAGACCGCCTGGACGAAGGTCGGACCCTAGGGATCGGAGCATGTCTGCCACACCCCCTCAAGGCAGTGTGCTCTAAGTGCCCAGTCAAAACACTTCAAATCAAGTGACTGGATTTTTGGAGGGGTTCCACTGCCAAGGAAATGACTCCTCACTTTCTCCATCTAGTGGGATACAGAAAAGTCTACGGGTTGGTAATCGCTGCACTTTGCTTTCCATTTCCCCTTTTTTCTAACTGGGACTTTTAACTGCATTCTTCTTCTTTTGCCACCGTTATTATATGCTGGGTATTTTGGAGATGGTAAGTTATGGGGTACAGCCACACTTGAACTTGACTTAGAGGAAAAGGCACTGCCCAGAAATGCTACCCTTGGCACTGCATGTAATAATTGGATGTGACATTAGGTTGTTTTGAGGTAGGTTAGTAAGAAACTAGGAAAGTTCCCTGGCAAGTGGAATGAAGAAACGGAGATGAATGGCTAAACAAATGGCCAGAATGGCTGAGCAATTAACAGCCAGCTGATAAGTCATCAGACCCTATCCCTTGTAAATGAAGATGCCTAAGAGCAGATGGTTTAAAATCGCCATGGTCAGGAAGGTAAATAACAAACACCGGTTAGAGCCAGGCTAATCCAAGACAGAAACTAACCAGAAAACAACCCCGAAGCTCATTATACCATCACTACAATGAAAACTGACATCACAAGTAGAAGGGGGGTTGAGGGGGACAAGCACCAAGACACCTCCAGAAAGGACAACAGTAGAACAGGACCTCCCTTCCCAACTGAAGGCAGAGTCAGAATTTGGCACCACTAAGCTCAGAGACACCCTCCCACCCTGGAAACACATAAAATCCCAAGAATTCACTGACCACGTGTGCACCTCACCTGTGAGCTGGCCTCACATCCACTCAGATGCGTACTTTTCACTTCTTTCACAGCAGCGCCAGTGCACTGGCCTCCTTCTTATTCTCTACCAGGATGAAACTTGCTTTGTTCTCCCTTTCCCCTGGACTCACGCCTTGAAATTTTTTCTGCATGAATCAAGAACCTGGAGCTCACCCGACATGAGTCAGGTCCTGGATTGTGCCCAGGCAGGGCCAGTGCCCCGTGCAGTAGCAGTTCAGTAACAGTTTCTCTCAGATGGAGTATGTGACTGCGTTTTGGTTGATCACGGGATGGTCATGATAAAGGTACTCATTCTCATAATTGTATGATGTGTATATAAGGCAGTCAAGGGGTGGACTGACCTCCAGGAATTCCCTGGTGACTCCAGTGACAACTATCTCATCCTTCTTCTCCTGGGAACACACTTTCTGCTCCTCGCCACAGTGGGAAGCATCAGACCCGGACCAACCAATCATAACATCCATCTTTTGGCAACAGAGATTGATTGGTCCAAGGGGCAAGCGTTATGTCCCAGAGTAGAGCAAATCAGCATCCTTGCCTGGGATTCCTATACACACACCAGGTGAAAGAAGCTGAGGTTGAGGGTGGCTGTGTGCTCTGACCAGGGGATGGAGCAGATCTGCAGAAGAGAATGAGGGCCACACGAAGAGAAACGGAGATCAGCAGGGACCAGGAGTGGGTGGGGAGGGAAGAAGGCCTGCCAGCACTGAGGACTTGCTTCCTATTGCCATGGCCTTGACTGCTGCAGTGAATCTCTTGCCCCTGTAACCCTGCCAGAGAGGTTAGTCACCTCGGCCCTTTGCCCCTGCAGTGCTGAGTTGGTTTTTTTTTTTTTTCCTTTTAGATTTTATTTATTTATCTTTAGAGGGGAAGGGAAGGAGAGAGGGAGAGAAACATCAATGTGCGGTTGCCTCTTGTATGTCCCCTGCCGGGAACTGGCCTGGCAACCCAGGCATGTGCCCTGACTGGGAATCGAACCGCGATCCTTCGGTTCGCAGGCCCGCGCTCAATCCACCGAGCTGCACCAGCCAGGGCCTGCTGAGTTGGGTTTGTTGGTGACACTTCTACCCAAGCAGTCAGCTACAGCTATTATCAAAGACGCACCAGATCCAAAACGATGTTTCTTTATCATGAGAGCAGCCCAACTAGTTTGTTTTTCATTCAAATCCATGTTGCTCTTCCACAGTTTCCTGTTCTTAGTCTACCTTCATTGGTGTTAAAAGGCCTCAGGATTACAATGACGCATCAGAAAGAGAATGTAAACATTTTGTCATCGGGCCAACCATTTCAACATTTCTCCCAGCAACAACTGTTGTTAAGACAGACTTGTTTCCTCCGTGGAATTCCCTGGTAACGCAACATAAATAAAGAAATCAGCCCTGGGACAGGGGCTTCTCGGGGCAGCGGGGGCGGGGAGGGACGGTGCTCAGGGCTCCTACCGGAACCATGTCTCATGTGTTAGCTCAAATACTCAGGACCCTCCAGGAGTGCCACCTTGACAAATATGCAGAGAGTAGTCTCCCGCCAGAGGAATTACCAAAGGAGCTAAAAGCAGAAACAGGCTCTGCATAATCTCTAACCTCAGGGGACAACAAAAACAGAGAACTGCGTGTCAATCTTGGTTCCTTGTTAGCTGCATTATCATAAGTGGGGGCCTTTCCGAACGCCACACTTCGCTAGCATCTACCCGGCTCTGCTTTTGGAAATATTAAATTCCACAGTAATTTTGGTTTTTGCTTTGGATCTTTACTATTTTTCTCATTTGTCCATAAACATTAGCTACTGAACTGAGTTTAAAATAAATAGTTAAGAATAAAACCTGAGGCCTTAAAGAAATTTAAAAAAAAGGGGGGTGGGTTGTGGTGGGAGTAAAAGACAGAAAACTGTACAAGATCAACAATTAAAATAAAAATTAAAAAAAAAATCTGAGGCCACCAGATACGACAAAACCAGTGGCCCAAGGGAATTCACTGTTGAAATGAGTAATAATAATAAATGATTAAAATGTTCTATCTTTGGATACCTCCATGTTAGATTATTCGATAACAGTCAGTGTCTTGATTTATCTTGATGCTCTGATAAATCAAGAAAAAGGGAAGGGATTTACATGACATGAGATTTGCCTGAGTGTGAATGGTAAGAGGAGTTCTCATAATGTGAATTTTACAAATCCTCTTCTTTTGTCAAAACACTCTTCTTATGATTCTGAGAAGGGAAATTGCTAGGACCAGTCTGCACATCAGAACTTTGTATCACATGACTAATTTTAAAAGTACCAGTAGTTCATTCAACCCATTTTGGTAACTGGACTATTATCTGAAATCTGGAATAGCAAAATCTTGAAAGCAAGACAGGGACAAAACGGGAGACAATTAAAAACAAGTCACAGTGCATTTTAGGGTGTCTTCCATTTACTGAAACACTACCAGTGGGAGAAAAAGAGAGGCTAAGGTGTATCTGAATGGGTGTCCTCTCACTGATGCTGAGCCTGGGCAGCTGGCAAGCAGGGTCTCCTTGATCTGCCCACCCAGCAGAGGAGTGAGTTCAGTGTCATTATCCTGGATTCACAATGGGACTCAGAGCTGTACAACTTGTCTCAGAGCCTGTAAGTGGTGGAGGCTGAAGTGGGGCCCAGGGCTGCTGGTGCCAAGGTCTGTGCTCTCCTCACTGCTTAGAGTGGGGCCAGGAGAGGAGCCCCAGCTACACAGATCCCTCTCCTGGGCCTCTGTTCACTTGGGATTAAGATATACACAAAGGATTTCATGTAATTATTATCTAATGATGATGAGGACAATGATCAGAGCTTATCAAGTGCCTTTGTGTGCCAGGTTCCGTCTATGTGGCATGTATTAATTCCTTTCATCCTCAGAACGATGCACCCTAGTGGGCATGATTATTATCCCCATTCTATAGATGGGGAAACCAAGGTACTGAGGGTTAAGCAACTTGTGCGAGGACACCCAGCCTCGAAGTGGAAGAACGCATATAAAACCCAGGTGACTGGCTCCAGAGCTCACACCCCTAACTTCTGTGCTCTCCCGCTTCAGAGACACACAGATGATGGCTGGTTAGCACGGCCTCCAGCTGCGTGATTCCACACCGTGCCGCTCAGACTCACTCGGAGCCGTGCTCGTGCTCCCTCCCACTGGCAAAAACGAGACACTTGGGGCGTGGCAGCTTACAGGTTTTGAAGAAAAAAAAATAGGATCTCTTTCAACTTTACTCCATAGAAAAACAAATCTAAGTTTGAAACCAGTATCTATATTCTTGGGAACCTGAAACACCTATGACAGTCTCAACCGGCTGAAACCCCATGACCCCACAGGTTCAAGTCAGGGTCTCCCCAAGGCAGGGCCCACACCCAAGAATCTGTTCTTATCTTCTGAATTTGTGGGTGACCTTTATTATAAAGCCGGCAGACCCACTTGGAGAAAAAGCCAAACCAAACCACTAGGCTCTTTCATTAAATGGAAAGTAACCTAAGTAACAGCTGTTGTCATGCCTATTACAGAAAATACAGCACCTGCTTTCCAGAGCAGACTGTGTGAAGAGCAAGTGGAGTCATTGTTTGCACAGGTATATCTGTCCGTGAACAAACAAGCACAGATCAAGCCACTTGAACCTCACCAACTAGAAAAGACAGACAGCAAAGCATAAAACCATCTGACTCTCGCTCTTGACATTCAAGACTGTCTTCCTTTGCCATTTCATTTTTCTCTTACGATTCCAAAGAAGGCTTTTTTCTTGACTTAAGGAACATTTTTAGCCCACAGAAATGGCTTTTAATACAGGTTGAAAGAGGAGCTTATCAGTTCACTCTCAAAGACACAGTGGAGAGCAGCTGCTTCTGTCTACCTAGCACCCCTTCCTCAGGGAACCACACCCCCATGTGGGTACCAGTGGGTGGCCCTGGGACCCAGGCCAGCCCATAACAGAATCTTCTCTCCCAAGTGATAAGAATTGGTACAAGGACAGCATAGGACAGCTGTCTTTCTGTTGTGGATTTTAAGCTCGGAAGATGACACTTTGTCTCTGCTGGACATCTTTCCTGCAACGTGAAGAGATGAGTTAGGTGGAGAGAGAGAAAAATCCTGGAATCAGTGAGCCCCATTATCTCTAATTCGTGCAGGCCTTTTTTCCTACCTGTGAGATACCTTAACAAGCTCTGAGGTGAATGAGCCAATAAATTTCCCTTTGTACTTAATCTGGTTTGAGTTGGATTTCTGTCTCTTGCAACCAAAAGAGTTGTACTATGAAAGACTAAGAGTTTAAATCGCTGCCTTGACCACTCATAGAAGGTGCCTGCCTGAGCTGAGGGTCTTTCCCTCTTACAAAGGACCAAGTTTTATACTCAACAAACCTGTTGTCTTGCTAGTCTCCATCGTCTCCTACATTCAGTCCATTGTTTCTTTTCCACTCCTCACTTAGCCCAAAATTCAAGCCAAAGTGATTGCTCTCTGACTGCAGTAACTTAGTTGTCTGTGAAGAGGCAGGGCGGTACCTTGCTTGCTCATAAGCAGCAAAATTCTCAGACACCCCAAAGTGGACTGGTTTTCCAAGTGGTTGAGACCTTGAGACTATGATGTGTTTATTTGTCACACTGCCATTGCTTCAAGCAGTGATGTTCAAGAAAGCTGTATATTCAAATCACCTGAAGAGATTTTAAAAACACCAATGCCAAGGTCTCACCCCAGAGATTCCATTTTCATTGGTCTGGGGAAGGGTTTGGGTATAAACATTTCTCAAAATTCACCCAGCCAAGCTTGAGTCAGCCAAAGTCAAGATTGGCTAAGTAGCCCTGGCCAGGTAACTCACTTGGTTGGAGCATTGTCCAAATACACCAATATTGTAGGTTTGATCCCCAGTCAGGGCACATACAAGTATCCACCAATCAATGCATAAATAAGTGGAACAACAAATCAATGTTTCTTTCTCTCTCTAAAAACCAGTTAAAAAGCAGGAAAAAAGACTGACTATATATATATATATGTTTTTAATAATTTTTATGTTTGACTCAACTAGAATAACTTGTTGTCTGACCATTTGTTAGCGGGCGGGTTGGAGAAGGCATGGAAGTGGTAGCCCTGTGTAACTTGCCTTCAGCATTTCCTGGGCTGTGTTTGAATTTATTAAAATATATTGGGCTTTCTGCACACTAGCAGGCCCAGCAGAGGGAGCCACATGCCGGTTGGATCACTGATCGCTCCAAACAGGTTGACCAGGGCCACTCACAAGCAGCATCTGACAAAGGCCTGCACTGGAGTCCTTGCAGATCCACCTAATACATAGAAACAAGTAGAAAGAAGCAGCCAAAATGGGAAGACCCCAAATGAAAGAGCAAGAGAATTCTCCAGAAGAAAAGCTAGATGAAATGGAGGCAAGCTATTTATTAGATAGAAAGTTTGGAGTAATTATAAGGATACTCAACATCATGAAAAAAGAAATAGAAACCATAAAAAAGGTCCAGTCAGAAGTAAAGAATGCAGTATCTGAAATAAATAGTACACTGGAAGGAATAAACTGTAGGTTAAATGAAGCAGAAGATTGAATCTGTGACTTGGAAAATAAAAGAAGAAAACAAAAACCCAGGCAGAGCAGGAGAAAGAAAAAAGAATTTGAAAAATGAGGAGAGCTTAAGAAACTTTTCGGACAACATGAAGTGGAACAACATCCATGTCATGGGAATACTGGAAGAAGAAGAGAGCAAGCGAGGGATCGAGACACTTTTTGAAGAAAGAATGACCAAAAACTTCCTTAATCTGGTGAAGGAAAGAGACATACAAGTTCAGGAAACTCAGAGAGTCCCAAACAAGTTGGACCTAAAGAGGCCTATACGAAAACACATCATAATTAAAATGACAAGGCTTAAGGACAAGGAGAGAACCCTAAAGGCCACAAGAGAAAAGCAGGTAGTTACCTACAAGGGAGCACCAAGTAGGCTATCATCTGATTTCTCAACAGAAGGGAGTGGTGTGAAATATTCAAGGTGATAAACAGAAAGGACCTATAACCAAGGCTACTTTACCAGCAAAGTTATCACTTAAATCGAAGTGGAACTAAGGAGCTTCCCAGACAAGAAAAAGCTACAGTTTGTTAACATCAAACCATGTTAAATGTTAACAAATGTTAAAGGGCTTGCTTTAATAAGAAGAAAAATTAAAAAAAAAAAGAGGAAAATAGTCTAATAATAAAATGGCACTACACACATACCTATCAATAATCACCTTAAAGGCAAATGGCTTAAATGCTCCAACCAAAAGACACAGGGTAGCTGAATGGATAAGAAAACAAGACCCATGTATATGCTGCCTCCAAAAGACTCATCTCAGATTGAAAGATACACATAGACTAAAAGTAAAGGGATGGAAAAAGACATTTCATGCAAATGGAAAACCAAAAAAAGCTGGGGTAGCAGTATTTATGTCCAACAAAATACTTTATTTTTTAATTTTGTTTATTTATTTTTAGAGAGGGGGAAGGGAGGGAGAAAGAGAAGGAGAGAAACACCAATGTATGAGAGATAAATTGATCAGTTGCCTCTCCCACACACCCAAGTGGGGACCTGGCCCACACCCCAGGCATGTGCCCTGACTGGGAATCAAGCCAATGACCTTTTGGTTCACAGGCCAGTGCTCAATGCACTGAGTCACACCAGCCAGGGCCAACAAAACGAACTTTAAAACTAAGGCTATAGTAAGAGACAAAGAAGGACACTGCGTCATGATAAAGGGAACAATCCAGCAGGAGGATATAGCCCTCGTAAACATTTATGCCCCAAACATAGGCATGCCTAAATATGCGAAGCAAACCTTGATGGACATGAAGGGAGAGACCAACAGAAATACAGGCATAGTCGGGGATTTTAACATCCCTTTGACATCCATGGATAGATCTTCTAGGCAGAAAATTAACAAGGAGACAGCAGCCTTAAACAACACAATAGATCATATGTATTGAATTGATATCTTCAGAGTATTTCACCCCAAAGCAGCAGAATATACATGTTTTTCAAGTGCACATGGAACATTTTCTAGGATACAAATTGGGACATAAAACAAGTATCAATAAATTTAAGAAGACTGAAATCATACCAAGCATCTCCTCTGACCACAATGCTATGAGACTAGAAATCAATCACAAGACGGTGAAAAACAAGCAAAAATATGGAAGCTAAATAGTATGTTATTAAACAATGACTGGGTCAACAATGAAATCAAGGAAGAAATCAAAAGGTACCTTGAAACAAATGAACATGAGGACACAGCAATCCCAAATATGTGGCACACTGGGAAAGCAATTGTAAGAGGTAAGTTCATAGCATTACAGGCCTGTCTCAAAAAAGAAGCTCACCTGGCTGGTGTAGCTCAGTGGATTGAGTGCAGACCTGTGAACCAAAAGATTCCGGTTCAATTCCCAATCAGGGCACATGCTTGGGTTGCAGGACAGTTCCCAGGAGGGACGCACCAGAGGCAACCATACATTGATATTTCTCTCCCTCTCTCCTTCCCTTCCCCTCTAAAGATAAATAAATAAAATCTTTAAAAAAAAGAAGCTCAAATAAACAATCTAACTTCACACTTAAAGGATCTCGAAAAAGAACGACACAGCCCAAAGTGAGTAGAAGGTAGGAAATAATAAAAATTAGAGCAGAAATAAATGAAACAGACTCTAAAAAAATGATACAAAACTATCAATAAATCCCAGAGCTGGTTCTTTGAAAAGATAAACAAGACTGACAAACCTTCAACCAGACTCATTAAGAAAAAACAGGAGAGGACCCAAATAACTAAAATCAGAAATGAAAGAGGAGAATAATAACTGATACCAAAGAAATACAAGGGATTGTAAGAAAATATTATGAACAACTATATGCCAACAAACTGGACAGTCTGGATGAAATGAATAAATTCTTAGAAACATACAATCTTCCAAAACTAAATCAGGAAGTATCAGAGGATCTGAATAGACAGATTACACCTAGTGAAATTGAAGCAGTAATCAAAAAACTCCCAACAAACAAAAGCCCTGGACCAGATGGCTTCACAGGGGAATTTTACCAAACATTCCAAGAAGAACCAACACATCTCCTTCTCAAACTATTTCATGAGATTTAAGAGAAGTCTCCCAAACTCATGGACAACGTTACCCTAATTCCAAAAATAGATAAAGACACTACAAAAAAAATTATAGGGCACTATCCCTGATGAACACTAAAATTCCCAACAAAATACTACCAAACTGACTACAGCAATACATCAGACAGGGCATACACCATGATCAAGTGGGATTTATTCCAGGAATGCAAGGCATTCCTTTAATAAGTGGCACAACATTCGCAAATCAATAAATGTGATTCACCACATAAACAAAATGAAGGATTAAAACCACATGATCATATCAATAGAGGCAGGAAAAGCATTTAATAAAATCCAGCACCCATTGATGATAAAAACTCTAAGCAAAGTGGGATTAGAGGGACCATACCTAAACATAATAAAGGCCATATATGACAGACCCACTGCCAGCATCATACTCTACAGACAAAAACTACAAGTGTTCCCCTTAAGACAGGAAACAAGAAAGGCATGTACGCTTTCACCTC
This sequence comes from Glossophaga mutica, assembly GCA_039655065.1. Lineage (NCBI taxonomy): Eukaryota > Metazoa > Chordata > Mammalia > Chiroptera > Phyllostomidae > Glossophaga > Glossophaga mutica. The sequence goes on from CM077303.1 coordinate 202,002,282, forward strand.
TTTTACTCAACCTAGTACTGAAAGTCCTAGCCACAGCAATCAGAAAAAAAGAAGAAAAAGAAAAGCATCCAAATTAGAAAGGAAGAAGTAAAACTGTCATTATTTGTAGATGATATGCTACTGTACATAGAAAATCCCAAAGATTCCACCAAAAAACTACTAGAACTGATAAATGAACTCAGCAAAGTAGCAAGATACAAAATTAATATCCAGAAATCAGTCACATTTTTATATGCCAGTAACAAACCAACAGAAAGGGAAATTAAGAAAACAATCCCATTCACAATTGCTATAAAAAGAATAAAATACCTAGGAATAAACCTAACCAAGGATGTAAAAGACCTATACTCAGAAAATTATAAGACACTGAAGAAAGAAATAGAAGATACAAGTAAGTGGAAACACATACTGTGTTCATGGGTAGGAAAAATTAGCATTAACATCATTAAAAGGTACATACTATCCAAAGCAATCTATAGATTCAATGCAATTCCTACCAAGATTCCAATGACGTATTTCACAGAAGTAGAACAAATACTTCAAAAATGTATATGGATGCCCTGGCTGGTGTGGCTCAGTGGACTGAGCGTGGGCCTCCGAACCAAAGGATCGCGGTTCGATTCCCAGTCAGGGCACATGTTCCCAGCATGGGACACACGAGAGGCAACCATACATTGATGTTTCTCTCCCTCTCCCTCTCTCCTGCCCTTCCCATCTAAAGATAAATAAATAAAAATCTTAAAAAAAAATGTATATGGAACCACAAAAGGCCCAGCACAGCAACAGTGATCCTGAGAAAGAGGAACAAAGTTGGAGAAATCACACTACCCAATATCAAACTCTACTATAAGGCCATAGTAATCAAAACAGCATGGTACTGGCCAAAAAAAAAAAAAAAAACAGACACCCAGATTAATGGGACAGAATAGAGAGCCTTTCTGGATTTTACTACACAGAGGAGGAAGACAATGGGGGGCCGAGGAGAGACATGATTATATTTTATTTTTTTAAATGTCCACTCATTTCAAAGCAGTTATAGTTTAAAATTATAAAAACCTTTCCACTGTTGAACATGTAGTACAAGGTGAGGTTGGGACAGGGAGGCTGGGCCCGATGTGGGGGTGGGGGTGGGGGTGGGGATAGAGGAGGAAGGGTGGGGGGTGGAGGGGTGGAGGCGGGGCAGCAGCTACAAGTGCCCGGCATTTCTGTGCGCTTCAAGGGAGGTCCCTGGGGGAAGGCCAGGCTTCCTCCACAGCCTCCAGGCAGTGGGATTTTTGAGCGTCTGCCCACAAACGGGAAATTCTTTTAAAGAATTTATTTTTAGAGTGAGGGGAAGGAAGGGAAAAAAAGAGGGAGAGAAACATCAGTGTGCGGTGGCCTCTCAAGAGCCCCCTACTGGGGACCTGGCCTACAACCCAAGCACGTGCCCTGACTGGGAATCAAACTGGCAACTCTTTAGTTCTCAATCAACTGAGCCACACCAGCCAGGGCAAAGCCATGATTATATTTTAAACGGCTCACTCGGTCACTGTTTGGAGAACAAACGGTCTCCCTGCTGCCAATCTGCTCCTCTACAGTCCATTGTCAACAAAGCAGAGGGAATCTTGTAAAACACTCCCGGACACTGACTCCCAGACAAATAAAATGTAACCACCACACAACATGCCCAGGACTGTTCAGAGCAGCTTCATTTGTAATAACCCCAAACTGGAAACAACCAAAGTGTCCTACAACAGGTGAGTGGTTAAACAAACTGTGGCACACAAAGCCATGGAATACTACTCAGCAATAAAAAGGAATAAACTATTGATACGGCAATAAGGATAGATCTCAGGGGCATTAAACTAAGTGGGAAACCTCAAAGGATCATGTATTGCAGGATTCCATTCATAACATTATAGTTACCAAACAGGACCCGTTGGAGGAAGTAGATGAATGCTAGTGGGGACTTCTCTGTACTTACTATCTGAGCAACTTCCTGTGAATCTGTAACTATTTCAAAATAAAACATTTTTTACACACAGCATTGTAGAAAATAAATTGTGTTTCAGTGGAAAAGTATGCACTGTCTACATACAGCACACCCTCCCCGGTTATCTGATTCCACTCTTTTCCTTGTTTTTGAACTATTTTTACAACTTGGAAAGTTTTGACTGGTAACCCATAGACCTGCTGACTTGCCTGTCTGGTAGCGGTTCCCTTCCCCTCTTCACCCACAACTCTCATGAAAAAAAAAAAAAAAAAACATTTATGCATTCAATTGAACATTCCTTTATTTCAAATAAATCCGTGCTTTTTTTACTTTCCCCTTTGAATAACATGAGGGCAGCAAGCAAGTTACAAAATATCTTTAGCGTCCATTCACTTCTCTGGCTGCATGAGAGTCACAGCTGCACCATTTCTGACGATTGCTTTTTGGGAACATAAATCTCACTCCCCAGTGTTACACCTCCAAGGTCCTCGTTGGATTTAGAATTCCCAAACATTTCCCCGGGTATACAGCCTGGTCCTAGCCTGTCCCTCAGGCCTCATGTCCTCACTGAGCCCCTCGACGGCACACTCTGAACATTCACCATCCTCTCTGCTCCCTGAGAACATCAAGTTTTGTTCCCGCTTGCGGCTCCAGCCCCTGCGGTCCCTCAGCCTGGACTGCTTGGCTCATGGATTGAAATAACCTGCTTCATAGGCTTAAGTAAACTCTCAGTTCAACTGTTCCACCCCAGTGAGGTCTTCTCAACCACTCTTATCAAAAGTAACATCCTCACCCTGATGTTTTCATCAGTTAGTTCTATCTGAAACAATAATAGTATTATGTATTATACGTTTTATACATTATTGTATTTATTATACAAGTATACTACATTATATTTCTTATAAGTTATATGAACATATTCATTGTAGATTATATAAACATATTAAGTGTTCAGTTAGGTAACAGTGTGTTTATTATCTACCCACTCCAATTCCAAAATAGTAGGATTTTGGAATCTGGTTATATTCCAGGTTCCATAAACCTGGTGCTTAGAAAGGCACCTAGCGTACAGCAGACATTGAATAATCCCCTGAGTGAATAATGCTTCTGGAAGGAGCGAGGTCCCCATCACTGGAGGTTTCTAAGCATGGTTTATACAACCACTTAACGGGGTCATAGGAAAGCTGTCGGCATAAGCTCGGTCACAAGAATGAAAGACCGTTAAGGCCCCTTCTAGCACCATCAGTCATGCTTCTATGGCCATTGGCCCGTTCTGCTGTGCAATGGGAACTGCAAAGGAGTATACCTCATTTTCCACCAAATGACAGTATGCACACCCCTGTTCCTGCTGCAATATCATCTCAGCATTAAAATGTTGAAGCTAATCAGACATTTAATTTCAAAGTAGAAGGTCATTATCTTGTCACAAAATTTTATTCCAATTACTTTTTTTCCTATTATACGAAATGAATTAAAAGTAGCACAAAACATTGGGAGATCAAACAGTCAATCAGAAGCTCATTAAATATCATTGAAATTGGTGCAATAAAAAGCATTTCCCATGGCTGACATTATTTAAAAGCTATATTCTGGATGGCTCAAGAAATCAACAAGCTGTCAATCAAAAAATCACCCTGTCCATAAATAGCCACTTGACTTTTAAAAGTTCACTATCTATTTTTCTGAGATAAAGAGTAAATATCTATAAAGATTTAAAGCATGATTGCAATTACCATCCTATCAGCCCCTGTGGGACCCTAAAGAGAAGGTATCAGCAAAGTCACCATCTGATAACTTAGACCAGTGATTTTCAACTGGTGTGCCGCGAGAATTTTTAAAATATGCAATACCTGACTATTCAGTATTTAGTATTTTAGTATTTAGTCTGTTCCCTTAGACTGTCAAATTAGAAAAAACCACAACATCCAACACAACAGCCATCTAGTGTGAATGAATCAAAATTATCCTATTTTTTGGTCAGATTAGCAAAAATATATTTTTGGGTGTGCCACAGAATTTTAGTAATTAGTTTATGTGTGCCCTGAGATGAAAAAGGTTGAAAATCACTGATTTAGGCTATAACTTAGAGAAAGAGGCTTACAAAGTGCTACCAGTAATTTTATAAACACTTCAATATATACATTTAGGTACATTATTCAACTAATACAATCCCAGGCAGGAATTAGTGGGTCAGTTGCAATTTTAAAATTGAGTTCAACTCCACACTTGGAATAAATGCCCACTTTATTTCCTAAAAAGTGGTTATTAAAACACTTCATTTTCCTATGGACCCAGACATAGATGATGGCTAGCTTGAGGATCTGAAAGCTAATCCTTTTTAACATTATAATATTCTTCCTCTAGAAGCACTCCCCCACCCACCCCCACTTTTTTAGAAAAGTTAAACCACTAATTTTTAGCTTTTAGTTTTATAGAAACAACCAGTGTTTGACATACAAACTGGCAGGCCCTTTCAGTTGCTAAAATATAACAGAAGTACTATTCCCAGTACTATTTTCTTAAGGTGATGTAAGTGATGGGATGATGCAAATTAAAAATACATAAGCAAAAGAGAAAGAACCCTACCCCCCACCAGTGCTCACACACGCTGCCACTACCCTAATTTCTTTTCAAAAGCCTGGACTTACTGGCAAATTATCTGGGAGTAAAGTGGGAGGGAAAGATTTCAATGCAAAAATCAGAACTGCTTTATAGAAAGAAAAGTGTGGCGAGGTTTGTTATCATTTATTTCCTCCAGTATATCATTCAATTTCAGCTGTCTCACATCTCAGGAGAAGCTCCTCCATTTCTCACTTATGTGCCTAAGAAACGTCTTCCTGGCATCTCATTCTCTCTCCCGTCTTTCACCAGCATTTCATTATTTTTTAACTGTCCCTCTCATCCTTGTCTCCCTTTTTCCTAGTGATCCACATGTCCTCATTTAGCAGTTTTCAGAAGCCAGGGAGAAACGTTGCAAATAATGTTAAATATGATTAATATCTTGAATTCCTTGAAATATGACATGCATGAGTTACAATGAAACCTCTTTTATTTCCCCATGAAATGCTTTTGCATAATGAGAAAGAAAATGTCCTCTATGCCCTAATCAGCCCTGACAGTTCCTGGACTCCCAAATACTTTTATTTATGGCATTATTTATTTCATCTCTAATAAATGGAGGTTGGGGAGAAACCACAGCACGATCTGAGGAGGTTGCAGGAGAGAGGGAGACTATGTAGGGTGGAGGAACCACAGCAGCTGAACCAGGAGAGAGAAGGCTTCCAAAGGAAGGGAGGAGCTGTGGGAAATGGGAGGCCAAAGACACGAAGCCCCAGAAAAAGAAAATGGCTCGCTTTCCCAAGCCTAAAAACGAATGTAACTCAAGAGTGTAAAGATGAGGGTTTTACATCAAAGAAGGAGATGTACTCAGAACTCAAACCTGGAGAATGAAGATTGAAAGCTGGAAAAACAAACCTGGGAAGTGGGTATGCTGGTATTGGAATTCGCCTAGGGGAGGGGTGATCTGCTCTAAAAAGTGCCTGGGAGGCCAGGAGAGTCCTTCGGATTTGAAGATATCTCCACCCCCATGGGACCCTCTTCCAAATGACAGAGGCTCACTAAGGAAATTGTGTGACCTCCAGAAACCATGGCCTGGTGGCCCCGGATGCAGAGAGGAACTGGCTGGGCAATACAGAAAGTGAGAGAGCTCTCGGGGGCCGCATAGGTCCTACATCAAATGGCGGTCTTGAAAATATCTAATCACCACCTCAAAGGGAGGCAACGGGTCATGTTTTACCCTCAATTGCTGAGAGTATCTATATGCTATAAGAAGTGAGAATCTGAATTCAAATGCCCTAGATGCATCTGTGTGGGTGTGGGCTATTTCCTCGAGGAACCTCGGTTTTCTCATCTGTAAAATGGGGGAAATGATTTTGTTATGCACTCGCAGGGCCCCTATGGGGAACTAACCACGTAATGTGAAAATCCAACGCCCTCTGCTCTCTTAGGATGAGCATGAACTCGAAAGCCACTTGTTGGGTGTGGGCAGAATCCCGACCCAAAAAACGCACAGCGCCTTAGGTCAAGACCTTCAACAGGCTCTTTTCGGAAGCGTGGGGGAGCAATTCCCGATCCGGGAAGAACTGGCTGTAACACCCTCCCAAGGCACGCACGCACGCACGCAGTCTAGCCACCCCGCCCCGACCGTCCCAACTATACCACCAGCCACGCGTGCAACGCCGAGAGTTTGGGGTAGTGCAGGGGGCGCCAGGAACTCGTTTCCGAAGCTGGACGCCTCCAGAGGCAGAAACCTCGACTCCATCTCGGACTCCGAAGTCTCGCCTTGGTGGAAACCTCACCCTGTTACCAGGTAGCCCTCCCAGTCCCTGCTGTCCCCTTCCCCCTTCCCGTCGAAGGCGCACACCGGCTGGCCCACCCTGCGGGCGGTGGCGGCGCCAGGCCCCGCCCCTCCCCCCATTATCATTAGCAGATATTACCCTAAACACTTGCTCTTTACTTCCTTTCTCCCTCCAGGCATTGGCGAGGCGGCTTGTCAATCAGCTCTCGGGCGGCAGCCCCCCGCGCGGGGGCTCAGCGATGCTAGGCTTAGCGACAAGCGGCAGTGACGGCGGCGGCGGCCACGGCACAGACACACACCCTCCCACAGGCGCGCACTCGGGCAGCGCCGGCGAGCGGGCGGCGGAGGCACCCTCGGAGCCCGGTGCGGGTCGGGGAGGGGGCGTGCGGCCGGGGACGGGCCCCGAAGCGCAGCATGGAGGAAGAAATGCAGCCGGCGGAGGAGGGGCCCAGCCTCCCCAAAATCTACAAGCAGCGCAGCCCCTACAGCGTCCTCAAGACGTTCCCGGGCAAGAGACCCGCGCTGGCCAAGCGCTACGAGAGACCCACCCTGGTGGAGCTGCCGCACGTCCGGCCGCCACCGCCGCCCTTCGCGCCGCACGCCGCCGTCTCCATCAGCAGCAGCGAGCCGCCGGCGCAGCAGCAGTTCCAGGCACAGAGCACCTACCCCCCGGGGCCCGGCCGGGCGGCCGCTGCCGCAGCCGCTTCGTCGTCATCGCCTTCCGCCGCGTCCCAGGGCCACCTGAGGACTCCCGCCCAGCCGCCCGCCGCCCCCGCCGCATCTTCATCTTCGTCTTTCGCCGCCGTCGTCCGGTACGGCTCGGGCCCTGCGGCTGCCGCGGGCGGCAGCAGCGCTGGCAGTGACGGTGCCAACCTGGAGCTCAGCGCAGGTACCAACTCTTGGGCGCAACTTTCCTTCCCGCCCAGGCCGGGGGAGGGGTGGGAACCCGGGAAGGGGAAGCTAGGGATGGCGAACACCCTCCCGCGCCCGGGGCCTGGCGGGAGGGGCGGGAGTGGGGGGGGGCGGTCACCCGACTGAGAGTCTGAGCGTCCGAGCGCACCTCGGACACCTCTCCGCGCGGGCAACAAGTTCTGGAGGATTCCGCTGCGCTGCCGCCGCCGCCGCCGCTGCATCTGGGGCTTTCGACGGCGCGCGCGCGCCTTTTAACAGGTGGCTCCGCCACTGGGATCCGGCTTGGCGCCCAGGAAGTGCAGCGGTGGCCAGTGGGCGGCGGGGATAGTTCGGGTGGGGACGCGAGAGGCAGCCCTGGCGCCGAGGCCGCGAGGATCGGACATCCTAAGGTGACAGCCGCGGCCGCTCCCGGAATAGCTTGAACTGCTCCGGCAGCTCTCGGGGACGCCCTTACAGCGTTCGCTGCCCCACTTTTTTCCTTCTATTTCTTTCCTTTACCTCCCTCTCCGTTTTCCATCTCTTTCCCCTTTGCTTTCTTGTGTTCTTTCTCCACCTCTTTGATGCACTCAGTGTCGCGGTCTACTCGGCTGGCTCTTATGCGCGCGTGGTCTCTATCGCTCTTTTTCTCTACGGACCCCGAAGTCTCAGACCGTGGCTGGAAGACTCTGGGCTCCTTTGCCCCTGCCACGAGGTGGAACTGGCGCTCGCCCCTGCGACCGACTTCGGGGAAGGAGACATCCTGCCCCTCGCCCCAGGCCTGAGAGTCCGGGCGCTCCGGGCCCTCTCCCCACACACCCCACCCGCGGGGTGGGACACTGCTGCACCGTGGGGGTCCCCCACCCCGTAGTATCTGGGCCGGGGCCTGTGGAAATGCCTCGTGGGGCGCATCCACCTCAGGGAATGAGATTCCTCTCCTTTACTGGGGGCCTGCGGGCGGCCCCTTAGGAAAAGGCCAATCCTCCTGTCCCAGCAGCGTGAAGAGAGATGGGCTCGTGGAAAGGCCGAGGCCTGGGGCCTGCGGACAGGGGCGCTCTCTGCTCCCCGAGGATGCGCAGCCACGTTTTTCTAGCTCATCAGAACTAAAAGTTCCTTCCTCAGGCCTTTTATGGCACCTTGGAGCCACCGCCCCCCCCCCACCGTCGAATTCTGCATATCAATGAATCTAAGGCTTTATTTCTAATGCAAATAAGAGTGTTGTCTCTAAGTGAGTTATGGGTTCCACGTTAATGTTCTGTTGTTTGTCAATATTTTGGCACATGAAGGATTGGTTTTCAGAAAGAAAATCTAATTACAGGTTATAGTGAAGACTTGTTCTGTTACATACCTCACTGGTTTGGAGGTGTTTGCTTTGAGTGGTGTTCTTATGTGGGTGTCCTTATTGTTTATGATATGTGTTCTTTTTTCAGTTGCTCTTGGCCCATTTTCTGTTGTGTTTTTATACTCATTCTCAGGTTACTTGCCCACTTTTATTTGTCTCCTTATTTTTTTTCTGTTTTACTCCCTTAAGAGGTTTGTGTTCCTTCTCCCTGGGCTTGTTTGTGCTCTGCCTTTATCTTTCTGTAATTTTATTTTGTGTTTCAGTGATTTGGGTCCTTTTCCCATTTTCTATATTTTGCTTACCTCATTTGCATGTCAGTTCCACCGTGTTTATCTGGGTTTTCCCCTTCCTTTTCTGTCCATTTTAGTCTTTACTCTTCTTGCCTTCTCCTTTCAGTCTTTGCTGAGTTTGTCTTTTACTTCCTTTTATACACTCATTCTAACCCCTTCCCTTTTCCTCCTTTTCTCTACATCAGTCACTCGCTGTCCTGTCCACTGTCTTTCCTACTCTGGCACTTGCCATGCTGCTTTCATTCATACGCAGTTTTCCTTTTCTTTCTCACAGTGTTCTAGATGCTCTTTCAGTGTTTCCTTTGACATCCTGTTTAGTCTGCCTTGTCTCCAGGTGGAAATCACATCACTGAATCTAAAGGAGTGAAAAGGGGCTTGTTGATGGCCCTGAAACAACCTACATTTCTTATTTTCTTTCATTGCCAAGGCTTCTTTTTTTGTTTTGTTTTGCTTTGCTTTGCTTTGCTTTTAAGAGAGGTCATACAGAGGTAATCTTAATAAAACCAAGGGCAGGAAGCCACATACTTGTAGGAAAGATGAGAATTAAATGGTAGGTGTCTTCCATGTAGTGAAGAAAATGGTCAGGGGCAAAAAAAAAAAAAATTGCCCATAGTACTAGACATCATGAATTGTGGTCATATTAATCACCGATGGACAAAGCCATCTCTTAACAGACACAGTGATGTGAGTGGCCATCAGAGGGACAGTATCTGAAGAGCTGATTGGTTTTTTGAAGAACTAGTGGTTCCACTTTGAACCAATGAGCTTGTGCGCCCAGAAGGATGGCCAGTTCAGCATACTGGATGGGGGTGGTGGGGAGATTTGATTGTTGCCCCCTCACAAAAGTATTATTGCAGTGTCTCAAACCACCTGGTAAACAGAAAATAGTCAGAACATCAATGTGATTAAATGAGTCAAGGGTAGAAGAAGATGGATAAGGGTGTCCAGAGTAAATGCAATGAAAAGACGAAAGGATTGAAGTGAGTGTTGTTTGCCATTAAGGGCCATAAACCTTTGAGAGGAGGAGAGAACTATGTGATTAAAAATAGATTTTTTCAACCTTCTTATAAAATTTCACGAACAGTATAATTTTCCTTAAAAGGGGTAATATACCATGGTTTTAAAAGCATATTTTTTCTCTGTGGGAGGCTTAGAGTTAAAACCCACGCAGATCTTGATACGCGGCCTAAATTTGGCGTCAGGAAATGGGAAATTGCATCTTTAAGCAGAGTACAATCAAAAATGAATTACAATAAATCCTATATAATTGCATAGGTCATTCTCTTTAATGAGATTTTATTAACCTGACTGTCAAGCTTTTGAGTCAGGCAGATATTTTATCTTCTTCAACTGATAAAAGTGTCAGCTATAAACCACCATATAAATATTCATAAATCTACACATCTGTGGCAGCCTATCAGCATCATTCTTTTGGACATTAAAAGCATTCTAATTACTTTCTGTCTAGCAGAGCTGAAATGCTGCCTGTTATAGTATGTGCTTGGCAGGCATGATTGCTTTTGTTTGCCATCACAAATAGCAGCATCCTATTTTATATACCGATGGTCCAGAAAATATTCAGGGATTGACTGAGCAGGATGAATATTAGGAAGCACCATCTGGTTTTGATAGCACCAAGTATATTAACTCATCTGTTAATTTTTGACACATCATTGATTTATTTATTTAGAAAAATTGCATCCTGTTTTGCTGTATTGATGTTTGCCATTATGGAAAAAAATGGGATGGCATTTTTTTTTTTAAAGACATAGTTCATTGATTTAACTCAAGGGTGATACTTCCAAATAGGCTTTCATTTTCTGACTTCTATTTTCTATGCCATGGAGTCCTTTCTTAAAAAGAAGTTATATTAATGTTTTAAGGAAATTATCAATTTTGAATTAGCTGGAAATCCTTTGGGTAGATATACTATATGGCTACATGATAGTAGGTCTCAGAAATTCTTTCTGTTTCTGCATTTTTAATATTAATATATTTCACCCTTTGCTGGGCTAAAATCAAAAGGTTACCACTAATCTCCACTACTGTGATCTGCTTCATAGAAACAGAATACTCTTGGGGATACACTGTGATGGGCAAATTCCATTCAAGGCTTTACTTACAAAGAAGGACATTAAAGTAGGGAGCCGGTGTTCGATTGCCGAGTCCCCTTCCCTCTTCTTATTCACTTACCAGATGGATTAAACCACTTAAGTTCAGAAAAATTTGTAGACACAAATTGTTTTGATTTAAAAAATAATCATGGGTTCAGATTTTGGAGTCAGACTAAGTACAGTTGGCAGCGTGATATTATCTCCCAAAAGATGGCAAAATAAGTTAGAAAGAAGTGGTTATTTTAGAGTGGTTTGGGACTGTGACATTCTGTGTTTGATTGTGGAGAAGTCCAGACACAGAAGTATTTTAAAGCCCTTTTATAAACTGTTGACTTTGTACTTCTCTACCATCATCTGAGTGGACCGTTGTGTGACTAGAGGGAATAGCAGTTTAAAAATTTCGGAATCCATGTTCACACTTCACACAATTAAGAATCATGGATCAGTGGCCATTCAGTTGCGTTCGTATGAAAACAGAACTTTTCTCCACTTCTTAGCGATAATGGGCACCACACAATGCTTGAATTTCTAATTATGTTCTGTCTGGAAAGCTAAAAGCATTGCTGGCTGTAATATGTATTAAGTAGAAAGAGTTACTGTGTTCTCCCAAGTGTAATAGCAATATTTTTCATCATACTTTTCAATATATTGATGTTAACATTCTATGCAAATATTTTAAAATACTGAAAAGAGAAGAAATTCAATTTTAAGGCTTATATTTGCTGTTTTTGCATATGTCAATTCTGAGGATAAAGCATTTTTTTAAAACTGCTAGCCAGAACTATTTTATGATTGGAACTGTTGTCTAATGTTCTGAGTGAGCTTTATTTAATACATTATCTTCATAATGTAGGGTACTACATAATGATTTTTTTCTCAGCATATTATAAATTTATTCTTCAATTAAGAAAACAAATTATAGTTGTCCCTGAGTCAGATTCTTTTCTCTTAATCCATACCCTGATGTGATTTATCAATATGATTAAAACTACTAAGTGTTTTTTAGGACATTGAATAAACATAGAGAGTTCTTTCTAGACAGTTCTACTTTAGCCTTTCCTTTCGTATTTTGTTCCTTTCATCAAGGTTATGGTAACGGTGTGTCAGCTGTAAATCAGTGGGGACTGTGCTGATTAAAATGCAAACAGTAAATACAACTTTAGGTCTCGAATGGGATTATAGGATTAAAATGCATGAAAACTGTTAGTGTGTTACAATTGAAAATTCCCAATCAATATGATCCTTTGATTTGACTAATAAAAGAACAAAAACCTGGAAGTAAAAAAATGAGAGGACAGCATCTTAAGCCTCCCCACCATTCAGCTGTTTACTCTCTTGTTTCTTTGGTTTTGGTCCTGATATAAAGAAATGTTGCCCAAACAGTTGAGGTCTTTCCCCATTAAGTTTTGGCTTAAATCTTGAGCTCAGTCCTTTATTCCACTGGGCAGGGGCAAGGGCATCATCAGTTCCAGTGGTTGGTGTAAGAGGTACTTCCCATATCCACATCCCTTTTTCTCCAAGGTAGTAAATGGACTTTATTTTGGCAGCTCCTTCAGCCCAATTCTCAGTCCAGGAATCACTTCTAGCCTGAAACCGTGCCTGGCATCTGGGTCCTCTCTAGCACTCAGAGTAAGTGTAAAACAGCAGGCCTTCATCTGTTATCCTTGGGATTCAGGACAGTACAAATGCAGGCCCATCTATCGTATATCTAACTAACTGAAAGGCCTGAGTCAAGCTATCAAACTATTAAAATACGTTCTGACCACCTCCCCTGATGAAGACACTGTCGTAATGACAGCATTTGACTTCAGTGCTCTCAGCCAGCCCAGGGCCTTCTCCTAGCACCTCCAGCTTCATCTTCCTGTAGGAGGGGCCTCACACACACACACATACACACTCTCACTCACTCACGCATATGTGGATGCCACAGTTAAAACTTCCAAGCTCTGGCACCATGGTCTGTCTTCGGGAAGATGGCTCAGGGAAGAGACCAGCGCAGGCCTTCGGAGCAGTTTGAGCAGCAGATTCCTGGGCCTCGGGCAGCTCACTATGGGGAGGAACAGGGCCCTCCTACCCGTGTCTAGGGCAGTACTACTCCCTAACAGTGAGGGAGCGCCAGGCCAAGAAGAAAATGTGGCGGATGCACAGCCCCCTCAGTGTGGTCCTGCCAGCCCCACTCCAGCTAAGTAACCCTGAAACTGCTGTGAACTAAGGTCCTCTGCATCCAGCCACCCTGTGTGCACTCAGTAAAGGTTTCCTGAGGTCCTGTGCTGGCCCTCACGCCCCAGTGCACTCCGACCCACTCTGCTTGTGGAGGTACCGTCTCCCTTCCTCTGCTGAACCAAGGAGCACTGGCCTCTGTGTGCCGACTTCTCATTTCTTCAGAGGGATTTAGAGACGGTGGCATTTTATAGGTTTGGGAGATGTGAAGGGTGCTTCCTGTATGCCAGGCACTGTGCTCTGGGCTTCACTTATGTATTCTTATTAAATCATTGAAAAAGGAGACTTGGCCCCCCTTCCCCCAATACCTTAGTTATTTTGGGAAAGACTCAAAAAGCCCAAAATGGAATCGGAAGTACTGCAGGGAGGTTTCTGAAAAGCGCTTGCCTTGGTGATACATCCTGGATTTTCTGGAGAAATCAATTTCTCAGTCACAACTAGTCTAGGTCCTTGTTCCCGTAGAAGCCCTTGAGGATTTCACCATTTTTCATTTTAAGAGTTACAGGGTTTTTGTTTTCAGAAAAGAATCCAGCTAGTCAACATTTTCAGAGACAGCAAGTAGTTAGTTACATTTCTATCATAAACAATCGTTATTGGCACCAAAAATCGATATTTTGTTTGTGGCTGTTATTCTGGGGTGGCGGGTGGGAGGCATCCTCCTCCCCCTCTGTGAGCCCCACTGCTCCGATGTGCATCTCTGTATCTGTCAGTGGCTCATTCTGGGTGGTGCTTGGCAAAGAAGGGACTCCACCTTGTGACATGTATATTGAGAGTAAAATTTCAAGACCTTTAGACTGACAATATTAAATCACATTTTCACAATTTGGGTTTTTTTCCCCACTTTGTTTTTTGCAGTGAATTGATTGCTTTCTATTTGCTTTTTGCCTCTGCCGATGAACAGTTAATGTGCTTTACGATTCATCTATGTGAACTAACTGGCATTCTCAGCACATGCCATTTTAGGAGATTTGGCAACTTAATGGGAGAGGCTCTACTGCTTTTCAGATGATGCTGATAGAGATCAGCCTGAACATTGGCCTTGACGAGAAATCCAAGTGGGCAGATAAATTGAAAGAGCCGTGGAGACGGCTCTTGGAGAACACACACAGTTTTGCTTTGGGGGCCATCATTGTCTGCCCGATGGGCCCAGTCTTTGTTTTACCTTCTATGTCTAGTGAGCTCTTATCTTTTCTTCTCCAGTTTGCATCTGGGAGCAGCTACTCTCAGCAGGGATGGTACCAGCTGATTAATAGCAAGGGCACGAGGGCACTCCAGAAATAGAAGTAATGATTGCTCTAAGCCCACCTTTCAATGAGGAATTGAGTCTGCAGTGGCTGGCTCAATTCATTAGCGTAAAGACATTAATGAAGCCATAGGTGTGAGTTCAGACCTGTGCAGGCCAGTTACTGCCACAAAGAGGGAAATCTCCACCTGGTACCCAAAGTCACAGTCCAGCCATTTCCCAGAGTGTAAGGGGTTGGGGCAGCTCCTAGGGCACCCACCAGCCAGAACCACAGGAAGCTGTGCATCCTATTAAGAGTGGATTCTCCGTATCACCTTGGTGCATTTAAAAAATGCATTGTTTAAACATTTTTGAATGTTATACTCAAAATTGAGGAGTTGACTTATCCTTCATCTTTGGCTGTTGGTCTCTGATGTGTCTGCTCATGTGTTTCAGAGAGTCGCATGATCCTGGATGCCTTCGCCCAGCAGTGCAGTCGCGTTCTGAGCCTCTTAAATTGTGGAGGGAAACTTCTAGACTCCAACCACTCTCAGTCCATGATTTCTTACGTGAAACAGGAAGGCCCAAGTTACACTGACAGACAGGATCAGTGCCACGTTGGAAAAGGAGTCCACAGTCAGACCTCAGACAATGTAGACGTAGAAATGCAATATATGCAAAGGAAACAACAGACTTCTGCCTTTTTGAGAGTCTTCACTGACTCCCTACAAAATTACCTGCTCTCGGGGAGCTTTCCCACTCCGAACACCTCCTCAGTCAGTGAGTACGGCCACCTGGCGGATGTGGACCCTCTGTCAACCTCCCCGGTGCATACACTAGGGGGCTGGACCTCCCCAGCAACGTCTGAATCCCACGGTCACCCATCTTCCTCTACGCTGCCGGAAGAGGAGGAGGAGGAAGAAGGCTACTGTCCTAGATGCCAAGAACTGGAGCATGAGGTCATTTCATTGCAGCAAGAAAATGAAGAGCTCAGAAGGAAATTAGAGAGCATCCCAGGTACAGGCCAGCGGCAGCTCATTCCTTTCCATTGTCTCATTTGAGTGCGTGTGTTGGTACATGCATGTGTGTGTGTGATTGATTTGCTTTTGGCCAGCGATGGCGAAAAATTGGAAAAACAGGTATGCACAGGGTACCCTTAGCCTGCCCACACCTAACAGAATTTCAGGATGAGCCATCAGCCTCATCCTATGTGTAAGCCACATTCTTCTTGGGTACAGGCCTGAAGAGCATAGCCCTATTAAAAGATGTCTCACCCTGGCTGGTTGGAGCGTAGTCCCGAAAACAGAAGGCCACTAGTTCATTTCCTAGTCAGGGCACATGCCTGGGTTGTGGGTTGGATCCCCAGTCGGAGCTCATGCAAGAGGTAACCGATCGATGTTTCTTTCTCACACTGATGTTTCTCTCTCTCTCCTGTCCTTCCCATCTCTCTTAAATCAATAAGCATGTCCTCTGATGAGGATTAAAAATAGTAATTTTAAAAAGATGTCTCTTATCAATACAAGTGACCCCTAGATGTGGTGCAATGAGATTGGAATAGGACCAGGGCTTTGAGCCTGAGTTTCCTTAAAAAAAAAATGGCCCTGTTCCTTTAAAATAGCTTTTGTATTTTAAAAGACTTTGATACATGCGCTTTATTAATCAGTGATAGAAATTAAAATGAAATGATACCTTCAGAGAGACAGGTCTCAAGTAATAATGAACAAATGACCTCTTCTATTCCATTAATTTCTCATCTTTCTTGCTAAGTTACAACAAGCAGAGTCTTTTTAGCTTACAGACTCCCCGGTAAAGTTCGCAAGCAGCTGTCAACTAAAAGGAACAGATCCAAGACAGGCCGGTAACTAAGCTGGTCCCAGACTGTTTGTGCCCCTGGCTGAGCAGGAGGCTGTTCCTGCCTCTTAGAGACTCTGGATTTGCAGAAAAGTAAAATTCTCCTTTATGACAAGGTCTTGTCTGGGTTGCAGGGCCTATTTTTTCCTACTTGGAATGGTATTGATTTTGTTTATTTCTTTGAATTCATTCCTGCATGTCTGTGGTGGCTGATAAAAGATACTAATGTTAAGATCTTTCGCTAGAACAATATCTTCAAACTTCTTTAATCATACAGCCATTCATAAAAATTTTTGAGCATGTACTACCAACGTACACATTTACTGGTGTACATTGTACTTAGTAGATGTTCTGTACTAACATGTTATGTTCAAAATAAAGCACACATAATAAACTTAAATTTTTAAAAGCTGATATGTAAATATAAGTAGAAGCTACTTTTTTTCCCTAACTCAGTGTATTTATACCATCCAGTTAGGCAGCTGACCCAGAAAGGACTTGTTGAAGAGAGTTACCCACTTGTTTATTAATACACATAGGAAGCAAAAACAAGTGTTAAGAATTGCCAGATCAGAAATTTATTTTCCTTTCGTTTGAAAGAATTTTCCAGATAGACCTCAGGTCTGGTTCAGAATATTTTAGAATTAGATTTAGAGCAGTGGTTTTATGGGAGAGAAGCAAGAGGCAAAGTAAATCCATCCTCTCCTTTGTGTTTGAGCCTTGGGATTAGATGCAGAGTTGGGGTGTCTTCCACCGGGCCAGTGCTGACTGCCAGAGACGGGGTGGAACCCTCAAAAATACGGCGAACCAGAGCATGTCCGGCTTCTCCAAGTCAGAGAGATGGGCGCAGTTGACTCACTGTAGGATTTCACAGCTTGCCTGGTTCCATAAGTTACGGTTGATTGACTATGGGTTTTACCCCCAAAGGGGTGTTTTCCATTTTACTCCCCACACCTGCTCTTTCATTAGGAGAAAATAGTGACCTGGAGACCAACTAATTGTGGGTACTTAGTATGTCAGCTCTTCAGAACTGTGGGGGAGAGCTTAGAGTGCAAGGACAGGTGACATAAATGTCCAGAGTATTACTGCCTGATCGCTAACCCTAAATATTTGACAAACCACTTGTCCCTGGTAAGTTCTAAGCAAATATGGGCTGTCTGTCCACCTCTCATTTCCTGAATCGGTTCCAGATGAAATATCTCTGTTAGGGAGAACTCATCACTGACTGGCCGTGAGTCATTGTCCTTCTCTCCTTCCCAGAAAGGCAAGAAGAAGGTTTCTTGAGCCCTGTGGATGACCAGACATTGGATGTCACGGGTCGATGTTAGGCTATCACTGTAAACATTTCAGCCCTGTTGGTAATCATGAACTTGAACCTGTAGACATTTTACATGGAGAACCATGATTGCTTTAAATGATTTATACCAACACCCAACTGTATAGATGAAGAGGAGTTTGTCTGTTATGAATAGAAAAAAATTACTATAAAGTGCAGGCAATATTACTTTATTTGTGATTATTTCACACACGTCCTCACTACCCAGGGACACCTTAGCATTGGGCATCGGGTTGAATGTGTCACTTTGAGATGAAAACGTGACTCAAAGAGACATCATTGCCCTGTTGCCCTCATTTCCCAGCGTCTGTTTTGGCTGAACAACCAACCAGATCACCCAGGAACCCACTTTTCACTCTTACCAGCCGTCTCTTTGGAGTGGGGGAAGCTGTTACTTTTAGTTACCTGTTTGAGGAAAAGTGCAGCAGGCAGTACTCTGGTTCGGCACGTAACAAGAATACTTCGCGAGCAGTGACTCCCTGGTGTCGTGGGGGCTGGATTTCCCCTCAGCCCTGTCACCGCCTCCCAGGGGTCCGCGTGGGCCTCCAATGTCCTGGAGGCCAGCGCTTTCCCATGGGAGGCCTGGGGCTCTCCTCTGTGGAACCAGCCCTTCTGTGGGGGGTCATTCTTACAGCCAGGCAGGGTGGGTGATTGTAAAGAGAGGGTAGCACCCAGCAGGGAGCAGAGGGGACAAGGCGGTGGGGGTCCCTGCTGTAGGCCGGAGCCCAGACGCTGCTCCCCAGCCACTTCTCCGCCCTCCGGAGTCGTGCTGCCGAGCGCCTCGGAGATTCCTGTTTCTTTCTTTTCCTGAAGTAAAGCATTCGTACCTGAAAGCAGTCCTTGAAGGAAAAGGTCAAAAGCAGTGAGCCTATCAGTTTACAAGAAAAAAAGATTTCACTTGGGCAGCTATAAAAGGGAGAAAGGAAGGTGGCAGACCTTAGCAAAAACAAAGGTTCTCTCCAGCGCCACTTGTGAGAGGATCTGTGTTACTGTATTATTTGTGAAACATTCAACAAAGTCTCACTAATTACCAGCTGCATGCAAGCAGGGGGCTTCTGAACAGTACTGGCTAACTTTCCAAAGTTAACTTGCAGATGCAGGCTATTGAATGTAGGCATCCCAAAGAAGCAACATCAGCAGATCTTCTTCTGTATTAGATTATCCCACTAGAAATTAGTCTGTTTAAAAGTTTAAAAATTTTTAAAGAAAGTGAAAATAGGTCAAAAGGAAAAGGTCGCCAAAGGAAAAGATACTTGGATCAGGAATACAAAGAGCTGTGAGACTGTTGCAGGACAGCACTGGGGAAGCTGCTCAGGGAGGGGGCGGTCGGGGCAGAGCACTCACGTTCGAGTTCAGAGAACCTGCTCGAGTTCAGAGAACCTGCGGTCAGCACTAGGTGAAGAGGGCGTGGGTGTAAAATACCGTTACTTCATCTAAATCAAGCCCCCAGTGAGTGTGAGACACACCAGGGCTGTCGGTTCCACTGCGAAGAAAAACACTGCAAGTCGTAATTGTGCGTTACAACAATCTTTGAACACCAAGTTCAGAGATTTTGAAATATGAAGAATGTAGGTCTTAGAACCTTAGATACGGTAATTTAAAAATAATTTCCTAAGTAAAATAAGTATGACACATTATAGGGAAGATATACTTGTTGATATTATTAAAGAACTTCCTACTCTTTCTTTTTTTCTCCTCACCAAGGATATGTTCATTGATTTTAGAGGGGGAGGGGGGGAAAGAGGGAAACATCCATGCAAGGGAGAAACGTCCATCGGTTGCCCCTCGCACCACGAGGGAGCAAATCCGTGGCCTTTCGGCTTACAGGACGGCACGCCAACTAACTGAGCCACGCCAGGCAGGGCAGGAAGTTTTTACTCTTTGAAAAGTATGCTTATGATTCATACTTCAGTTTATCCTCGTCACTCCAGTATTTCCATTTCACGGACAAAGAGGTTGAACCTGGGCAGGCGTTGTCTGCGGCAGACCTAGGAGTACAATCCAAGCCTCCTGGCTCCAGATCTATTTTGTTCCTCCTTCCACCCTCAGAAACAGTTGATTCTCATTATTCACGGGGGTTATGTTCTGTAAAGTCGCTCTGAACTCTGAACCCTTACTCCTAGGGGAAATACGGAGCTAGGTTCCTGTGAGCCTCTGGCCACAGCATTTTCATCAGCCGATCGATACATAGCCATGTCTTTCTTTATGTAAAGAGACCTTATTTAATGTATAGTGTTGGCTGATTAACGTTGAACTCACAGCACTGTAACTAATGCCCAAATGAAACTTGACTAACACGGATTTTCTCCATGAGGCACGTTGCAGCCTTCATGCATTTGGGAACACTGGACGACACTCAGTTGTACATTTGGAGTATGTTTTAAATAGCAAACTCACCAACAGTGAGCACAAAAATGTGAGAACTGTGACACTGAATAGACCACGGAAAGGATACTTGGTGGTGGTACAGGAGCTGAAATCAGGCAGAGCATTCCCTGGTGCAGCCTCAGCTGGGGGTGGGTGCATCAGGCTCCTCGGGGTTTTCAGTGATCTGCAAATGACTACCAGAGCCCCACAAACACTGATCTGATTGCAACAAGTACATTTTAGCGAAGAGGCACGTTTGCAAATACAGAATCCTCAGACAAAGGGGAGTGACTGCTACAAACTAGAGAACCAGCCTTGGAGTAAGCAGTTCTGATCCTGGTAGTCCACAGTGGTCATTTTCTGAGTAAGAAGATTTTTTAAAAGATAAGTCAGCGTGAGCTTCGGGGTAATAGCAATTTTGTCCAAACAAAAAGCCTTTGGAGTAAAAGCAGTGTGGATTCACTGGTACCCAGCACCGCCATCCCCGCCCTCCAAACTCACACCTGCCCGGCAGTGCCTGTGGGACATGCTCAGGGTGACCCAGAGGTGTGAGGACAGTGAGGTTGACACATGTCAGGGAGTGTGAGGACAGTGAGGTTGACCCCAGGGGTGTGAGGACAGTGAGGTTGACACGGGTGTGAGGACAGTGAGGTTGACCCTGGGAGTGTGAGGAGAGTGAGGTTGACACGGGTGTGAGGGCAGCGAGGTTGACCCTGGGGGCATGAGGACAGTGAGGTTGACCCCGGGGGTGTGAGGGCAGTAAGGTCGGCCCCGGGGTGTGAGGACACGTGTTCTGAGTAAAACGGATAGAGCAAATGCTGGGAACAGAGGAACAAAGAATTGAGTTCTGTAAATTAGAATTCAGCGGAAGTCGTCACAAGTCCTGCTACAGCTGCAGGTGCAGGCTGAGGGAGACAACAGTGTGAGGGGAAAAGAAGGGATTTCGAGTCCAACCTGAGTTGGGATTTCCACTCGGGCTACATGCCAGCTGTGATTTTCGGCACATCACTTAACGATTCTGAGCTCGGTTCCTCTTTCTGTAGAGGGAGGTTAATCATATACTACAGGAGTGTTGGAGGTATTCTAGGTCTTCCAGTAGGCACTCAAGAAATGGTGGCGCTCAGCAAGAGAGGGAAACTTCTGTGCCCAGTAATACGAAAATTTACGTGGCTTTTTTTATATTAGAAGTGGTCTTCTTACCTTGTTAAGCGCTCACCAGTCGGTCAGTTCCCGGGGTTGGAAACCTCACATCCGTCTGTAAAGCATCCCTCTCCCCTGCTGGTGGTCGGTCTCTTCTATGGATTCCAGCTCACGCACGCCCGCCAGTCAGTTTGGGTTCCTGCTCTCACCCCTCTGCCTTCGTCTGCGCCTGTCTCACAACTCGGGCTATTGCAGCAGCCATGCCCCTCCTCTCCCAGACGCCAGGCTCTCCCCCCTGAAAAACCCCAGGTCTCGTGCTGCTGAAGAGCCTCTGAGGGCCTCGCATGGTCTGCGAGGTAAAGTGCAGCGCCCTCCGTGCGGCGCGTGAGGTCCTTCGCTGCCTGGATCTTTCCCTGCCTGCTTTCGTAGACTTGACCCTCAGTTCCCACCATACTTCAAGCATTCCAGCCCCACCAGACAGTTTGTGATTCCTGAGGTGCCACGCACTTTTGCTCCTGGTCCTCCCTGACTCCTGCTGTTCCTTCTAAGAATGTGTTGTCCTTTTTGTCACTTGTAAAACTCCCACTCATCTTTCAGTATCCAGTTCAGGTGACACTTCTCTGTAACAAACCTTTCCCCTAGTTCCCAGGTGAGATTAACCACTTTCTACAGCATGTCAGCGTATTTCTGTTAATGTTGGTTTCAGGGCAAGGTTTTACTTTCTGTGTGTGTCTCTCCCGGTGATTCAAAGGAGGAGAGGCAGGGCCCGTAAGGCCCTTGATGGCAGAGATTGAGTCATCTTTGCGTCCCCAGTTCCTAGCCTAGTGTCAGGCATGTAGCATCTACATACATCAGTTAAATTACACAGAACATCGTTGTTATCAAAAGCATAACCATGCCTCGAGTGTTGGCTGAGTGATAACTTCAAGCTCATCGTTTATTTCTAGGTATTTACAGGTCAGGAGCTTACGCTTTACAGAGAGGATACGAACAGGACATTTAGAGGGGAGATCAGCGCACAGCTGGCGTGAATGTCGAGGACAAGTAAATAATTTCGGTCTCCCTGTCAAATTGTGTGTGGTGTATTTTGAGATAACATTTCAAGTTTTACAATTATCTAACAAGGTAGATTAAATAATGCGTGGGGAATAAGAAAGAAACTACAGTCGAGACTGTAATGCAATGATCTGCAATGAAAAGTAGGCACTCGAAGCCCAAGTACCCTTAATATAGGCAGAAACAACTGGAGCAGTGCCTCGGAAGAGCCGCACTTAACAGTCACTCAGACAATACAGCAGCCAAGTCAGCAGAGTCAATTAAGTGGCCTCTCGGAGGAATTCACTGGGCTCCTAGTCGTAAAACAGCAATAGCTTACATTAGGCAGTGTTTGCTGGGCGCCTTCTGCTCCGCCTGTGTTCTTTCTGTTAATCCGCACAATAACTATGCAGTGGGTAATATCCTTACAGATGCGATAAGAAAGGGTAAGTAACTTGGCCAGGATTACACAGTTCAAAAGTGCCAGAGTCAGTACTAAGAAAAATAGATAGTGTCCAAGAATTACTTTAGGACCGATGATGCCCCGGCCTTTCTGTCAGTGAGCTGTTAGGTACTAGTGTTCTCGCAGACTGTGTTAAAGACCCTGTCCCTGCCGGCTCCACTCACTGCCCCTGACCGAGGTGATGCCAGCCTTCCAGGCCGGGCTGCCCTTGTGTCTGAGAACAGCACAGTCGTTTACGTAGTGTGGGTTCTCGATGGAGAATATTTGCAGTCCATCCTCTTAATTTTTACTTTATGGACGCAAAAGAACTTTCCACTTTGTAACTTTTGTTTCTCCCAGGTATTTAATACTCTTTCCAGGATTGTCTAGTATGCATTTTAAAATGTCACTACATAAATATTAATTTCAGGATAGGTACTAGGGACATTTGGGGTACCTTCATATTCTTGCTTTCTTTTTATTGGAAATCGCTACGGTTTGGGGCTCCTCCTTGATTTTTTTTATTAACCCTACAAGATGGACCCGGTTTTTCTTGGCAGAAACCTGCCCAGTGGGTCTGAGGTGGTAGCTTCTCCATCAGCAACAGCGCCTTGCTTAAAAGTCACAATGTGTGCAAGGAGACAATTCCATGTGAACGCCTCTAGAGCACCAGTCAACTCCTTGAGAATTCTGTTGGTCTTTTTGCTGCCGTAAGCCCTGACCTCCCTCCCTTTCAGTGTCTGGCCTGGACCCCACCTGAAACCCTGGCCCCTTATTCCCCATTGGTGAGGGCCGCACGTCCTCACTCAGAAATTCCACAGTGTGTCCCCACAGAACTGTAGGTCGATGGAGCGAAAGGGCAAGACCGGTTTCCCACCGCTCCCTGCTGGGTGCCCTGTGCATCTCACAGGCTGGCAGCGTGGCATAGCTGTGGGTCAGGGTAAAACCCCCTTTCATTTCTTCAAACACAACTATCTCCACTTTCCAGAATCACTGGGGTTTTTTTCCCCCTCACAAAAAAAATTTTTTTCACTTAATTCTGCAGCTTCCTTGTGTAAATCTAGGCAACCCTCCACAGAGCCCTCGGTCAGGAACGATGTTCCAAATCTGCGACAGCAGGGGCTCTGGGCCTGAGAGGGTCCTCGAGGGGGAGAGGCCGGAGGGAGGGAGCTACTCGAAGGGCCCAGGGCAGTGCTTGTTTCAGCTTTTTAACAATTGGCTGAGTCTGAGCCTTATCTTCCTCACCTTAAGCCTTGTGCCCATTTATCAACCTACAGGACCCACTTGCCCTAAATAGAGCTCCCTATAGCCAGTAAATGCAACATGTTTGAATCAGCTGGCCTTGCTCATAGCTTTGCACTGCTGCCTAAATAGTTGGGGCCGGGGGTAAAGAATGGGGGAGTGGACCTCCAAGCCCTACCAAGGCTATGACCAACGCTGAGGGTAACACAGAGCGGAGGCAGGGCTGGCTCTATGTAGACATTCTTAAGACAACTTTCAAATTATTTTAATACATGCCCACTGTAGAAGTTTTTTAAAACTGGTTTTTACAAGCATGATAGAGGATAAACATAATAACAACTGCCCTAATCTTGCTACTAAAATATAATCATGGTTAATTATTAACACTTTTTGTTTCCAATCTCTTTTCTATATACATAATTACTTTTCTTTTTAATCCTTACCTGAGGATTTTAGAGAGGAAGAGAAGGAGAGAAAGGTCAGGGCGAGAAACATCGATTAGTTGCCTCCCATACATACCCAACTTGGGATCGAACTCGCAACCTTTTGGTGCACAGAGTGACGCTCCAACCAACTGAGCCACCCAGCCAGGGCGACACATAATTACTTTTAACATGTGGAGGTCATAATGAATACTCAGGTTTTGTTTTATTTTATTAAATTTATTGGGGTGACATTGGTTAATAAGATTATATGAGTTTCGAGTGTACAGTTCTGTACACATCATCTGTATATTGCAGTGTGTACCCACCACCCAAAGTCTAGCCTCCTTCCGTCACCATGTATTTGAACTCCTTGTACCCTCTTCAGCCTCCACCACCCCCTTTCCCTCTGGTAACCGTCACACTGTTGTCTGTGTTCATGAGTTTTCTGTTCGTTCATTTGTTGCTTTCTGTTTTGTATTCCTTATTTGAGTGAAAAATCATATGGTTCTTGTCCTTTCTGTCTGGCTTATTTCACTTAGCATGGTACTCTCAGGATCCATCCCTGTTGTCACAAATGGCAGTATTTCATTCAGTTTTGTAAGCTTTTTTGCTTCATATAAACACTTTTTCATAAACATCTTAATGACTATAAAATACTGGCAAGGGATCAAAAGAAGTTTCATTCAAATCCTAACCAGTCAGTACTGACAAAGTTTGCTAAAACTTCCAAACTAAATCCATATAATACCCTGCCCATGTCACAAGCAGCGACATACACACAGTTGTGTCAGATTTTAACCACAAACCATGAGGACAGCGTGCTGCTCGCGGGGTCCTCCTGCCCAGCGCTGTGCAGAGCAGACCTGGACGCGGGTGTTAGGCGGATCCCAAAGGCCACCGTGGGTGAAGCCCAGAACTCACGCACGAACCTATTTTCTGCCTCCATTAGCTTCTCCAGTCTTCTGCTTTTTTCCCCATAATTAACGTCCATTGCCAGAAGTTTCCATCTCACCCACAGTGGAATCAGTAAAGCGGCTCAGACCTTGAACAAAGGCAGGTGAGGTTAGGGGTAGTTGACTGGTCTTCCCAAACTCTGGCTTTGTCAAAGTCCTGCTTTAAACTGATACAGCTACACCTTCTTTCTGTTGACTTGTTGTTCAGCAACTGCCTCTTCAGTTTGAGGAATGTATTTAAATGACAATTCAAGAGTGGCCTGTGATAAAGGACTAAGACACAGATCTAAAAAGATGGTTATTTAAGAAAAACCTTTTTGGGCAAGAAGAAAAATCTCCTAACCTACACCTGCTTCCTATCTTCACATCCTTCAAAAGGATGTTGATGAAGTGTTTGATTTGTTATGTCACAATGTGATGTCGCCTAGAAATCCTAAAGCTCTTAGTGGGTAATGATGACAATTTCTGTTTGCTGTCTTTTAAAAAAAGTGGTGGGAAAAACAAAGGAAAGAAAGCCCAGTGGTGATACTTTAAGTTGAGGCTTCAGTTAAATGTTTATTATTATCTTCAATATGACAAAAACATCTTAAGAAAACACACAGCTAAGACATAGTGACAATAATTCACATAAATTAGGTTTTTAACTGAGCTACCCAGGCCTTGAAAAACAATTAGTACTTCTGAAAAGACTTAAGATACAGGAATTATTTATGCAGTGCTACAAAAAAATGTCAGGCTCTGTGTTGGCTTAATACCTGTTTACTTTTACTTTAGTTATTCAATGATTCTATAAGACTAAGCCTCAAAGAAGTAAGAACAATTAATGAAATAACACAATAGCCAAATGTGAATTAGACCAGTCAGTTAAGTTTCTTGAGCGAGAATGGGACACTCTCCATGGGAACCGCGTGGTCAGGTGCAGTCCGCTGGGAAACAGGACCAAACTGCATGGCATTGCTGCTTCCGAAAGAGCTAGGCATAAAGCTGTCATTAGAAATGAGTGTTGCCCTGGCTGGCGTGGTCACGCATCATCCTGCAAACCGAAAGGTCGCAGGTTCCACTCCCACTCTGGGCACGTGCCTGGGTTGCAAGTTCGGTCCCCGACGGGGGCCTGGTCAGGCCCCATTTAGGTGTGTGCGAAAAGGCAGCCAGTGGATGTTGCCCTCTCACGCTGATGTTTCTCTCTCTCTCCCTCCCGCTCCCTCTCCCCTTCTCTCCCTCTCTCCCTACCTCCCTACCCCTTTCTCTAAAAAGCAATGAAAAAAAAATCAGGTAAGGATAAAAAAATAAATGTTACGTTATTGATTAAAAATAGTGAAACATTAGTTTTTCAGCATTTTAATTTTAAAAAGCATCATTGGGTACTACAGTTACAACTTGAGTCAAAGAGGACAAATCACATCTCTTCTGTGAGCCGTTCCTAATCATTATCATTGACCCAAATTCATCTTAGATTAAGTTCCTCTTGAAAGTTCTCAGGGAGTTGTGGTGAGCCAAAACTTTCCCCCAAACCGTGGCATCTGTCTGTATTCACAAATAACTACAGCTGTCGTATGCAAGAAGATTCTGAATCCTTTAGAAAATAAGTTCTTGTTTAGAAGTTTGTATCAAAAGTCTTTTTAGACCGTGTTTTGTGTTCCTGTGGCGGGATAGCTAATGTACGATTGGTGCAATTTCTCGCCCGCAGTGCCCTGCCAGACTGTGCTGGATTACTTGAAGACGGTGCTACAGCATCACAACCAACTCATGATCCCACAGCCGGCTGACCAGCCCACCGAGGTAGGTCTCCCTCTGCAAAAGGAAACGTTGTTCCCTTTGGAATTTCCTTAAAATGAAGCCCCTTGATGGCTTACACACATATATCAGAACAGATAGGCTAGCAAAACACATTTTTACTCTCTGAGGCTTAGGGGTCTATTATACCTGCGAGCTTGCAGACTGTGGCAAATGATGATGCATGTATTTAACTCACAGAGACTCAAATGCGTGCTCAGGGGGGATAAGAGAAAGAGCCCTAAGTAGTATGGGCAGTTTTTCCACCATTCCTTCTGCACAGGGGACTGGAGATGGGAGATAGCAGCCTGTCGTGCCCTCAGGCGGAGCCCGTGTTCCAGAATGCCCTTCTGTGACCTCCCCCACACTGAGACTCTCCAGTGTTAGGAAGGTGTTTCCCAAACATCGGGGTCCCTGAACATGGGCATTTTGCACCCCTGGACCACCCATTTCTCCTGCCGTGTAAGAGAAATGGTCTGTTTTGATGGTGATGCTGTATCTGTTGGACCACAGGATGCTTGCAGGATTTTCAAGGCCCAGTCTTCTGTGTGTGTTACTTTCATCTGAGGGGCGTCAGAACCTAAATTCAGTAGAAGAAGTAACTGTGCTCTGTCTTACGGGGTTTATAAATGTCTAGGAGCAAGAACAACAGATTTAGGTAGTAGTCTGATGCGCTGCTCACGCTGGCGATGGAGGGATGTCGACGCTCTGTATCTGCGGTCACACATCCACCGGCATTCCCTGTGGGTAGTTGAAGTAAGGTTACGGTTTATCCCTGTGCTTACCGTCTGGCAGCTCCACCTGCACACTTGTTCCCACCAGACCCCATGCCTCTCTGCTGAAGAAACACAAGAACACACGACTGCCGTTTTCTGCTCACAAGAGACGAGATGAAGAGGGTGGAGTCGGTCAGCTGCAGATTGAGACTGTCACCCTCAGTGGGACCTGAGACTTGTTGCTCCCTTTCCTTGTAATTGGAGGAGGGACTTCAAAAGTCTGATCCTTCCCTGCAGCCCCAGCCTATCCCTGGTCCCACCACACTCCCTCTCTTGAATTTAGCAAAAAGGTGAGGGTACCGAGTTGAATTCAGCCTGCTGGATTCTGCCGCACTTACTTCAACCTTCGTGCGTGCCCCGCACCCCAGAGGACGTGGTGCCCCTGCCGGTGCCGCCTGGTCCACGTCTGTTGTCCCCAGCGCTGCCCTCCTCCTTCAGCACTTGCGCCATCGCTTTTCCCTGGTCGTGTGCGCTGATTTCTCTCCTGTGACTGGGTCCTATTCCTGAGCGGCGCGCACACTCCAGTCTTCCCACCCTGAAAATAAGCCTTCCCTTGATGCTTCCTCCGTCCCTCCATCACTTACTGTCTTTTCTTTCTCCTTCATCGCCCTAAGAATCCTCTGTCAGCACTTCCATTCCACACCGTGGCACATCTCGCTCCTTGAAGGTTAGGTTAGGCCCACAGCATCCCCATCAGCATCCCCAGTACCTGCCCAGTGTTTGCTGAGTGGTGACCTCACTTTTTTTAAAGAGATTAAATACTCGAAAGACTGGTCGATATTTGGCAACTCCACCCCTTAATTCCCACTTGCTCTTCCACCCACTGCAGTCTGTCTCCACCTCCACCACCTGTCAGAATGCTCTGCAGGCGGCCTCGGTGGCTCTGCAGTTATTCAGTCCAGGGGCCCTTTTATCAGCCTTCATCATCCCCAGGATCTCTCCCTCCTCCTCCTCCTCCGTGATCTCTCTTTCTCTTCTGGTTCCCTGCCCTTTTTTAGTGTGCTTTAAGAGGTTTTCCACCCACCACTCCCCCGAGTTTTGTCCTGCGTCTCTTCCTCCTGCTCTCCACGGCCGTCCTCCGGTCAGTCGTGTTCTCTCTCTGAACATCAACTGCGTGCTGCAGGCTCCCCACCCCAAATCTAGATCTGGGCCATCAGTCCCCAGGGCTCAACTCTAGTCCAGAGTGTCCAGTGCCTGGCCAGCAGTGGAACGCCCGTGGACCCCGAACTCAGGACGACTCTGAACACCCGTCCGGAATCCTGCTTTCCCGGCAGTAAAGGCGGCACCAGCCCCGGGCAGAAAGGTCTGGGCATCACCGACTCCTTCCTCTTCCTCATTCCTGACATCCACTGCTAGGCAGCCAGGCTGAGTAATCTCGCTCCTTGTCTCTAGTTCACTCATCACTTTTCACTTGGACTGTGCCGGTAGATTCTATCTTCTCCATTCTCCACACTAAAGGTTATTTTTCTAAAGCACAGATCCAAAATACATGTCACATACTTAAAATCATTTGATTGCACCTTAGCATAGAGTCTGCAGTTTCTTAACTTCGACATTTCTGTTATACAAAAGCACATCTGAAAAGCCCATTTTCTCCAAGAAGCCCTCCCTGATTGCCACGGCCCCTCTGTGCTCCCAGAGCACATTGTTCATGAGATGCTTTCAGAACTTACTGAAAAGTTATTGCACACCTGTGTCTTCCACGTGGTTATGCGTCTGTGAGACATAAAAGGAACACTGTTCATCTTGGCTTTCTTAAAGTTGACTCAACAGTAGGTCAGAAGAGGTGCCTACAGGGACCATAACTGAAAAGATGATTTTAAATTAAGGGTGGTGGAAGTCCTCTGTCTTCAGCAGCTCTTTATAATGGTCCCCTGTCTTGGACAGTCTCCTTGAAGTTCTTTAATATTGTCCGTTTGTTATCATCAGAAGCTCTTCAAGTGTCCCAGTGCTACAGCGGTTAAAAAGAAAGAACGAACAGGGGCTCCCCGCTGCAGCACTGTTGTTGAGCGGCTGTTGAGTGTCCGCTGGGTGCCGGTCACGGTCGTGTTTCCTGCCTCAGCCATTCAGCCATGTCTGCTGCCCCTGCCCCGCAGCATGCACTGTCCTCGGCTGGGGGGAAGAGCACAGGATAAAGCAGATAATAATCCCAGCCCTCTTGGGCTCCTCTTCCAGTGGGAGGTGAGTGGACTCCTCACCACAAACCTGCACGCTGGAATTACTGTCCTTATTTTGACAGAAGAGCCCTGAAGTTTGGAGAAGTTAAGTCCCCTGCACGGGGCCTGCCCCAGAGCTCACCTGTATCTCAGCCTGTGGGGGCAAAGAGGCCAGAGGGACAGAGTGCATGTGGCCGGCTCAGGCTGCTCATCCGTGACTCAGTGTATGGTGACAGTTTAGTAAGGGTTTTCCACGGAAATTCTTCTGAACTCTGACACAGTTCGTGGCCTGAGGCAACCAGCCCTGAATCCCACCTTCCCAGGCCCCAGCAGGCAGCCGGGAGGGCTGAGGGGTTAAAGTTCGGAACCCCGTAAGCCCTTCCCTCCTTGGGCATGGGAGGCGGCGGAGTTCCTGGGCTGTCTGCCTCTGCCCCTCCCGGTCATACCCTCTCTTCCTTACCTGTGCAGAGGGTGCCACCATTTCTCCTGGGGTCATCTTGACCTCTCCGTGCCCCACACCCCCGCTCTGTGAATCGGTTGCCTAACCCCCTTGAGTCTGCATCCTTCATGCTCGCTTCTCTGCTCTGCCACAGACTCCGTCACTGCTTCTTCCCACCTCCTGCCGTGAGACAGCAGCCTGGGCTGCAGGCCATCTGGGAGCTGGGGGTCCTGCTCGCCGTGTGATCATCTCTGGTGCACAGAGTCGCGGTTGATTTATGCTCCCAAATGCTCATATTACACCCATGCTCGTAGAGTTAAATCCCTTTTACAGACAGGGAATCTTGGGTTCATCAAATGGAAGTAATAACTTGCCCAAGAAACACAACCAATGAGGCCTGGAACCAAGTTCAGTTCACACCCAAGCTGAGTCTAAATTCAAAGTATAAACTTGGTGCCTCAGCTTCCTCCCTTAAAAAGGAAACTGAGTCACACTACTGCTAATTCAAGGAAGGATGAATGCTCTGGAGATGAGCTTCCAGGGTGTGATTTGGTGACAATTTCATAGCCAAATCCGGCTACCTCCTTCCTGAGGGCTTCAGTGTTTAACTGAACCCTTTTGGAAATAAAACCCTAAGAGACCCAAACATTGCCAAATTTATAACCTGTAGTAAATTTGCAGTTGTAAAACTGAGTGTGTGTTTTCCCTTTATTTTGTGGACCTTAATTACTGGGGAAGGAGTCCATTAAAACTAAGATCATGGGTTAATTAATCGTCCTGGACTGTAGAATTTTATGGACAACCAGAACAAAAGTAACGGTTGTGTAGGTGCAGTTGACTAAACATGGCTTATAAATGGTACAGAAATTCCCATAATTAGTCCCATTGCAGCTATTTAGCTTGGGAATTTTATAGCAGACATAAATTACAAAGGTGAAAGTGAGAAAAATTTTGAGTTGACATAGTAGCATTTGCAAAAGCTATAATTTGAGAAAATCTGTTATGCATTATTATTAATGATTTTTTTTTCAGTTTCCAGAGTCCCCCCTTTTTTTAAATTTACTCTTTAATGTTGGTTGTTTCCACTGTAACATAGTATCTCTCAAGAGTTAGGTGCATAAACACAATTAATACCTTATGAAAATAAGACCGACCACCAGAATCATTTCTGAAAGCACGTAACTGCCAACCAAGGATGAAGAGACCTATTTGATCACACTCTTCAAAGTCATTCCTGCATATTTTAATAGATTGAAAAGGAAAGTTACGGCTTCTATTTAAATAGTGTTCCCTGTCATTGGATCTTGACACATTTTAACCTACCTGTTAAAATGCAAGTTATAAATAGCTCCTCTTTCAAAGGTGTTCATTATACCCCATTGGCTCTTGTTATAGAAAATGCAAATGTAATTTGAAAAGTGCCCGTTCTGAGGGTGAGCAATTATTTGGTGTGCTCTGCATACCTGGTTCATTGTCAGCACCCAGCCACTCAGGTTGAAAAGCAGGTTCGCCTTTGAAATGGAGATCGCCTGGGCTCCTGGCTGGCTGGCTCCGTAGGTAATGAGAGACTATTTTGCTTTTCCAGGGAAGCAAGCAGCTGTTGAACAACTATCCTGTCTACATAACGAGCAAACAGTGGGACGAGGCTGTAAATTCTTCAAAGAAAGACGGGAGGCGGCTCCTTCGATACCTCATCCGATTTGTTTTCACTACCGATGAGCTTAAGTACTCATGCGGCCTTGGGAAAAGGAAAAGGTCAGTGCAGTCAGGAGAGACAGGTCCTGAAAGACGCCCTCTGGATCCAGTTAAAGTAACATGCCTCCGAGGTACTGCATCCTTCCGCTCAGTGTCGCCATCTGTGATCTCATTTCACCGCATTGGCTGTGGCTCCCGTGCAAGTGTTCAGCCTTTACTGTTTTTTGGTTTTTTTTCCCCACTGAGACCGTGTAGGCTTCGTGTGGCCCATCTACTTGGCATCAAGAAGTTCTTTCTGAAAGTTCTCGTGTGCTTGTAGCCTTGGTGTTCTCACTGAATGGCACATAAGCATCGCATAGCACCTCATGTTTCACGCTTTAAATTCAGAGTTTATATGCTGCCAGCGAAGGCCACCTCCAGCAGAGTGGAGTGTTGGGACACGCACCGAGGAAGGGAGAGTGGGATTTTTTTTTACACAGTAGGGAAAGGATATAGCCCATTTTCTTTTACAGCCTGTGGCCCACCCCCTCCCCCATCCCATCTAGCTTCCTTCTCCAGAATATCTGCCCCCAAAGCCTAACATTTCTTTAGAATTCATTTTCCTTAGTGCCTAAAATATTGCCCAGTCAAACTTTATTAGTCTCAACAAAAAGTTCTTGTATTAAAAATACTGCTTAGGTTTTATCAGTATTAACAACTGATTGCTTTGCAGCAGACCCACACTTAGTGGCCAGGCCAGAGGGTGAGGAGGGAAAATCAGCAGATACACAGCTCATTAAGCAGGTTCACAGCAAACAGACACAGCTAGGAACGTTACAGTGCCAACAGAGACATTGTTCGCACCTGGAGAAATTCATACCAAAAAGCTCAGCTATTACCTATAGAGCTCAATAGTAATTTCACTGGTTGGAGAGGTTTGAAAGTGATTTACTCTGGACGTGGATCAAAACGTTCTCTGGCGAGTAAGTCACAGGGAAATCCGTGAGCACTGATCAGACCTTGGTTATCACACAGGACGGTCTCTCTTACACTCCGTCTTGGGATGCCCACTGGGGTTTGTGAACAGCCGAGATTTCTCACGCCCACCCTGAGCTTCTGATTCAGCTGGTCTGGGGTGCGGACGGAGAGGCACGCATTGCTGCGCCTCCAGACCACCCCAGGTGATCTGATGCCCACACTTCAGAAAACCCTCCGGAATAAAAACACCCCTAGGGAGTAGGCACAGGTGCTCCAGAGCACCCCACTTGCTCAGAGTGGGTGTGGTGGAAATCTTCAGGGTCTTTCTGAGCAAACTAGCCGTGGTGTTCCTCCTTTTCCATCATCATCAGAGGTGATGGAGTTACTCACCAAGAGCACCAAAGGCAGTGGGGGGCCTGGGAGCTCCCCTGAGAGTACTCTCTCTTAGTGGGAACTCCAGAAGTTGCCCTGACGCTTCTAAGGGACTCAGGATAAGAGGCCTCACAATGGTTTCCCTTTCCAGAAATTCTTAACAAATGTTTTACATTTTAACTGGCAAGTTTCTGAAACTAAGGGATTAATATCCATCCCAAAGCACCAGTGCCATTGTCCCAAGCGTGCTGCCAGGCCCTCCGTGATGCTGATGCGGCCCAGGCTCACCGCCCAGACTCTGCCTTCCCCAGCTCATGCCTCTCTCCGGGACGTGACCCACAGGCTTCCCCTGGAGAATACATGGGCAGGAAATGGTGAAGGCCTGTGTCCAGGGCAGCTGGTTAGAGCATTTCCACGTCTGTCCCAAAGGCTGAAATCCTGGGGCTTTCCTGTGACCTAGATAGGATTTCTTACCTAAAAGCTTAAGCCTGGTGACTCCCAGGGTGGGTGTCCTTGTTTTGAGCAAGATTACAGTGGCCAAAGGAAGCCTCAGACCTCAGACACTTTGGGGAATAGAATCAAATCCTGGGCTGACCTGCTCCCAAAGGTGCCCTGAGGAAAGAGGACCTGTGAAGACAGAATGAGCTCTACTTTCAGCTCTAAGTGGGCTGGCACAGTGTTAGGGAAAGTCCTATCCCAGCAGTAGATGCTAAGGAGGGGGAGGTGTCCCAGAGCAGCACATGCTCCCAGAGTGCCACGCTGCAGTGTGCTCGTCCATCAGCCTTTATTCCCTCTCATTGAGTCTTTGAGTTTTGCAGTGCCTCGTGCTCGTATGAGAGGGGGGTGTGGACAGAGACAGGGAAATCACTAAAACAGGTGCTGAGTACTTACTGAATACAGTAGGGACTTGAGGTCAGAGTAGGAGCAGGAAATGGCCCTTATCTTCGGTAGTTAATAGTCTGGCTGGAGATGATCGGAGGGTATTTGTGAAGAGCTGAGAACACAGGTGAAGTAATAGGAAGTGTAAATCTTTGAGCCCTTGGGGTCCCAGAATAACTCCTGTCTGTCCAGCATCATAATGATGGTTACCTAGGCTGGAGAATTACCCTGCATTGCTCCTGGGCTTGCTCCCCAGGATAAGCCATCAGGTTCATGGCAGTTTGGCAGAGTGAGGAGCTGAAGAAGCAGTGCTTTCCCCAGGGAAGGCCACTGGGGCAGGGACTCGGGTGAGACAAGTGAGTCTCTCATCTCAGGCACAGAGTCAAAGGGGTGCCACCCACCTCAGAGGTGCCCTGCTTCTCTAAGCAAGACTTGACCGTAATGGGCACAGTTCCATTCATGAGACGTCTCTGGTCCGGGTCCTTGAAAGCATTCGCTTCTCCCAAGGGCTGGTAGAGCGTGCATTTCACAAAGACACTGCAGACAGAAGCCAGTCATACAGTCAGAACTGTTGTCTTGCGGGGGGTGGTCACTGCTGGAGAAAACGGTATGTAAATAGTAGTCATCTGGAACTCTCTACCAGCTGTGCAAAAAACACAGTCTGACTTAGAACCTTTGCTCAGGTGTTCACCTCATTGTGCCACCGTTCCTGTTAAAATAGCTGTGTAGGAATGCTGCATGTCACCCCTGAGGAGACACAGGGAGGGTTAGTGTGTCATGGGAGTCTTAGCTACTTTGTATAGTCGCTCTTCCAGGTCTGCTCAATGCTTTCTGGTGAAGTTAAATATTTAGAGGAAATCTCATCTTAGAAACATATGTTGGTGCATTTATAGACACCACAAGTACAGAAAAAAAAGTATACCCTGTAATACAAGATTTTAAGAATGTGCAAACCTTCTGAAGTAAAATTCAGGCAGTTCCTCAGTTGTTGAGATTTTGACATTTTCTTGCACTTCATCTACAAATCAGTAGCTGGTTGAAGAATACCACATGAATGATACTTGCTGTGCTTCTGGAGATAGTTAACATTCTAAAACTGAGGTGCTAACAATAAGGAGGGGTTTTGAAAATAGAACTCAGTAACTTACCAAGCAAGGCGTCAACCATGTCTTGCAAATCAAGTGAATTGAGTTCAATAGCAAGTGTTCCTTAGAAGGATCCCCCGCCCACTAGCGTGACGCTTACTCTTGCACGAGTAGAAAATAGGTTTGAAATGTCGGGTCTAATAGTGGCATCATCATGGCATTGCATTGGAGTTCTCATGAAGCTTTTCTTACAGCGCTTCTGTTAACATTTAAGCCGTCTCTCCTACCATCTTCTGCAAAAACCAGCTGTTTTTCTTTCCTCTCTTTTTTTATTGTCTCGTGTATTCCCACAGAATTCATTAGGATGCACTGCACCTCCAACCCCGACTGGTGGATGCCCTCGGAGGAGCAGATCAACAAGGTGTTCAGCGACGCCGTGGGCCACGCCCGGCAGGGGCGCGCAGTGGGGACGTTCCTGCACAACGGGGGCTCATTTTACGAAGGGATCGATCCCCAGGCTGCCCAGGATGAGGTCTTCAACAAGAATTCCCAGGATGGGTCTGGGGATTAGTGGACAAAATTTCTCCACGGTAGCTGCCGGTCCTCCCAAGCGTTCCCATTGTGAACATCCTATTCCCGTCACTTCAGAGTCCAAAGCACGGCATTCTGTCACGCATCCTAAATCTGAACTCTCTTAACCTAGTGACACACTTCCCAAATAGAAATCCATTTCAGGGCCATTTGGGAAGTCGGTGGAGCCTACCACAGATTTTCAGAATATTACAGAAAAGAAAAAGCTACAGCTGATTTTGAAAGATTACTACTAGCTAGATGATGAGGGTGGAAAACAAAAAAACAGGCTGACTCCTAGTCTCCTGTCTGAGATCAAGTGAACTCTGCTTCCTGAGCAGATCTGGTCCTGTGGGAACGACTTAAAGAGACAAGGGGCAAGCATTCTCTAACTTTCACTACACTAATCTTGATGTTTTCCAAAGACTTGAAGTCATACTTCTCAGTAGACGTAGGACAGGTAAGATCATATGCTGTGTCTATGCTGACAAGAGCCTGTTATTAACTAGAAGCCAGAGAACAGAGACCACCTCTAAACAGTGATTAATGGGAAGTCAGCTGTTATTTCTCAGTTATTTTTACCAAAAAAGTCCTTCCGTGTTGATCAGGAAGACACTGGGATCTCGGAAGTTTACAGGCAGTAACAGTTTTCATTATGTCAGTCAAGAAACATCCAAAGATCCTAAACCATCGTTCAGTCCTTGATTTTGTAGGCTCATAGATCCACACTTCCCATAACCTTAAATCTGGCTTTATTGACACAGTGCCAAAGTGATGGGTTAAACAAAGACTCCCAGTCAATTCGTTTGGTGCACTGAAGGCCAAACAAGTGGTGTGACTGATGGTGCTCCCTGAATTGACCAGATGTTCTGGAATTGTATACACGCAGCTTCAGGACCATTCTGACAACTATGCAATGGGCTTGTCTGTAATTTCTCTGAAATTTGGGGGTCTTTCTGTGCTCAGCTGGTCTTTAACATTTGGATAAAGCTTCTGTTTCTCGTTGTCACTGGTGAAAATGCTTCATCCCACTGTGTGCCTGCTTCCACCAATCATCCCCTGAGCTGCAAGTGCTGGTTAGGTTACCATCCACTTTCCCTGGTTTCATTTGTTGACTTCCATCTGTGAAGTCTTTGGAACCACTTCGTATCCACAAATGCTACAGAGATGCTAGACTCCATTTCTGAGGGCTTCAGGTTTGGATGTCAGGAGGGAGTTTCTTATCAGACTAATCCAGATTGCTACGTCCTTTGTAAGCAAAGGGCTAAATTGGCAGCATTTATTGAAGGCTATTAATGTTGTCTACATATATAACTAAGGATTTTGAAAATTGATTGGAAATTCATTTAAAGTTTATGAGCATCATTTATATAGTGTTTTTTGCCATTTTTTCAAAGTAAATAAATTATCCTTTACGTTCAATAATTAGCACCAACTATATGCACAGGCCTAGTTTAGTATTTATACAGATGGTGGCTTATGAGATCTGTTAGATGGTGTGGGGAAAACTAATAGTTTGGTTTTATTTGGGACCAGTTAACTAGAATTTCGAGGTGTTTTTTTTCTTTAAGAAATACAAGGGCAGATGTGGTGTTGCTTATGGGAACTATAAGACTAATATCTTCGGCTATCCAGGGGAAAAGATAACTTCTTTAAGAGATTTAGAGATCTAGGAGATTGATATATTGTAAGATTTTTTTGGTGGCATGAAATCTTGGCCAGAAGAAAAATACCACCATAATCTCATCTGTCCACCCATTTTACTTTTTTCTTTCCTTCTTTTTTTACATTGGGCTTTAATTATCTATACTGCTGAGGACCTGCCTGTTTTTGTATAGTAGCAATATTTGACCACTGCTTTTTAAGAACCAAAAAGAAAAAACCTTTCAGCCCTTACGATTTTCCTGTAATCTTGAGCGTTCCACACATCTTCACATCTAAGCGCATCTTGGTCCGTGTCATCTGTGCTGCGCTGGTCTTTGCTGAGGGCAGCTGGCCCTTCAGTGATGTGTATTGGAGGACACAGGCCGGGAACCTGCGGAGGGACCCTAGGGTTCGTGAGTGGTTTCTAAAGTCTCGTTTCTCACCGTCTCTGTGAAGCTGCACCATTCAGGAAACTTATGGCTAACCCCGGTGCTAAGTGCTTTTGAGATACCATCCTTTTTACTTGAAAATGTTTCACCCAGCCCTTGAACCTGCCATCACCGGCATGTTCCTCATTTCCACCGTGGCGTTCTGGTTGTTGTGTGTTCTGAGGCTCCACTAGGAATGTAGAGGATAAGATTATAGCATGTAACTGCTGTCATCTCCTTTGGTAGGGAGTTGAAACATACATGTAGCTACTTCACCGCTGCAGAGCAAGAGGGTGTTTTATATTCTGGGTCTTCCTTAGCCCTTCCTAAGTCATAAAAACATTGACCTAAGAGATTTCTGCATTAGGATTATAGGGAAATAGAAATTATTACAATATATTCTCCATCTGTCCAATGTCAGTAGAATGGTTTCCTCAGTCCACTAAGTATTTCTGTATTATCATATGTTTTTCCCTAAAATCTGGGCGATCCTCCAAACTTGGGAATCTACAAGTTCATGATTTCTACAATTTTTTTCTTCCACCTTTAATGGCTTTTCCTCCCTTCTGTTGCTGTGAGAATATGGATAGAGCACCAAATGAGATGAGACGTGCACTGTTTTCAGAAAAGCAAACGACATTGCCTGTGTTTGGATTCTACCGTTTATTGTGTCCTCTAGAACCTAACCCTAGTACCCACTGACTACCTCCTTCATTTTTTCTTGGATTTCAATAATGTGAAAAATCTCATCCTTAGGTAACTTCATTTTTAGAAAAGATTTAGATGTATATCTTTCTCATTCAATGCTATGTCATTTCACAGTACCAAGCTGTGTGATTTTTGACAGCTCACACACAGATTTTTAGAAATGTAATAGAAGATGATTTCTGCACATATGGTGCAAGTCTGGCTGATGTGTGTTTAATGTGGCAACACTTACCCAGAACTGCGCGGCAAAACATGTCAGATAGAAGGCTTGAGTCGGAACTCCAGTGCGAATGTGTCTAAACAGCGGGTGTGTCGTTGTGATATATTTTTGTAAACACAGCGATGGCTTCTTTCAGTGGTGTGAGTGCTAGATAAAAATAAACACTGCACTAGGAATAATGAGGGAAATGTCACCCAGCTGAGGGCCTTCTGCAACATCATTTGCACTGTCAGCCAATGGCCTTCATTCTTCTGCTTGTGTTTTTTAGAGGAGAGGGAAGAATTGGTACCAGACAACATGGAGTACAAAAATGACAACCCCTCAGCATTTGCCTCCTATTGTGTAAAATTCAAAACTGTAACTGATACATTACACATGAGACCCCACTTACATTCAGTTGTAAGAAATACTGAGTGGACTGGACTTTGCTCATCTGATGACTAGCTTGATCAGCTCGGCTACTGAAAGCACTAAATTACCAACATTTCTGGTAAAAGTGACCAGATTAATTTTCCTTGTGACCATGCATAGCTGGCTAATACAAGGACTAGGTTTTCATTGAATCACAATTCCCCAAATCGCCATGAAAATGCATCTGCTAATGAAACATTAAAAAACCTGTTCAGTCTCAGAATAACTGCACCAATACAAGCGGCCACATGGGTCTTGACCGTGCTGGGAAACTCCTCCCACCTGTCCGAAACCACTGCCAATAGCAATAGTGATGGTAACGACTTTCCCTTGAGTTCTTATGTGCCAGGTACCTGCTAACTCTATGACCACCCTCTAAGGCTTGTTACTGCTGATTATCCCCATCCACTGACAGGACGCTGCCCAAGGTACTAGCTAATAAAAGGATGGACCTGGGCTCAGGAAGCTTAATGACTAGTTCAGTTTCCCCCACAGTCAAATCGAAGTTCTCAAAAGCCCATTAATATGTTGGAAGAGGTTTGTCGTTTTCCTTTGTCATTGAGGAAAAGTTGATATTTGTGTTATTGAAAACTACTTTTAAAGTATGTTGACGCTTAAGTAGGAGCAGATAAACCACATATGCTCGGGGAACTGCTGAGGTTTCTGCCGTAGGCTTCACTTACCGAAGATCCAGTGATGAAGGGTAAAAAGTCTTCTGTAGTGAGTAAATTAAAACTAGTTATTCAGATTTATTTTATAGGTGCCCAGTATAAAAATGCAGGGATACAAAAGCAAAAATTTCCACCGAGCGAAGTGATACTCTGGGGAACTCCTGGATGTTAGAAATGGTGTCAGTTAGCCATTGTCCCACTCGCTTTTCACATTTGCTGTAGCCTAGAATTGAGGCATCTGGTTTGGAAGAGGGTTTTAATTTTTAGTGTCACTGTGAAAACTTGTGAAGATTTTGTAGGAAAATACAGTGATCTGTTGATTTTTTTCCTGTAGTCGTGGCTTTAACATCTCTGGCTGTGTTTAAGTTCAAGAGCATGCCAAGGCCATGAGGGCCTACCTCGTGTTTCTTTGGAACAGGGCGTGCCAAAACCGAGAGATGGCGCCTGAAACTCTCCAGGTCACCGGCCCACCTGACCCTGCCCGCTTTAAGCATTGCCTTTCTGCCTCTCCTCTGGAACTTCATGTAGCAGCCTGACCCTGGGGCCAACTTGCCTTTACTCTCTTTTCTATAATGAACATTCATGGGGAAACTGTGACAAATCCATTGAACCTAATATTTTTATTGTTGGAGTCTTGTTCGATTCTCTATGAATAATTTCTATTTGATTGTACTGTGTAGAGTTGATACCCACTAGAGATATGTTAATAAGACTGTAAATGCATAGTGTAATATAGAATAGCAAGATTTTTTTGTGAACAATTTATATAGAAGAGTAAGTTGTTTTTTAAGTGTTAGGCACATTTCTTTTAGGAACTTAAAATGTTATAAGAGTTTTTTAAGCATTCAATATTTTTAATTATAAGAAACATTTGTTACTAGAGCCAATTATTTCAGGTGTCCTGGAGTATTGATTTATTACCTCATATACCTCTAGACTGGTACGTGTTCTGTTGGAGATAAAATTGCACAATAAATGTCAAGTCTGTTTCGTGCTTTCACTTGCTGTGTTGCATCTTCCTTCGATTCTTTGAAGATACTTTTTTGGGGGCTTTTTGTTTGTTTTTTGGAAAAGAGAATGTTTTTTTCCTTCATGCTAAGGCTTTTCTCCTTGTCTCCGAATGCCAAGAAAATGGTATATGCTTAATACCCAATTAAAAGCCACTCATGTGTCAGGGAACTGGCCAGAAGTCATCCAAAAAACTCACTTGATCTAGTGAATGAAAGGGACAACCAGCGATGACCCAGGAGCAGCATGAAACCCAAGATTCCCACCCAGTGTTGGGCGTAGTCCCACTGTGAACACGTGCTTCCCGCTCCCGGTACTGTTGACCAGGGAGGGGAGCCCTGCAGCGCCACGCCTGACCTTCAACAGTGAACACGTGGTGGTTTATGGCTTCTGGACAGTGACCTGAGTGCAAGAGCCACGTAGCTATGGCTCAGGCGGCATGATCGTGGCTTCTCACTTGTCCTTAGTGTATAAAATACAAACCTGACCAACACCCCCTGTAGAACAGCATCAAGGTATCATTTCACAAATCAGACTTAAGTGAAAACTAAAACAAAACACATTTCATTTTAGGGAAAATGAAGATGTTTTATTTTTGCAG
Source organism: Glossophaga mutica (assembly GCA_039655065.1). Lineage (NCBI taxonomy): Eukaryota > Metazoa > Chordata > Mammalia > Chiroptera > Phyllostomidae > Glossophaga > Glossophaga mutica. Next base: position 202,043,871 of record CM077303.1, read on the forward strand.
TAGAAGATGCAGTGTTTTAATTGGGGGTTTTGAATGAAAGAGCAAACAGCAATTTAGTCTGAATAATCTGGGTTCAAATTGGGATCTCATATTTTAAAATAGTAAAAGGGTTAAGTGACTTGGGTTTTTTAATGTTTTGCAGCAGGATACTCGAAGCTACAGTCCAGAAAGTATTAGGGCCCTGGCTGGTGTGGCTCATTTGGTTGGAGTGTCATCCCATAAACCGAAAGGTCGCTGGTTCGATTCCTGGTCAGGGTACATGCCTAGGGCTTAGGTCCCCAATTGGGGCACATGTGAGAGGCAACCAATAGATGTTCTCTCTGACATTGGTGTTTCTCTCCTTCCTTTCCCCTCTCTAAAATCAACAGAAATCCTCAGGTGAGAGTTTTAAAGAAAAGGTATTAGGAACAAGCTCTGCAAGGTTGCAAGGTACAAGAGCAATATACAAAAATCAGTTATATTTCTGTGTACTAGCAAATCTGAAAATGAAGTTAAAACAATTTCATTTTTCAGTAACATCAGAAAGAATTAAATACTTAGGAATAAGTATTTCACAGTGTTCAAATCTGGCACTTGGACAACAAAAACTATAACGTCATTAGAAGAAATTTTACAATACCTAAAAATAATGGCAAGACATCCCATGATGATGGAGTGGAAGAATTAATATTGTTAAGATGGTGATACTCCCCCAAATTGATCGACAGGTGTATTGCCATTCCTATGCAAATCTCAGCTGGCTTCTCTATAGAAATTGGCAGGCTGATCCTAAAATTCACATGAAAATGCAAGGCACCCAGATGGCCAACAAAAATAAATCCTTACATTTGCGGTCAATGGATTTTTAACAAGGGTGCCCAGACAACTCGATGGGGAAAAAATAGTCTTTTTTGACAAACGCTGTTGGGACAACAGGATAGCCACATCTGGAAGAGTGAACTTGGTCCCCTACCTCATACCATGCACAAAAATAACTCAGATTATAGACCTAAATGGAAGAGCTAGAATAATAAAACTGGGAAAAAGAAGAAGAAGAAGAGTACATCTTCATGATCTTGGATTAGGCAATGGTTTATTCAATACGACACCCAAAAGCACAGGTGACAAAACAATAGGTAAGTTAGACTTCATCTAAATGACAAACTTCATGCTTCAAAGAAGTCGTGTATCTGGTAAGAGACTTGAAGTTGGCATATAGAGATCTTTTACAACTTGCCAATTAAAACTGGGCAAGTAATCTGAATATACATTTTTCAAGGAAGATAATACAAATGGCCAATGAGCACATGAAAAGATGCTCCACGACAGTAGCCGTTAGGGGAATGCGAATCAAACTGCAGTGAAGTGCCACTTCACCAGGGTGGCTGATATGAAAAAAGACACGATAGCAAATGGTGACTGCAGTGTGGAGGGACCGAGGTTCATACATTGCTGGTGGGAATGTAAACTAGTACCGTCACTTTGAAAAACAGTTTGGCAGTTACTTAAAATGTGAAATATAGTGTAACCATTGGACCCAGCGATTCCGCTCATAAGTATGGAACCGAGAGAATCGAAAACATGTTTACCCAAAAGCTTACACAGATGTGGCCCTGGCCAGGTTGCTCCATTGGTTAAAGAGTTGTCCTCAATCTGACAAGGTTGAGGGTCCCATCCCCTGTCAGGGCACACACAAGAATCAGTGGATGAATGCATAAAAAAAGTGGAACAACAAACCTCTCTCCCTCCCCCCGCCTCTAAAAATCAATCAATTTTTTAAAGTGTCCATTAGTTGATGAATGGATAAACAAAGGGTATATCCACACAATAACATTTTACGTAGTTGTAAAAAAGGATTGAAATACTGATACACACTACATGGATGAACCTTGAAAACATTACGCTAACTGAAAGCAGCCAGACAAAAAAGGCAACCATGTATTTCATGGTCCCATTTATATAAAGTATCCAGAATAGTCAAAAATAGGCCAGTTTTAGAGAATGCTGCTCAGTACACAGTTTACAGGAACCAAATGTATTAGGATGTAATCCCTTTACAATTGATTTCCCATTTCTGCAATATATTTACTGAGAGCCTGGCACTGTATAAGGGACCATGTCCCAAGAACCAAAGTAATACAGCCAGTAGCTTGGTACCTATTTGAAGAGAAATAACAAAGACCTATTATAAATTATAAGATAATCTCAGCTTCCACTGAGGAACTTGTTACCCCAAATAAAGTTGTGAAATTCAGTAAGCTGTATCAGGCATAAAGTGAGAGAAGGTGAGTACCACTGAGCCTGTCTCTGCCACATCAAGGCACTTGAACTTGACCCTCTCAGCCAACGCGCATGCCAGTTCAGGGAACACATTACTCATGCATGATTTCGTGTACTCACAAATCCTGGTTCGATCTTTTTTGCCCCTCTTTTCCCTTTTTCCCCTCCACTTAGCGGAGGCTCAGACCTCACAGACACATTGTCAGTGTGAACACACAGCTGGTGTTTCAGCCATTCTGTCAGGAACACAGTTGACACAAAGATGTGGGCCGGGTGGCCTGAAACTACAAGCGGCAGGGTGCTGTCAGCCTGAATGGGTGAGGTGAGTGACTGGCTGGTGGCACTGCAATTAGAGAGGAAATGTGATCTCTGTGCGAAGACAACAGACTCCAGGAAGCCTGCAGGGAGGGAGCCAGGGGAATCTGACACCCTGCCCCTGCCCGCCTCCTCCCTGCTCTCTTTTAACCCTCCCACGGATGCCCACTCTAGCTGAGAGCCCCCCGAAACCAGAGGGAAGGGGAACCCACGGATGTCCCTACAGGTCAGCCCCCTAGGGCATGTGCAAGGTGCGGAAGGGACAAAGGGAAGATACTAGACACGGTTGGTAATGCGGATGGGTCAGGTAGTTCAGGTCTCTTTGGTTCCACCTCATCGAAATCTAGAGAGTTGACTTCTTTATGTAAATGACTTCTTAATTCTTAATAATTTGAATAGCTAACACATTAAGTCTGTACGTAAGTGCTTTATTATCATTATTGCATAGAATCTTATTATGTAAACTGTAATATCCCCACTCCAAAGGTGAGTAAACTGATGCTTAGAGGCATGTTCCCAAAGTCACAGAGCTGGTGGTGGTGCAGCTGAGACGCTAATCCAGGTGAGCCAACTCCAGGTGAGAAGCCCGTGTTTTAACTCCAGTAAAACTGATCTAAGGTAATATCTCCAAGACTTTCAAGACTGAGAAAAAAGTTGCAACAATGAGGCTGATAAAACAGTAACTACCGCCCTGGCTGGTGTAGCTCAGTGGATTGAGCGCTGGCCTGCGAATGGTTGGGGGTTTGATTCCTAGTCAGGGCACATGCCTGGGTTGCAGGCCAGGTCCCCAGTAGGGGATGCGTGAGAGGCAACCACACATTGATATTTCTTTCCCTCTCTTTCTCCTTCCCCTCTCTCTAAAATAAATAAACAAAATAATAAAACAGTCATTACCCATTAACCCTACCCACTGTATATAATTTATCTCTCAATTTGGCCTGTGGATTGCTGCTCAAAAATTCTGGAAAAAATTCCTCAATGAACACTGGTGCAAACCTGGGTCCCCAGTGAGTCTTGGTTCTGACTCGTTCTGACTCTGTCCCAAAGCTTCACAGAGATACAGACTACATGCCTCTGCCAACAGCTCTCCGTATTCACTGGTCCTGATTTGAAGAAACATGCTTGCTTCTGAATGAATGTGAGCCCAGGCCAGGTATCATCATCCTGATATACCAAGGCTGCAGGTTCGATCCTCGGTCAAGGCACATACAAGAAGCAACCAATGAATGCATAAATAAGTGGAACAACAAATTGGTGTTCTCTCTCTCTCTCTCTCTCTCAAATATCAATAATTTTTTAAATTAAAAATAACAAAGTGGGATAAAATAGAATACCTTGGTCATTGTGCTTATCAATTGTCAAATTTTAATAAATTTGTATCAATTATTTTTTTAAAGATTTTATTTATTTACTTTTAGAGAGGGGGGAAGGGAGGGAGAAAGAGGGAAAGAAACATCAATGTGTGGTTGCCTCTCACGTGCCCCTTACTAGGGACCTGGCCTGCAACCCAGGCATGTGCCCTGACTGGGAATTGAACCAGCGACCCTGTGGTTCGAAGGCTGGTGCTCAATCCACTGAGCCTCACCAGCCAGGTTTATAAACATTTCTTTAGTGAAGTATACTTCCTGGTGAGAGGTATAAAGGAAGCCATTCCTTCAAAGTGTCATTAATAATTGAGAAGTTATGTATAGAAAATTCACAAATCTTCTAATTCAGCAGGCAGTTACCATCACTTATGGAAAAGTAAGGCCCAGAACATTCTAGTAACTTGCTCAACTTTACACAGTTATTTATTATCCGTGCCCTAACAAATATCAAAATACTTCAGTCCCCTACAGCCACGAGGTTTTCACAACCGCTCGTCCCAATTTCTTACTGTTGTCTCCCTTTTCTCCTTGGTTGCCAGGAAACTCGGTGTTAAGTTCTATCCCAATTGATGCTTCTATCAACCATCATTTTCTTGTCCTTGCATTTATCCTGTAAAGTTTCTTATAACAGTGCTTTATTATTATTATAAGCTGTCTATTTCTACCTGGAAGCAGGGGATGTATATTAAAATGCTCCCTGGAACATACATGGTGTTCAAAAGGCAGCCTGAGAAAGAAGACATCTCCTGCGCCCCTCTCTGCCACCTGCTCCCCGCTTCCCCACACCAACGAAAACATTTCAAGCTAGCTGTTCCAACTCACGCATCTGGAGTCTGTCTTCACAACCGTGCTGTCGCTTCCTCTCCAGGGTTCTGCCTCTTCGTTGTCTACAATGAGGATAAAAATCTGATGGGTAAGGAAAGTGAGGCTCTTGCCCAGAGGCAAGCACGTGAGATGACAGGGCACCCGATCCCTCCCTCTCTGGGGTCCCGGGTGGGTGGGAGCCGTTGGGCAGAGCAACTCTGAACACGGATCCCTTGTCTGACTGAGTTCAAAGGGGGTGCAATTTGAGAGAAGTAATTATGGTTTTAAGTTACAGAGGTCTCGGTAACTTGTTACTGCAGCATAACTTAGTCTACATTGCTCATTCACTACAAGAGTGAGTCTAACTCTTTGGGTCAAGACCACTTATGGACCAAGAATCTTATAAAAACTAGGGACTCTCTCCCTAGATGAACATGCCCTCAGGATTTCCCAGGGAATTCCAAGGGCTTCTTGAATTTAGGGGTAAAACTTATCCATGGTCCCGTATTAAGAACTCCTAATCTAGAAACTTATTCTATGCTCTGAATCAGTTTTTCCCTGATGGTTTATTTTACGCGTTGTTCCTTCTTACAGCATTGTTGGCTACACAGAAATGCTTTGGAGTAAAATACACTGCTCTAAAATGTTAAAGTGAATTGCAAATTATTAATCTAGAAATGGTATCAGAAAGACAAATGGATGAGCCTGTTCCAAAAATGAAAATGCCACTATTAAAAGGCATTGTGCTACAATCGTTATTGAGAGGAAGGAGCTTTGCTCCCCCAAATACCCTCAACATTAATGCATATACTCAGAATTAGGCCAAGCCTTAATCTGGTGGATCCTTTAATATTAAAAACTTTATGGTGTAATAAAATACTATTTACAAGGAAACATGCGTAAGGACAACTATTCTGTGCCAGAACAACCCTCCCCACTCTGTGAGCCGGACAAGCCCGCCCACTTATTTTGCCAGCAGGCACCCCCTGCAGACCGAGCACCCACATTGCTCCCTGCATGTTCCTGCGCTCCCTCCCCTCCCCTTTGCTCTCATCAGAAAAGCACATGGAACGGTCTGAGTGCCTTTATTCTGCACAATGATATCTGTCCCGTGAGCAGATGTTTCGCTTGCCCAGGTACTAAGTGCCTTGCCATGACAATACTTGGGGACAATATTGAAAATCTGGCTGCTTACATTATATACCTAGCACAGAGCCAGGCCCATTGTACAGAGCGCCAAAATATTTGTAACACGTTAATGCACTGTGCTCATGTGGGTGTGCATACATGCCGATTGGCACAGCAAAACCTTAAAGGCTTAGTGGGGTTTGTGGGAAAGGACGTAGGCTGTCCCCGTGGGGGTCAGCGAGACCAAGCCACAGGGCAGTGCCTCTGGTTGCTCCCAACATCCTCGCCCACTCCCTGTGAGGGAAAGGGGAGCCAGGTGGGAAAACACTCCAGAAATAACTGGGTAGCTTCACTGTACTTTGAAAAGTGAGAATTTATTTTAGTTATATAGGCATGCAGAAATTTAAATATTGATCATAGGCACAACTGATGAAGACACAGGTTTAGTTCTTCAAATCATTCTCCACCTACAAGCAGCCAGATGCACGCGCGCACACAGCACTCCGATACCCTGGCAGCACTGAAGTGCCTAGAAACGAGCTGGAATTCCAGCCCATCACACTGCGTGTGTCACCCTGGGCCAGTCATTTAAAGCTTTCTGAGTCTCAGTTTTCTGATCTGTAAATGATATTTACCAATTCAAATTATTATAAGCATTGGAGCTGACACCTTGCTCTTGTTTTATTTTTCTCATGTTCTCTGTGTTCCCTGTTTACTGACTAGTTTGGATCAGCTGAGTGTTTACTGATTGCATTGACTCTCCACTGTTGGCTTGTTAGCCCTGGGCATGCGTGCAGGCGTGTGTTGTAGAAGTTGCTCTGCCTTCCAGTGTAACACCCCGTGACACACCCCGGTCTGCCTGGAGAGGAAGTCAGGCGCTTCATGACCGGTGTGAGAACCTTACAAGGCACCTCCATCTCTCCCCTCCTATCCTTCGTGCCCTTGCTATCATATATTTTAATTCCACATTTTATGGGTTTTTAATTCAATTCCGTTTTGGCCAAAGAACATATTTGGTATGATTTAAATCTTTTAAACTCTAATGGCCCATGTTTTATGGCCAACCATATGGCCTTTATTGGTAAATATTCTGAGTGCCCTTCAAAAGAATGTGCCTTTCTGTTTTGGGGTGGAATGTACTATCTGTGCAAATAGGTTGCGATGTTGCTCACATCTTCTATGTTCTGATTTTTCAGCCGACGTGTATTGATTATTGTTACACAGATTTATGTGTTTCTCCTTCCAGTTCTGTCAGTTTTTGCTTCATGTATTTTGAAGCTCTGTTTTTAGATACGTAAGTACTTAGTATTGTCTTCACCTCTTGAAGAATTAGCTCCTTTACCATTAAGCAATAGCCTTCTTTATCCCTGGTAACACTTTTTATTCTAAAATTTACTTTGATATTAATATATCAATTCCAGCTTTCCTTTAAGTTGGTATGGTATAGCTCACTCCATCCTGTTACACTTGACGTATGTGAATCTTGATAATCACAGTGGATTTCTTATAGGCATCCTGTAAGTTGGTTCTTGCTTTTTTATCTATTTTGACAATCTCTGCCATTTAATTGCAGTGTTTAGACCATTTTACACTTATTTTGATTAATACAGTTTACTTTAAATCTACCATATTGCTATGGGTTTTCTAGTTGTCCCATCTCTTATTTCCTTTTTATTCTTTTTTTGGCCCCATTTGGGGTTTTATATTTTTATGATTCCATTTTATGTCTTTTGTAGGCTTATTATAGTAGTTCTTTTTTTTTCCCTTTCTTTTTCTTGTGGTTGCTTTATGACCTAGCGTATATATCTCTCTAATTCATCACAATCTGCCTCAAGAAATATCATACCCTTGCAGACACAAGAACCTTGTACCAGTTCACTATGTCTTGTCTGCTGGTATTTGGACTATTGTGGTCACACGTTTCAGCTCTACATTTAATATATACCACATATACAATATATTACTATTTGCTTTAAACAGACAATCATCCATTAATAGTAAAAATAGGAAAACATTTTTATATTTAATCACTTAGCTCAGCACTTTCCCTTCCTTGTGTAGATCCTGATTTCCATGTTCCATTTCCCTCCTGCCTAAATGACTTGTTTTGACACCTCTTGCAGTAGTGGCCTCCTGGCAACTAATCCTTCCAGCTCAATATGTCTGAAAAATTCTTTATTTCACCCTCATTTTTGTAAGACATTTTCACTGAGCATAAAATTCTAGGTTGAGCATTTTTCTCCTTTAGCACATTAAAAATGCCAGTCCGCTTTCTCCTGGCTCACACAGTTTCCGTTGTTAAGTTTCCTGTATTTCTTATCTAAGTATCTCTGTAACTATGTGTTTTTTCCCCTTCTGGCTGCTTCAAGATTCTTTATCACTATTTTTTTTCAAATTTGGCTGTGATATGCCTTGGTGTGTTGTTCTTTGTATTTATTCTGCCTGGGGTTTGTTAAACTTCTTGGATCTGTGGATTTATTTTCATTCATATTTAGAAAAAATTTCAGTCCTTTCTTCAAATATATTTTCTATCTTCACTTTGTAAAAAAGATTTTATTTATTTATTTTTAGAGAGAGGGGAAGGGAAGAAAGAGAGGGAGAGAAACATCAATTGGTTGCCTCTTGCTCACCTCCTACTGGGGATCTAACCCACAACCCAGGCGTGTGCCCTGACCAGGAAACAGTGACCTTCACTTTGCCAGCGGACACCCAACCAACTGAGCCACACTGGTTTGGGCTCTGTCCTCACTTCTTCCTCTTCCTCCACCCACACTCCAATTATGTGTTTTGGGAAAGAGAGTAATGACTCCTCAAAGATCTCCACATTCTAACCCCTGGAATCTACAAATATGTGAGATTATATGGCAAAGGGGACCTTAAAACAGGGAGATTCTCCTGGATTATCTGGGTGGGCCAGTGTAATCACAAGGGGACTTAAAAATGAAAGCAGCATAAGAGAAAGTCAGAGTGAAGCAATGTGAGGACCTGACTCCCTGTGCTGGCTTTGAAGGTGGGTGGAGGCGGCCACCAGCCAAGGACACAGGTGCCCTCTGGCCGGTGGAGGCGGGTCCTTCCCTAGAGCCTCAGGAAGGAAACGCAGCCCTGACGCAGCGGTGTCACAACTCACGATCTTCAAAACTGTAAGGTGATACACTTGTGTTGTTTCGAGCCATAAATTCGTGGTAGTTTGTTGTCACAGACACAGCAGATGAACACTCACACGTGTCAGACTGCCTGATGCTGTCTCACAGGTCACACGGGCTATTTCCGTCTGCGCCTCACTTCGGATGGTGTGTATTGCTTCAAACTCACTAATCTCATCTTTTTCAGTGCCTAATCTGCCACTCCCATCTAATGCATTTTTCTTTTCAAATACAGTATTACTTATTTCTTAAAGTTCCATCTTTTACAAATATATATGTAAATACATATATACTCATATATATTCACTCACATCTGTCCTCAAAGTGGCTAAGAGATCTTAAAACTCTGCATCCCAAGAAAAAGAACGTGCAACTGTGTATGGTGACGGATGTTAACTAGACTTGCTGTGGTGATCATTTTGCAATATATGCAAATATTGATTAAGCTGTACACCTGAAACTATTATAATGTTGTTATGTCCACTGTACCTCAACAAAATAAGTTAAGTAAATAACTTGTAAGAAAATGGAATCGCTTTAACCTGAACACCCGACCAAGCTTTGAGGGGCGGTCCTTGGCAACAACTAGGCCTGTCTTCAGGATGCAGCCAGGCCCTGAGCTTGAGAAGTGAAGGCAGCTGAGCAGCCACAGGAGGAGCCTCGCAGGGCTGGGCGGAAAACAAGTCCCACGGATCGAACGAGGTGGGAACAGCTGTGACATGTATTTCTTTCCTTTTTTGGAGGTCCAAGCTTCTTCACATTTAGAATAAACTGAGAAATTCTATATCAAATATACACTGCCCATAAAACTGTAAATTGCTTCGATCTGGTTGAACAGCCACCTCTCCTTTCATCTCTTACAAAATCATCTTAAGGCTACATCTGGAATTCAATAAGAAAAATTACAATAAAAATGGGTTTTAGAGTTTTCTCAGATTTATTTAATATTTCTACTGAGAATGGATAAATCACAATTCCGACTCCAGGAAGAAACAATACCTTGAAGCTACACTTAGGAGGAAACAAGTTAAATATACCGCAGGAGACACTATATATTCCATTTCAAAACAGGCAGGAGACTCTGATCCATTATGATTCTCCAGATCCAGCAGAAATGTAGCAAAATGGAATTCACTCAATATTGAAGGGAACGGACAGTCTGTATGAACACTCAATGAAAGTGTTCTCAGGAATGAAAATGCATGCTGAAATTCCCGTTAGAATAAGACTGTGTTAGCCTGATTAGACATGGGTACCAATCGAAAATCAATAGCCAAACGGTTGCACGCATTGTCGCTCTTGCCTAGTACACGCTCCATCCATCTCGCCTCTCTCTGTGCCTGGCCTCAAAGGGCACTTCCTGGGGGAGGCTTTCCTACCCATCTTGCCTAGGCAGTGATGTGGTGATAAGAGTCTAATGACGCAGGGCACTCAAAAAAATATTTATGGAGTGAATGTAACAATTAAAGTCTCAGTGTTTAAAATTTCTCTTTCAGTCTTCTCTGACAAACATATTGTGTTTCCAGTGACCCGCAGGGAGATCTGAGAGTATTCCAGACTGAATAAACAGAGCTGGGCATACCACCGCCATGTCGAGTTCCAACAGTGCACACCCCTATTACTGGGGGCGGGGATTCCTACGGGGACTTTTGAAGTCTAATGATGATAACCCAAGTTGAAAAATATAACTTTAAATCAAGGATTTTTACACTTTAGTTTTATGACACTGTAATGTTTTCAATGAGCTCAGGAAGATGAAAAAAAATATTCCTTTTTCATTACCTTTTTGTTACAAAACACAAGCTCATTGTAGGAAATATGTAAATAACAAGGGAGAAAAGAAAAATTACCCATTTTTGAGCATTGTTAATATTTAGTGTATTTCCTTTCAGTCCTTTTTCTATGTACACAAAATTGGAATTATTTTGAATATAGTCAGGCATCCTCTTCTTATTTTTCCCCAAAGAGTCTTAGCATTTTCTAAAATTAACAAAACTAATGGCTGCTTATAAAAATGTTTGTGGAGCACACAACAAAAACTAAAGGGCATCTCCCACCCCAAACCCAAACCTAGCAGTAACAACTTCAAGTGCTAGGCATGTGTTATTTTCTATCATAAGCATTTCTCCATATTATTAAATATTCTGCACTAACTGCTTCCCAGACTCCATTACATTCAACATTTAAGTATACCATAGATAACCATTTTCCTAAATCTTTTCATACTGAAGCGATTGTATTCCTAGAAGGGGAATGACTAAGTCAAAAGGCAAGAACATTTTCCGGGCGTTGGTACCCACGGCAAAAGCGCCCACCGCAAAGGTGGCGCATCAGCATGCCTACTTCACAAACGTTCCCTAAGTCTTTCTGATCTCTATAACCCTAGAGACCAGCATCATGCACGCCCCATCCGCTTATTCAGCAGGCAATCACTGCGTGCCCATGTGTCAGATGCCATTCTAGTGGCTGGAGACCCAGCTCTAATGAATGTCCCACTCCAGCAGAGACAGAGAGTAAACAAGAGTGAAATCACAGGATGCCAGGTAACAAGTGCGATGGTCAAAAACAAAGCAGGGAAAAAGTAGGGAGAAATGGGAAGGGCGCGCCACTTTACAAGGGGCAGTGAGGAAAGGCCTCGTTGATAAGGTGGCATTTGAGTGGGTATTTCAAGAAGCATGGGGGCAGGTATGTGGGGGGATGACTATTTCAGGCAGCGTAAAGGCCCCGATTTGAGCACATGCTCGGGGTGTATGAAAAGCTGAAAGTCCAGTCTGGCTGGAACAGTGAGGGAGAGATAGTAGAAAACAGGGTCAGGGAGAGAGTGGGGAAACTAGGGAGGACTTGTAGCCTCGTCAGGACTTTGTCAGGACTTTGTTATTCTGTGTGAGATGAAAGCCATCGGAGGGCTCGGAGAAAAGAAATGTCATAATCTGACATATTTTCAAAACATGACAAGCTGCTTTGTTGAAATAGAATGTGTGGGCTGGGATTATGGAGGGAACCAGTTAAGATGCTCTTTTGAAAATTCAAGTGAGATATGATAATGGCCGACATTAAGATAATAATTGAGATAATGATAAACGGATTCAAAATATCTCCCAGTGGATCCTGGTCAGGTGTTGAGTGTCCACTGTATAAGAAATGCAACAGAGTTAGGCACGCATCCAAGGTTTGGGGTAACTGAAATAATGAAAATAACCCTTTACTGAGAAGGAAAAAACAGCAAAAGATTTTTTGAAGGTGAAGAAATTGGGGGCTTTTGCTTTTGGATGTGTTGAGTTTGTGATATTTAGTGATCTAGCAAATCTCAGTGGTGCTTACGGTACATTGGTTGCCTTTCTGGTCTGGGTCTTTCATTTAAGAATCTGGGCTGACAAGCAGCCCCTACTTGGACCATACCGTTCCCATGGAAGGGGGAAGACAGCTATGGCAGAATAGTGCAATAGCTCTTAAATATCTGCTCGGACATGGCATGTGGCACTTACGCTCATGTTGTATCGGCCAAAGCCTGTTGCATGACCAAGCCCAATGTGAACGGGAGGTACTGCAAATCATATAGCAATGGGATGAGTATTCAACAGGAACGTACAATATTCTTACACAAGGGCAGTGAATAATTGGGAACCATGTAATCTACCACATCAGCCAAGTGAGGATGTCAAGGAAGCACCTGGATTTGAGTTTAGGGTTCAAGGCTCAGGTTTAAATAACGGTTTCTTTAAGTAATGGGATCGAACCGGTGAGTGAATGAGTGTAGACAGAGCAGAGAGCCCTGGCACCCTCCAATGCTTGCAGGTAAGAGAACTGAGGAGGAACTCGCAAAAGACACTGTAAAAAGTTGCCAGACAGGTAGGGGGAGAACTCAGAGTGGAGCTCTGGAAGCCAAAGAATTCAGTGTCAAATGCTAACAGGTCAAGTTAGATGAGAATTTAAGATTGGCCACTATATTTAGCATGGCAGTCAAGGACAGGGTGAGTGCAGAGGGACTGGCAAAAGCCTGACTGGAGTGGGCTTCTGAGGAAAATGGAAGGCGAGCTGCAAGGACAGACAACTCCTTGCGTTTTGCTGTAAAGGGAAACATAAACGGGAAAGTACTTGAAGAGTTTTTTGTTTTTAGGGGTTTCTGTGTGTACGGATGTTTTAGCCTGTTTTTCTAAGCTGGGAGAAGTAACAGCGTATTTATAAAAATCCAGGAATTTTGTGAAGACCTTACACAATCAAACCTGGTTAGGAAGCTCAAGCAAACCAGGAAAAGCAAACACAAATTAATTCTTTATGGGCATTGCTCAGAATACCTCCCGTTAAGTGAATTCATATTAGGATCCCAACATCTTCCACACTTGAAATAGCCTGGCCACCCCTGGCCCTTAATAACCAACTGCTTTCTCTGATCCAGGCAGGCCTCAGGGATCCTAAAGAAGCCAGAGGTCACAACCGTGAGTAGTTTCCTCTGTTTTGGTTCTTAGAGGAGAGGGTTATCTGGAGGAGATACATACCCCTGACAACAGGAGTGAGTTAGTTTATCTGGTTGACAGTATTGCATTATCTTCCTTCTTCTTGAAGGGCCTCTCTGGCATCTAGTACTATACACACACACACACACACACACACACACACACAATACACACACACACATATATAATAGTCTGTCGCGAAAAAGTCCAGCCATTGTTAATGAGAATGGTTTGCATGACATTGATGTAACCTGGCAGCCAAGGAGAGTGGACTGGAATGTGCATGTGTGAGCAATGACTTCACTGTACCAGTCAGTGGGGACAGTAGATTCTGAGTGAGCATGTGTAGCTGTTACATTCAAAACGAGGGAGTAGAGCCACAAATCTGCAGCAAATTTTGCCTTAAGCTTGAACATTCCTCTGTAGAAACCATTCAGATGATTCAGACGGCTTCCAGGGATAACGCGGTGAGTGCAGTATAAATGAAAGTGTGGCGCAAATGCTTCAAAGATGGTTGAGAATGTGTTGAAAGTGATCCACGTCTGGAAGGCCTGCACCAAGCAGAACACCTGAGAATGTTGAACGTGTACGGGCTGCAATCAATGAAGATTGGTGACTGAGAGTGCAAGACTATGAGCAGAAGCTAATCTGGGGATTCCAACACTACCGTACCTGAGATTTTGATGCAGGATCTCGGCATGAAGCATGTCATGGCAAAATTCGTTTGTGGTTTCTGGTGCCAGAGCAGAAGGAACATTGTGCTGCAGTTGCTAAGGACTTGATTTAAACTATTACCAGTGAACCAGATTTCCACAAGAAAGTCACAACCAGAGCTGTATCGTGAGGCTACAGCTAAGATCCAGAAATGAAGGCCTAGTCGTCCCAACAGAAGTTGCCTAGTTCTCCATGCCCAAAGAAGGTGCGGCAAAGTCACAGCAAGATCAAGACCATGTTAACTGTTTTTTTCATTGGGAAGGTGTTGTCCATCGTGAGTATGCCCCTTCAGGTCAAACAATTAATAAGGAGTACTACCTCAATGTTCTTCAATGGTTGAGAGATGTAATATGATAAACAGCCACAGCTATGGGCAACTGGTGATTGGCAGCTTCATGATGACAATGCGCCCACTCGTGTATCACGTCTTGTGCAGAGATTTTTGGCAAAGCATCAAATCACCTAGGTGACTCAGCCTCCCTACAGCCCAGTTCAGCACCTTGCAACTCCTGGCTTTTCCCAAAACTAAAATCACCTTTGAAAGAGAAGAGATTTTAGACCACTGATGAGATTCGGGAAAATACGATGGGGCAGTTGATGGAGATTCCAACAAAGGATTTTGCAGAGTGTTTTGAACTGCAGAAGAAATGCTGGAAGAACTGTGTGAGGTCCTGAGGTGCCTACTTTGAAGGGGCCTGAGGAATCATTGTTTTAGATACAATGTTTCTTGTACCTTCTTCAATAAATATCTCTATTTTTCATAGTACATGGCTGGACACTTTCTGGACAATAGTATATAGTTAAGTGCTCAATAAATGTTGACATGGGCTGTGTATCCATACAATAAGTATCACAAGGAAATTAAACCAATCCAAGTAATTCCTTAGAAATTCCAATACTACTGATCGCCCAATCCCTTAAAATCCTTCTAACCGCCACAGTTCCAGGAGCAAGCTAGTCAATCCCCTTTAAACAGGACTTAACAACAGAGAACAGCATTCATGATACAAAAGGATTTTTAAAAATTGTGATTTTGAGTGCTTTTAAAAGTACCTATTTTAAAATATTTAATTTACACAACTTCCGGGAACTCATTTCTTACATAAAATGCGGAAAACCTGTGACTCCTCCCTTTCTCACCATTGGGCCCACCAGTCCTCAGAGTTTCGTCATCATTAGATGACATGGTGTCACACTGATTCAGCTCTTTGATGAAACACCATGTAAATTAACATTAACCTTCATAATACATAATTAACCTGGGCAAGAATTTCTAATGGCTCAAGAACACATTTTAGGGTTGACTTGTTACTTAACATTCAGAATGTTGATTGTGCACTTGAATGAGAGCTGAGGTTCATTTTTTAAAAAATCCTCACCTGAGGATACATGCATTGATTTGAGAGAAACACTGATCAGTTGCCTCGCACGCAAGCCCCCACCAAGTATGGAACCTGCAACCTTTTGATCCAGGATGATGCTCTAACCAACTAAGCCGCCCAGCCAGACAAGGTCAAACTATTCTGAGGATGGAAAATTTACTTGTTCTAAGTAGGACTAGTTGGTAGCTTCAAGTTTTAGCTCAAGAGCTAATTATATATCCATACATTTCTAAGGACAGAGCTAGAATTTCTTAACCCTTGACTCCAACAGCAAAAACTAGGCACTATTTTATTGTACACTATAAAGCTCCTCTCAGACACTAAAGAGAAATTAGGTGGCTTTATTCTACCATATTCATGCTGTCCAAAAGAACTTCCTGTGGTAACGGAAATGTTCCATCTGCATTGTCCAACCGGGTAGTCACTAGTGAGCAACATGTAGCTATTAAGCACATGAAAATGTGGCTAAAGCAACTGGGGAACTGAATTTTTAATGGTCTTTAATTAACTTAAATGTAAATTGCCTCACTGTCATATCCTCTTGATGTAAAAATTTTCAGTGAACACAAAACTCTGAAAATTGGCTGTGTACTTTTCAAACTGTAAGAAGATCTATGTATTTCATCATCTGGCAGAACAGAGGAAATACATATTATAAACTTACCTGTATGTATATATGTGTGTTTGTGTGCATCTATACATCAAATAACTGTAAGAATGAACCACAAGCTTGTAACATTGTTGCCTCTGGGAAAAATAAATGGGTACCTAGGGATCAAATACAATTTTAAAATATTTTTTGAAATTTTGATTAATGCTAATTTCCACACCTTGCCCTAAATTTCTTTCCTATATGGTTCAAGTCAACGACTGGTAGTTGAACTAAATATTATCTTCGGGATATGTCTACAAGGTGACCTATAAGTAATGCTTGAAAATAAATCTCCAAAGTAACAGGCAATTCTTTGCCTTCCATAAAACATCAACGTCCCACTCCGTCCCATCCCGACATCTCCATCTCAAGCAGTCAAGCAGTTCAAGGTAGACCCAGCTAGTTGTTCTGCCGACTGGAAAATTAATTTATTAGCTTATTTTATAACAAAATGAGTATTTTGTTTCCACTTTCTAAATAGTGTTACGTCACTTGGGCTCTTCTGCTCAGGAGAGTGACTTGCAGACCTAGACCGATTTCCAATCCTGACTCAGCTCCTTAACAAAAGCTGAGTCTCCCCCGGCAGGCTGCATATCTAGTGTATCTCCGTGTTTCACTGGCTCATACAAGGATTAGGTAGGTTTACGTATGTAAAACGGTAGCTGGTACAACTAGCTCAAATTATCCTGTTGATAGCTAATGTAATATAAACAGGTATGTTTTTACTTTAAAATCTATTTTAAACCTCTACAAGCCCTTAAAGACACAATTCTGTATCCTGCTATAGTTTAACAAAATGTAATAGGACCTACCTACCACATACCTTTTTAGATTTGTGCTGCAGAAACACATGACATCCTAACAGCATGTTAATAACAGTTCTCTTTATACTGAAAACTGGTTATAACCTGATTGAGTTGTTTTGTAAAACCAGAAACTTACAAACTAACAAGCATACTCATGAGTAATAAATTCTGTTAAAAAACATAGGCATGATTTTTGAGGTAAAATGTATCAATTAGAGTTTAGTTCTTAACACATTAAGTAAAGAAGGGTTTATATGTAAAAAACATTTATTTATCGGGGAAAAAAATCCCAAACTAATAGTGAACTGCTCTTATTTACATAAGACATTTATTAAGGAAAAAAGCATCCTGAGGGACCAGGACCATCTTAATCTGCCAGCGAAATTGGACAACTGAAATACAATGTAACAGAAACAGAATTTTTCTCTTTCCAGAAAACCAAGTCTAGGAATGCTAATAAACTTAAATGCAAATATAAAGGCTGCAAGACCAATTTTCTATATAAGTATCTTCTGAAGTTTCACTTTAGAGATAGGAACAAGGTATTTAGGAGAGACAATCTTTGTATCAACATTTTACTTTCAATTCTTTGCTTCACTGACTTCTGACAGTTTGGCAAATTGGGGGTCATCACACTTTTAAAAAATGCCAAAGCTTGACAAATATAATTTGAGATAGGATAAATTCCAAATGCCTATGCAATTTTCCGTAGTTCCCAGCATTCTACCTCAAAAAATTATCAGATTTAAGACTTAAGCCATTTCCTTTAGATGCTACAATTTTAGCAAAAAGCATTATCCAAATTATAGGATAATTAAGGTTGCACTAAAATAATATACCCCAAATTCAAGTCTTATGCCATTTTGTTATTCTGGGTTATTTGGTGTGTGTGTGGGATGATATATGAAGACATTAACTTTTGGGGGGGGGGATTTCTAATCTGATCCTAGTTCAGTTTCCTTTGTATGTTCAGGAATCCTCCTCTTTGGAATTGGATATTGTTGGCCACCAACATGGTCCACTTAAAGATAGGTCTCCATCACTCACCCTCCCTCCCTCCCTCGGCCATGGTCTAAACGACGTGCCACCTTGCCCTCCTGTGGGGCCTGATTAGAGATCCCGTCTCAGCCAACGCCGAACACGAGTGCACTCCACTCCTGGAAGTTCCCAGATTTTAGCTAGGTACAAAGATGCGTCAGGGGCCCTTGACAGCCCTCTTCTCTGCCTGACATTATTTTTGCAAGTATTCTACTACAGAAGCTATTTTCCTTGAAAATACTGACACTTATATGTTTAAATATTCAAATTATATGGATCCAGGCAAGACTTAAAGAACTACTAATTTGGAAAAAACAAGAACCTCAAACAAGATATTATCTTATTTTTAAAGAGAGAAGTCCAAATTCCTTGGTTTTCAAATTCAAATTTGACTAGTTTAAAAGGAAAAAAGGTCCAGAGATGTCATATACTTCCTGATTCCATAAAAGTACTCAAATTGCTTTACATGCTGTACTTCTTCATATCAAATTTTGCTTAAACACACCGTAAAATATTAGTGCTGTTCTGCACTGAAAATAATACAGAAACATAAGCCTTCAATTATTATTTAAGAATAGGTATGACCTCAATCAAATCAGATTAGAAAACTCAGAAATATCAGGAATTGGCTTCCTTTAGAGTCCTAAAAAATCTACCATTTGGAGTAACTTCTGCACATCAACTTTAGACTTTTTTAGGCGAGTTAAATTATTCTTGTCTAGCAATGTGAAAATTTTCAGAGTAATTTTACCAGGAGGGGATTGGAGCTAACCTGGTACCTTCCCATACGGCAGCGACATGGCATAACAAATGGCAGGGGGGAACGGGGAGGGGAGGAAGAATGCGAAGTGTAGAGGGAATTACGGTGGGCAAACGGCAGTTTCAGAAAACAGTAGGAGTGAAGGATTTGAAACCGTAAGAACAGAGAGCCCAATTGTGTATGTATATGCATACATATAAAATAACTTTGTATCTTAAAAAATAGAACTGGAATGTTTAAGTGAAAATGTTTCACTTAAAATGTACAGCATGCAAAATGCTTTGTAATGGTAAAAAAAAGTGTACTACAATGTAAATTTTCACAATTTTCCAGTAAATGACATTTCTGGATTAAAAAACCTCTTAATCAAAAACTTTAAAATTGTTTCCGGCCTTATAATTTGCTGTAATTCGTAAACTGTACTCTAAGCGAGCTTTAGAGACTGACCTTATACACGCAGTCAGGTCCTTGTGCCAAGCACTCCCTTACCCAGCAGGGAGATCACTCAGCCACCACTCTTGCATGGACGGTGCTCAGTGCTACATGAACAATTTAAAGTGCATATGAGTTGTTTTGATGAATGGAGACAGAGCTGTAGTTTTGCACTAAATTTTCAATTTCTGAATTTTGGTTTTCTCACCTTGATACTTTATGATAGCTAGAAAGCCACTTACATAATAGTATAGGCCTATATTATGCTAAATGCCCATTTGTAACGGCACAAAAACTCACGTCACAGACACAATACTGATTGTGATATACAAAATCATGGCCACAGGTTTCTGCGTAAGAGATCTACTTTACTCTTTCTCTTAAAGCAAGAAATATCCCACAGTTCAGATTTACATAAGTAGTGCCTCTTTTTAAATAAATTAAAAATAAAATGCTGTCCTGTCTATAAAATTATAAATATTTCTAGTCCATTTTACAGAATGTCAAAATACTTATAAACGCATTATGTCCTAGTAAATACATATGATGGCACTGAAGCCAGTTAAAAAAACAAAACAAAACAAAAAACTAGTCATTACACTGGCCCATAGAAAATCCAGGGTTATTTTATATCTTTTACCATTAGAAAAATTAAACCAAATAAGAAAAAAAGCAAATGAAAGATAAGAAAATTTACAAAATGGCACCTACAAATGGCCTTAAAGAGTGTTCTGGAAGGCCTTCCTTCAATTCCGTGACTAAGCCAATTCTGGAATGAACATTTATGGATAACCAGGTTAGGAGATTGTTCCTCTTAGTGCTCAGGGCAACATTACAAAGCATGTAGAAATAATTTCCACATTCTATAAAGACGGACAGACTGAAACAGAGTGACTATTTAAAAACCACACACCAAGATTTAGCCAGCATGTTCAGAATTGTCAGGTTTTGATGGAGTGAAATCTTACATGGAAATAAAATTAAAAAGTTGAAATCCTGTGGCTGCTGCTTATTTTTACCAATGTGATGAAAGGAAACATGATTGCAAGGTACAGTATACTCTGACAGGCCGAAATGAGAAATTATCATCGATTTAACGAAAACGTTTCCCTACTAAACCATAAAAACATGATTTCCAAACTGATTCAGTGTGTGATGTGTCTCTCAGAAGAAGCAGTTTTAGTTCTGTGGATTGCTGAATTGCCCTTTACGTAAACTATTTCCTTCATCTTTAAGAAAAATGGCTTCCGAATGGCGTTAACTCCTTCAGTGTGGGAGAGAAGGCTCATCAAACTCGTTTCCAAGGCTTGTTCCAAAGTGATTCGTTCCATCAAATCTATAATATCTCCAAATCAACATGTCGAACTTCAGGATTTCGTTTCTGGAAGGAAAAATCACCACCACATTATTTGGAGCAAAACAGAATCTTCTGGGTTTTTTTTTTTTTAAATTATTATTCCTTTTGATCACTAAAGCCGTTGAAAACATTTGGTCAAACTATTTCACTGCTGTGTAATAGCAAGAGAAATTATGTAACAGAGAAAAAATAAAATCAATAGATGAATAAATCAAATATACTATAAATGATACAGTAAGTATCATCAACCTGGGTTTGTTCCTATGTTCATTAATACAGTAATGGATTAAGAATCTATTATGTGCTCTGGCTGGTGTAGCTCAGTGGATTGAGCGCGGGCCTGCGAATCAAAGGATTGCGGTTCGATTCCCAGTCAGGGCACATGCCTGGGTTGCAGGCCAGTTCCCAGCATGGGACACACAAGAGGCAACCATACAGTGATATTTCTCTCCCTCTCTCCTACCCTTCCCCTCTAAAGATAAATAAATAAAAAAATCTTAAATAAATAAATAAATAAATAAAATCTTAAAAAAAAAGAATCTATTATGTGCCAAGCATTGCAAGCACTGAAAATATGCTCATTTGCAGGGAAAAGAAAATCACTAAAACAATAACCGAAAAAATACATTGATATTCATTTATTTTTGTAACAATCCACATAGTCTTGGGCCAGGCATTTGCCAGAAAGTGGGGCTATGATTATTAAGACTCTGTTCCTGACCCTGAGGAACTCAGTTTAGCCAGGGAGACAAATGTAACAATAACCATATATGAGCTTAAGCACTATAGTTAATAATAGTAACTGTTAACATTTAATGAGCACTTACTCTTGTGTCAATTATTGTGCTAAGGGCCTCATGTGCATGTATTTTAAAATCTTTCATAGCAACCCAATTATTTCCATTTTACATACGAGAAAACTTAAGTCTGAAGAAATAATCCAACTGGTCCAAAGCCACACAGCTGGTAAGTGATGGAACCAGGGTAAATTCCAGATCTCGAGCTCCTATTACAATATACTAAATCAGAACTCCAGGAGCAGAAGTGTGAGACCTCTTAACTTATGCTCATGAGTGCCAGAAAGACTTCACTGAGGATATACTAGGTGAGGTTTGAACGTGGTATTTTTACAAAATGATGAAGAGGGTCTAGACTCAGAGGTGTCCAACCTTTTGGCATCTCTGAGCCACAGTGGAAAAAGAGGTGTCTTGGGCCACACATTAAATACATTGAGACCCATATCACAAAGAAATCTCATAATGTTTGAAGTAAATTTATGATTTTGTGTTGGGCCACATTCATAGCCATGTGGCCCACAGGCCACAGGCTGGACACCCCTGGTAGATATCAGCATGATATCAGAAGATATCAGGTAGATATCAGAAGAACCAGTATGCGCAAAGTCAGAGAACCTGGAAAGGTCAAGCGGAAGCCAGGTTGTGAAAAATCTTAAATGCTAGCTTAGGAACATCAAATCAGTAACAACAAAAATATCTTGTGCCAGGCACTTAAGTATACAACAATTAACAGGAAACAAACAGTACTTGTCTTTGCTGAACTTATGTCTAGTGATGAAATACAGGCTAAGCAAGCGGGCAATCGGAGCAGTCTGCTACTACAGGGCAAAGCACAGGCTTTGGCTCCACCTCCCATGGGTACATAAAGGAAGGACACCTAACTCAATTTTGTGGGAATTAGAAGTGCAGTAAAATGTAATATGATATTGTGAGAATGGGGAACAGAAGAGAGTGTATACAATAACTAAATCCACATCTGTCAAAGACAAAATAATGCTTAACTCTGCGGAGGTCAAGGTCAGAGAATTACAGCATAGGTCGCGTGTATCCTTGTGATACATTCATTACTAGCATGTGCCAAAATGCAAAAAGCAAATTCTAAAAACACTGCAAATTTGCATTTATTATATTTATATAAGAAACTACATGATTTTATTTTCAGTTATAATCTAGAAATTATTAAACAAAGAAATATAAAAACAATAAAAATTTTTCTTTTCAAATAACAGGAACATGAATATTGCTAAAAAATACAACCAAAAAATGCCTTTAATATTAATTAATCAGAATCTTCAATAGTTGGCTTTGTAAAGCTTTTGTAACAGTCACTGCAAACACACTGCAAACAATATTCCTATGCTTGAGGCATAAATACTTTTCACAAAACTTGCGAAAATATTTTGATAAGTGACTCAAGTAGCAGCCACTAAAGTTCAACATCTCTTTATTGAATTGATACATTTTTCCAGATATTTTCAATGGTAAATGGGAAAAAAAACACAACAACACTGACTTCAAAGTTTGCCAAAAACAAACAAACAAACAAACAAACAAACAAAACCCTACACCAACACTGACTCTGGCGTTCACTGTATCTCTCAGATACAATTTACTCTTGAATATCACACACCATTACGGAACACATTATAACCAAACTAATGGCTTAAACATTATGGCTTAACATCAGTCATGTACAAACATGCAGCTTATCATAACCTTGAACCTATACACCCAATATATGTAACAATATTTAAGAAAAGAGTTTGTTTGTGTCTCTCATCAGCTGCAACCTCCACAGGGTTAAATCAGGAGTAGTAGTATAAGACTTTAAGTAAAAATATGGCAGTAAATATTTTAAAAATGTGCAATGTATTAAAAATGATTATCTCTGAGAAACAAAATTAAGAACCAAGAAGGGTGAGGCAAGTGACACTCATAAGCTTTTTGGTCCTGTTTGATTTTACAAACAAAAATAGGTATTTTTGATAAAAATAGGGCAAATAAATCAGCAAGGGAAAGAGATCCTCTCTAAGTGATTCTGATAACCAGTCAGGATCAATAATTCCTAGCTTAAAAAGTGTGCTAGGAACATTTGCACATTAGTCGCCTTGAAGGCATTCAGTCGTGAACGCAAAACCTCGAGATGAGCCCCGGCCAGAGCACCGCGCTGAGTGTGCCTGGGACTTGCCGCACGCCTTGTGTTGGGAAGTGTACCTGGGAGCACTTCCCTTGGACGCTGACGCAGGAGTGGCCAGGACTGCCAGACATGGGTGCACCTGTTTCTCCTCACCGTTTTCTTTATCTTAAACCATTTCCTGCATCTAGAACTTTTAATTCAATATGGAATAAAAAAAGACTTCCTCAAGCTGAAATGAAACTGAATTTTATTTTCCGAGTTCATTCAACCCTTACCCATCCCAATATAACTTGAAAAAGTTCAGCTGTTCGTGGAAAGTCTGAAATTATTCTATCTAAAAGCACCATGTGACAGATGTGTACTAACAAAAATCTGATCTCAACATAAAGAAATCAAAAGTTAATTTACTTTGTTCTTTAAAAATTGTTTTCAGAGAGAAAAATTTAATCAAATTTCTAAAATATAATGTGTCTGTTACAAAGCAGACACACAAATAAAGGTTTGCTGAATGAATAAATAAAAGAAATAGAATATCCTAAAATTTTAATATTTAGTGCCTAACAAGCTGTCACATACATAATAGAAATGGAATAAATATTTGTCAAACAGTTAAAAATCATTAACTGGTGTCCAACTTGTAATTTTCATTCACATATTCAACAAAAACTTACTGATCTATTATGTCCCAAGCACTGTTCAATGCAAACTAGAACATTTTATTTTTAAATTTGTTCATTCATCCATCTATTCATTTATTTATTTGAGAGAGGGGAAGGGAGGGGGGAAGGGAGGGAGAATGGGAGGGAGAGAAACATTGATGTGAGAGAGAAACATGCACCCTGACTGGGGACCGAACCCAAAACCCAGGCCATGAGCCCTGATCAGAAATCAAACCAGTGACCCTTGGCTTTGAGGGAAAATGCCCAACCTACTGAGTGAGCCACACTGGTCAGAGCCAATTAGAACATTTATACACCACAGATTTCATCCCAACACTCCTATTATGGGGAAAGAAAAACCAAATTATGTAATTTATTTTGCAATGTTGCAGTCTCAAGGTAAGAAAATGGTATAGAAGAATGCAATTAGAGAAGCAAAAGACAAAGGAAAGGGCAGAGTATTTAACTGGAACATTACTTATTACAAAGTTGCATATGCTATGGCATCTTTCCATTTCCAACAGACTTATTTCCTCCCAAACGCAAAAAACTTCATGGAGGTATATAAAAGGGTCGATCAACAGATTGAAATATAGAGGTAGAACAAAAAAAAATCAAGTTAACAGTTCAAAGAGCTTCAAAATAAGAACAAGATATATTTCACATTTATAATACGGGACTCTATAAATTAGCTTCTATTATTTTTAACATCTTTACAAGAAGTAAGCAAGTAACAGAGTTTAAGCTAAAAATACCATCTACTCTAATACTTGGATCAATGGCACTACTCAACAGATTGCTATTCTGCTGCAGAATTTTCTCACTGAGGGTGACCTTCCAAAGTAAATCAGTAATTACTAAAATTTAAACTGAGAAGGCAACCATGCTTAGATACTAAAAAGGAGGGAATATGCCACTGTACAAAGTTTCTGTTTTCAAAGAAAATCATCTTATTTTCATGAGAAGAAAGAAGAATTATATTCATGCATTCTCGGTTTCTGTCTTAACTATGAAGAACTTCCTTTGACGTAATATTATTTACACCTTATTACCTTAGTCAGAGGTGTTACCACCTGCAAATGTGGGTTCAACTTGGCTTCCTGTTTGAAAGACTTATTACATAACTCAAAAACACTTATGAGACAGTTTGAACAATTAATGATTAAATAGTTCCTAATTAAAACACCAAGTTAGCAAGAAACAAGCTTATCTGGTTATCATAAGAGTGTATTTTAGAATGATCAATGTATTTATTGTTAAATCTGACTTCTGACTTATTGTTTCTATTAAAGAAAAATATTGAGTTTAAAAGTCATTATTTTCCTTAATAGGTAAATAAGACAGAAAGAACTGAAAAAGCAAAGTTTATTCATTCTCATGTCATCCTGCACAAAAATAATCATCTCACATTTTACTCAGAACAGTGGTTCTCAAAGTGTGCTCCATGGATCATTGGAGTTTTGAGACCTTTTCAGGGGAGCTGCAAGATCAAAACTATTTTCATACTTTTGCCTAAGATGATATTTGCCTTTTTTTTTATTATGCTGTCATTTCCTCTGATGGCATAACAGCAATGGTAGATAAAACTGCTGGCACCTTTGCAAAATTCAAGGCAATGGTACCAAACTATACCAGCAGTCATTTTATTTCTTAACTGCCAGACACTCACAGTATTTTTTTAAAAAAGGTAATTTCACTTTAAAATGTCCTTCATGAAGTAGTAAAAATTACTGATTTATTAAACCTGAACTTGTGAGTACACTTCTAAATACATTATGTGACAAAATGGGATGCATAAAAGCCCTTCTACTTCATACTGAAGTCTGATGTCACCAGAAAAGCACTTCTGTGACTGCTTGAGTTGTGACCTAAACCAAATGGTTTTTTAAATCTAACATCATTTTTACATAAAAGAATAACTAACAAACTATGGTTATTCAAATCTGGATATCTGGCAGGGAGATGCTAAAAAAATAATAAAATGAGCCTGTTACTTCAAAGAAAACCACTAAAAGTATTCGTTGCTAATGATAAAATGCAAGCTTCCGAGTCAAAAATCAGAACATTGGAAAGCCAATATGCACTGTAAGCCTGACAGCTTCTACTTTAAAATTTAACATTTGAAAGGTGTGCATAGATTCAGTCAACCAATTATTTTCCAAATGACCAATTTATAATACTACAGAGTCATGCATGGGTAAAATATCCATTCCGAGACAAAGATAGGCCAACAGATTTTAATATAATAGTACATAGTAGAGAATCATACTCAAAGACAGGTCTGGCCTTTGCCCTTGAATACTGGGAGGTGATCTCTAAGCCCTCGGGATATCCTGCCTGAAAATTATGTCCTCGTTTACTTCGGCCACAGAGTATCTGCTCTGCCTCCAGAAGGAGCTGAAGATGTTAAGGCCAGCTGCTTAGAGAGTCAACTATGATGCCCAATACAATCTCTGGACACCAGATTTAGTTGAGCTTTCCTGATGGCACTATTCCATGCAAACTGTCAAACGCTACTGCTGGGAAAGAAATTCTGTCCATGGCTCCAAGGGGAGAGGGCAAGGGAAGCTCCGGGCTGAACTCGGACCTATGTACCTCTTCCCTTGGCTAGTTTCAATTTCTATCTTTTCATTGTAATAAACCATAACTGTGAGTTTAAAAGCATTTAGTGAGTTCTGAAATTCCTAGTGAATCGTCTAACCTGAGAGTGCTCTTTGAAACCCCTCGAATTCTGCAGCTATGTTAGAAATGAGGGTGGTCCTGTGGACTGTGCCCCCTAACGTCACAAACTTATAAAACATTCCCTAATACAGTTTCAGATTCCATACTGCACCTAAGCTTTGGTGTCATATCAAAAGAGAAGACCACAATCACCTCAAAAGGCTGGCATTAAGAATACTTATAAAGGCTGCTCCCTTTCTGCATATTCTTCAACCAAAACAATCTACGGGAACAGACTGAATGCAGAATAAGATATGAGAATCTAGCTGTGTTACATTTTTGCCAAAATATAAAACAATACCACTGTTCTCACTACTTTTTCATTTTGGAAGGTTTTTTTTTTTTTTTTTAATTTTTATTTTCATTGTTGATCTTGTACAGTTTTCTGTCTTTTATTCTCACCCGAACCCGCCACCCCAGCCCTCCCCTCCTCCCTCCCATTTCCACCCCCCCCTCCCATAGTTTTTGTCCATGTGTCCTTTATACTTGTTCCTGTAAATCCTTCCCCTTTTCCCCTGAAATTCCCTCCCCTCTCCCCTCTGGTGACTTTCAGCCTGTTCCCAATTTCCATGTCTTTGGTTAATATTATGCTTGTTTGTTTGTTTTGTTGATTAGGTTCCTGTTAAAGGTGAGATCATATGGTATTTATCTTTCACTGCCTGGCTTACTTCGCTTAGCATGATGCTCTCAAGTTCCATCCATGCTGTTGCATAGGGTATGAGCTCCTTCTTTCTTTCTGCTGCATAGAATTCCATTGTATAAACGTACCACAGTTTTTTGATCCATTCATTTACTGATGGGCATCTAGGTTGCTTCCAACACTTGGCTATTGTAAATTGTGCTGCTATAAACATAGGGATGCATAGTTTCTTTTGGATTGGTGTTTCAGGGTTCTTAGGATATAGTCCTAGCAATGGAATTGCTGGGTCAAAAGGTATATCCATTTTTAGTTTTTTTAGAAAATTCCATACTGTTTTCCATAGTGGTTGTACCAGTCTGCACTCCCACCAGCAGTGCACTAGTGTCCCCTTTTCTCCACAACCTCTCCAACACTTGCTGTTTGTTGCGTTGTTTATGAGGGCCATTCTGACTGGTGTCAAGTGGTATCTCATTGTGGTTTTAATTTGCATCTCTCTGATAGCTAGCGATATCGAGCATCTTTTCATGTCTCTGGATCCTCTGTATGTCCTCCTTGGAGAGGTGTCTGCCCAAGTCCTTTGCCCATTTTTTAATTGGGTTGCTTGTCTTCTTAGAGTGGAGTCGTGTAAGTTCTTTGTATATTTTGGAGATTAAACCCTTATCTGAGATATCATTGGCAAATATGTTTTCCCACACAGTCGGTTCTCTTTTTAATACTGTTTTCCTTGGCCATGCAGAAGCTTTTTATTTTGATGAGATCCCATTTGTTTATCCTTTCCTTTATGTCCCTTGCTTCAGTAAAAATGTTGCTGCATGTAATATCTGAGATTTTCCTGCCTATGTTCTCTTCTAGGATTTTAATGGTGTTACGGCTTATGTTTAAGTCTTTTATCCACCTTGAATTTATTTTTGTGTATGGTGTAAGTTGGTGCTCGAGTTTCATTTTCTTGCACGAAGCTGTCCAGTTCTCCCAACACCACTTGTTGAAGAGGCTATTTTTACTCCATTTTATGTTGCTGCCCCCTTTGTCGAATATTAATTGACTATAGAGACTAGGGTTTATTTCTGGGCTCTCTATTCTATTTTTGCCAAAATATAAAACAATACCACTGTTCTCACTACTTTTTCATTTTGGAAGGTTTTTTTTGTTTGTTTGTTTTTTTTTTGGTTAAAATGTTATTTATATTACCATGTAACAGATTTACTATGTTTTTAAATATTTTTTACTTTTCAGTCTTAATTTATGATTTGATAAATAACTATAAATCAAATAAAAGCTCTTTGGGTCCTCAATAATTTTTAAGAATCTAAAGGGTCCTAACACGAAAATATTTGAGAACTGCTTATGTACAAACTTCAAAAATAATGCCTGATATACCTTGTGAACTATAACATTAACATTAACAAAATCATCTTATTTGAAGTACTTCTATTAATCTGATCAGCTATCTAGATTCTAAAAGAGTAAGCAGAAATAAAGATGTTTCACCCTCCATTTTTGTTTTTGTTTTTCTTCAGTTTTTTTAAAGAACTAAAGAACGGTCAACATCAACTGAAGAAAATGCATTGCCTTCAACAAGCTCTAGATGTTAAAGGTCACATACAAGTTTTATTCACTGCAAACAAACAGAACTCCAATGTTAATAAATGATCATTTGAGAGCACTGAGCACTTTTTAAAGCAGTCTGATCAAGTAACATTTCAGTAAAATAGCCAACAGGTTGTAATGACCTCCAACTGAAGAAAAACAAACAGAAAATATAGAATAACATCAGACTAAAAAGCAGGGTTTATGTGTATGTTTACGGTCACATGCTACTTTTCCCCAACTTTTCAAAAGTTTAAATTCCCTTTTACTGCTTTCTAGAAACTATCTACTTATTTAAAAACAAACAGAAATGTTTTACTATTTTAGATACTAAGCAAGTTGTATAGAATAGTGATTGAAAGGACAGAAGTTGGAACTGAGCTACATAGATTCAAATCCCAATTCCCCTACTTTCTTGAAAAAATCATCTAACTTCTCTAACCCACCATTTTCTCACCCAGAGCAACCAACAACACATCATGGGTTACTGAGAGAATATAGATGTGATGCAATTAGCATACGGTCTAACAGAGTAAGTGCTCAAAAAAAGAGATATTATTATATCATACTGAATATATCTTACTTTTAGTTCTTTTTCAAGTCTGTCTACTTCAGCTCCTAAAGTATCAATAATATTTTCTCCATGTTTAAGCATAAAGGTCTCTAGTTCTTCAGGAGTTTTCACTTCTTGAATTTCCTATAAAGAAAATGATAGCAGGAAAACAAAATAAAATTATTTTTAAATCACGTAGTACATTGATGATTTCCTTTAAAAATTATAACACAATTAAGTTTAATGAAAAATAAAAACCGTTCAGGTCATAGGTAATAAACCACCTGCTTCTGAAAAACTTAAATTTAAGCCCTGGCTGGTGTGGCTCAGTCAAGTGAGTGCTGGCCCATGAACCAAAGAGTAGCTGGTTTGATTCCCAGTCAGGGCACATGCCTGGGTTCTGAGCCAGGTCCCCAGTAGGGGGCACACAAGAGGCAACCACACACTGATGTTTCTCTCCCTGTCTTTCTCCTTCCCTTCCTGTCTCTGAGAATAAATAAAATCTTAAAAAAAAAAACAAAAACAAAAACAAAAAACTTAAATTCAATAAAAAAACTGATTAAAATGCTACATTAAGGTAGCACTAGAAGTTAGTGGTAAAAGAATGGGCTATTCAATAGTGTCAGGGCAATTATTTTTCCATAAGGAAATAACATTAAACCTCTACCTCAGATCATTAAACAAAACAAACAATTCTAAGTGGATTAATAACCTAAGGGTAAAAAACACACCATAAAACTTTTAGAAAAAAAATCTTTGTAATAATGGGATAAGGAAGGATTACTGAGGCAAGATTATAAAACATAGGAAAAGAACACAAATTTGACATTAAAATAAAAAACCACATTAAACCTTCTGTACAACAAAGTAAAATGGTAAATTACAAAATAGGAAATGACATTTGTATATACACAACTAAGGAAGGATTTGATGAGTATCATCATGCATGCTAAATATAGAATGTTTACAAATCTGTCAGATAATAGAAATGAACTAAACAAAGAAACAAGTAGAGGAAATCCCAATGTTCAATAATTTCAATGTTTATTAACCTTACTTCTACCAGGGAAATATAAATTTAAAACAGGATTAACATTTCACACCTATCGAGACAAACATTTCAAAACTCTGTCAATACAATCTAATAAGAATGTGAAGCAATAGAAATTTGATACACTAATGGTAGGAATTAAATGGACCCACTTTGGAGAAAAATTTGCCAGTATCTAAAGAAGGTGAAAACGTGTTCATCCAAAGGCCCAACTATTGTAAATCCAGCTATACCTTACCCTAAAGAAATTCTTGCACATGTGAGCAAGGACACATGCATGAAAATGCCACTGTGGCACTGTTTCTAACAGCTTAACATCGGAAATAATATAAATGTAACACTAACTAGAGACTGGATAAACTGCAGATATTCATAAGATAAAATATTATATAGCAATTAAAATAAATTAACTAAAGGTCTATATATTAACATGGAAGAATCTCAGAAACATGCCGTTAAGGAAATTGTAGAGGCAATCATACTGTATGATACCATTTATATTAATTTTTAAACACCCAAAAATGTTATTATGTATTATGCTAATAAAAATGTATTGAGAAGTATAAAACCTAAAAAAGAAATGATAAGTACTAAATTCAGGATAATTGTTAGTTCTAGGGATGAAAGAAGGAGGATGGGACCTACAAGGAGAAAACAAGGACGTCAGCTGTTTTTGCAACTATTTTTCTTTCTTCCTTTTTTTTTTATGATCTTAAGCAAATAAAGTATGGTAAAATGTTAAGATTTGACAAAGGCAAGTGGCAACCCCTGCACTGTTCATTATATGATCCTCTGTAAATTCTCTTTTAAACTATTTTTAATAAAAAAAAGCATGGATTCTGGAGGCACAGAGATCTAAATTCGTATGTGACTCGGTATTACGGCTCTGCAATTTTAGGCAAGTTACTTAATCTCACTCTGTCTCTACTCACCTGTATATAAACATGAAAATATTATTTCTTTAGCTCACAGGGTTGTTGAAGGTAAATCAGATAAGACATATAAAATGCCTGGCAAGCACTTTAATAATAAGTTTGCACTTCTATCTCCTCTGACCCATTCTACAGTAAATAAAAGGGTCTCTGTCAAATTTTGAAACCATAAGAAGTTGAAGGTTGAAGTGATTTTATAAGCTATAAAAGACAAGTTTTATTTTATGTACTTAAAAAGTAATTTTTCTAACCATTGGCTTTATAAGAAAACAATAAATACATAAACTTACCTGTAGCATCTGGTCAAAATCTTGTTTTTCCAAATACGATCTTGTAACAACTCGTCCATCAAAATCTACTTCTGCCTTAAATCTTACTTTACCTAGTCCCAAATCTGTGGCTTTAACATCATGAATTGCCCTGCAATCAATAACAGTGGTTATAAATTTTTATGCATACACATATACATTTTAATGGCACAAAGTTTACAATTATTTTTTCCATCAGTGATGAAAGTGGGCTAGGATGACTTTCAGAGTGTTCACCATGAAGTGCTACCTATCATTTGCCAAACAAATGTCCATTTAGCTATTTTTATTTTTACATAATGTCAAAGGTGTAAACTTAACACATATTGTCTTATGATATCTGTATACATATAAATTACAAAGTTAGTAGATTTTAAAAAATCAACTCCAGCCCTTGCCATTGTGGCTCACTTGGTTGGAGCATCGTTCCATACACCAGAAGGCTGGGGGTTCAATTCCTGGTAAGGGCACATACCTAGGTTGTGGGTTTGATCCCCGGTCGGGGCACACATGGGAAGCAACCAACTGATATTTCTCTCTCACATCAATGTTTTTTTTTCCCTCTCTAAAATCAATAAACATTTAAAAAATAAACTCTAAATTACTTTTCTACAATCTGGTCATTTTATCTCATAATCCCCTTTTCCTTTTTTTAATAGTTTATTTAAAAGTTTTTAAACAACTTTGTAAAGTACTCTGTTAGAATAACAGTAATACTACCTAATGAGATTAATGTGGGAAATAATGAGCCAACACATACGTAAAATGCCTAATAAGCTACCGATTACATGACAGGCATTTATTGAATGGCTTACCTACAAAATATTGTAGGTAAGATGGCATCTTTACAGATGATAAAAGAATCCCACAGGGCATAAATGACTTGCCCAAGGTAATTCAACTGGTCAACAGCAGAGCGAGGACTCACTTTCAGATCTTCAGATAGTCCAACCCAATGGTCTTTCCTTTATTCCATTTTGCCACCCAGAAAGGGAAGCTCAAGCATAATGCTTTTCATCCTTCCTGTCCTAACCCTCTGGAATCAATCTTCCCTAAAAAAACATTGAGAAATTACTTTCTTTCTAGGATAATCACTATAACATCTTTTCGTTACAAGATATAAAAGAGAATAAGAAAACACTGTAAATCCTAGGAACATAGCTTCTGGGAAAACAAGCCTAAATGAGACTCAAGTATTCTTAAAACATTTGACTCTAATTTCTGAGTGATCTTTTTTTTTTTTTTTTTTTTTTTTAGAAAAGATTTTATTGCCCTGGCTGGAGTGGCTCAGTGGGCTGAGTGCTGGCCTGAGAACCAAAGGGTCACTGGTTCAATTCCCAGTCAGGGCACACGTCTGGGTTGCAGGCCAGGTCCCCAGTAGGGGGCATGCAAGAGGCAACCACACATTGATGTTTCTCTCCTTCTCTTCTCTCTCCCTTCCCCTGTCTAACAATAAATAAATAAATAAAATGTTTTGGAGAAATAAAATATTTCTCCAAATATTTCACTCAATCCACTGAGCCACACCAGCCAGGGCTAATTTCTGAGTGATCTTGAGCAAGTTACTAAATACTCAGTCTGAAATTCCTTATCCAAATAAATAAAGAAGCATATTTATTAACTATCTAGGGTGAAAATAAGAATAATTTAATATTTATAATGAGTCCAAGATGAAATAAAACTTGTCCAGACTGGCAAGAGGCTATATAATTTATTCTTTAAAAAAAAGCCTATCTACCTCAGTCCTCCCAAAATATTAATAAATTTGGTTATTTGGCTAATACTTGAATAGCAGCTAATAAGAATATTCTATATATAACTAGCTATAGACAGAAAACTGTGATAGGCAGCTTCTGTCATAGCCCCACCACCTGTTATTTAAACCCTTGTACAATCCTTTCTCCCTGAATGTGAGCTAGCCATAGTGACTTGCCCTAACCAAAAGAACAAGGCAAAGTGATGAGATGTTGTTTCAAGATAAAATGACTAATCTGTGACTTTTATCTGGTTTACTCTCAATCTCTATTGCCTTCCCAGCTTGCTTATTTTGATTAAGTAAGCTGTCATTGTTGGAGAGGACCATGTGGCAAACAAAACAAAACAAAACAACAAAATAAAACAACTGCCCTGATTGGTGTGGCTCAGTGGGCTGGGCATAGTTCCATAAACTAAAAGGTTGATGGTTTGATTCCCAGTCAGGGCACATGCCTGGATTGCAGGCCAGGTCCCTGGTTGGCGGCATGCAAGAGGCAACAATCAATGTTTCTCTCACACATGGATGCTTTTCTCCTTCTTTCTCCCCTCCCCCCTCTCTAAAGGCAAATAAATAAAATTAAAAAACAAAAACAAAAACATTGCTTTAAATCAAGTTAATAATTGAGTAAGCTTAGAAGCAGATCCATCCCCAGAAGATGTCTCTGGTCCTAGCTAACACCTTCATGACATTCTGAGAAATGCTGAAGTAGAGGACCCAGGTAAACTGTGGCTGGAACCCTGGCCCACAAAAACTGTGAGGTAATAAATGTTGTTTTAAGTCACTGAGTTTTGGGGTAATTTGTCACATAGCAAAGATTACTAATAAACTCTAGAAAACTGTATAGAATAACATTTATTTTTTCTAACAATTTAATTTACAGGTCTTCACTCTTACAGAAAAATGCCAATTTGCCAAAGTCAACTTTTCCATTTACGGCTCTTTTTTTAGACTTTAATTATAAACAATATATGCAAAATGATAAACATACATGTACCTACCAACACAGTACCAAAATACATGAAGCAAAAACTGACAGAAATAAAAGACGAAATAGGCAATTCAACAATAATAGCTGCAGACTTCAAAAATCCTACTTTCAATAATGGATAGAACAAGGCAAGACTATCAACAGGAAAACAGAAGACTTAAACACCATAAACCAACCAACCTAACAGACATCTACATAACAGCAGAATAGACATTCTTCTCAAGTGCACAAGGAACATTATCCGAGACAGATCATATGCTAGGGCATAAAACAAACCAGTACATTTTAAAGGAAAGAAATAATACAGAGTATGTTCTCTGACCACAATGGAATGAAAAAATCAGTAATAAAAAAACATTTGGGGAACTCACAAAAATATGGAAATTAACACACTCCTAAAGAAGAAATCAAAAGTGAGATTAGAAAATTATTTGAAATGAATGAAAATGACACATATACCAAAATTTATAGGATGTAGGCAAAAGTAGAGCTTAGAGGGAAATTTAAACTGTGAAAGCCTACATTAAGAAGAAAGATACCAAATCAAAAACTTAACCTACCATCCTAAGACACTGCAAAAAGAGCAAACTAAACCTAAGCAGAAAAAATAAAATAATATAGGTGACAGTAGAAATTCATGAAATAGAGACTAGAAAAACAGTAGAAAATTAATTCAACCAAAAAATGGTTCCCTGAAAACATCCACAAAATTCACAAACTCTCAGTTAAGACCAACCACGAATAACGAGAGAAGACTCAAATTACTAGAATCAGAATTGAAAGAAGAGCTATTACTACCAGACCTAAAGAAGTAAAAAGAACTACAAATACTATGTACTGCTGTATGCCAACCAATTAGATAACTTAGAAGTAATGGACAAATTCCTAGAGAGACACAGAGTACCAAACTGACTCAAGAAGAAAAAGGCAGCCTGAACAGATCTGTAACACACACAGAGAGAGAATTAGGAATAAAAAACCAACCACACAGAAAAGCCCATGCCCAGATGGCATCACTGCTGAATTCTACCAAACATTAAAAGAAATACTTCGATTTCTTTCCAAATTTTTCAAAAATATATGGAGCAGGGAACATTTCCCAACTTATTTTATAAGGTACTACTGTGATACCAAAATCAGACAAAGATATCACAAGGAAAAGATATTAATATGGATTATTTTACCTTAAGTTATTAAGCCTAATACTTATTTTAAGAATGCTTAACTTGTAATCTTGATTCAGCTAAGTAACTATTTTTTAGGATTAAACATATAGGGCTTAATCACTTATATGTTTTACTCATTCATACAGGCCATTCATTAAAGGTTTAACTTAAACATTTTAATTATAACAAAAAAAAATTCCTATGTTAAAGTTTAAAATATACTCATATGTAGCTAGTTGAAATTGGGATTTTAAACAATTTTTCCTTCCATTTCACTCTGAAGCCACACTACTACTGAATTTCACTAAAAAATACTATTAGAACTCTATAGTTCTTCTGATTCTTTCTTAAGTTTCTTCTGATTCTTTCTTAAGTTTTCAGTTCTTTATTCTTATATAATTTAAAAGATTGTAAGGAAAAACTTTTAAAATAAGCTAAAGCAATAATTTTATTTTCAAAATGAATATAAATTACATTTTATTTGCTAATCACTTCCCCATGAATAAAAATCTTCTTAAATTTAATATATTTAATTTGTAACTATAATACAAATACAAGGCAAATATAAATATCAAAGTTCCATTTAAATGGTTCCACATCGAGGAAGCAACTAGCTTGCAAACTTCTGCTCCTATTATATCATCTAACTGTTCCTAAATTCTAAAATTAAAGATACACAAAATTTAAAAGAAAACTTAAGGAGTTTCCTAAATGCTTTCACTTGCTTTCTTACAAGGCTGCAATTCTGAAAAGTGACAGATTAAAAGGTTCTGAGGGCTAGGAATCCAAAACCTCTTCTGGATGTATTTACAAATCAGCATGTCTATTTCTTAATGATGTTGTAAACCCCAAAGCATCTCTGGAATAAGCTGACCTTACTGATGGGTCATTCTCCAGGAGTTCAGTAAGCCGCTGTACTTGTTCTGGCTGGATGGATCGGCCTAACAGTGCTTCTGTGTTAGTGTAGATGAGGAATGCTGAGACCACACCTAATAAAGTGCCCACACTCAAAGAGCCGAGGCTGTCATACACTGGATTGCCTGAATAAAACACACAAGAAGCCAGTAAATTAACATTTTCTATTATTTCAATGAGCTTTAGTGAGCAAAGAACCAGAATCACTAAAAATTCATTCTGATTCCTTTAATCACTTTCTCCTAATTGTTTTAATACATACTATAAAATGGGAATGATACAACTTGCTTCATATTATATAGGAGTATTATGGCGTTTAATTATTTAAGATCTATTCTTACATCTGGTCATTATGTGGGTGAGGATTCAGGGCATTTTCAGATTAAAGAATTCGTGTACATATTAATAAGATAATAAAGAGCCCATTTGTGTCAGTGATATCAGTAGCAATTTTCCTACCCTCAGTTGACAAAATAATTGAGATAAAAACCTGAAAGAAATAACCATTTTTGTGTCTTATTTTTTACCAAGGTTCTATGAGAGAATTAATTAAGCTATACAAAAAATTATATGGGTCACTCCTTTATTTTCCAACCAAGGGTGATACATATGCGGGCAGACCCCCAAGACACCTGATTTTATTTATAAAAAGTTGTGTATTTATTCTCACATGCTTAAACTCCAGTCACCTTCAAAGTAGTCTCCATTTGCTGCAAGCATCTATTGAGACATTTTTTCCACTGCTCAACACTTTTTGAACTCGATTTTGATGCCTTTTACTGCTTTTGATGTTTTTTGTTTCACTTCTTCCACTTCAGCAAATACTTTCCCTTTGAGGACTTTTTTCATCCAGGGAAACAAATAAAAAGTCGCTTGGGGAGAGATTGGGGAGAGACTGAATAGGGAGGGTGGGGAACAAGGGTCACACAGTTTTTGGTCAAAAGGTGTGGGCAGGCGGGCTTGTAAATCACCCATCATGAAATGGGCAAACCTTTGAAAGAGTCTTCAACAAAAGTTCATGGAAGCCGAACACAGCCTCTTACAACAATGCCAGCTGGTACACTTGATACAAAACATTTGATACAGAGGATTTCTAGAACACTCACCTAATGGGGGAAGCCTGTATTACAGGGGGCCTGCCCTCCAGAAGATAACTCTTGGGTGTTTTGGGGTTCCCCTCATAGCTAATTCTGATCTAGATACAGAAAAGAAAGTTCTCTTGTTGCATGTTATGGGTATTTTAGAGCAGTGGTTCTCAAAGTGTGGTCCCCTGACCAGCAACAACAGGATCACTTGAGAACTTAGTCAAAATACAGATTCCAGGCCTCACCGCTGGTCTTCTGAATCAAAAATTATGGAGATAGGGTTTAGGATTCTGTGTTTCCCACCTTGAGGTGATTCTAATTCTAAAATTGTCTTCAATTGTTAGGCCTTAAGTATCTCCCAGAACCAACGAGAAGAGGTGGATTACTATTTATAAATGTGTAGTTTATATTTAGTTATTCAGTTATATACTTATATAACTGAAATCAATAAACATTATATTTTAAATTGTTATAAATTTTATACACAAGGATTGTACAATTAGAGGCCATTTTACTCTAAATATAAAATCTCAATATAAAATTTAAGTCTCTTTTGATAAAACATTTTACTAAAAAATAACTTTAATCCAGATACTAGTTTTACTAACATTTAGTCAAAAATATAACACTATAAAGTAAACTGACATATCTGTACTAAAGTCTTAAAAGTGATTCACTTATAAGTAAAATATAATCTACTAGGAGGCCTGTAATTAGACTTCAAAATCAAATATATTGCTCTTTAGAAATCTAAATCTAATTATTTTTATTAAAAAAAGTTTGTATAAATAATCCTACAGAAATCACTAGAAGGTTATTTTATTTATTTCTTGGCATGTTATTTACCTTAAATGAATTAATTTAACTAAATAAGATTTAATTCATGTGAAATACTCTTTAAACAAAAATTTGATTTGACTGGTTAACATTATTGTATAAAAGAAAATAACTTATTAAAAGTTAACTTATTCATCAATCAAACTTTTCTTAAGCCTAAAATTTTGCTAAGTAATAATTTATGTCTAAAATGACAAAGTCAACCAGAAAAACAGTCAAAACTTTTAGAAATATCCTGGATCACAGTGAACATCAGAGAATGATGATTTAGTTCAAAAATGTATATTCAAAATGAGAAAACCGTATTCATATTTCAGAGTATTATAAGAAACACTGTGGAACTATGAAAGCTCATCACCTCAAACTATTTGAAATATGCAAGAACGAATGGGTAAGAATGGAAGAAGTTCCATTCCAAGAGAATTCCAACCTGAGTCATTTGAGTCTTTGCATACTAAATGGTTCTCTTCTAGAAAATAAAAATAAAGTGATTCTTCTGTTTTCTGCTTCATCTCTACGGTACTGGCCTTCAAAACATTAGCTACCAAAATGAGAATGGAACCAATGTGAGAGTCAAGGAAACAGGAAATTTTGCAATAGCATTCATTACTGGTACTAACAGTGGAAAAGACAAATTAACAAGAGCCACAATGTGTATTTATTTAGAGCTTCAGGGTTTACTGAAGTCCTCTCTTGTATTTATCTTAATAACCCTGTGAGGTCACTAGGACAAATACCAATACTTCTAGAGGTAAAGAATAACTGCATAATTTATTAAGTCACAGTTTAGAAAGGTCTATAGCACTACAGAAATGCTCTATTAACAGTTTTCTCTACTTTTTAGAGAAATTCCTAACTTAGAGAAATTTTACATTTTTACTAAACAAATGTTTTATACAAAGAAGTTATCAGAGAATATATAAGGTTATATATTAGTATTATATATACTAACTAGTATTTCATACTAGGTTAGTATGAAATTAGCACCTAACAATCAACTGGTTTAAAATTA
Source organism: Glossophaga mutica (assembly GCA_039655065.1). Classification (NCBI taxonomy): domain Eukaryota; kingdom Metazoa; phylum Chordata; class Mammalia; order Chiroptera; family Phyllostomidae; genus Glossophaga; species Glossophaga mutica. The sequence goes on from CM077303.1 coordinate 202,083,626, forward strand.
TTCAATGATATAAAGAAAATTTACACATATTAGAGAATTATGTAAGCAGTACCAATAAATCACTGGTCATGTAAGAAATATTTACCTGTTATAGAAGTAAGGCCCATACAAGTGGCTGCTATTATCACTCCCAAGACTGCTGCAGTATCCTCCAACAATATAACATTGGTACTAGGATCACGACTTTGCATTACTTAATCATAAGTGGAGAGATAAGAAAGAAACTCTTAAATCTTAATTTGATACTCTCAGGTAACATTTAAATAAGTATCCATTTAAAACAAGTATACAGGCCCTGGCTGGTATGGCTCAATGAACTGAGTGTCGGCCTGTGAACCAAAGGGTCACCGGTTCAATTCCCAGTAGGGGCACATGCCTAGGTTGCAGGACAGATTCCCAGTAGGGGGCACATGAGAAGCAATCACACATTGATGTTTCTCTCCTTCTCTTTCTCCCTCCCTTCCCCTCTGTCTAAAAATAAATAAGTAAATAAATAAACTCTTTAAAGAAAATTAAATGAACATATAAATTAAGATAAAAAATACATGAGATTCCTGATTTTAAGAACACTGCTCAACACAAAAATAATTTATTGGTTTACATTTTTAAATTGCTCTCTCAAGTTATATAAACATTAACAGAAATACTGTAGTTTACTTAAGTTAAGTCCAAACATAAAGTATTCACATTCAAATTACTTTACATTTCTTGTTTTAAAACATAAGCCATGCATAGGAAAGACACTGAGATATATTTTGTACATATCTTTAAAGAATAAAGCAATAGTACTAGGCAATTTTAAGCAAATAAAAGATGAAATAATACACCTGGTTTCTAAAACACGTACCATACTGGTAAAATGACATTCCCTTGGCCCGAGCGCTCCTACGAAGTTCATTCACTGCAACAACAAGTGTTGCTGAAAGAAAAGCATTCATATCATCAAGGAAGAAACTTCATGCCTCTAAACTTTAAAGATGCCATCTCAAAAGATAAATACATATGCACAACACTTTAATGCCAGGGTTGAAAATAAGGAAAAGCTCTCCATTAACTAATCATCATCAAGACTCCAATTAATCATCACAATATAACGGATCCCATATTTCTAAACTATAATAATTTAAAAATCATTACCACAACAACAGCCTTAATTTATCGGACAGGTACTCTTTGGCAGGCACCATACTGATCACGATCGCTTCTAATCCTCCCAACCTTTTTAAAGCAGGGGGTATTATCACCATTTTAATAAACGGTCAGAGATTCGGGAGACACTATATACGGAAAGTGACCCTATTCCAGAGTAAACATACCGCGAGTAAAGCAGCAAACTAGGCAGCTGCGTATATGACAGTAGTGCTTCTCTCATGACGCTGCTGCAGTTGAAGCTCTCGGAAACTCTGAGATACTTGTATTGCAAAAAAGACAGCCTTTTCTGAGTGACATACTGTACCCAAATGTTTAGAATTCAGTGTGTAGTTAGATTTTTATACCCCGTTTCAAATGTTCTAAGCTTTATATGATACTCAAGAAAAAAAACAGCTTTTCCCTTGCCCTCATCCATTACAGAATCAGCCACAGTACATCATACAAGGAATGCGCTCCCTGAAAGTAGACGAAGCTGAGATTCCTATTCCGCATTTTTTTAATGAACTGCTGGATATATATCACTAAATTAAGAATAAAGAGCAACTATGACAGTACATACCTCCTTCAGATACCAATGATCCTGCTAAAATACAATATGCCTAGAAAATAAGTATTAAAATAAAGCATAAATTAATATTTCTCTAACAATCACAATTCTTCATGCATAAAGTTTGTAATGTTTAAAACAGAAACATGAATTTGAATCTAAGACAGATAAAGATCTTGATGGGAAACAGCTCAAATGAGGAAAGTAAGATAAATGTTATCTTCATATGGGGGGAAACAGCTAAAAGCTTAAAAATTTGATGGTCATCTCATTTTTTAACACTTAGAAGAGTTATATATATTTTATATGTATACAGGGGTGGGCAAAAGTAGGTTTACAGTTATGAATACACAAAACTGAATTTATTCTTATATTATTATTTTCTGTACAAACAAATATGAACCTAGTTTGTCTACTCCTATACAAAATATAGTAACAGTTTACAAAGTACCCCACATTCCAAAATGAGGCACTATACCATTATATTACAGAATGTTACACCATGACCTAAGCTAAATTCATGATTTAAGAAATAAAAGATTTTATCAGTATAAAAACTTTCAAGTTCAAAATTAACACAAATATTTGAAATGTCGGGGTTGTGAATACCAGATGTATTCACATCCCATACCACCCAATACCAGATCCACTCCCATAGTCAAGTAACTTCTGAATTTGTCTGGATATCCAGGACAAAAAGAATCCTTTCTGAATCCTGACTCAAAAAGATAACTATAAAGAGTAATCAATGTTTTTTCCATTACACTACTTTCCATGTAGTCCCAGGACACTCTTGAATTAAATAAAGATATCAAGAATAACTTTAATCCAAGGTATATAGAAAGAGTTAACCTAGCAACACAAACTTCTAATGATTTTTAAATGAAATTGAAACCAATCATGTTTTGAATTTTTAACATTACTTTTTCGACCCTTAACCTTCCCTAAAATAGAGGTTTGAACATTTCAAACCCTGTCCAAAACGCTCCCAATTCTGTTAAGGAAACAGATTTCTGAAGGCCATGTGACTGGTGCGAGTACACCAGTGACATCACAGTACGAACTGGAACACGGGCTTTCCAGTTTCAACTCTAGGCTCTTTCTACTCAAACAGGCTGCCAATCTAACAACTGAACTTCCTAGTAGTTCTTTTTAATCCTTCTGCCTTCTTCCAGAAAGGACGTAAGACATGCTCATCACCCAATAAAAAGAGACAGCATATATCCACCAAGATTCCAAGATAATACCTAATAAATATAAATTAGTCTATGGTGTGCTGAATCTATTACTTATTAACAGAGTCACAGTCTGATGGAATTTCATTTAGTTGCTAAAAGATAGAAAAGCTTCTAGAAGTTTAAAAACTTAAACACAATTGAAAATTTAATCAGTCCCTTACTCCAGAGTCATCAACTTCTTTGCCTCTGTAAAGTAATATTGTACAACTTAGACGAACACTAAGATAATAAGATACCTATAATGTGGGCAAACCTTTGAAGGATGGAGGAAATACCCTTCTTCATTTTAACTATATGAAATGTGTTAAGGTAAGACACTAGTCAATACAAACTGTAAGAGAAGCCTAGTTTAATAGGCTTGTTATTATGTAGGTGTACAGGTGTAACAAGATGTTAAAATGAGATTCACTCCAGTTGAGAACACAGGAGGCTCCAAGTATCCCACAAAACCAGAAAGAGGTGCTATACCATCTATTCAGGCCTTGCGCAGAAGGTGATCCAAGCCTGGTTTTACAACTCCTAGCTCCACACCCAATAGCCCATGAAAGCTGAACTGAGGTTAAGGAGGCTGTTGGGAACCACCCTGCCTGGTTTCAGAAGCTATAACCCCTCATGGCTAAGGCTGAGTAAAAAGACCTTGGGACCATGAGCCACTAAAGAGACAAATCTTATCTTCTCAGCAGGGGAGCTGCCTCTGCCCCCTTTACTTCACCCTGCTTGATCCTGGGGGAATGACTGGTTAGCCAATGACAGGGAAGCTTCCTCAAGGGAGGGGTGACCTAAGACAGGAATGGCTGCGAAGGGGCCATCAGGGAAGGACTTGGGGGACTATAAAAAGGGGGTGACGGACCCTCACCTCTTGGCTTTGACACAGCCTGAGTCCTCATCCTGTCTGTAAGAAGTCTCCTAATCTCTTGGCTGCCTTACTTCCCCCACCTGACTTAAGCCTGAAACAATGCCAGAGGTGAATGTGGCCCTGTGCTGGAAAGGGCGGGTTTCTGGGGCGATCAGGCCTAAGAAAGAATGCATAAAATCCTGTGAAACCTGCTTTGCAAGAATACCCTCAAGTTAAATGATACAGGTCCAAACATAATATGAGTTTGTTTCCCAAAGTTTTATGGCCCTTTGGCAGTCACTCTTATCTCTCTGACCCTAACTCAGAACAAGTACTTATAGTTCTTAGAATGTTATCTATTCCTTGATCATTACTGCCTGACAATGACGGAGCTTTACATATACACCCTGTATTCCTGTGCAAATTAAACCCAGTAAAAGCCCACTGAGGAACAGGCTCAAGGCCCTTCTCCTTTGAGAGATTGGCCACCTATCCTCCCCAAGCAGATTATGTCTAAGTACAATTTATTCTCATCCACGGTGGACTGGGGGTGGGACGCGGCTGAGGCCAGCGGGTGCCGCTCTGCAGGTGGAGCCCCTCCACAGGAGGCCACAGTGAAGACTGCTTTGGAAAAAACTGTTGAGCTATTGAGATTGCTAAGAAAGCTGGATGTTTGTCCCTAGAGGTTAGAGATCACAGTGAACTGTGTCTATAGCACACCTGAAAAATAAATGTATAGGCAAGTCTACTAACTGATACTGGCTTTATCAACAGAGTAAATGTCTGGGTTTGGAGCAAAAACTGCACTCTCACAAAGAATGTGTTAAAGGTGTGTGTTTTAACACAGAGGACCAGACATGGAATTGAGTGGGGGTCTTGACACCAACTGCCCAAAAGCTTCTTGCCAAATGCAAAGCGATCGCAGCAGAAAAAGTCCAGAAACACACCATGAGACACAGAAGGGTGGAGAGTGGGCATGGCTGGGGTTGGGGGGAGTGATGGGGAGAAAATGGAGACAACTGTACTTGAACAACAATAAAAAAATGAAAAAGGAAGTACAAATCGGTAGGTTCAAAACAGACAGGGGGATGTTAAGAATAGTATAGGAAATAGAGAAGCCAAAGAATATGCACTACTCATGGACATGAACTAAGGAGAGGGACTGCTGGAGGGAATAGGGGTACCTGGCAGAGGGGGACAGTGGGGAGAAAATTGGGACAACTGTAATAGCATAATCAATAAAATATATTTTTTAAAAAAACTGAGCAGAGGGAGATTACCCAGAGAAGGGATTCCATTGGTTGAGGATTAAGCAATCCCATAATTCCATGGTACCAAGATAATCCTGCACCCATCATGAAAATACCAACGCCACTAATAAGTGAAGCAATATACCGCATGTTTGAAAATCCATACCTGGAAAATAAAAATGGTAATATAGTTTGTAAGAAATACAAATTGTTTCCTTTCAAAATATATGTTTACCAGAGCAATAAAAAGAAAAAAACAATATAGTTTGTAAGAAATACAAATTGTTTCCTTTCAAAATATATGTTTACCAGAGCAATAAAAAGAAAAAAACTTCTTACAATATTAAGATGTTATAGTTTTATATTTAAGTAAAGTTTCAGTGCCAAACGCAATCTAATCAGAAAATCAGAATATAGAGTGGAAAAACCTGCAAGATCTTTGAAAACATATAAATTAAGTGAATATGACTTCATACAGGTATTTGCTAATTCCTTTAGCAGTTAGTCTATTTTGATTTAGTAAAACGACTTTATTTTTATGTACTACAAATGCTGGTAAAATTAATCTTTTAAAAAATGCATTCAGATGTTTAATGAACAGAATAATATTTAAATTTCCTTGTAATACAATTTTAATTGAGTTATTGTGATGATTTACACTATGTATAATTTGATGCTGGATACTTGTTGCTGGTTATATATAATGGTTTAGCACACAACAACTGACTACTATTATTAGGACTAAGAGCTTCAGTTTTCTGGGTGTTTTTATGAGAATTTTTTAAATCTCAATTATTTTTCAAGCATCTTTGTTCTCTATGTGCATTCTTTTGTATTTCTGTATGTACCAATTAAATACTGAGCATTAAGTTAAAAAATAGGACATACTATAAAAGGAAAAGAATCATTCATTGATAAAAATATTTCCTAGAAAATTTATTCCCAAACCCAAATCTATGGCACCCTTTTGGCAGATGAAAATTTAAACAAGAATTCTTATTAAAAACTGATTTTTAAATTCTTTCTGTAAATATATAATTCTGACATAGAGAATCCTTAGTTTATAGATGTGATAGTGTCTTATAAGCTTGCTTTAGAAAAACTTATTTTCTTCTAAAAGTTTCCCCCACCAAAGTAATATAGGAGATGGAGATACATACGTATATATACATATATATCTATATATCTATATAGACACACACACACACACACACAACAAGGTCTGTCTGGAAAAAGTCCAGTCATTGTTAATATAACAAGAATGGTTTGCGCAACATAGATGTAACCTGGCAGCCAAGGAGAGAGGACTGAAATGTGCACGTAGGAACAATGACAACTTCACCCTACTAGTACTGAGGTGGTAGATACCCTTGAGTGAGCATGTGTACTGTGTGGCTGTCACATTCAAAATGACTGAGCGAGTGGAGCAACAAATCTGTATCAAATTTTGTGTTAAGCTTAATAGTCCTCCACAGAAACTATTCGCATGATTCAGAAGGCTGCAGCTATGGGCAACTGGTGATTGGCAGCTTCATTTTAACAATGCACCCGCTCATGCATCACGTCTTGTGCAGAATTTTCTGGCAAAACATCAAATCACCCAGATGACTCAGCCCCTCTACAGCCCAGATTTGGCATCCTGCAACATCAGGCTTTTCCCCAAACTCAAATCACCTTTGAAAGGGAAGAGATTTCAGACTGTTGATGAGACTCAGGAAAATATGACAAGGCAGCTGATGGTGATTGGGTATCTACTCTGAAGAGGACTGAAGCATCACTGTCCTATGTACAGTGTTCCTTGTATCTTGTTTCTTCTTTAATAAATGTCCCTACTTTTCATATTACATGGCTGGATACTTTCTGGACAGGCCTTGTATGTTTATATTTGTGTGTGTGTGTGTTAAAGTAAATAAAGATATAAATTAAACAGCATAACTTTCCTTATGTATTTTCAGTAAATTTGTAGGTCCTTATTGAAATTTTTAACTCAGTAGATCTGCCCTGTCCAAAATAAATCACTAGCCACCTAAGGCTATTAAAATTGAAATTCATTAAAATTCAGTAAAATTTTAAGTGTAGTTCATCAATTGCGCTAGCCACATTGCAAGTGCTCAACAGCCACACGTGCCTGGTGACTATTAAACGATTTTTGTAAAAAATTCTACTGAGCAGCATTAAAGTTATTGAAAATACCTTGAGAAGAACTCTTTACAACCTAAAATTTAAATTTTCATCCTGTTTTTAAAATTTTGGTGTATAATTTTCACCAGAGGAAATATAATATTGAAAATGTTATTATTTATAAGAAAACAGCAGTGTCCTGTTTTCAAGTAAAGAAAAGCATTTATTATAAAGCATAGAGGCAGACTCCTTTACAGAAATAAAAGTACACTTTTTACTTAAGGTTGATCAAATTCTACTACTGAAACGAGGTTTTAAAAATTATACATATAGAATTCAAAAGTTTAGCTGGTTATGTTAGAAGAAGCAACAACAACAACAAAATCTCTATCAAATAACTGGTAGGATTCAAAATAATATATTCTAAGAAGCATACTCATTTTACAAATAAATAATTTGAAGTATTAACAGAATGCTATTTCCAAATCATAGCAGGAGGCTTAAAACAGATTAAGTATGGATTTACTAGAAGTTAATGCTAAGATTTTAGGTTCAGTGGCCTATTAATCTAAATATGAAATGTATGTTTCCCTTAACCAAATAAAAAAGATAAAAATATGTGCTTTGTTTTTAATTATCAAATATGAAAAAAACCAAGATCTTAGCCATGTTACAAAGCATACAAATAATTTAAATTCCTTTTCAAATTATGTCTTGTTTACTTAGAACAAGTGAGTCCTACATCATAGATGCTTTAGTAGAAGAAATAACCAAATCTCTAACACAAACTGCAGGTAAATAGCAGGTTTCTAAAATTCAGTTGCTTTTATTTTAATGACTTGCTACCAAAACAAAAACAGAAAGGCAATTTCCTTACGGATGAGTAGGATCTGGTGTTTGAACAGACTTGCTGATGCCCAGTGCTAGTAAACCCTACGAAGAAAGAAAAAGGTAAATAAATAATCATTAGCAAGACGGGGAGTATAATGTGGTAAAGCCAATCTGGAGGATGCAATCTGTAAATGACAAAGAAACACTATATACACAACGTCCAACAGCCCAGTAATTCTGGTTTCTAATACTTAATGCTCCCCCTTCTGTGATCACCTTTCCCCTTTATGGTTTTCCTCAAACTATCATGCAACTGCTTAAATGCTGTCTCGGAATACTTTTTTGGTTATTTTGTGTGCATGACCTGCTTACAGAAGACAGAGCAAGGACCGTGTCTTCTTCTAAACACTCAATACACGTCAAACTCAAGTATGCAATAAATTCATATACATTAATCCTTAATACTTAACTCTATTGCTATTCAACCTGTTACAAAAATTAATTTGTTCTTCTAGTTACAAAATTAACACATGTTCATTGTAAAGAAATTCAAACAGTAGAGAGGGAACCATTTAAGGGTCTGCAGTATGTTTCAGACTGCCTTTATGTACAACTGTATATAATTTTTAATGTTGTTTTGCATATACAGACAATACCAGATTTCAGAAAGGGGTATGTATGCATTTTTTAAAAATATGATCACAATCTATATAATGTCTTTTTTCACTTTATTTTATGGACAATTTCTAATGTACAGATGGATGTCTAAAACAAAACAAAACCAACAGAACATTTCAATAAACCCAATTCATCCACCACTCAGCTTTAACAATTACAAACACAGGACCATCTCTGTTTTATCCACTCTGTACCTACTTCCCTATGAATACTCTGAAGTAAATTCCAAGCATCACACCATTTAATTTTTAAAGACCTTAGAGGAATGCCTAAAAAAACCTAAGTCTTTTAGAAAATATAGTCATAAGACCATTATCATACTTTCAAAACTCAATACTAAGTCCTCAATATTAACAAAAATCTACATATTATAGTAAACACATTTTCACCTATGAAAATTTTAAATTTTGAGCTAAAATTCACATACAATGAAATGTACAAATCCTGAATATACAGCTGAGATTGAAAAATCCACACACCTGAAACATATATTCCTATAAAGCCACAGAACCTTTTCACCACCTCAAAAATGTTCTTTCGTGCCTCTTTTCAGCAAGTCCTTCCATACCAGGCAGAACCATTTTCTGAACTTTTTAACCAAAGATTCAGAAGTTCTACTCAGAACTTCATATGAGTAGAATCACACAGTAAGTACTGTACTGTGTTTGCCTTCTTTTATTCAGCATATTGTTGGAGATACATACGTGCTTCCTACTGGGTAAGCATTTCATTTTTTATTGCTACAATCACTGCTCGAGTACACTGTACAACAATCTGTTTATCTCTTCCACTCTGATGGACATTTGGGTTAATTTAGATTTTTGTCCATTATAAGTAAAGGTGCTATAAACAGTCCTATATAAGTCTTTGTAGACATTCATTCCCATTTTTCTTGGGAAAATACTCAGAAGTGGAATTGCTGAATTATACAATAGGCTTATGTTTACAGCAAATTGACAAACGTTTCCAAGAGTGGTTTTACCATTTTGCACTCCACCAGCAATGTCTGTGAAGTCCGGCTGCTCCACCCCTTCGCCAACATTTGGTCATCAGTGGTTTTAAATTTAGCCACTATACTAGACATACAGAGATGTCTTCTTGAGGTTTCAATACACATTTCCTTATGACTTTTTCACGTGCCCATCGGCCCCCATTCATGTATCTTTATTTGTGAAGTACCTGTTCAAATACAGAGCCTCTCAAAGAAATTGAGTTGTCTTTTTAATACCGAGTTGCAGAAGTTCGTTATTCATCCTGGATACCAAAGATCTTTTGTCAGATTACTATATTCTTTGTAAATATTTCCTCCTAATCTGTGGGTTGCCTATTTATTTTCTTAAGAATGTCTCTTAATAAGGAAAAGTTTTCAATTTATATTGTTTCATTTGTAATATCTTTTCTTTTACGGTTTTGTTTCTGTGTCCTGCTTTAGAAATCTCTATTTACCCAAAGATCTGGAGGATATTCTCCTAGGTTTTCTTTAGAATCCTTATAGTTTTTGCTGTTATGTTTGAGCCTATGACCTACCTCAAATTTGTATATGGTCTGAGGAGGGGGTCAAGATACTTTTAATTTTTTCCATAAAGCTATCTAACTTTTTCAGCTCCATTTGCTGAAGAGAGTTTTCATTTCTTCATTGAACTGCTTTGATGCCTTTGCCAGAAATCAACTGACCACGTAACTGGGATCCTATTGCTGGATCCTCTATTCAGTCACACTGGCCTGTAAATCCTTGGGCCACTATCTCCCTGTTTTAATCACTGTAGTTTTATAGTAAGTTTTGAAGTTCTCCAAATTTCTTTTGTTTTCAGGTTGCTTTGAATATTCTGAGTTCTTTGCATTTCCATATAAATTTTAGAATGTACTCAGTTTCTCAATTTCTATCACAAAAGTCTGCTGTGACAACTGGAGTTGTATTAAATCTCTACGTCAATTTAGGGAGCTCCATCATATTAACATCATGGCATCTAATCCATGAACGTGGTTTCTCTCTCCATTTCTTTAGGTCTTCTTTAATTTCTCCCAGACACATTTTAAGTTTTCAGTATAAAAGTCTTACACATCTTTCATTAAATTTACTCCTAAGTATTTAATATTAATTAATGTTAGAGTAAACAGAATGTATTTCAAATTTCATTCTCCATTTGTTTGCTGATAGTAGAAATGCAAGTGATTTTTGCTTATCAGCCTTCTGTACCTATTGATTTTGAATGTTAAACTAACCTTATATTCCTAGAATACTTATTTTATTATGATCATTATCATTTTCATATATTGCTAGATTCAATTTGATTATATTTTAAGGATTTTTGCATCTATGCCCTTGAGGGATACTGGTATTTTTCTTTCTTGTAACATCGTTGCAAGGTTTTGGTATCAGGGTTATGCTGGCCTTATTAGAGGAGTTGAAATTTCCTTCTTCTCTATATTTGAAAGTCTATACTACTGGTATGATTCCTTGCTTAAATGTTTGATAGTTATTTTCTTGATACTGTCTTGCAGGACACTGAGGCTCTTTTCATTTTTTTCAGTCTTTTTCCTTAGTATGACTATTTTCTACTGCTATGTATTTAAGGGCACTGCTCATTTTTTCTACAGTGTCTAATCTGCTATTAACTCTATACAGTGAATTTCTCAAATCAGATATATTTTCAGCTCTAAAATCTCCAGTTAGTGTTTTTTTTTTTAATATCTTCCATTTCTCCTGTCAATATATTCATGTTTTCCTTTCTTCTTCTTTAAAAAAAAAAAAAAGATTTAATTTACTTATTTTTAGAGAGAGGAGAAGGGAGGCAGAAAGAGAGGGAAAGAAACATCAATGTGTGGTTGCCTCTCATGCACCCCCTACTGGGGACGTGGCCCGCAACCCAGGCATGTGCCCTGACTGGGAATTGAACTAGTGACCCTTTGGTTCGCAGTACTGAGCCACACAAGTCAGGGCCATATTTTCCTTTCAATACATGAACATAATAGCCGTTTAACATCTTGGCTACTAATTCTATCCTATGTCGATTGGGTCTGTTTCTATTGATTTTTCTCCTGGTTATAAATCAGATTTTCTGCTTCTTGGTTAATTATTACACTGTGAATGTTATACTGAGTGTATGGATTTTGTTGTCCTCCTTCTAGAGTGTGGGGCTCTGTTCTGGCACGTAATTTAAGTTACTGCTTGATCCTTTAGAGCTGTTACCCTCTGTGGAACTCTGCCTTGTAATTTCTAGCCTCCTCACACTCTAAATTCTTTCTGCCTTCTCAACTTAATGAGACTTGTACCTCCCACTTTGCTCCACTATTCCACATGTGCCTCCTAGCGGAAAGCCAGAGATCATACAGTTCAACTCATTTGTTTCTCTTCTCTTAGGGATCATGGTGTTGTTCTGCTATTGTCAAGTTTGAAAACATTGTTTCATACAGTTTATCTAGTTGTTTACAGAAAAAGACTAAGTTCAGTCCCCATTAGTCCATCATGTCTAGAAACAGAAGTTCTTTACATAATGCTTTACAATTTGATTTTTTTTTTTTACTCAAATTATCATGTTATTATTTCAGGTCAGTACATAGCTTATTCTATACATTCTTTTAAACCCCTGAATAGTACTTCAGCGTATGAACACTAAAAAACTATCTTCAATGTTTTAATAATAACTAAGAATGAAATTAATAATCTGGACAGATCTCTTTATCCATGTGTCCAAATATTTTTGCATTTCAATTTTCTTAAGTTCAAATAAGCTTTCAACAAAATAGATATAAAAGACAGAAAACTGTACAAGACCAACAATTAAAATAAAAATTAAAAAAAATAGATATAGTGCATTATGTCTCTCTTCCCAATTCCTCTCCCCTCCCTCCACTCCACGACTAACTGGGAAAATATGCTGATAGTAGTTATTAAGTATTTACTGTACAAAAATTTAATTTGAAGAAGAGATTTGTTAGAATGAACAGCAAATGTTTGACTTCTTTCCTTACTTTTGCAAACCATTTGAGATTCAGTTGCATGAGTTCTTAGATTTAATTTTTATCTGAGATTGCTCTCCCTACTCCTTATAATTTTATTATTTTTAACTATGTCTTAATTAAATATTCTTATTGAACCTATCTGTTGTCTTTTATTGTAAGTTCTCCCAAATTCATATTTACATTAACAGAAGTATAAATAAATGAATACTAAGAAGGCATTCTATCCATACACTAAATGCTTTAAAAATGTGAAATAATAACACAAGCAAAAATTTTTATCATGTTTTTTAAAAAGGCTTAGGTTTGTAGTATTTAAATTTTGAATCAAAGAAGGTATTTTAATTTTATAAAAATCTTTGTTCATTTGCAAATTCAGGAAAGGAATTCAAAATATTAGTCTAATGTGAAATTTTAATTCACCAATCACATGAGACTAATTTATATCATTATTCAAAAAAATTTAATTCACTGGCATGTACAGTCATAAGAACTTGTATTATAGAGATCAAATTTCCACCTAATGTAAGAATTTCCTCTACAAAAACTTCTGCCCAAACACTTAGTGACTGATAATCTCATACTTCATATTATACTGTTGGAAGTTCTTAAGCCTAACATCCTGCTTTAAAATACCATGATCATATTTCTCTGAACTTCACCATTCAAAAGCCGAACAATTTTCTTTTTCTTCCACATGCCAACTATAGGAATTATTCAGTGTTTAAACAGGCTAACTTTTAGATTAAAGCAGTAAAAAATTACTTTAAAATTAATAAGAAAAAAGCTTTTAACTCTTACCTGATTACATGTATCAGATAAAGAATGTATAGCTTCAGAGAACATACTTGCTGAACCCGTATAAATCCACGCAAGAAATTTAAAGAAGCAATTTAATCCATTGCTAAGAGAGAAAGAGAAAACAATTTAGCATTGGTTTAGATAAAAATTTTCACCAAAAGCTTATTTAATTGACCATATATACCTCTATACTAGATTGTGTTCAAAGTAAATTAAAAAGAATCTACGTAAATTAAAAAGAATCTACAGCCTTCAAGAACTTATCTTTTATGTAACAAGAGTACAAATTTGAAAATTACAGAATATGGTATCATTAAATACTCAAATGAAGAGGTATGATATGTGTAAGCAAATTAAGTGCATTTTGAGGATTAATGAGAAAAGAATATGTTCTCCATTTGAACACAGTAAAATTAGAAAGAAAATTATGTGTCTTAGGTAGGTAAAAGAAGATGTGCACTCAATATGGTCCCGTAGACCAGTGTCAAAGGCAAAACTTTGGTGAAGGGCTGTTAAATAGGTGAAGACAAATCTAGACCAAGCAGTCTCTGGGTCACACTAGACTACAGATGCTAAAATAAAGTATGATGAGCTCTGAGCCAGCCAGCTGCTCAGATTCCAGCAGTAATTACTTATCTGAGGCACTATACTAACCGTTTACCATGGTTTACTGTAACTCTATCATACAAATGTTAACATCCTCATTTTATAAATGAGGAAACTGTACATCCTCTTCCTCCATTTATTGCCTCTCCTCCACATCAAACAATGTCCTGGAAGAATCATATCTGCTCCTGCTTCTCAGTTTTCCTCACTGTGTACAGTCTTCAACGCACTAAATAATGGCTTCTGTCTTGAATACCACCAACTATTTCTTGCTATAAAGTTCCTGGAAACATTTTAGTATTTTTCTTAATCTCACAGAAGCACTTGCCACTATTTTCTTTTTTTAAGATTTTGTTTATTTATTTTTAGAGAGGGGAAAGGAGGGAGAAAGAGAAGAGAAACATCAATGTGTCGTTGCTTCTCGCATGCCCCCTTTCTGTGGACCTGGCCCGCAACCCAGACGTGTGCCCTGACTGGCAATCGAATCAGTGACCCTTTGGTTCGCAGCCTGTGCTCAATCCACTGAGCCACACCAGCCAGGGCTGCCACTATTTTCTTAAATCACTATCTTCCTTAGCTTCCATGAAGCTCCTGGTTTTCTTCCTATCCTGCTCCTTATTATTTCTCAGTAGGCTCTTTTTCTTTCACTCATTTCTTAAATGTTAGCCCTCATCGAGGATTTTTCCTGAGAGTTTTTCTTCCTCACACTATACATATTCTTCCGTGGCTTTGTCATCTATACACTAATAACACTCAATTCTAAATCTCTAATCCAAATCTCCTTCCTGAGCTTCAGATCATTATATATTAACAATAATTATGAAGTACATATTATGTACCAGGTACTATGCTGCACAGTTAAGGTATATTACATACATTCCTCTGATGAAGAAAACTTTAATTGCTAACCCCGTTTTACTGACAAAATTAATCCTGCTGACTAACTCCACTTGGGTGTCCTATAAAAACTTAAACTCAAAACTGACCTCCACATTTCCTTCGCCTCTACCCTGACCCTCGTCTCTGTGATGGTGCAGTATCTATCTCATTGTCCAGAGATGTAGGCAGCATCCTTTTCCATCTGCCCTAAACACTATCTGAACCTCACCAGGTCTCTCTATCCCTACTACCACTCCCTTAGTTTAGCACATCGCCATCTCCGGTCTGTATTATTATAAACAACTTCTAGTTTAGTGCCCCTCCAATTCTTGAAGATATTGTTGTATTTCCTGACCCTACTGCAATTCCTAATGCATGTTATATATTTTCAAAATAAAGGAACAAACTAATGAATTATGGAATTAATGCTTTTTGACATTTTTACATAGATTATTCAACAAAATGGACAAAAGATAAAACAATAGGAATCAAGAAGACAGAGGACAAAAGATGGCAAAAATATCAACTATGTTTTACTCCAGGTGGGAGAAAAATAAGAGTGCAGATACTCTTCAGTACCTATAATCCAGGTTGGCTGAATTACTCTAAAAATAACCTTGGCTATCTCGACTTTTAAAAAAAGACTTCTATCAACTTCAATGAAAATAAGAAAGAATTTTCAGATAGCAACTGTTCTTAGATCTTACTTAACCACATCAAAAATACACATAGCACAACATGGGGTGGTAAACACACAATATAATATACAGATGATCTATTACAGAATTGTACACCTGAAACCTACTTACTTTTATTAACTAATGTTGCCTCAATAAATTCAATGAAAAAGAAAAAATATGTACACAGCACAAACATGGGTATCTATGTGGACTCTTCCCCATCAATTTACTGACAAAAACAAAGACATTCAACTTCCTAAAATAATATAAACCTCTAACTCTGTTAGATGCCAACTAATAAATTTATACATTCAAGAATATATACATAAAATAATGTATTTGTATTCCAAAGGGCTTATTTTTCAGCACTTACATGCAAATGGCAACCATCACCACTTTTCCTGGACCCTTAAGAAAAACCGATAACAATCCGGAACGTGGCTATAAAAGAAAAAACAATTTAAAAACCTCTAAAGTTTCTAGTTTATAAGCAACTCTGACACACCAGAAAATATCTCCTCTATCAATACCTATAAACAACTAGGTTCACTTATTTAATTCTGTTTCTCCAGGATTTCCTCTATAAAAAGTAGAAAGATGGAAATTCAAAGTACATCAGGGTCCTTTTCCAAAACCTTTATTGTTTATTGTTTCCTTGGAATTGAATTCCTGCCTACTTCCAGGAAGTATCTGAGTTGGTTATACAAAAATTAAGAATGAAGTTATACAAGTGTATTGAATAAAAACTGACTCTAAATTTTTTCCATTTCTTGAACATTTTAAGTTTTAAACAGTGGAATAGCCTATGTTTGCTGCTCTAATTTAACTTCTGACTGTTGAATGAAAACCAAAGACCTCAAGTGATAGTGTGTTTAATTCCAAAAGACTAGAACGAAAGGAAATAAAGTAGGTAGAGAAACATATTCAGGGAAAATATTTTTGAGTTAAATGTTCTTTTGCTGCTCCTTGGTTAGATACTTTGTGTTTTTTTCCTCCGGTTCTTTCCTTTCCCTGGAATGCTACCATCTTCCCCTGCAATCCAGCCCAGTGTTACTCATCCTTTTCCATGTCTGACCAAGTGTCACCTTTGTATACAAAGCCTTCCTTGGTCCCCCACTGAGAATAAATACTCCCTCTGATACGCATTTATGTTGCACTTTACATTTCTATTAAAACACTTCACATATTCTGCCTTGTGTCATTTATTCAAGAAATATTTATTGTGCAACTATTATATGCCTGGCACAGTTCTAGATACTGGGACATGACAGTAAACAAAATAGAATCCCTGCCTTCACAGACCTCAGTCTAGTACAGAAAGATAAAGAATAAATCCATAAAGAAATACATAATATCAGACAGTGATAAGTATAATAAAGAAAACAAAACGGAACTGAGGAATAACACAGGGAGTGGGAGCTGTATGGTGGAAAGGGTTATTTTAGCTAGAGCAGTCACGGAAGAAACCTCAATGATAAGGAGACAACCATGAGAGAAATCTGGAAGAATGTTTCAGGCATAATATAGAGCACATTCAAAAACCCTGAAACAGAAAAAGGTTTGGTAGGTAAAGAGGACAAAAAAAAAATACCCCTAAAAAAAAAAAACAAAAAATAGACTGGTGTGGCTAAAGCACAGACAGCAAAGAAAATGGTAGGAGTTGAGACCAGAGAAGGAGGCAGGGGTCGTATTTATAGGACTTTGTAGACTATGGTAAGGAGTATAAATCTTATTCTAATGGCAAAAAGAAAGCACTGGATGATTTTAAGCAGAACCTTGACATAGTCTGATTTATGTTTGAAAAAGATACAGTGTATGACGTAGGGAATCAATTGCAGGGGTAAAAGCAAAGGCAGAGGGGTCAATCAGGAGGGCAGTCCAGGCGGGAGATGGTGGTGACCAAAGTTTCGATACAGTACACGGTGAGAGGCAGTCATGCTAGGTCTCTATTTTGGAGAAAATGCCAATGGAACTTGCTAATGAATTTATTTTTAATATTATTTTTTACCCTCAGCCAAGGACATTTTCCCTTTTTCACTGCTTTCAGAGAGAGAAGGAGGGAGAGAGAAAAATATCAACACAAGACAGAAGCATCAACTGACTGCCTCCCACACATGCCCAGACCAGGGACTGTACACAACTGGACCGGGGACCAAACCTGCAACCAGGGTATATACCCTGACAGAGAACCGAACCCACAACCTTTTGGTTATGGGGCAACACTCCAACCAGGGTAGACTTGCTAATGGATTTAAACATAAAAGGGCCTATAATGAATCTTTAACATTTGAAGGGTGAGATAAAAAAGCAGGGTCTTTCACAAATACAACAGGGGAGGAGGAAGAATTAATGAAGAGGAAAACCAGGAGAAACTGGTGGCACTTGAACACTCCTTCCTTATTTCTTTGATCTTGCCCCCTCATCCCGGATAACATTGGCCTTTTGCATGTAACCATCGCCTCCTCACCAGGGACCTCTGGATGGAGGTTGACTAAGTTTAGTGAAGTAGGTAAACTGGTAAGTCTGGGAGAGAATGCTGGGGATGCTTCCTTTATTCGGAGATTTCGTACACATTTTCTGCTCTTCATGGCTCTGTATCTATCTGGGCACAAGGGATACAGTGGGCTACAAATTACCGGGTAAGTCTAAATAAGAAGTCTTTATAATCTGGTGCACTGGTCTGGAACTTTGAGAAATGGTGGGGAAAACAAATAAGGAGTGAAATTTTAGGTTGTTAGTGGGGTTGGGCCAAATTTTTACCAAGACTTTATTCTTAGTAAGGCACCATGGCTTACGGCAGTTTTGTCCCCTGGCAAGCAGGCCACAGTGGCCTTGAGTAAGTAGACACAGCACTCACTGAAAGTGCTGGCACACAGAGAAGTCTCTGCCACTAGAGAGAGTCCACGCCTTCGGTGCAGCACTGGGGTGCCATAAACATAGGGCTCAGAGAGGAAATGGAAATTAAGAAGTTCTGAATATAATGAATGGGGAGGGAAAGCATTTCATCATTGATAATTTCTAAATTTTGCAATGTCATGAGTATAACTCAGAAGAAAGAAAACGATTTGCTGTTAGCCTTTCTCCAGGTAGGACATTCACTTCTTGATAGGAGATACTTCCTAGTGAAGTTTAAATGCAAGTTGACTCTGCCCATGAATACCTGGCATCTTGGTGGTATTGGTGGCTTTGGTAAGAGCCATTTCAGTGTAGTGGAAGGGATGAAAGTCCAGTTGAAAAGGATTTAGGAGAGTATAAGAGGGAGGATAGTAAAGGTAAATTTCTATATTGGTCCCAGTATTAATTTCCTTTTAGTTGGAAGGAAAATAACAGAGCATTCTGGCACACATGTAGGTAAGTTAATAAATTTGGTGATATAAAGTGAGGTACTTTTATCAGATTACATCTATTTTTTCAATGAAATATGAAGATAGGTCATCAACTGAAGTGCAAAGAGGGAGGGCCCAGGCTGGGTAACTCAGGTGGTTGGAGTGACATCCTGATATGCCAAGTTTGAGAGTTCAATCCCAAGTCTGGGTACATACAAGAGTCAAACAATGAATGCATAAATAAGTGGAACAACAAATTAAAGTTTCTCTCTCTCTCCCTGCTCCCCTCCCCCATTTAAAACCAATTTTTTAAAAAACAGTAAATAATAGACTGTAGGAAGTTTGAAAAGAGAGGAAAATATTCAACAGCTAACTCAGAGTGGGAAAGTGAATATACTATGGGAATTTAGAAAGACTGTCAAATAATGTTGAGTGTCCACTGATTTTGCATACCCTTATAATAAAGAAAGAACAATCAAAAGAGCTGTGTAATTTTATCCTGCAGGGTTTGAACTTCTGGAGTATAAGCAGAGAGAACTGGCACTTTAAATGTTTAACCAGGGTGATGAGTAGGAAATAGGATAAAGAAAATTAAAGGTGATTATGAGAGAGCTGAATCTTGCTAAAAACCTGAGAAAATAAAGTCTTCTCCTTCACCTATATCTGTATACTCACAGTTTACAACACAGTCCTAAATTTAAAGAAAACTTATGTCCCAATTTTTTAAAATTTCAAAAATCAGACAGAAGCAAATAGACTGTAATTCAGTAAATTACAACATGATCAAGAAAGTCTTAAATTAGGATCAGACATGCTGGTATTTCACAATGCACTGACATTAGAATTTCACTGTGTAACACGTGCAAAACATTATTAGAAAGATGTCCTTACCTTGGTATTTCCCAGGAAGTCTTTATATTCTTTTAATATTTTTTGGTTTCTAAATAGCCCTATAAGAAAAGAATTACAAAACATATTTAGCTCATACATATTGTTATCAATCATATTTTAGATGAACACGATTATTCTCTTTAAGACTATGTTACATATGCTTCATTTGTTACCAGCAAAAATTATCAGAAATCTGGATTTGTAACCCAATTAAAAAAGGACTTGAATAGACCTTTTTCCAAAGATAATATACAAATGGCCAAGAAGCACATGAAAAGATGCTCATATCACTAACCATTAGAGAAATGCAAATCAAAACCACAATGATATATCACCCCATACTCATCAGAATGGCTACTATTTGGAAGGAAGGAGGAGGGAGGGAGGGAGGGAGGGAGGGAGGGAGGGAGGGAGGGGAGGGGAGGGAGGGAGGGGAGGGGAGGGAGGGAGGGAGGGAGGGAGGAAGATAGAAAAGAAGGAAGGAAAAAAGAAAGAAAGGGAAGAGGGGAGAGGGGAAAGTGGAGGGGGGAGGGGAGGGGGAAAAAGAAAGCGAGAGAAAGTAAGAAGGAAGGAAGGTGAGAGAAAGGAGAGGAGAGAGGACAAAGAGAGGGGAGAGGAGAGAAGAAAAAAGAGAAAAGAACAAGTGTTAGTAAGGATGTGGAGAAACTGGAAACCTTATGTACACTGGTGGGATTGTAAAATGGTGCAAATGCAATGGAAAGCAATATAGAGGCTCCTCAAAAAAGTAAAAACAGCCCTGGCTGGTGTAGCTCAGTGATTGAACACTGGCCTGCAAACCAAAGGGCTGCCATTTCGATTCCCAGTCAGGGCACATGCCTGGGCTGCAGTCCAGGTCCCCCATGGGGGGCATGAGAAGCAAACACACACTGATGTTTCTCTCTCTCTCTTTTCTCTTCCCCTCCCCTCTGGTTAAAAATTAAAACAAATAAAAAGTTGAAAAAATCCAGCACAAAATCTGGCAATCCCACTGTGGATACATATAAAAGATATATATATATATATAAAATAATTAAAGCAAGGTTTCAATGAGATATTTCCTTACCTATATTCCTAGCAGCAATAGCCAGAAAGTTAAAGTAAACAAAATGTCCACGGATGAATGAACAGACCAACAAAATGTGCTACATGCATACAATGCAGTATCACTCAGACTTAAAAAGGAAATCCTTTCCCATGGATGGATGAACCTTAAGGACATTATGCTACATGAAATAACTCAGGCAAAAATACAAATGCTGTATGCTTCCAATTATGTAAATTCATAGAAACAGTAGAATAGTGGCTATCAGGGGCTGGGGTAGAAGAATAGGGGAGTTCTTGTTTAACAAGTATAGTTTGTTTTGTAAGATGAAAAATTTCTGAGAAAAAACTTTGTGGAGGTCTGTTTTATAACAATGTGAATATAATGAACACTTCTGAGATGTTCTGAGCTTCTGTGACATCTCCAAACACACCAACATCCAAATCATAGGGGTGCCAGAAGGAGAAGAGGATGAGCAAAAAACTGAAAACTTATTTGAAAAACAAAAACAAAAGAAAACTCCCCTATCTGGTGAAGGAAATAGACACAGAAGTCCAGAAAGCACAGACAGTCCCAAACAAGTTAGATCTGCAAAAAAAATCAAGGACAGAAAGTGTGTTTAGTATGTCTTATTTATGAAAAGGGGGTGGGATGCTATTTTACTATATCTTGTATGTAGTATATGTATGTTTGCTATTTTATATTTTTTTAATGAAAAGAATAATCCCAAAACAAACTTTTTAAATGGTTACATATGCTAGACAAAGGAAACAGGGTGGAGGGGACAAGCATGGAAATTAAATTTCTCTGAAGTATTTTGTCCTGTAAAATGTGACTTTGGAATCATGTAAATGTTTTATATCTATCAATATTTGATGATTTATTCACACAGAGAGAAATTTCAACAGTTATCTCTAGGAAGAAAAATGAGACAATATTAAAGGAAACAAAAAGAGACTTTTTACTTTATATTTTTGTAACCTTTCTAAAATCACAAGTAATATTACTTTTGTCATTAATACATATATATGTAAATCAAAAATTATCTGAAACCTATTTCATATATTTTTTAATTTTAATTTTTTTTTGCATGCTATTGATGAATATTTATTAAGCACTTGCTATGTACCAGGTATATGCATGGTTATTTCTTCCCGTCTTGGTATTTTTTTTTTAATTTTTTTAATTTTAATTGTTGTTCTTGTACAGTTTTCTGTCTTTTACTCCAATCCTGGCCCATCGCTCCTAATTTTTATTTTTTTTTAATTTATTTATTTTTATAGAGAGGGGAAGAAAGGGAAACATCGATGTGAGAGAGAAGCATTGTTCAGTTGCCTCTCATACACGCCCTATCCGAGGACCAAATCAGCAACCCAGGCACATACCCCTGCACTGGGAATCAAACCGGCAACCTTTCACTTCAAGGGATGCGGCCCAACCAACTAAACTACACTGGTCAGGGCCATATTTCATATTATATTAATCCTAATTCTATAAAGGTGGCTTTGTTACTACAACATTAAGTTGTTAAATTCCCTGAAAAATCTTATGTGCATCTAAATCTCAAGCACCAAGCAGTTTCTAGTTCATAGATGTTTGATAAATATCTGAATTAGTTAATTCAAGTAGAAATGTGGTAGCTAACAGGCTTTTCCATAAAAAAGCACTATCCTATCACTTTTAGAATAAGTAAAATCTTCAAATCAGACCATCATTTTATTTTTATTTTTTTAACATTGTTTTTAAAGATTTTATTTACCTATTTTTTAGAGAGAGGGGAAGGGAAGGAGAAAGAGAGGGAGAGAAACATCAATGTGTGGCTGCCTCCCATGAGGCCCCCACCGGGGATGTGGCCCACAACCCAGGTATGTGCCCTGACTGGGAATCGAACCCGTAACCCTTTGGTTTGCAGGCCCACATTCAATCCACTGAGCTACACCAGCCAGGGCTTATTTTTATTTTTTTAAAGATTGTATTTATTCATTTTTAACAGACGGGAAGGGAGGGATAAAGAGAGGGAGAGAAACATCAATGTGTGGTTGCCTGTTGCATGCCCCCTACTGGGAACCTGGTCCACAACCCAGGCATGTGCCCTGACTGGGAATCGAACTGGTGACCCTTTGGTTCACAGGTGGGCATTCAATCCACTGAGCCACACCAGCCAAGGCCAGACCATTGTTTTAATATTCATGTCTTACAGAAACCACAGACTAACTTCACTTCCTCTCATCATCTCTATAAAGCCACAGAGGATAAAACAAACAAATAGATATTATTTTTGTAAAGTAACTGTATCCCAAAATGGATACTGCTATATGCTAGAAACAAAAGAGCCAAAGCCGAAGGTATGCAACCACCAGAGAGTGCACAATTATAGGCACTATTCTTACTTACGGGTTACAGGCACACCTCGTTTTATTGAGCTTTGCTTTACTGCACTTTACAAATGTGTATTTTTAGAGTTGAAGGCAACCCTCCCCACACAGCAAAAAGATTATGGTTTGCTTCATTGTGATACTCGCTTCATTGTGGTGGTCTGGAACTGACCTCGTAGTATCTCTAAAGTATGCCTGTCCTTTCCAATTAACTTAGCTTTAAACTGAATATACTTACTTTCTCTGTATTCTATTTCTGCTTCCTTACGCAGTTTTTTCTCTCTGGCAAGAGCTTCACGGCTTCCCCAAACTTCCAAAGATCTGTTTATGAATACACAGCCCACAACAATGAACAATTTTAATGACTTTACTGCATCATATTTAAATCTAGATAAGGCATATAACTATTATAGAATCTTACAACAAAGCATAAGGTCCTTTAGAAAAATTTTTCTAAACTGAGAAAACTTAAAAAAGTTTTCTCAACTAAATTTATTTTAAACAAAATAGTAAATTCAACAGTAAATTCTCATAAATTAGGACATTTTTAGTTTAAGTAGTGCATACTAGTAACTCCCAAATAAATTTGCCAATATGAAAATATTCTACTTCAAAAAATATGTCATTTAAAAATTTCTGGGTCTAAAATATGTTTTTATTAATCTCAAATTGAGCTTGTATTTTTATTCTAAAGTAACTGTGTCCTTACTTTGCCTCCACATCAGATCGCAAGTATACAGTAAAGGACTCAGTATCTTCATGGGGACTTCGTCGTCTGATTTTTCGAAGTTGCTCCAGATCACTGAAGAAAGAAACATGTTGAATTTATTCACAGTGTTCATACGGCTTATGTACTTAAAGAATTATTATGAACAGAGAAAACTACACTGATCCTCATCTTAAAAGATCATAGATCTGTATAGCACTTAAAGATCAGTTTATAAAAACTGCATTTTGTACACAAAAACTGGTCTAGAGACAGTGAAAAAAATTATTCTTGATGTTCAATACAGATACATACATAAAATGTGGAGATTAAGTTCCTTCCTAAGTGCTTACATTTCTCCTGCTATGGACAAACTGCTGCAATGTCTGATATACTATATATTAAAAACTGTGAAAACTAGTACAAAACATGGATTAGAATATCATCCCTCTACTTAAGAATTTAAATTTCAAATTTATAGCCCTCTTTGTTTACAGCCAGATTAAGTATTAATATCATTCAAAGTTACAAAGATAATATTTCAATTCCATGCTATTTAATCATTTTTCCCTTCTCTTAAATTCAGAAAAGTTTATATATTCATCAAGTCACAACTAAACAGTAATTCTATATTTGATTATTGGTGTTCCTAAGAAAATCTTGTAATAGCAATGAAAAGACCTATAAGTTAAAATGTGGTAACTATGGAATATTATTAAATTCGAAATTAAACCTGGGGTTTAAAAAAATCAACAATCAACTACCACATGTAAGTAAAACAGTTTAGACCAGCTATTAAAAAGATTATTCTAGTCTCCTCTCTGTCACTGATTCGCTAAATGAGCTGAATCATCACTAACATCTTTATTATTTTTCCTGGCCTATAGTGTGGAAATAGCAATACCTAACCTACCTAATTCACAAAATTTTTGTGAGAACTAAATGAAATACTCTAGGTGAAACAGAATATAGTTTCACATCGATGTTATAATTATTATTTTACTAGTTGTGTAAGTTATAAAACTGATTGTAGAATTCCTTATTTCTTGATAATACACCATAGAGAATGACCATCAGGGAGAGGGAAAAACAGGGCACATCACATCTGGTATCTCTAAAAAACCAAGGAATCTTCCAGATAAATATGGCTTTTCTAGGTAAACACATAAAGGGATATTTTTAAAATATATGACAAATATCTTAATAAATCCCTCTGATTACAAGAAAATTCATAACAAAAAAATACAAGAGGTAAAAATAATTTACAAGGGGGACCCAAAAAACCCAGAATTTATTTATTAAAAAATGTGTATTTATTCTTACATGTCTAAACTACCATCGCCTTCAAAGCACTCTCCATTTGATACAGTACAGCTATTGAGACTTTTCCACTGCTCAAAACAGTTTTTGAACGCCTTGATTTTAATGCCTTTACTGCTTCTGCCATTTTTTTGTTTCATCTCTTCCACATCAGCTAAACATTTCCCTTTGAGGACTTTTTTCTATAGGATGAGACTGGGTGAATAGGTAGGGTGGGGCACGGGGATGGGGTGGGGTTATGCTATGTGTTTTGTCAAAAACTGCTGAACATTCAGTGCGTGGTATGGGCAGATGCACTTGTAAGTCACCCATTGTGAAATGGCAAACCATTGAAAGAGTCTTAAAAAAAATTCACTGAAGCTGAACGTAGCCTCTCACAATGCCGGCTGGTACACTGACACAGATGGGTTCCTAGAACACTCACCTAGTGTGGGAAGCCTATACTACAAGGGGCCCGCCCTCCAGAAGACAATTCTGGGTTTTTGTTTTTTTTTTTTTGGGGGGGGGGGGCGGTCCCTTCCCTTGTATACTCAACAGAAACCACACATAGAATATAAATATAAGTGTATTAATTAAGAACCACTCAATTCTGCTAGCCAAAAAAAACCACAAAACTTTTAAAAAGTCAAGCATAAAAATATGCAAATAATCTTACTATTGATAATTCTGACACAAGTGAACATAACAATAAAACCCTTAATATCTTGTGTGACACACAGGGTTTGAAAACTTGAATTTCTGAATGTAAGAAGCCCAGAAAGACAGAAATTGCTCATGCTGGAGCAGAATTCAATCCAGTAAGCAAATAATTTTAACATTTTTAAAAATATTTAATTTAGGAAGAAGCCATGGGGAAGTTTTCACATGGGTGGTAGCAGGTAACACATTCTAAGAAATAAATGGTTATTTAAGATTAGAGATCAAACTACCACTTCTTTAAAAATATGCCCTGACCAGTGTGGCTCAGTTGGCTGGGTGGCACCCCACAAAGCAAGGGGTCACTGATTTGACTCTGGGTCAGGGCACATGCCTGGTTGTGTGTTTGGTCCCTGGTCAGGGCGCATGCGAGAGGCAACCAACTGATGTTTCTCTCTCACGTAGATGTTTCTCTCCCTCTCTTTCCCTCTGTCTAAAAAATAAAATCTTTAAAATAAAACAAAACAAAACTATACCTGGCTTTAAGGCAGAACTCATTTATTGCTCTGACTCCGGTGATGAAATTATTCTTAGTGTACTTTGGTCCATACTCCCTCTTCTTAAGGACTGCTTTGACTAAAAACAAAAAAATATAGAAAAACAAAAAACATGCACAACAAAAGTCATATTTAAAGACAAACATATGCTGAGGTTTCGCTAATGAATTCCATAAAATATCAATCTATTCTCTGATGCACTAAATAACATCAGAAAAAAACAGTTCTCCAAGTGCAGAATAGAATGGAATTACATCTGTGGCTGTTACACTTTTATCTCCATAGTTCATCTCTAATTGATGCCAAAATGCCAACCTTTTGTCTACGGGACACCTCACACAGGCAACACCAGTCAGTTTAAAACAAACTGTTTAGGATCGAAGTGAAAGTGAATTTAAGTTTCAGTTAAAAATTACAGGCTAGTTCAGTGTTTTTGGTAAAAGGCGAAGGATTTACACGATCTGAAGAGAAACCACATTATTGGGTCAGTGTTTTTAAAACTGGAGTAAAAACATTTTACTGTATTAAGAAAATGGAAAAAATGTAATCAAGGAGTACTGCATGAAGTTAAGAATAAGTACTTTTTTTGTGAAAGCTTTTGTTTCAGTTACATATAATAATCCATATAAAAACTAACTTATCAAACAGTATTTCTTAAGTTGGTTGCAGACAAAAGCCACTGGAAGCCACTGGACTTTGAAAGCCACTGGACTGCTTCACATAATGCAAAAAGCTGAAGTACACAAAAGGAACATTATCAGTTAAAAATTACAGGAAGTTTATTACAGACTACAGGTAAAATAGTACCTTCTATTAAATTATTTACTTATTATCAAGTATCAAACTGTTCGTAAAAAAAAGACATCAACAATGAAATGCCAATTTGGCATCAATTGTAATCTGTGAATTAAAAATTACATTCAATATTGGCCTATGTCCATAAATCATATTATAAAGTGAGACTTTTGGTCATATGATGTACATAAATAAGCAGATAACTGAAGAGCAAGAGCAAAATAACAGAATAAACTCATGTTCTGTTACAAAGTGACACCTAGTCACTTCACATTCTATTCTCATATCTATTAAATTTTCTGTTCCACTTTCAAGTTCAAAGAGCAACTTAAGACTGAAATTATCTATAATTGCAGTAGGTAAAAAGACTCTCAACACATGAACTTTTAAAATCAAATCCAAAAATAATACTTAACAAGAACATTTCAAAAATCAAGTCCAATACAAAAATCAAAACCTTATTTGAGCCCTGGCTGGGTGGCTCAGGTGGTTGGAGCGTCTTTCTGTACACCAAAAAGGTTGCAAGTTCAGTTCCTAATCAGAGTACATATCTAGGTTGCAGGTCTGATTCCCAGTTGGGGTGCATATGGGAGGCAACTAATTGATGTTTCTGTCTCCCTCTCCTTTCCTCTCTAAAAATCAATGAAAACATACCCTCAGGAGTGAGGATTTAGAAAAACCTTATTTGAAAAAAAACAGTATATAGAAATGTTCAGATTTCTTTTTACATGAGTTCAAGTCTCTGAACTGCCTACTTCAAAATCCAGATTAGCTCCTCTGGAGTACAGAAGGAAATTATCTCTCCCTTTTAGAAGATTAGGGTTTTTTTTACTTACTTGGTAAAAATTTCTTCAAAGTAGCTAGAAATCCCTGTTGGCCTGTGTCTGGCCCAGATTACTAATAATAATGTCTGCTATCACATTAATTATTCTTAATTGTGACAGCGCCAGGTATCATCTTCAAAATTACCCTACAAAAGAAGTTCGACCTTTAGCACCATATTATAGAGAACTATGGCTCAGAGAAGTCAAGTGAACTGCCCAGCCATATAGTTGGTACATGAGGGGGCCACAAATTAAATCCAGCTTTGCCTGACTCCAAAGCCACAGTGCTCCTAATCACACAGTTACTGCCTCCAAGAAACACGCTGCCTTGGATCGGGGGTCACAGCTCAGTGGGAGTCATAGCGAGTTGTAAAGGACAGAGCTGTGGATTCCTTACACACAATTACTCCTAAAAAAGAAAGTCAGACAAGGATGTCCAAACGCTATCTGGATTTGAAAAAGCTGTAGCTGAAAGGTATTGACCTCTGGTTCTTTAATCACATTACATTTGTAAAATGATAAAGTAATTAATGGTTTTTCTTTGCCATTACTCCATTCCTTGGGCTTTTTAGGGGGGAAAAAAAAACAATTACCACAAAATTTGTGACCAAAATACAAAGTTAGCTTCAGAAGAAAATCAGCTTATAAACAGGAGAATAAATCCTTACAGTCAATAACCCTAATCCTCATAAAAAGCACTATATAAACTAATTTTATATATTTAATTTTAAAATACCATTATAAAAAAATAGAATAAAATATATTTACCTCTTACTTGGAGAGGTTCTTGCTTAATCAGTGGAGCTTTGAGTTCTGCACCTATATTTTCTGCTGTAAAGTTTATTAAAAAATTTACATTAATCAATGGCTTCCATACAAACCTATAAACTTAATTATTAACTAACAATTTGGTAATGTGTAAAAAAGGTAATATATCATAGACAAGTTGGATTTATCCTAGGAATGTTAAAAGCACTTAAACATTAGAAAAGCTACCGATTCCCGTCATTAACAGATTAAAGGAGAAAAACTATAGAAGCATTTCAGGAACTAAGAAAAAGCATTTAATAAAATTCGACACCCATGCAAGTTTCAAACCCTTTCAGAAAATTAGGATAGAAAGGAATTTCTTTAAAGGGTAAAACAAACCTAACCATTGTATTCAATGGTGAAACTTGAGATCATTCCTTTAAAATAAGGACCAAAACAACGACAGACACATCGTTGATCCCTCTACTTAAAACTGCACTCGAGGTGCTATTCAATGAAGAACCACCATTAAGAATTACTGAAACTACTGCACAGCTCCCCAGCAATAGGTAAATAACTAAAAGGAAGTTGAAATCTACGTTAAAATCAAAAGTTGAAATTGGTTGTTTCCATCAACAATCAATTCAGGTAGATAATGACATTAAAGTCACATTTACATGCCTAACGGACAATAACAATATTGCCTATTTTTGTCATAGAGTCAGATTGCTTAATAAGATATAAACAATACAAGGAAAAATGGACAAATCCTGCTAAATGAAAATTCATAACATCTGTTCATCAAAAGATCCTATTAAAAAAAGGGAAAAAAGCCTCAAACTGGAAGAATATATTTCCAACAACTAGTATCAACTAAGGCTAAGTATCAAGAGTATTTAATAATTCCTTCAGATAAAAGACAAACAACCCACTAGAAAAAAAGGGCTGGGGACAAGAACTTGCATAGAAAAGGAAATACAAATAGCCAGTAAACATATGAAGAGATGATTGCCTCATTATTAATAGAATCCAAATGAAACCACGAGATACCATTTTACAATCTTCAGATTAGGAAAATGAAAAAGTATGACAATACACTCATACACTGCTGATGGAAACATGAACAGGCACAAGGTTAAAAAAAAAAAAAAAAGCCTTGGCATTATCTAACATAGTTGAACACAAACATAATTTATGACATAGCAATTCTACATCTAGGTCAGTATATTGGGTTGGCAAAAAGTTCATTTGCTTTTTTTTCCAGTTAGATGCCTCTAGTAGTGTTTAGTTGTCTTTAACTTCATTCGAAACAATTTTGTTAGAGTGTATTGTGACAGCTGTCATATCAGCATGCATTTTAAAAAACATCAAAATTGGTGAATTTTTGTGTAGCCATTTTAATATTGAAGATGGAAGAAAATATGCAACATTTTCAGCATATTATGCTTTATTATTTCAAGAAAGGTAAAATGCAACGGAAATGCAAAAAAGATTTGTACAGCATATGAAGAAGGTGCTATGACTGACCAAACGTGTCAAAGGTGGTTTGCAAAGTTTAGTGCTGAAGATTTCTCGCTGCACGACTGGGTATAGGTTGAGGTTGATAGCAATCAAGTCATTAACTGAGAACAATCGACGTTATACCGCACAGGAGATAGCCAACATACTCAAAATATCCAAATCAATAGCTATTGGTGAAAAATGAATCTTCTATTTTATGGAAAAAAACCATACCGACCTCTTGGCCAACCCAATACATAGCTTACAGGAACTTGCCTGAGGGCACGAGAAGAGAGGTAGATGAATGTACAGAGCAGCATTATGTTGTGTGGTTTTAAACTGTAAACAACCCAAATGCCCATAAGCAAGATAATAAGCTAACCATGTTCTATTATATAACACTTCGCACAGCCGTGAATAATAATAAACATAATGACTATCTCTCTTTAAGCCCTTACTGTGTGCCAAGCACTAGGCTAAGTACTTTCCATGTACCAACTCATTTAATTCATGTAGCCCTAAAATATACATGCTATAATTATCTCCATGAAAATTAATGAATAGACACATATACTATTAGAATAAACCTTAGCAAGAAAATTTAATGAAAAAAGTAAATCACAAAAGAATACCTACTATAAGCTATTACAATAAAAGTGTAAACAAAAGCTAAATTAACAATAAGGGATACATGTATAATGACTAAATCTGTTTCTTTTTTTTTATTATTAAATGAGGCAGTGTTCCTTTTTTATTTATTTTTATTTAGTTTTAAAAGATTTTATTTATTTATTTTTAGAAAGAGGGGAAGGGAGGGAGAAGGAGAGACAGAAACATCAATGTGCGGTTGCCTCTCACATGGCCCCCACTGGGGTCCTGGCCCGCAACCCAGGCATGTGCCCTGACTGGGAATCAAACTGGCTACCCTTTGGTTCGCAGCCCATGCTCAATCCACTGAGCTACACCAGCCAGGGTTTTTTTTTTTTTTTTTTTTTTTAAATCAAGAGACAAACACAAAATTCAGGATAGTAAGACTGGATACATAGGGTGAGGGAGAATATTATTAAGAATGTACGGTTTTGAAGAAACCCAAAACATTAATTTGAAGAACACGGGCACCTCTCTGTTCACTGCAGCGTTATTTACAATCGCCAAGGTATAACAGCAGCCCAAGTGCCCATCAGTAGATGAGTGAATAAAACAGTTGTGGGACATTTACACAATGGAACAACTTGGCTGTAAAAAAGAAAGTTTTACCCTTTGCAATAGCATGGATAGACCTGGAGAACATTATGCTGAGAAAGAAATGAAAGAAAGAAAAGTTCTTAGGTTGGGTGGTAAATGCCCACATGTTGATTTTATTATGTTTTCTAACTTGTGTAAATACTACATATATTCTTTTATAAGTATCAAATATTTTATAATAAAAATCTCAGCTTTAAACCATTTTCCCTTACATGTCTATCCTCATTCAATAAGAAAATAGTATTCTGAGTTTATTAATTATAGCTAACATTTCCTAAGCATTTGTCACATGCCACATACCACACTATGTGCTTTGTGTGCACTTAGTCCTTACAAAACTGCTGAGGTAAGTACTATCATCTTTACCTTACAGCTGAAGAAACTGAGGCACAGAGAAGTTTTATAACTTCCCCCAAAGTCACAGAACTACTATTTTATTTATTTTTTTTTTAATATTTATTTATTTATTTATTTTTAGAGGGGAAGGGTAGGAGAGAGGGAGAAGGAGAGAAATATCAATGTATGGTTGCCTCTTATGTGTTCCATGCTGGGAACTGGCCTGCAACCCAGGCATGTGCCCTGACTGGGAATCGAACCGCGATCCTTTGATTCACAGGCCCGCGCTCAATCCACTGAGCTACACCAGCCAGGGCCAGAACTACTATTTTAAATATGGAGTTACTGAAGAATTGACACTCAAGTCATTTTGATTAGTCTATGTCTAAACTACTGTTGTTTACTGCCTCAATGTTTAAAATAATATTTAATTTATGAGTAGATGCTTGTGTAATTTCCATGGGGGCAAAGGTTAGAAGTGAATACTGGATTAGGAAAATAGAGACCCGCCGTAATCTTTTGGTAACAGCAGTTTCAGAAGAACAGTGAGGATGGAGGCAACAGGTTGAAGTGAGAATGTGAGATGATGAAGTAAAAATGGTATCTGCACTCTCTGCAGGAACTGGCATAAAGAATGGAATCAAGGAAAGATTGACAGTATTTTATATAGAAATGAGAATGATGAAGTGAAGGGAGAAATTGTTGGTGTAGGAGAGTAAGAGAATAAAATCACAAGAGCAAAGTCTTTGAACAGATGAGATAGTAGAAGATCCAGAACACAGATCTCTGAAAATACGTAGAAACAGAAATAAACTGTTTCCACCTTTTCAGAGTAGGCATGTATTTAAACAATATGCGACACCATGAAATCTGTCTTAGTTAGTGGTACTTTTGGACTCTGCCATCTTATTGTCTATTTTCAGTTTACCAGTCTTTTTTCTTTGCTTTTATTTTTATTTTGCCTTTCCTGCCACCTGCTAAATTGATCAAGTTTTCTACATCCTCCTCTCACCTCTTCCCATATGCTGGTTTGGAATCTGCAATATTCCAGTTATACTGTTTTAATGATTCCACTTAAAAATTTAACATGTATACCTCCCTCTTAATTTTTCTTAACCATCTGTAAAGTTACTCAGTATCTTTACATTGTTCTAGAACAATAAATAAATCTTTAACCACCACAAACTTCTACCTTACTACTTTTGACTAAAACTTTAACATTAAATATTAAAAAGTTTATTGTTTTTATTACCAATAGTTAATTTTACCAACATATTTTATCCATTTCTTGCTCTCCATTGTCTCTTACATCCCAACCCTTTGCATCTTACAGAACTATATACTTTGCCTTGGCCTTTGTGCCTCAGCTGGTTGAGCATCATCCTGCAAAGGGGAAGGTCCCCAGTTCGATTGTTGGTCAGGCCATATGCAGGGGTTGCAGCCCTGGTCCCCAGGTGGGGTGAGTGCCAGAGGCCAATGATCAATGTTTCTCTCCCTCTCTTTCTCCCTCCCTTCTCCTCTCTCTAAAAAATAAATGAACAAAATCTTTAAAAAAAAAAAAAAGAAAAATATATACTTTAGATGACAGCTAGTTGGAGAGAGGTTAGGTGATGGAGGGACTGAGCAAAAAGGAAAAAGGACTTCATGGACATGGACAACAGTGTGGTGATTGCTGGTGGAAGGAGGGTATAAGGGGACTAAAGGTAATGTTAAAATATACAATAAAGATTAAATTTAAAAAAAAATAAGTTTTTTAGAAAAATGTAAGTAGGTCTTCTGGCCAAGATGGAGGCATAGGTGGACACACTGTGCCTCCTCTCACAACCAAAATTAAAGACAACAAATATTTAGAAACAAGAAAACAACCAGAACTGATAGAAAATTGAACTGTACAGAAGTCCAACAACGATTCATCCAGACTGGTAAGCGGGGTGGAGTCACAGCAGGAAAAAGTAGAGGTGTGGACCCAGGCACGCAGGCAGCAGCTGGCAGTTCCCAGGCGTACAGGAGGCAGCTAGCAGAACCCAGGCGCATAGGCGGCGGCTAGCGGACCCCCGGCACAGGGTGGCAACTGTGCAGACCCAGGGAGGCCACGCAAGGCAGCTGGCTGACCAGGTGGTCCCACATTCGCGCACAGATAATCCAGGCAAAGGGGAAGCAGCAGAAGGGACTGGAATCCAAGAGAGAGCTGAGCAAGTGCCATTGTTCCCTCTCAGACCCCGCCCCCACATACAGCACCACTACCCAGCAACTGGGTTGCCCTGCCCTGGGGAACACCTAAGGCTCCACCCCTCACTACGTAACAGCCACGACCAGACCCCCCGCCAAAAAAAATGGCTCAAACCAAAGAACAAATCAAAGCCCTAGAGCCAATTCCTCTAAGTGAGGAAGAGATAGCCAACCTATCAGATGCACAGTTCAAAGCCCTGGTGATCAGGACGCTCACAGAATTGGTTGATTTTGCTCACAAATTAGATGAACAAATGAAGGCTACAATAAGTGAAATGAAGGAAAATGCACAGGGAACCAATAGAGATGGGAAGAAAACTGGAACTCAAATCAATGGAGTGGACCAGAAGGAAGAAACAAACAACCAAACAGAAAACAAGGAAGAAACAAGAATTCAAAAAAATGAGGAGAGGCTTAGGAACGTCCAGGACATCTTTAAATGTCCCAACATCCGAATTATAGGGGTACCAGAAGGGGAAGAAGAAGAGTGACAGGTGGAAAAGTTATTTGATCAAATAATAAAGGAGAACTTCCCCAATCTGGCAAAGGAAATAGACTTCCAGGAAGTCCAAGAAGCTCAGAGAGTCCCAAAGAAGTTGGACCCAAGGAGGAATACACCAAGGCACATCATAATTACATTAGCCAAGATTCAAATGAAAGAGAGAATTCTAGAAGCAGCAAGGGATAAGGGGATAGTCACATACAAAGGAGTTCCCATCAGACTGTCACCTGATTTCTCAAAAGAGACCTTCCAGGCAAGAAGGGGCTGCAAAGAAGTTTTCCAAATCAGGAAAGGCAGGGACCTCCATCCAAGATTGCTCTATCCAGCAAAGCTGTCATTTAGAATGGAAGGGAAGATAAAGTGCTTCTCAGGTAAGGTCAAGTTCAAAGAGTTCATCATCACCAAGCCCTTATTATATGAAATGTTAAAGGGACTTACCTAAGAAAAAGAAGATAAAAAATATGACAGTCAAAAGCAAACTCACAGCTATTAACAACCACACCTAAAACAAAAGCAAACAACTAGAACAGGAACAGAACCACAGAAATGGAGATCACATGGAGGGTTAGCAACAGGGGAGTGGGAGGAGGAGAGAGGGGAAAAGGTACAGAGAATAAGTAGCATAGACGGTGGGTTGAAAATAGACACGAGGAGGGCAAGAATAGTGTGGGAACTGTAGAAGCTAAAGAACTTATGACACATGGACATGAACTAAAGGCGGGGAATGTAGGTGGGAGGGGGTGTGCAGGGTGGAGAAGAATGATGGGGGAGAAATGGGACAACCGTAATAGCATAATCAACAAAATATATTGAAAGATTAAAAAAAAAACTGCAGGTGGGTTAGTAATCAATGACATTCTCTTTACATATGTGAAAGTGCTTTTATTATGCCTTCACTCTAGAATGATGATTTAGACCAGTGTAAAATTCTAGGGTACATTTACTTTGTCCTTTACTCTTTCATGGACATTACTCCAAATCACTCTTCCCTTTGTTTTCTGCATATTGTTTCAGATAAAAAGTCTACTTCAAAAGGGCAATAACTGGACTGACATCATTCTGACTTTTCTCCTTGTAAGCTTTTAATTTGGGTTGTTTCTTATTTTGGTGTTTAAATCTATGGACTTCTTTGCACTTACATTGCTTAATATACTCAAAGTATACTTTTCATCTGAAGATCCTTGTTTTTCCCAAGTTCTGAAAAATCCTCATCCATTATCTCTTTATTTACTTCTCTATCATTTCTCTATTCTCTCTCTGAAATGCCTATTAAATATAAGCTAGAGCTTCACGTCTCTTAAATGCTTTACATTTTTTTGAAACTCATTTTGTTTTCCTTTGTGCATTCAGGATGACTTCCAATTTATGAATTCTCTATTTGACTATGACTATTAAATTTTTATTTTAGTGACTACGTTTTCATTTCTAAGATTTCTAGTTGGCCCTTTTCCAGATTTGTTCTAGTTTCATATCTGCTTGTTTGTTTCAAAAAATATGAGTACTTCATTTATTTCTTTGACGACATTTAATTCACTTTAAAGCAATTCAGGCTGTTATTTTAATATCATCCGGAATTAATTCATATTTGATAGTTGATTTTTTTAAACTTTCTGATTAGACTTCTTCATGTATTTTTTATTCTTATTTTTAATTGAGGTATAATTGACATATAACTATAAATTTAAGGGGCATAACGTATTGACTTGATTTATTTATATATTGCAATATGATCTTTCCTGTATTTTTAAGTTTTGGAATTTCCAGCGTTATTTTGAATAGGCTACATCCTTTCACTCTCCTCCTCATGCTCCAGTGCTTAGAACACAATCTGACCCTTCTGTCCTGAACCAGACTTCACACTGGCAGTCTGAAATTCCTGCCCCTTAATCCAGTCTCCAAGCCAGCAAAGGGCAGGTTTCAGTTCCCATTTGTCCTCTGTATTCCCTACCCCAGAGCCTCCTACAAGACAGAGCCTCAGGTAACAAATGGAAGAGGGTATTTTCAGCCCCCTGTAGGGGTAGGTGCTTAAGTTCAAACAGTGAGTCTGACTCCAGCACCTGGCTATGAATGTAGCACTTGCCAATCTATTACCCCAAAGAAGCCAAACTCCTGCCTGACAGTGTCTCCTTACTGATCTGGAGTCAGGCACTTTTTGTTCCAATTCTTGGACATAGCATGTTTTTGAGTCCTGCTGTTTCTTCGATTTTCTCTTTTCATATTTTACCTATCACCCAATGAGTGAGAAGTGAAACAGGTACCTTGAAGCATCTATTCACCACAATGCTACCTTGCTTAGAATTCTGATTTATCTTCTTTCAAGGCTTTTATGGCTAAATTAAATGTTAATAGACTAGGCATTAACAAAGGCAAAACTCCCTTTGAAATAAAAGCAAAGAATCTTTTATGTAACTTTTAGTGTATTTCTTCATTATTTTTCAGTGAAAGCCACTGATTAAATGACTTAACATAGTATATTATGTTTTGATAACTAAAACATGTACAGAAAATCCCAAAAGGCTTTTTTTTAACTATTCACAAAATCCTAAGTAGGTTATAATGGCATATTGACAAAGATAGGCTTAAAAGCACTTATCTATTTAAATTACCATAGCTTGTAACATTTGGCATTGGACAGTTAAATGATTATTACAATTTTAGTACTGTCTACCAACACAGCATGCAAATTCTAAAGCATCTTTATAGAACCTACATCAATTTCTTAAAATTTTGCTTTGGTGAACAGAGAGTATGGTAGAGAAAAGTGAAAGGAAAGGGGTGGTAGGATAGTAAGCTTCCAACCCTCACCTAGCGTTTGAACAACTGAAATCTACTGTCAAAAATTTCAGATAACCCTCCTTCCCACAATGATCAAAGTCATTCAATCAAACACAGAAAATGGGTTGCTCTAAGACTGATGTCTCTGGATATTCTTCTCACTACAAACTGTCTAGATGTTACTAATCATACAGTGTTAAGAATCAAAAATAAGAAAGGTTAGCGAATGGCTCAAACATATGGATGAATACCTATTTTGCACACTGCCATCTTAATAAACTTAGATGTATCACTGGAGTAGAATTTTTATGGTTTCAATAAGTAACCAGACAGTTTATCCACGAATATCTTTAGACATTTTAAGTTCAAGTCCTGGCTGTTTGCCACACATCTGCTGTCATTAGCAAAATTAAAACTAATTTTACTAAAATTTTAAACATCTGAATGCTCCTTTAAAATCTTAAGGATTCCTTAGCAAATCTCTGCCTCTTAATGAGCTGTTCCTGACTTTATCATGCGATTTGAATTATTCAAAAGTCAATCTCAAACCCTTAAATATACAAATTATTGTTCAATCAAGCAACTACTTGTTATCTATCTGATGGCTAACAAGGCCTAGTCTGGCCTAAACTACTTCTAAAAATCTGAGCCCAAAATAAAACCTTCATAAACAATGTATTTCTTTTTCTTTTATTAGGATTATTTTTTATTGTTGTTCAAGTACAGTTATCTCCATTTTCACCACACCACACCCCCTGCCCCACCCATCCCCACCTCCCACCCTCAATTCTACCCCCTTTAGCTTTGTCCATGTGTCCTTTATGCATGTTCCTTGATGGCCCCAAATGTATTTCTAATATAAGAAAATAAACTAACATTTTTGTTCCAGTCAGTATAGAAAAAAGAAACCTAGTCATGGATTTCAACTTCAAGCATTCTGTATAGAGGAACCAACATTAAGTACTTTTTGCATGAGTCTATGTTCAACTCAGAAGAGCATTGTAACATATTCTGCCCTTAATTCTATTTTTTCATTACTTGTTTTTCTCCTCCCATTTTGATGACCTAATAAATATGCTTATTTCTACAGCTTAGGGACTCACTATACTCTCAATTCTTTCATCCTTTAATATCAAAACTCTCAATTAATACCCCAGCAGTTCTCCATCACCAAAAGAAAAAGGAAAGAAATTGGCTAAAATTGCAGAGTAAGCCCGAAGAAGATGAGACTTAGGGGAAACAAAGAAAAGCAGGCATCATAAACACGAATACAGGTTTCTCAATGAATCTAAAACCTTACCCTGTGAAAGATATCCAACTAAAGAAAAGACAGCTTTGATACATTCATTATTCTCCACACACTCTCTCCTCCCAACACTGTACTCTCCTTGCATTTTCTCCTATCTCTTTAGGCTGCTCCTCCTAAAGTATTCTTTGCAGACTCCTCTTCTTTCATCTGTCCTTACCCGCTGGGGGTGTGGGGGAGTTGTACTGAAGATTTTATCTATCTTCAAACTCTAAACACTCCCTGCACTGTCTCAAACATACCCATGCCTTCAGTCACCACCTGGGTCTAGCTAACATCTCTTAAACCTGTATCTCCAGGTTAGAATTCTACACATTCATTCATTTACAAATATTTATTAAACTGCTACGTGCAAACCACTGCTCCACTCGCTGAGGTTCCGGATGTCACTGGAATTTCAAATAAGTGGAAGATAAAGTAAATAAATATTGAAAACACCAGTCAGTAATAAGTACAATCTACACAGAGAATTGAAAGTAGGATAATATTTATGATTGACTGGGTGGCTACTGATTGAGTGATTATGAGAATGACTGCAGAGCTGACATTTCAACTTAATGTAATGACCAGCAGGGGTCGTAAGTGCAGAAGTACACCTTGGAAAGAGAAAGCAACTAGGTGGAACAAAGGCCTTATAAATGAGAACAAACCTGGTGTTTTCTAAGAACCAAAAGCAGACTGGTTTGGTTGAAACACAATGAGCAAGTAAGAGAGTGAAAGCAGGGAGCTCAGGGAGAAGGCCACTGCAGGAACCAGCTGAGAGATGGGGGCGCCTCAACGCGGACACCTCACGAGGGGCAGTGCGGGCACAGTGGCTGTGCTGCGCCTTGCTTTACTGCACTTCACAGACAGTTTTCACCAGCACCCAGGCAAGACCCTCCATTAACACGAAGGCTGTAACTTGCTGAGGGATCAGATAATGCTTAGTTTTTTTAGCAATGAAGTATTTTTAAATTAAGGTATGCACATTATTTTAGACATAATACCATTGTACACTAAACAGTCTACATATAGTGTGCCCATATCTTTTATATGCTCTGGGAAACCAAAAAATTTGTGAGACTCACTTTATTGCAATATTTGCTTTATTGTGGTGGCCTGGATTGAACCCACAATACTCCTGAGGTTTACCTGAAGTATATCCAACTGCCTACTAGTCATCTGTTAAGATGTCCCAGAGGCGCCTACAATTTAGATACCCAAACCTGACTCATCTTCTCACAGTACTCTGCCTGGCTTTGGTATTCCTAATTTTAGAAACAAATGATACACATTTGCCCTATCCAGTGAGCGGGCATTAACCTGTACTTGACCAGCTCCTTCACTCCCCCAAATTCAATCACCAAGTCCTAACTGTTCAGCTCCTAAATCTGTTGAGTTCTTCTATTCCTTTAGAAAAATCATTGCCATTAGCCTGGTCTGGACCCTCATTTGTATTACCGCTTCCTTTGCAATCTGTTTTCCAGTCTGCAACTAGTTATCTCTCTGAAATCTTAAATCTGATCAAGTATTTCCTCAACTTGAAATACTCCAGTAGATTTCCATTGCCTACAAAGTCCGAACTCCTGAACCAAACCCTCATATAATTATTGTTTACCTCTTGAGTTTCATCCCTTGGACTTTTGAATTCAAAACTACCAATCCCACCACCAGGCCCTCCACTCAGTAGTTCAATCACATTGAATTATTTGCAAGTTTGCCTTCTTTCTCCACCATTCATCCCTCCAATACCTACTTTTTCTTCAGGTCCCTATTTAAATATCATTTCTTTATGGAAACCTTTCCTAACCACTCAAGAATCAAGGCCCCTCCCAAATGCTCCTGCAGCACACAGCACTTCCCTACCACAGCACTTAACTCTACAGTATTTTACATCTGTTTGCTTAATTTTCTGTTTTAGCAATAAAGAGACAATAAACTCCAAGAGTCATTCTCTTGCTGCCATATAAATACTACCCAATAAATACTTCTTGAACAAAACAACAAATAAATGAATAAAGGACTTCTTTTTCATGCTGCAGAGCAAACTAGACCCCCTGGATAAAAATTTTCAAATGCACTGCTGAACTAGCAAAAAATGTCCTGAAGAGGGCAAAATGAAGCAAAAGCTGGACCTCTACAGAATAAGTGAGCACACCAAAGCCAGCTTTTTTGAGGGGTGGGAGATGATTTCTGTTGAAGCTTATACTCTGAGCTTCTACAGAACTGCAAGGCTGCGAGGAACATGGGAGACCAGAGAATAAAACTGGTTCTGCTCGAGATGGAGACACTCAAAAAAAAAAAAAAAGTGCTTGCTAAGAGAAGACACTCAGGAGAAAAGCTACACACATGGTGTAACTGTGATTAGAAACAGGACGCACAGAGGCAAGCGGCAGGGAAGCATGCCTGCCTTTACTCTCCCGTTACACAGTTGGGGGAAACTCCCCTGAGAGTCCTAAGAACAAATCAGCCCTCACACCAGTGTGCAGTCTGAATTCATGCGACCAATGTGATCTAAAAAATGTAAAGCAGAGAATTTAATGTGGTCCCAAGATGTATTTCCAGTAGCTAAAAGGCAAAAACAAACTTTCTGTGCAGGACCACATCTTCAGTCTGGAGAGACATAAAAGTGTTCCAAGATATAAAACTGCATAAGTGAACAAATCTTGGTTAAAATAAAAACACAAATAAGGCAACATGAATGAGAGCAAGAAACAGAGAAAAAGAGAGGATAATATGGTGCAAACCAAAAGCTTTCAGGTAGCATAATATTCAGTTAGCATATTAATAACATAGCTATGTTTAATATGGCTAAGTAATAAAAGAGATGTTTGAAAATATAAGCAAGGAACATCAGACCAACCAAGCAAGGTGAAAAACACTTTCTAGAAAAGAAAAATATAATCATTGAAATTAAAAGTCCAACAAATGTATCAATCATCAGATTAGAGGTACCTAAAGAGGTAATTAGTGAACTAGGCAGAACTAAAGAAATAATCCAGAATTCAGACCCGAATAGAAATATAAAAATGACAGAAACAGAAATATAAAATTCAGTAATAGAAAATAGGACAGGTTCACACACATGGAAAATAAAACAAGATGTAACATATTTATCATTATGAGTTCCAAAAGTAGATGACAGAAAAATGTAAAGAGATTATTACATTTGAAAGGATAGTGGCATAGAATTATAGCATTCCAAAACTATAGAAAAATAGCAATAAAGTAGTTTTACAGGCAAGTTCTATCAAATATTCAAGAAACAAATATTCTTACACAAACTACTCCAGTACACAGAGAAATTGATTTTAAAAGATTTATACATACCTGCTTCATCCAAGGATGGTACTTTTTCCACTCGGCGAGTTTCTGAACCCTGCCCTTCTTTCTGAACATTTGTAGAGTACAGCTTTACTTGACTCAGTGTACAAAAGTATGGGTG
Source organism: Glossophaga mutica (assembly GCA_039655065.1). Taxonomy (NCBI): domain Eukaryota; kingdom Metazoa; phylum Chordata; class Mammalia; order Chiroptera; family Phyllostomidae; genus Glossophaga; species Glossophaga mutica. The sequence goes on from CM077303.1 coordinate 202,125,743, forward strand.
ACCACAGGGAACCATGTTTGAGAAGCTTCCAAATGTCACTAAATTCTGCCATTCTAAAAGAAAAAAGTTATTTTAATTACAAAGTCACCAGGATTTTGATACCCAATAAAGTACGCCTACTATGATTAGAAAGAGAATGGTTTTACAGAACAGTAAAACTTCCATGGTGCAAGACACTCAAAGGTACAATGCCAAATCACCTTCTCCGCTGGAGGTGCCTCACTGACCCCTAGGAAAACAGGGATTACATTGTGTACAGAAAAAATACAGGAGAATATTTAAAATATATTTTAAAATTTCATTATCATTCTCCTGTTCTGAAAGGTGTCTGGCATGTAACAGATACTCTCTATTTTGTATGCTGGTTACATGCCAAAAAAATATTGGCATAATGTACTTCTCTTGAGGTGGAATGAGGTCAGAAGGGCTTCCTACTCAAAATTACGCTGTGTCCTTTTTCTGCTGGCTGGAGATTTATTCCTTTCATTTCACGATCAGTAAGTGAACTATGGTAATTGTCATTCATACTGTCACTTATTTGTAAAAATCAGATCAACATTTGGTGAAATGCTGGTAAAATTCTCAGTACATGGGAATTTTAATTGAGGGAAGAATAGGGTATTAATTATGAAGCACTTCAGCAGCTGCATCTGGGTTGGCTGTGGACTTTACAGGGCTGACATACAGGAAAAAACAAACAAACACATATTCCATACCTGCCACAAAGTGGCAGAAAAGCAAATCTGTCTGTCTCCACTTTCATGTGACTCCTTTATATGAGTATTTAGAATTCTTTTTTTTTTTTTTAAGATTTTAGTTAGTTAGTTTTAGAGAGAGGGAAAGTGAAGGAGAGAGGGAAACATCAATGTGTGGTTGCCTCTCCCACAACCTTTACTGGAGACCTGGCCAGCAACCCAGGCATGTGCCCTAACTGGGAATCGAACTGGCGACCCTTTGGTTCACAGGCCCATGCTCAATCCACTGGGCCACACCAGCCAGGGTTGAAATCCTTTACAAAAGAATGCAAACATACTTGTCTAGATACAATTTATGTACTTTCTAAAGTTGTAGGTTTATTAATGAAATTATATCATTAGATAGTTGTTTTTCCAAGAGTGGTTGATTAAGCATTCAAGAGTTAAAACTTTTCTAAATGCTTAATAATGATCTTACAAAAATGTCAGTTCATATATGTGCATGTGCGGATATATGCCTTCTGAAATGAGAAAGTAAATTTTTTCTTAATGGCTCAGTGAATTCATCATAAATGTAAGTTACTGTATATGTTGAAGATAATTTGAAAAGCATGAAGGACACAGCATAACTATTCACTGAAGTTTCAGGCTTGGGAATTATTTGCTTTAAAAACTTCCTGATACCAACTTACTCTTTCATTTATTAAAATGTGTAGGCTACTAGCAAAATTAATTTGTGAATACAAATTCACAAATTAGCAAAGGCTAAAGCAAGTTCTGCCAAGAAACCACCCTCCAGGAAAGCATCTTCATTTCATAACAGGCCACTGGTTTGTCAGTCCTACTCAAAATACCTTTGGTGATTATTACATAACAAAGACAATCTGCCACATCTTATTTTGCCCACTGATGAAATGCTTTCATAGAGATTTCACTAAGATATTGAAAGAGGATTTACTCCACAGTCTAAAAAATTCTTCAAGAGATAACAATGTTTCCATGACTTGAGCCTAGAGGTTTTTTCTCCTTACATTTTAAAACGTTTTATTACACAAAATTTCAAACATATGCGAAGTAGAAAAAACAGTACAATAAACATCCACAAACCTATCGCCCACCTTCAACCAGTATCAACTCATACTCAACCTTGTCTCATCTCTACCTACAGCACTATCTCCTCACCTCCATATTAATTTGATGCAAATCTCAGACATAAAATAATTTCATTTATAAACATTTCAGTATGTATTCTAGAAACAATAGCTTTTTTAAACATAGGCATACCATCATCACAAGTAAAAAATAATAAACAATTCTTTAATATCAATTTCCAGTTGTTATAAGTATTATAATTTTTGTGTATGTGAACAGATCCCAGTAAGGTCCACTTACTGTGACTGCCTGAGATGTCTTTGAAGTCTCTTTTAAGCTACAGCATGTTTTTTTTTTTTAAGAGTAAGTTTTTATATATTGAAGAAACCAAGTTGTTTGTCCTAAATTTTTGTCTTGGTAGTTTTCTAGTCTGAATTTTGCTGATTTAATGACCTGATGTCATTTATCCTGTTCTTCTAAATGTTCTATAAATCAATGACTTTAAAGGCTTTATCCAAATTCTGGTTCTTATTAACACAACACTATTTGTTAGGAGGTAATGAGTTCTTTCATCAGGAGCCACGTAATATTTGTGATACTGTATGCTGTTGTTCAATGCCTAGAACCATTTATTCATTAGGTGGTTATAAAATGGTGATATCTTAATTTTATCACTTCTTCATCATTAGTTAGAATACTTCTACAAAGACAGCATTCCCTTCATTTATTTGGTTATCCAGCAGTACAGTTCATATAGGAAAATCAGGATAAATGCTTAATTGCTTCATTTTATTTCCTAGTTCTCAAAATAATGAGTTCATTCCCTACCATCCTGCAGTAGTGACACACTATTTGTGTGTGTGCGTGGGTTGTTAGGATGTCATAGATTTAAGCATTATTTTATATATTTCAATCCATTTTAGTCGTTATCCTTATTAATGCTCAAGTGGCCCCATTTTTGGCTAGTATTCTCTTCAAATTGACCCCTGCTTTCATTTGCCACTCTCCTAATATCTTTGATAGTTTCCTTGCTGTTTGGAAAAGTCCTTAATTTTTAACTTCAGGCGAATTTCAGGTGTTAGCAACTTTAAAGTACACATTTGGCATTAAAACAAAATTGAAAATTGCACAGAACTTACATTTCATATTCTGAAAGATACACAGGAACCACAACTGAGTCAATAAAGCAAATGTAATACCAAACACAGAGCAGGAGACGTGTTTACGTAGTAACAATAACTGGAAACAAACAGGACCCGAGTCAAATGTGTGCCCTAAGTCTCCCAGAGGTCAATCTCATTACTTATGATATAGTTTTTTCCCAAAATGTCTAAAGCACTGACACATTAAAAACTAAATCATCGTTACTAAATCACTTATTTTTAAAGAGGTTAGTAATTGTGACTTTGAAATACACAATAAGCAGAGTAACACAGGAGAAGCTTGCTGGGCCCATAAAATATACCATACAATAAAGAATGCATAAACTGTTCTTCACAGTGTTATTCATCACAGCAAAAACTGGAACCAACTTAAACGTTCCCCAGTAGAATGATTAAGTTATATATAACTTAGGGCACACATCTGACTCTGGTCCCATTTGTTTTTAGTTATTGTGACTACCTAAGCAACATACATAGTAGAGAACCGTCAGTTTATATGGAAGAAAAAGTGTTTACTTGTTGTTACAGTCTGAAAAAGGCCCAATTTCCTCTAAAAGCCAGGGCACATGGTAGATGACAAACCAGACTGAGGATCTGTTTTGCGGTGATCAGTAGCAGTGGTCATTAGGTTTTATATATATATTCTTACTGTGTATTCATTAAAAACTTTTAGTAACATGTAAAACACTCAATTTTCTAGAAGACAAAATAATACATATGAACTAACCTATTACAAATGTGACTGGTGAAATATCTGGATTCTATACAACTTTTTCTCTAGACCTTATACTTTTCTGTATTTTCAAAATAAAAGCCTGAATGTTAAAAACAAAAAGTATTTGCATTGCTAAATTACTTCAATATTATTACTGCTAATATTAACACACTAGCCGTGGCTGGTGTAGCTCAGGATTGAGCATGGGCCTGCGAACCAAAGGGTTTCCAGTTCGATTCCATCAGGGAACACGGCTGGGTTGTGGGCCAGGTCCCCGTTGGGGACACGTGAGGGGCAACCACACACTGATGTTTGTCTTCTTCTTTTTTCTCCTTCCCTTCCCCTCTCTCTAAATAAATAAATAAAATCTTAAAAAATATATTAACACACTATTTCTAGTTTACTTTTATGCTTCCAGCTAGGCAAAAATGCAGGAAATTCCTTTTATGCATAATCATCTAGCAAGCAAAAGTGTGACCTAGACAGGGTAGGTCAACCTGAAAGACTATTGCTGATGTGATTTTTCTCCAGAAGAGAGTAAGAGAACCCTTTTTCTTTTTTCAAGTAAAGAATATGAGATGCTGGCAACTTCCTGCACTGCCTCCTGGCATTCATCACCACCTTGCTTAATTCTTGCTAATATTTGCTTTAAAAATGGAAAAACAGCAACAAGAGAAAAGGTGAAGTCCCAGGCCAGCATCTGTAATGAAACAGCCCTTTCTGGCCACTTTCTAGCCCAGTACCCGGCATATTTCTTGTACGGTACTCGTGTTGGCTCACCCCTAGTGTCTGCCCAGTAACAGTGGACGAGGTGTCTGTCTGGTTCAGCACTACACCACCAGCACCAGCGCCACTTTACTGAATGATCCTCACTCACAGAAACCCCATGAGGCACACACTAAAGCTACCTGTATTCTACAGTCATAAATTCTGCCATTACCTTCAACTACACAGAATCACGCTGTCAGTCTGCCAATTTGATCTTTTGTAATTGTCAATGTTCCTTCCTATCAGTGATTTAAGGGAGGGGGTGCTGGAGACAAACGTTAAATTGTTAAAATTCCCACTCTACTTTTCTTATGGGACTAAATATGAGCGCATTAGAGACATATAAAATACAAAGGTTTAATTTCTATTTTTTTATTTGAAAACTACACTTTCATGAATCTCACATTTAAGCAAAAGCATTTAACAGTTAATTTAATATGTAGTACTTAAAGGAGCATCCTCTGACCTCAAATTTTTGTCAAGTGAGGCAAGGCATAAATACATGAAAAAAATAAGTTAAGTACTCTATGCAAAGCCAAAAAAACTTAAAAAGGATATACAAGGGGGAACCAAAAAATTAAATTTATTCATATAAAATTGTGTATTTATTCTAATATGTTTAAACTTCAGTCACCTTCAAAGTACTCTCCATTTGACACAATACCCCTATCGAGACTTTTTTTCCACTGTTCAAAACAGTGTTTGAACTCATCCATTTTAATTCCTTTTAGTGAGGCTGCTTTTTGTTTCACCTCTTCCACTTCATCAAAACCTTTCCCTTTCAGGGTTTTTTTCATCCCAGGGAAACAAAAGAAGTTGCTAACAGGGAGGGTGGGGCACCAGGGTAGGGGAAGAGGTCATGCCTTTTTTGCTCAAAAACTGCTAAGAATGCAGCCTCTCACAAGAATGCCAGCTGGCAAGCTGATACACAAGTTCCTTGAACATTCACCTAGTGGGGGAAGCCTGTACTACAAGGGGCCACCCTCCGTAAGATAATTCTGGTTTTGGGGAGGGTCTCCCCTCTATTTACCACAGAAACTAAGTAACACTTTTATTACTTAAAACAGCAGCCCCAACCTCTTTGGCACCAGGGACCCATTTCAAGGAACACAATTTTCCCACAGACAGGGAGGACAGGAGGCAGGGCTCAGGTGGTAAGCTTCGCTCACTGGCCTGCCACTCACCTCCTACTGTGCGGCCCAGTTCCTAACAGGCCACAGACCAGTACTGGTCCACAGCCCAGGGGTGGGGACCCCTGATTTAAAAATATATGTTTAATCATCCCTATATGCCAAGGTTGTAGGTTCGATCCCCAGTCTGGGCACATAAAAGAATAAACTAATGAGTGCATATATAAGTGGAACAACAAACAGATGTTTCTCTCTTCCTCGCTCTAAAAATCAGTAAATTAAAATATAAAAAATAAAAGTATACATTTATTGTAGATCTTCTGAAAAACACATAGAGTTAAAAGAAGTTTAACAGCTCTGGCCCAGGAGCTCAGTTGATTAGAGCATTGTCCTGATACACCAAGCTTGCAGGTTGGATCTCTGGTCAAGGCATATACAAGAATCAACCAATGAATACATAAATAAGTACAAGAGGAAACTGATGTTTCTCTCTCTCTTTCTCTAAAATCAGTAAAAAAAAATTTTAATTTTTTCTAAAGAAATTCACTGTTAATATCACAGTATATATTCTTACTTTCTTCTAGTTTTACCTAACACAGTACATCAAGAGTAGCTTCCCATGTCACTGAATATTTTAAATTATGATTTTAAAAGAGTTGCATGTATCATGAGCCCATATTAAATGTACCATAATAGGGATGGATCCCTTTAAATAGAATCTGAGTCAGAAGGCATTAATCTTTAAAGTTTTTATACAAAGAATAACTGTTGAACTCCGTCCCAATCAGTAGTAAGGGAGCTCCTGCTTTCGTGTAACATCAGCCTGCGGTATCACTACGAAAAACTTAGCCAATACAGGCAGGCAATGAGTAGTAAATGCTTAAACTTACATTTCTATGTTTATTAGTGAGTATAAAACAATTTTGCATTTTTATCAGCCACGTGAACTTTATGAATTTCTTATTCATTTTGTTTGCCCACTTTTCTACTGGAGTGTACACTGGTTTGTAAAAATCACTTATAAATTAGAGATACTAACTCTATAACTGCACTGTCCAATACAGTAGTCACTGTTATTTGAGCACATGAAATGTGGCTACTCTGAACTAAGATGTGCTTTAAGTGTAAATAAAATATACATGGGACTTCAAAAATTTAGTATAAAAAAACATAAAAATCTCAATAATTTTAATATTGATTACATGTTGAAATACTTTAAATATATTGGATAAAAATATATTACAATTAGTTTCATCTGTTTCTATTTTTAAAAATACAGCTATCAAGATAACGGAAAATTACATACGTGGCTCACATACCTCTTCGGACAATGCTGCTCTAGAACACTGTTTCCCTTTTCATCTTTAAACATTTTCAGTGTTAGTTTGACAAACAGGCATTTCTCACTGTAAGTACGTGAATGAAGCGGCTGCTTCCCTCAGGGTTTCCTCCTCTTCTCATTCTTCCTAAGATTTTCCCAGCCCCATATTCTTTCACACAGGAATTTTAGAAGCATAAACTAAATTGTATTTCTTGATAAAGAAAAATGTTTTTAGAAATTTTTCCCAAAAGTTCTTCAAATATTCTTCTGTACTTCGTACATGCATCCAACTTAAACAGTACTTTTTCTAAATGAGTTTTAAATTTTACCATAATAATGATAGCCCTTTAAAAAACAGTATTATTGAAATTAAATTTTCATAAACAAGGTTATTTTTAAAACCTACTAGGGTGAAAACATATTTTAATGTTTTGGTAATAAACATTCCAAACAACTCTGCTAAGTCATTCTGACTGATGAGATAGGTAATTATTATCTATGGTTCACAGATGGATGAGACAAAGAGCAAGTAATTTTCAACATGACAGCTACAGAGAATAGGGATTACAAATTACACTCTTTCAACTACTTTTAACCAACACTTAAAGGGCACTTCAGCCTAAATTCAACAGCCACTACACCTAATTTAAGTGTAAAATGCAGAAGCTGCTTGGTCAATGGAAGCCTTTAACTGGGTATTTTGGAGTGAATATAACCAAATGATTCATTTTGTTCATAAAAGAACCAGGTACATTGCCAATATGGAAAACTCAACAATTATACTTTTCCATCACCACCAAAAAGCCCCAAGAACATTTCTAAAATTTTAAGAGCCAGTTTTTACATTTATTGCACATAAAAAATACAAATATATTCTTATTTGCACAGTATAGGCATTACCACAGCTTTTATCATAAACTTGAATGATTTGACTACAACTTCCAACTTCTATTGCGAGGTCACAGAAATGCTGTAAGTTTTTCAAACATGAATTTTTGAGGAATGTCTCTGTAAATACTCTTTGCATCCCCATGAACCTCAGAATTAGGGATGGAAAAGATTAGGGGTGGGTTTGGTTCAAATTTCTCCCTCATTGTTCCGAAGTGTCAAGATCTGGCATGCCAATCAATGGCAGAAACAGAGGTAAGCCTGATTACAACTTCGAAGTTCAATGCTATTTTGGAAACTCTGGGACAATTTGAGTCAGAAAAAGAAAAAATGCTTAAGTAGAGGGATGAAAATTCTCATCAATCACCTTTTTCTGGGTTACAGCTCCGGTAGACACTTTTGCACCAAAAAGACTGCTCAACGAAACTGAAGAGTTTTGTTTTTCAGCCCCCCAAAAATGGGCTGAACGAACCCCAAAGTGGGCTCGTTCAATGACTGTGGGATGGTCAAACCCTCATACTTAAGAATGACTCGTAAACTTTAAATAGCAACCACCGCCCCCCTCCCATTGCTCCTTTTAGAAAATTTAAGAAAGCAAGTTGGGACCCCGAGAAAAGAGCAGGGCAAGAAAATCTACTTGGTTACAAGTCCTCAATGAAGGTGAGCTCCAAAGACCCCGGAACTTTGTGAAGCCAGTTATTTCCCACTGCCTAGGGTGTGTGTGGCAGGGGGTGGGGGTGTCACCGTCGGACACCGCCGTGCACACTTCGAAAGCGGTCGGCTTCCCGGTGGTAACCCGGCCGCGGGCTACCCGCAAGTTTCTGCGGAACGTGCTAGTATCAGAGGCGAGACCAGGGCCGGGAAGGCCTGTCAGGAGTCCCCCAGGCTGGGCGGGCCAAAATGCAAAGGCGGAGACCCGAAGGGAGTAGGGGCTGGGACTGGGCAAGGGCTAGCGGGCTACTGCCCGGGGCGACCGTCCGGGCCTGGTCCTCCAGTCCGGTTTCAGCGGAGGCAGCGGCCGGGGCCGGACACTCACCCTGGCGCTCGCTGGAGCCGCGGGCCGCCGCCCTGCAGCGCAGACGGAGCCGGCACACGGAGGACCAGCCACATCTGTGGGCCGCAGCGGCGGCGGCCAAGCCCGGCAGCATCCTGGCGGGGCGAAGGCCCCTACTGGTTCACTACCTCCTGCCTCCGCGCCGCCGCCGGCACCAACTGACTCCATAGACCGGGAACCTGCCAGCAGCGGCGCCTGCGCCGCCGCGGGCGGCCTCAGTAACCCGGAAATGGGCAACACAACGTTATTTACCGGCGCCCGCGGCAGGCAGCGGAAGTGACGTAAGCGAATCGCCTGGTTCTGCCTTCGTGGGACTGGAGGGAGCGGCGTGGGTAAGGCGTGGCTGCAATTGAATATTGGCGGGTATTCTTTGTCTTCCCTCGCACCTGCACTTTTTCGCCTTCCTTTGAAATCACCCTGTAAATTGTTTTCAACTTAATAGCCGAGAAAGCCTTGAGAGAATTGACAGCCTTTGGAGCTTTTGCATGCTGTTTTGTTTTTTTTTTCTAGGCTTGAAACCTAGGCCATGTGTTGGAAGTGGGCGGAAAGTTGGGAAGGGAGTGATAGGGGACTCAAAGTTGGAAATTTTTAATTTAAGGTAAAAAGTTGTAAGTCTAGCAAGTAATGTGTATGTTAAAGCTTTTGTTTCAGAAACTACAGATAAGGTCTGTCCTGGCTCCTGGGAAAACAGCTGACCTCCTGGGGCACTGCTGAAGATTACCACCTGGAGACAAGTGGAAGCATCTGGGCCTGTGTGTTCCAAGGAGAGACAGACCCGCCCCTGGGAAGAACTAACTGCCCGGGACAGGAATGCTGCCGTTTCTTTCACAGAATCCTCCCTGAACTTCAAAACGCCTCACCTCACCTTATTTATTCCCTGCTATAAAAACCTTGGCTTGGAAAGAAAAGACAAGATGGTCTGTTAGGGTATGAACCTGCCACCTTCTCAGATCTTTGGCCATCTGAATAAAGCACCCAAAAAGATTTAATCGCTGTCATTCTGATTGGGTTTGATAATGACAGGCAGCTGGAATGCTGGTGTCTTTCCTGTTTCAGAAGGATGCTGGTCTTCTGATTCTCTTAATGGAGCCCTCCCATATAAGCCCAAATGGAGGCCAGCGTGTCTTCAGTACTTTTCGAATCTTTACCAAAGTACATTGTTCTTCGCATCTCATGTGTCATTGTGTATCTAGTACTGTTAAGACAGGTACCCACTGTGGAATCAGCTCCTTGCCCTCTAACCTCTGAACCTCAGGTTTTCGTCAATACAATAGAGTAAGACTTACGAATGCAAGATTTGTCTGCATAATCAGAGATGTGCAGGCATTGAAACAAATCAGTCTGGTCCCAGAGAGAAAAAGACCGGAACACTATCTGCCTCAGCTTTAACTGTATTTCTGACATTCTCATTCAGGTCTTAGCTCAAACTCAAGAGAGGCCTTTCTTGACCAGCCTTTGCTGAAGTAGGCCTGGTTATATTTTTCCTTGTTGCCCCATATACATTTCTTCAAGATGCTTATGAAATTATTTTCTGTCCCAGCATAGAAAATAAGACATCACGATCCTGGCATCTTTTGTATGTTGCTATTTCCCAGGGGCCAAAACAATGTCTGGCGCAAATAAATCGATTGGAGTGTAAGGTAGTTTGTTTTCATCTGAGTCACTTGACTGTATTACTACATAATAACTACTTCAAGGGGAAATAAATTAGCATGTTCCTAATTTTAAGAGATCAACAGTCTTTTATGCCAAGTATAACCAGATTAATGAAGTCGTGGTGATTAAATTACTGCAAAATTGGTAAGTAGATTGAACTTCCTAAGCCAAACAACTTAAACATTAAGTGGTTAAATATTTAAAAATGCTGTTCCACCACCATCTGCTCTTCTTCAGTATCTCCCATACTCACTTCCTCACTCTACTGGTGGAGCTGATCTCACCCACACCTGCCAGGCCGGGGTCAGGCAAACCCATTCATAGACTATAAAACTAAATGCACTGTGCTTGGCACCATGTCTGGGTCCAATTGAGTGGGCTGCCTGGGCAGCCACAGAATGGCCCACAACTCCTCCAGGTATGCTTGGGTCCCACTTTTGCTTCTGGAGAGGGCCTTTTCTGTCTGACCCTCCAGGGACCAAACCTGCAACCCAAGCATGTACCCTGACCAGGAATTGAACCTGCTGGTCAGGGCCAAAATATCATTTGTTTCATTAATAGTTAATAGCTTTTGTGTTTGTTCAGGAAATTTGTGCCTAATCCATGGTACTTGTCAAGTTTTGGGGTGTCTTCAAGAAGACAAGACTGATATCTCCACCCCAATCTGGATGTTTGCTTAGCCACCAAGCTTGCCGGACTGTCTCAATGCTATGAATATGGAGGAATTTTGAGCATTCTGCAAGAGATGGTACAGGGACCAGATTTCCTGTGATATACAGACTTTGGATCCTGTCTGATCCTACAGACCTCAGAGCTGGAATCACAGAGCAAATGAGACTTAGGGCTGTAGACTTCTCGTACAACACCACAGCATGCAGCAAGAGGTATGTACGTATCAAATAAATGTAGTTCACCACTGCCAAATGGTAGTCAGCTGACAGACGCAGCAAGTCTTGCAAGGAGCTACATAAAGGACTCCTTGGGATTGAGTTTCTCAATGGGGCCTGTTGAGATCCCCATATATCCTCACTGACAATGAGCTAGATAAAGCACAATGACCTACAGAAAGGGGAAACTTACCACATTCAGGCACTTAAAGTATTGCCTGTTTTCTTCTTGAATTTTGACCCATCAGAAGAGCAAGTACGCTTTCCTCTTAAATATTAAATGAATTTTGACCTACATTTCTAAAAGGCTATCTCAGCCCTTTGGATCCTTTCCCTCTTCTAGAAATCCGCATGCTGTGTCCTCACATTGCACTCAGTTTCCTCATCCACTTCTCCCCTCTTCCACAGGTACCCCCACAGTTCTGCCCCCCTAGCCCTCCACCTGCCTGCCCAGCTCCAGGTTTCATGTTCCCCAGCCTAAACACATTGTGCTGCCTTGGCAGCAGTGGTTCTCAACCAGTGGCAACTCTTGGCAGTGTCCAGAGACATTTTGATTCTCACAACTGGATACTACTGGCATCTAGTGGGCAGAGACCAAAGATGCTGCCAAATATCCTTCAACACACAGGGTAGCCTGTTATAACAAAGAATTATACCCTCAAAATGTCAGAAAAGAAACCTTGCTTCTCTTAGAGGCACAATTCAGAACTACCTATTAGGCAGTGTCCACCAGTTTCTAGCAAATATATGTGTATGTGTACATTACGTATTTTTAAAATTCCCTCCACACACATCTTGATACTGACAGTGTTTCCCACCCACCAGTTCTGTCCATGTCTTCCCCACTTCAGCATCACTGATGGGATCAGAGAGAGAGGAATAGAGGGTAATATTCCTCCTCTTGCTGCAAATATTTGTGCAAGTGGGAAAGGAAGGTAAAAAGAGAAACAGGCCTAGATTCTTGCTCTATTTTATTCTCCACCTTTTGCAAACCTATCTTCCAACTATTTCAACAGTGTGTGCATCTTCATTAGCACTTCACTGTCCCCACCAATTTTACTGCACATCCTCTTGACACCTCCAACAGTCCTTTCCTTGTCATTGGGTAGCCTGGTGGAAATATTTTGGTCTGGTACATAGATGTATGATATTTCTGTAAAATTTTACACCAATTATTTGCTCTTTAAAATATTCGGGCCTTTACTTTTTAGCCCGTTTTTTAAAAATATAGGTTGAATTGAGTCGATTCTGGTATTATATTAATTTTGGCTATGCTATATTCACTTCTGGATACAAGCAGCTACAGAGACATTGAAATAGGAGGAAAAGAATTCTGTCCCTGCTCTGTTTCAGGGTTAAGAAGGAGCCACGCTTGGAGAAGGGAAGCCAAAGCATGGTTTGCAACAGGCCGAAAATATGCCCTCAAATGCTGAGGCCTGAAGAGTGCCCCTGAAATAGTAAACTAGCTTGACTGTGGCTTTGGCTTATTTATAATAACGAATAAATCAATTGAAGAATTTCACATTTCTCTTTGTATTTAAACAGAAGTAGACCATTAAGAACCATGAGACAGTCCAAGGATTGGGGTAATTACTAAACCCACATGGCTGTAACAAATGAATTGCAATCAAAGGCCAGAGTACAAAAACATAATTATTCATTAACTTGCACTGTAGCATCTGCTAAATGTTACTTCAGCAACTGAATTATGTAACAATGACAGTGAATTCTAAACTTAAATATCTAATAATTTAGCAGTCATTCCTGTTCCATACTTGCAAAAAAAAGAAAAAGAAGAAACTTATTGAAAAAGTGGTTGAATGATGTCAAGATTAATTATGGAATCTAATACATCATTTGAACTGGGCAGCACACTCACTAACCTAGCTGTTGAATACAAGTTCCAATGAAGGACATTTATATTTTGGGGCTGCCTACCACACTTTGAATGTACTTCAAAAATCTGGGGAATTTCCAATCTTGTGGGTTTACCTCCCCAAGGTAGATGTTTGGAATTTGCTTTCCCAGGCTCCTTTGCAGCTAGGGCCCACAGGTACTATAGAGGCTCGAGGCAACCAAGAGAAAGGCTTCAAATTGAAAGAAAAAAAAAATGGGAAGAGCAAGGCATCTCACGGAATACATTTTGGCAAGGGAGGAGATGTAAGGCAAAGATACATCCAATTTTCAGAAGTAACAGGTGCAGAAGCCCAGGAGAGTGTCCTGGTAGTGATGGCTGTCTCCAATGGAAACTGCAGGAGGAAGCTGCACCGATTCTCCCCTCCTGGATTTTGTTAGCTACCCAAAATCCTTTTTTAAAAAATTCGTTCCTATTTAACTGACTAGAATGGATTTTGTTCAAGTAATCTGTGTGCATTCATTAAGTGCCTACTGTGTTCTAGGAACTGGCTTTTAGCAATGAAAAAACAAAGTGATTCTCGTCCTAATGAAGCTTATACTCCAGTGGGGGAGACAGATGATAAAAGAAATAAATATATGGTAGTTCTACATGTTAGATGATAAGCACTGTCAGAGAATAAGTGCCATTGACAAACATAAAGCAGGGAAGGAGAGAAGAAATGCTCCAACTGGTTCTGCTATCGAGAGTGGACAGGTTTCAGAATTTGAGTGTCCATGAGGTTGGGGGGGGGCAGTCCTCATGGGGCTCAGACCCCCAGATAAAATATCTGATGCAATTAGATCTTTCCTCACTACACTGATACTTCTACTACTTCTCTAACTTAGGTAATACCATTTTTAAAACACTTCTATTGAAAAATAAATAAAATTTAAAAAATAATAATAAATTTTTTTTTAAAAATTTAAAAAAACCCTTCTATTAACATAGCCTCTAGAATTCAGCATTCTAGAAAATGGAAGGGAATGGCAGGGAAGAAAATCCCATCCCATTATTCATTCATTAATGATTTTGATCCTATATTACTCTATTTTTCAAAAAAGGAAAGAGACATGAAGAGTGATTAAATGCATTATTACCCACCATCACAGATCTGTACGAAGTAGTTACTACTGAAACCTGGGTTCTGACCTTATTCTTTCTATATTCTATATTCTATATTCTCTATAGAAAGAAACCTTCCTATATTCTTACCATCATATCACAATATGCTGTAATCTCCAAAATGTAAACTTTGACAATTTAAAGTTAGCGATGGCCAGGTAGCTCAGCTGATTAGAGCTTTGTCCTGATTCACCAAGGTTGTGGATTCCATCCCCGGTCAGGGCACATGTAAGAATCAACCAATGAATGCACAAATGTTGAGTAGAACAACAAATCAATGTTTTGCTCTCTAAAATCTATTTTTTTAATTAAAAAATTATTATGATTAAAAAATAAAAAAGTTATTAGTACCTGGGTAGGGGAGAAAATGGGATGTGGTCATCACTATAAACATCCATTATTACTAAACAGTACCTGGAAAATAATTACTGTTTTCTGGCTCTTTGGGATATAAGTGGGAAATTATGATAACTACTCAATTTATTCAATAAAGCACTCCACTGAATTGTTCTAAATAACAGATGATGACAGCCAAAACGTTTTGAGCCCTTTTATATAAAGCACTGTTAAAACTCTCTGTGCTTGGCTCATGTTATTTTTGTAACATATGGGGAATTAGCCCCATTTTACAGGAGGAACAGGTCACACAGCTAAGAAGTGACTGAAACCAGACTTCAGAACACTATAGAGTACGGCCAAGCCTCACTGCCTTCCTGTGATGATGGTCTTATTTCCTCTACTTCCAAGGTGTCTCACTTGGGATAAGAACCAACTCGTCCCCAATTTTTAGCAGATTCCCTAAAGAAGACAGAATTGTAATTCTGGCCCTCATTCTCTGCACATTATAGATGAATTTAGCTTTGAGCAGTTTATAGGATATTTTTGCATCCTTTTTATGCATTCATTTGGGAAAGTTTACAAAGAGCATGTACTGGAGGGGACTTTTAATCAGTTACTGATTTTGAAGATGTACTTCTGGAAAGAGCTCTTACAGTTATGGAAGCTGATCTGAGTTTACTAAGTAACAGCACTTTTGCTTTTTGTTCCTGGAATTTACTTGAAAGTAAAAAAAATAAAATCTGTCAACACAAGGTTGTGTACTTTACTGAGGAGAAAAAAGAAAAAAAAAAATTCTCTTAATAGGTCCAAAGTTTCTTTTTTGCCCAGAAAGGTGTTGACATAAAACACAGCAACACAAGTTTTAACCAACATAACACTGATTCATCAAGTAGGATCTTGAGGGAAGTTCTTTAAATTTCAAGAATCTCACAATATCCTAAGGTAAAATGAGAAGAATAATATAAAATGTAGCTATTTGTTTATACACACCTTTATAGTATACAAATATGTTCACCTTCAAAAACCTTCAACAGAATTCTCTGCTTGCCACATTCTACAAATGAAGAAATTGAGGCTCAATGAAACAGAGAGGACCATTTGTGGACTTCCTGACATTATCCTGATGTTATATGTATTTGTAACTCCTTGATCATGTTTTGACATTTGAGCTGGTATATCAGTTGAATCCATCAGCAGAAAGGAAACCGGAGACAGCCTGAATTTAAAAAAAAACAAACCCAGAGAATGTGGTGAAACATTTATTTACTTTTCCCATGAAGTCCCTTATCAGATCACAGAGTTCACCTCAGACAGACATTAATCCCCTTTCTCTCTTGGCTCCTTTTCTCTCTACCACCTATCCACCCGCTATCCACCCTTGCTCCCAAATCTTTTCCTGTCCTCTGTGTCCCATTAGGTTCCCATCTCTATCTTGATGGGCAATTAAGGATTATTCAGGTCCCATCTATCTTTGGGGAAAACTTGGGGGCATTTTGAGTCTTAAGAATAAACTCTACCAAACAAACCTTTCTTAGAATGCTGACTGGTTCTCAAAGCCTAACTTTGAACTGATCATTTCTGTTGGTTTGGCCAACTAGACACACCCCGAATAATCTTTAGCTAAAATAAACCTAAAAATATGTTATATAGTAAACATACATGCACACACCTTAAAAGCAACTCCAAGAAGGCAAAATGTAAAGAATTTTCAGGATGCGCGTAGGCACACACGTAATCTATTCTCGCTACTAGTAAACTTGGGGTAGGGGCACTGAGTGCAAGAGATAAAGAGGGCCCACCCAAGGAGGGGAATATAATAGGAGGCGTTTGCATAACCACTGCATTTGGAGTCTAATGAGACAGCTAGGAAGGTGGCCTGTCTACCTTGGTGCCAGGTAAAGAGAAGAAAAATCTCCCCTAAGAAGTCATAACCACAAGCTAGTATTCATAACATTGTGCCCCAAATTTATACTTCTTATAAAAAAAATCTAGAGCCAAAAATTTAATTTAAAGTGGTCCCAGTTTGGTAGTGCCCCATGGCACCTGGCAGAAGCAAATGTAAATCCTTTTAACCTCACTCTTAAATCCTTTTAACCTCAAAAACTCTTAAGCATGTGTCTTGAAATTTCTAAAGTTTAATGAGAAAATACAGAGTAGCAAGTGTGTATAAATCCCAAAATGCTGGAGGGGGAGAAATGGAATGGGAAAACTCCAATCAAAACAAAACCCAAGCAAAGATTATACAGAAAAGACATGGATGTCTGTGAGTGATAATGTATTAATGCAAGGAAAGAATATGAATATTTGGTATAAATGGTTATGCAATACTTTTTTTTCCTGGCATGGTAGTTAGAGCCATTTATAAGAAAACCATTACTGATAACCAAAAAATGTTCACTTACAGAAGAGTATTTCCTCTCATCCTTGCTCAAAACTTTTGAAGACAAGTAAATTTCTAGGATGATCTTCTGAGGTTGGGCAAACAGCAAATATATGGAGGCATCTCCTAAGTATTGAATCATTTATTCTACACACTTTAAAAAAGAACAAGCTAACTGTATGAATACCCATTATGCTGGTATCCCCCAAACATCCGTGGCTGCTGTTTCCAAAACTGCCACTTCGACTTTAAAATGCACCCTCTGTGAGCACGGTTTGAGTGAGGGTTATACTCTAACATTTCCTTTATAAATCATCAGTCAGGAATTCCCACGAACTCCTCTGTGGAATTGTAGTTTCCCAGTCTTAAAATAGACACAAGTCTAGCTACTTGTCTCCTAAAAATAATGCAGAAAATTATCAGCTTACTTAGGCATCTTGAAAACCAATACTAATGATAATGGTCTGAAAACTTTTATAACATTAAAAGGTTGATATCATAATAAGCCCTTCATAACCTTGATTAGGTGTTTGATGTAAAAACCAACTGGAAATAAAATCAAGAGCCAGGCAATATCTCTCTCCTCCCCCACCCCTATGGTTTCTTATTCCATGCAAAATGAGAGCCACTAGAATTATTTTTCAGAAAACTTGCCACCAGGGGGCAGTTTGCGTATCATTAAAAAGATTCCAGTATCTTAAAATTTGAGAGTATGAGAACAGTATATAGAAAATAGATGAAGACTTTATAAACCTGTTTCAAGGTTACTTGTACATTTTAATGCCAAAGCATTAAAAGATACTGATATTATTTCAAGCATATTAGTACTATATTAATATGTATAGTTATAGTTTCCACCTCCACAACCCTTTTTAGAGCAAATACAATGAGCATAACAACCAGTTGTGATAAGCCTTACATATCCTTTGACTTTGCCACAATATTAAAAGGCAAAGAAAAAAATACCCTCTGGTAAGTTTTAATTAGGGTAAATGTTTAATTACTACTCACTTTGAAAAATATTTTCTCCCCAGAAATATACCCATAACTAAAAATATAAAAGGCCCCAAATTATTTTTCTGAAAGTTGTTTCAATTTTTTAAGAAGTATTCTGCTTTTATTTTGAAATTGAGGATTGTCCTCAGAAAAGGGAAATATAAAGTTCACATAATCAAAATAAGCCCAATAGTACAGTAAGTCCAAAAAGGAAGTTTAGCCTTTTAGATAAAGGGGCAAAGTGTAATTTCTAAGCATTTCAAAAGATGAACTATATGCTTTGGATATTACTAAATTGAACTACAAAACATGAACCTGATAATTCAGTGTCAAGGACCATTACTCCAGATTGGAGAAACCTGTTTATACAACTGTATCTTTTGTGAATTAAAAAAAAAAAAAAAAAAAGACATACCTACATTATTCTGGATCACTGCCAAGTTTCATCTCTTTGTCTTCGAGGTTTTTGGTTTGTTACTTAAGTGAAATGGCCTGTTACTCTTGGAACTCTAGGTAATAATGGTTTTAGAGTTCCAAATTTGAAGAATTTAAAAAAATACTATAAACTACTGGGTATTTTTTAACAAATATACATTTAAAAATAAAATTGGGAATACATTAACCTAAATCTCACAATTTATTTATAAATATTTACAAAGCAATTTAGTGAAAACAGTGGTTCTAATGTCAAATGTCTTTCTTAATTTAGTGTCAGCCCCAAATTACTTATCCCCTTCCTTGGCTAACAGCACTCCCTTCCCTTGAACAATCTGCCTCACCATCTGGTAAAACTGCCCAAGTCCCACACTTCCATGGTTTAAAGGAAAACTCTATTAGATACACTTTTCCCTTTAGTAGGGAAGAGGAGAGTGGGGGAAGGCAAAATCTCCCTTTCTACCATTTTGCCAAGAGGATGGTGGTCTCCGACTTTCTCTGAGAGCAGGAATAGGAGAAAAGTTTTCCTTCCACTGAGAAAAATACTAGAATTTCCCCCCTCTTCATTGTATACTTGTTATAAACCTGTGCATCCCTTTTTTCGTATCAGGGAACCATTCATAATCACTTCTTGTCATCCAACCTAAAAGACTTGTTATTTTTTAAACATTAATCTCAAAGAAGATTCATATCTGAGACACATAATGAAAATTTTACTAAGTGATGCAAAATAATGTGAAACTCCTTAAACCAGAAGGGAAAGTGAACACAGGTGAGGAAGGCAGGGTTGGAGGATTGGTAAGGCTGGGTGGTAACAGGAAGTTTTCATTATACCATTCTATGTTTATGTTCAGAACTCACCACCATACATTTTAAAAAGCACTTTGTTGACAAGTCACCTGCTTAGCCTGGCAACTCTCAAGGATCTCAGCCGACCACTTCTTTGAGGAGTCTCTCCGTTCAGCTAGCCGTGAGGAATGAGATGACCCTTCCCTTCCCAAAGTACAGAATTCTTATAAAACAGCTCCATGTATTCCCATATGCTAAAGGAAAGAGCACGTGAATCAACAATGTATTAAGTCCCTAAGACTCTACACCATTAAATCTTCGGGAAATCCATTTTATTATACTCTTTGCCCCTTATGTGAACAACTCGTTTACTAATTCAAAGTTTACTCAACTGTCAGAATTGTCTTTATACAACTGATTTTCCATAATGCCTCTTAGACTATAATCTCTAAATGGACAAGGATTTGTTGAATTTGCTTGTGCTGCGTGCTTTGCTTAGCACAAATGGTTAAAAATTGCCACAGAAAATAAGTATCTGCCAACTCTACACACCTGGAAGGAAAATATATTCCTCTGTGTTGTCCTGTGTTGACTTACTTCTTTGGATATATTATATGTTGTGAATCATTTGAGGGTTATAAGTAACTCATACACTAGAGGCTATAAATCTCACTAAGCGAAAAAGGACACCACAAAGCAGGCGAGCAGCTGAGAGATCCACTCTAACTTTTTTTTTCGGTCTCACCTTAGACCATCATTTTTTTCCCATTTCATATTAGATCACTAAATTATACCATTTCTATTACTTGTGATGAACTGAGGACAAGGGAGGTGTTCAAAATCCCCTTATCCTAATAATAAGGCAATGAAGCGCAATGGAAAGCTGAATTCTAACTGTAAATGTTTTCTACAACATAACATTTTCAAATCTGCTTAAATCCAGGGAGGTTTTTATTACACAATTTGATTTTTACATCAATAAAATCTTAGCTATAACAATACAGATGAAGGAACAACAATTTAATTTGTACCGAAATAAATATTAGATATACAAAGCACATACAGTGAAAGAGGGGCACAATAAATTACAAGTGGAGACATTATTTTGGTCAATTACCAAAGAAAGCCCTTGACACGTCCAATTTCACACCATCAAATTTATCATTCTTGCTGATTTAAGCAGAACACAAAACAAATATGGATCCCAGGGCTTACTTTCACAGGTACCAGCACAGATAATTTACTACAGTGATCCAATTTGGAAATCAGTAGGGACCAGTAAATCGCTGCATAAAAGAAAGAGCAAATGAGGTCCTTTTCCCTTAGTGTCAGCAGGCTATGATTATTATGTTTATTAGATTTTCTTGAAAGGACTTCACATTTTCTCAAATATTGAGGAGAAATATATTTCCCCTCTGAGCCTTACATTAGCATTTATGTGCTTTGGTCTTGAATACAGGGGAATGATGAATTTTTCAATTTATTTTATAAATTTATACTGTCTGGATGGTATTGGCCTGAAAAGTATAACTCCCCAACCTGTACAATATTAGATATTAAAAATGGATTCAAGAGAAGTTACTAAGAAATGCTGACATACTGTATATACAAATTTTTTAGTTCAATATATCCCATTATATAGAGCACCAGAATAATGCATTTATAAATCAAGCAGTTTTTTTATGACTCTAATCCTTGCGACCCTTGTACACTTGTTCCAGTCTAACACATCACAAATGTCACCTGCCCAAGACTTTGCCCATTTGGTCTCAACTGATGTAAGCAAAAATGTATGTCAAAAGCAATTTTTTATTTTAAGGTAAAAAAAAAAGTCAAAGTTTGGAATTAAACTGTCATGAACCAAGAGGGAAAAAAAGGTTTAAAAATACTGAGCACATCAAAAAAGTAGCTTCAGAAGGCTATGAAGGAAAAAGTAAAATGATTTGGGGGCCTTTTTCTCCTGGAATACGGCCTAAATTTCAGAGTCCAGCAAAGATATCCATCAATAACTTTTTACTATCACTTTCTAAGAAAAAGAATCTGCATTAGATTTTTAAAAACACTGTACTTTATTCTCTTCTCACATCAACTGAAAGTCAAGGCCGGTCAGTCTTCCTATTTGCTCTGCAGAAAGGAGAAAGGCTACCCTGGAGTTGATCTCTCACACAGGGAACCTGTTCCTTTTAGGAACCCACTTGGATGTCACCTTAGAAGATAAACATGTCCTAGAATAATTGCTACTACCAGGAAGCCTCCCCCAATTTTTTATTGAATTTATTGGGGTGACACTGGTTAATAAAATTTTCTAAGTTTCAGATGTAGAATTCTATATAATACATCATCTGTATACTTCATTTGTGTGTTCATAATTCCAAGTCAAGTCACCTCCCCAAATTTAATTACTCCTTTCTTAATTCCAGACCCCGTAACAACTTTCTGCCCAGAATATTTTAATCCTTTACAATATTCTGGGCAGAATATTCTGGGCAGAACTGCTCATTAAAACAACCCCTGGAAATAACTCTCGGATATATAAACATATGCTTTTGGTATACTGTCTGTTGAGCTACACTATCATAAAGCCTCTGCAGAATTCTAATTCTAGAGAAATTCCAATGAGGTATTAAGAGAACCTAGTTGTCTTTGCAACTCAAACTGAATTTACAAATCTAGGTACCATTCCTAATATCCAAAAATTTCAATATGCATTTTTATTTCTATAAAAGTTTGAATTTTAAGAGGTCAAACTGCTTATACCCTCTAGCATCTACAAAATGACCATTAAAAAATTTTTAAGTATCATTTTTCTACACACCTGAAAAAAGAACAATTTTATAACTGATTTTGTTTGGGCTATGTAGAAACTTAAAATAAAAAGAAGAAAAAGAGACGATCTTAATAACGACTCTCACAATTGTGGCCCATTTTACTGTTTACCTACAAAGCTGATTATTAACAGGATACATTTTCCAGCTTTTGAGCATTTCAATATTTTAAATATGTACTCAGAAATAAATGCTTGCCAAATACTTGTTGAATATTGAGTAATTACATATTTTAAAAGGTCATGGAATTAAGATCCTTAGTTTTATGGCTGACTCAGCTTTTAGTGGCTTTTTAACCTTCCCACACAGCTGCAGGTGAAACTGGGGGGCCACTTGAGGAACAGTGCCACCTACTGATCACAAACATACCTACCTGTCTGTGGTTACTTTCTCCCCTGAGGTTTTTGTGACAAAATAGGTAGCAAAATGAGTTGAGATCTGGATAACAGCTTTAAGGCTAGCAGATCCTAAGGGGGTTTGGGCAAGGAAGAAGCTTTAGAATAATTATAGTAATCAAATTAAATTCCTTAGCATTAGAGAAGTATCTTTACCACAATCCCTCAAAATTAATTTCATTCATTCTGATCTCAAACTTTCAAAAAACTATGTTAGTTCTACTTGTCTTATTACATATATAATCATTTTTTTCCCAGGATGAATAATACTTATGTCCTAAGCCTACAAATCTAATCTGAATGTGTGATCCTGACTTTTAGGAAGAAACGAAGTATTCTGATAGTGTTGTATTTCAGTTCTACAATAGACCTCATAAATCTTTTGTAACTTCTGGTTTAATATTAATATGCCTTGATTTTCCCTGTAAGGGAGATACCTAAATATCTTAAAAAAAAAAAAAATTTAAAGGCAAGCTTTCATTCTTGCTTACTTCCAGGACCATCTATCTACCTACCTTGGCAAATTTTATCCCAAGTAAATTTAGTAGTAAGTCAAAATTGTTATTTAAGAAATTTCTCTTTTGAATGATGTTAAAATTTAAATTCATGAGGAATCAAGTACAGAAATGGAAATATACACTCAACTGCCAGATAAAGTAAGTTTTGTATGAGGCTTCCCCTGTCCAAGAAAGTGTAATATCTAAAAATGGTAGAAGAACAGCATTTGCTAAAGTATTAGATATTCTGGATGATAAATCATTTTTTTAAACCTGTTTAAACAAGACAGCTATGCTGCTAATTTTCTCCTACTACGTTCATTCTATATACTATTGTATTTATTTAATTTTAACTGATAGGTACACATGTTACACTATAATTTGGGATGCCATATCAGCTGGTTGTACATATTCATATCACAGAGTCTGTGACTACAAGAAGTTCATGCAAACTAAACATCTAGTAATGTTCAAATTGTAAAATGTACTTTTTCATGAGTGTAGGAATATTTCATTTATAAATCAAGCCTTCCTTTAGAGAACAGCCAAACATGAGCATCTCAGAAATATAATCCTGTTTTTGATAAAGCCTCAACTTTTAAAGCGCAGTGTTTTAAATTGTGAAAGTCCAAATGTTAATGGGACAACATGAAATCTTGTCCTTAGGAAATTTTTTTAGCCAACAGTAATTTTCAAAGTAAAAAAGAAAAACTCAAAATACAAGCACATTTATAGGTCATTAAAAGTAAATAATAAATAATCATGGTAAAACAGAGCACACAAAAAGAATATTAACAAGTGTAAAAACTGGTGAAATCTGAACAGGTCTGTATTTTAGTTAACAATATTGTTCCAGGATTAATTTCTTAGTCACCTCTATAAATCTAAAATTATCTCAAGATTTAAAAAGTTGTAAAAACAAAAACAAAAAAAACCTAGTAACTTAAAAATGCGCCTTCACTGCCAAAATTTCAATATAATTCAAGACATAAATTTTAAAAATATCTTTAGATATCAATAACATACTGTTTACTTAACATTATGGCTACTTTATTGCTCTAGAAAATTTAGTTCTTAAAATCATCAGATTACATATATAGTGATAATGAGGCTAGACACACACACACACACACACACACAATCAACTATTTTATGAAGCTGCTTCTCTAAGTTAGTAGAAAAATGTTACAAAAAGAGCTGGTTATGGTTGAGCTATCAAGTAGATATCACATTTCTACAGATCAAAAGTTGAACAAAAAGAAAACTGATTTTACTAATAAGTTACCACCAATGAATGTATTTGAGAAATCCAAATTACATGCAGAAAGAAGAGAACTGGTTACAAAACCATTACATTACTCTGTACTAGAATTTTTGCAATATTTTAAATATTTCTATTCATGCAACAATAAAGATCAAAATTAACTTTTTAGAGTTGACAGAAGCTCAGTAAACAGGATTTAACATAATTATACAACCCAAATCGCAGCTGCATAATACATCCAATTCCCCCAAATCTGTCCATCATGAGATATGAAATGTATACTCTTTCCCTAAAACTCTTCTTCAGGCACCACTCTCAATCAATTACCTTACCTATAAACCTTCCTATTTAACCTTTAAATCAGATTTGATAGGTAAAGAATGTACAGGATAATCTTCATTATTATTTCAGAAGAGATACTAAGTATAGTAACATAATCAATCTTTAGTTACATTCTTTTCAAAGGTACCTGAACTGCTACAACTGTCTTACGAAAATTTAAGCGTAAGAACTCGAGAAAAACAGTAGTCAAGAATTTGGTCTAGGTAATTCTGTGAACTACAGTAACACTAATAACCTATGTGTCCACACTGTAAAAGAACGATTTCCTAAAGCTGTATGACTACTGCTTTCTGATATAAATGGTTAGGGGACCCCAAATATTTACTTCATTGGCTAATAAGCTTACAGTTGAGCCTTTAAAAGAAAAATTCAAATCTACAGAAGTATTAATGGAAATAAAACTTTGAACTCCTCTTATAACAGCACATCCAAAATTAACCTGTCCTAACAAAGCAGCACAAAATCAATTTAATAACAATTTGAAATCAAATACAATGGGAAATGTGGCTTAAATCATCTACCAAAATTCATAAATGGCAAAATACTGTCTCAAAATATACTGAATTCACATATGTGAATGTTACCATAATGAACTAATGCCAGATATAAAAAAATTCAGGTTACCAATTAGGTTGAAACAAATTTTAGAGCTATTGTTACAAGAGAAATAAACGTACATGATAAAGGCACAGCAGTATGTAAAAAAAATTTGATACATTCATTACAAAATACAAACTTCCTTAACCATTAACAACACAACACGGTAGAATTTTCTTAGAAACTTTTTTATAAAGGCTTGATTTAACATGCCAGGAAAATGTTATTTTTCCATTAAGATGAATTTATGTAAATTGGACTGAGGTCAGTTTCACACCTGGAATTAACAATCCCTAGCAGAAGTATCAGCTGCTACTAATGCTTATTTATATTTAACTTAGCTGGGTATTAAGCTACGCAACTGTTGGTGCCAATCTGCTTATAAAGGCGATGCTCTGGAGACAAAGTCTTCTCACAAACAGTGGGCAAGCAGGTTTCATTATTATATGTTCAACAATAATCCTCAATTCATTAAACAAGGTCCTGCAAGATAAAATAGTTTTCTTTCACAAACACAAGAAAAAAAAAAGCAACATAATACAAAGCAAATGCTGATGAAAAAATTTCCCACAGCCATTAAAAAAATTGAAGAAGTAAAAAAATAACAAGAATGAACTCCCAACAGTTTTCCCCAGAAAACACAAAATAAAATTCTTACGTCAACACCTGTCTTTTTGGGGAGAAAAGTTCATTTAAACAAAAGCATTCAATAAATGGCTACCTGAGGGCTGAGGTTAGGGATGATTTACAGCTTTACTGCAGCATCACGTTATTTTCACATTTAACTTAGGCAAATTCAACTAGTTCTAAAAAAGAGGGCACGACAGTGAAAGTTACATAACACGGGTAATCCCACATACTATTTCCTTAAATGAACATGCTGCCTCTTACAGCTTCCATTTATAAAACAGGAATGCGTACCTCAGAGAGTCAGAGCGAGGTTTCAATGAGAGAACACAGAAGAGGCTCAGTGGATGCTACTGCCCACCTGGATCATTCCACTGATCAAACAGACACTCGTCTGCTTCAGACTAAAGCCCCCAGAACCCGAGCATTTCTCAGAAGCAATTCCTGCTTCTCCCCCTGTCACTCTCTGCCATGACTCCCATGTTTCAGTTATGTTGCACATTTGCAGACTTTGCCGTAACTGTGCTCGTTGCCCACAAAGTACTCTTTACTACATACTATAAACGTTACATATAAAGTGTATAAACTAGCAGACACAATACCATGTATACTGTAATTTATAAGTGATTTGAAGGATCGACAAAGGTAATTTTTGACTATTTACAACTCCTGCTCTATCTTCCTATATTCTCTGCATTATTTTTATGGTTAGGAAAAAGTAATAATCTACTGTTTCAAAAAAAGTAAGAATGTAATACGCTCTCACCCAAAGACAGGAAGAAAATTTGGAAATATTCGTATGTATCCCAAAGCCTGCCCTTCTTCTTGTACCTCCTCTCTCTGTGACAGCCCTGTTACAACTCTTAGGCTTGAAACCTGGAGGCCGTCTTTGTCTCATTCTCCTTCCCCAGGCCCTGCGTTCCTATCCTCCTAAATATCTCTCTCATTTATCTCCTCCTCCTTTATCAGTTAGTTAGTTCAGGCTCTGGACTACTCCAACAGTCTCCATGGTCTACCTTTTTCTCCTCTTGGTGAGCTTGTAATCCATCATCTGGAATGGTATTTCTAAATCAGACTTCATCACATTCTTAACCCCTCCACATGTGAAACTTCAAGTGTTCTTCCTACTTTGAAATAAAATCCAAACTTTCACGATCTACTCCACCTACCTTTCTTGGCACAGATCTTTATGATTTTCCTATATACCTCTCCTCAGCTCAAGCAACATGCACTACTGCTATGCCAAGCACGTTCAGGCACCCATCTGCCAGAACTCACACTCCGAAAGACTTGGCTTATGTTACCACCCCCTCGGTGTATTTTCATCCTTCTCCCTCTGTTCTCTGTACTTTCACAGCCGCACCTTCATCATCATATTGCCTTATATAGCTGTCTAATTCACTTAGCTTTCAGTTGCGAGAAAGCAGGTATTTCAATAGCACAAAAAAACATGTTATCACCAACGCACAATCATATCTTCTGAATAAATAAATCTAATGAATAAAGCTAGAAGGCACATGAAAAATACTCTAGTCAAATCCCCTCAGGTTACAGGTGTGGCTAAAAGAGGCTGGCCCAAAGTCACAAGGCTAGTTCCTTTATTCTTGGCTCCATCCCTGACATAATCTAGATAAAGTCACAGAGTTACTTTGTTTGGGGAGGCACTGACAACAGAACTTTCAGCAATGACCAAAATGCCATACGCCACACACGTGGCATTTGAGCACTTGAAATGTGGTTAGTATAATTCAAAAACTGAGTTTTAAATTTCATGAATTTTAATTTAAATGGTCAAATGTGGCCAGTGGCTACCGTATTAGACAGCACAGCTCTGGACAATCTACATGAGACATCTGTAAGTACTGATACCACTAACTTGAGAATAAATATCATGATAGGTAAAAAATAGTACAAATTGGCCATTAGACTGTCTCAAAACCCTCAACAAAGTGTAGTAAAGAAATTGTGGCTTTATAGCCCGTATACTAACACCTATAGGCTCAAATATTTTCCATTACCTTTCCACAGTTTTGGTTAAAATGTGCACTTATGTGAGAACTTTGAGGATGTTTATTAGTACATTCTTGTGTTATCTTGATCCACTGCTATCCTTTCCTTTTTATTTCACTGGACGCTTCTCAACTTCTATTTGTCCTGATCTTACTGAAGGATGTGTGGAAAAATGTGAGTGGAGAAGAGGGCATAAAGAAGTAGATAAAAACAAATCTGCTGATGAAAAATGGATGGCAGGGAACCAGAAAATGTCTGAAATGAATACATGGACCAGAAAGAAAAAAGGCAAAAACTTATGGAATCAGTAAAATAGAAGGTTTATTTGCAAGTAGAGACTAGTTAATAACCTGTGACTAATGAGAGTAAACTCTATTTTAGGAAATATTGTAAAGACATTGTCTAAGAAAGCGTAAAAACTCTCAAAAAAGAATCGGTATCACAGAAAAAGGAAAATAAACTGTTAAGAACCTAACAGACTCTAACCACTTTTTAAACCATTGCTTCGTTTCTCCCCAAGTTTTCTCCTCTACCAATGAAGAAATTAAAATGTAAATAACTTGTCTAAAGTCACATACCTAGCAAATAATAGGCCAGCATTCAAATTTAGTTTTTTACTTTGCATGTGGAAATAAAACAGAAATCATGCCAATGTACTCACTGGATTTCTGGCTGAATTCTGCTACAGGCTCAACTTATTTTAAACTCGAAAACAAAAACTACATTAACAACATTATCTGAATAACACATTTAAGAGGCTATTAAGCACAGCTATTCATTTCAGCTTTACTCTATAACTTTTGAGATAAGCATAACAATTTAAGCCTCCATTCCTGAACACTATAGTAAGTCACTAAAATAATTTTCTTTAGTTTTTCCACTCCGAATATTCTGCACAAGGCTATCTGAAGATTACTATGATCACATCAAAACCATCATCCCATATTCTAAAAGATAAATTCCATACTTCCTACTGTGAAACTCGGAACATTTTATGATATGGCTCCAAGATACCGTTTTAATCATTGCTCTACCACCCACTATTCCAAATCTCCATTAGTCGCCCAACAGGTCCATTCAGTGCCCCTTAAAGACGGCTTTTACCGCCTCACCTCCAAACCTGTACTCCTACTTGTCATGGCCCCTAAAATGCGTTTACCCATTCTCACCACCTACTCAAAGACTTTACTCCTTCCAGAACAAATTAAAATCTCTACTTTATGAAACTCCCCCAGGCTCTTCCATATTCTGGCTCAATGATTTCTCCCTCCTGTGGACTACAGTACTGATATGATAAGTAAATATACAACAATTAACGGTAGTCATAAATTGACTTGTGATTACTGTATCCTCAACCACTGTTCCCTCTTTTATTATTTGACATGTGTTTTGTTTCTCCAACTACGAAAATTCCTTAAGACTTGTGGGACTTGTCTTACCCATCTTTAAATTCCTTAAGCTTTAATACTCTTTTTGAGGTGGTCAAGATAACTCCAGTCTCAGTTTTTGAAAGAAATACAACCACCTTCTCATGCACCCTAGATAGTTCTAAGGCCTAGAATTTAAATGTACAAAAACATCGCTTGCTTCTAAATTCTAACATAAAAGCTAAACCATGTAAAAGTTACAAGTACAGCACTTTACAATGCTCTTAACAAAACAGATTTGAACCAATCACCAGCTTACCGACAATACGGATTTCTTCGAGAGGAATATCGGAGAGTAAGAAATCTATAGTATATAAAAGGTTGGAGCAAACTTCCTTGACCACTAAAATAAACAAATACAAAAGTAATAAATATGCATTATCAATTCATACATATACTCTCAAAACTTAAAGGCAATTTAACTGGAGAATGTGTCTTTATTGATCAAATGGTCATAGTAATACCTATCATTGTCTAAATCCAAGTTATTGTCAAAAAGGAAATAGAAAAATGTATATATGATTAGTAAACAGTAAAATGTTACTGTTTAAATTTGAATGAATGAATATGTATTCATGCATATACTACTTTTTAAATTTTTAAAAGCTACTAAATCAGATATATAAATGTTATATATGCTTCCATAATTACTAACAATTATCAAGTCTTAAAACTTTGTAACATATTAAAATAAAAAACCATTCATTTTATATATAACAACAAAAAATACTAATAAAATCACAAAGGCTCACTTATAAATTTTCATACCTTATTCTAATTATTTTTCTTAGTTAAAAAGTACAGTTACAATACCCCAAGAGTCATATATGTTTATGAAATTTTAAGTCTGGAATTCTTTCCTAGGAAAAACTACCTGGATTAAGATATTTACCGAAATAACTACAAATGAAATGCAGCAACAACATGGACAGTTAGGTTAGCAGGGGTAAATAAATTATATTATGTTTAGTTGATGAACTTAGCATGCAAGTACTTAAAATCCTGATTATGAAAACTATACAACAACTTTGAAGAAAGCAGAAAACTATACATACTACTATTTTTTGTGTGAGGAAGTACATTAAGATGTGAAATGTTTGTTTCTTAGGTTAATTTTTCAGCCTCTTCTTCTAAATTGTGATATTACCTTCATAATAAAAGTAATTTATACAATTACAAATTTATCACTAATTTTTCCTCAATAAACCCTGTGACAAATCTTTAACTTTTTAAATTGAAAAAGTAATATACATACTATAGAAAATATAGATAGGAAAGAACACTCAATGAAGAACCGATTTCCCGTCATCCAAGTCAGCTCCTTCCTCAAAGTTACAGCACCGTCTCCATCCCTCCAGAAATTTATACACAACAAGCATATCTAATAACTAACACTGATACAGCGCTCACTTTACACTTCACTGAATCCATTTAACAACTTTAGGAAGAAAGTGGTTATTATCAGTCCCATTTTATTTTTTTAAAGATTTTATTTCTTTTTAGCTCTGGCTGGTGTGGCTCAGTGGATTCAGTGTGGGCCTGCGAACCAAAGGGGGGCCAGTTTGATTCCCAGTCAGGGCACATGCCTGGGTTGTGGGCTGGTCTTCAGCAGGGGGCACGCAAGAGGCAATCTCGCATTGATGTTTCTCTCCCTCTCTCCTTCCCATTCTCTCTCTAAAGATAAATAAATAAAATCTTAAAAAAAATTTTTTTTTATTTGTTTTTAGAGAGAAGGGAAAGAAGAGAGAAAAAGGGAGAGAAAGATCAATTGGTTTCCTCTCACATGCACCCAACCAGGGAATGAACCCGCAATACAGGCAGGTGCCCTGGCCAGGCACTGAACCAGTGACCTTTTGGTCTGTGGGACAATATTCAACCCACAGAGCTACACCAGTCTGGGCTCATTCCCATCTAAAGATGAAGAAACTAGAGCAGGAAGAAACATATATATGCCTTGAAACACATAAACACTCCCCAAAATACAAATGCAGAACACCCTAGAGTTGTTAATAAACTTTTAAACTTATTCTATCTTGGAGACTGTCCCCTATCAGAACAGATAAATTTACCTCATTCTTTTTACAGCTTCAAGTATTCTATTTTATGCATGTACCATTATGTAACAAGCTCTCTACTGACCAATATAAAGCCACGGTGGTCATTCTTTTATGTCCTTGCATATGTGTGCATGTATGTGTAAGGTACACTCATATTTTACATTCAATTTAAAACTCATACAGAGCTGTAAGCATTACTGCTACAAATACAACTTAATAAAGCTTTTTAATATTAGGTAATGCTTCTACCATGAAGGTCTCACTTAAAGAGTTTACAGTGGTCCTGGCTAGTGTGGGTCAGTGGACTGAACGCTGGCCTGTGAACCAAAGGGTCACCAGTTCGATTCCCAGTCAGGGCACATGCCTGGGTTGTGGACCAGGTCCCTGGTTGGGGGCATGTAGAGGCAACGGGTCGATGGATCGCTCACACATCGATGTTTCTCTCCTTCTCTTTCTCCCTCCCCTCCCATCTCTCTAAAAATAAATAAATAAAATATTTACAAATATATGTAAAGTGGTTTTTAATTTTATAGTCTGTATTATATTCAAGTGACATACAGCATTAACAGCTTTTCCTACTAGGGATTAAATAAAATGTTATCACCTTACTTCAATTTTTTAGAATAACAAAGTGTTTTCTTTATTTTCATATTTCTGATAAGTTCTCACCACCTTTATAGTAATCTTGAAAGATTAAAATCACTTTGTACATAAGCAGTATTTAAATAAAAGATCAAGTAGCACAACTGAGTTAATGTACCAGTACAGTCAAAACTTCGCACTCCAACAAAAATTCACTGCAGTTCCCCAAATGAGGTTTGTGTTTAAATGTGCATGACATCTTAGCATTTCAGTATAATTATCTTAAGCTGATTTAAGAGAATAAACTATTTTGCTTGTTAAACAGAACTACCAGGTGTAAATATTATCTTCATACAAAGAACTAGTTTTAAAATCTACATTTTAACTCTCATCCAGTTACATGAAGCAAATCACAGAACCTGGTGTGACCCAAGAAACAGAAAAATAAGAAAGTGAACAGGGGTGGTGGGGTGGTGGCAGGAACCTTTACTAAAAGAGTTTAAGTGTCCGATCAGAAATCACAAGACAGCGAGAGATGAACTAACTTTCAGGGCAAAAGTTTTAGAGCAGAATAATAGACAAATATAGCTGCATCAAATCTTGCATTCAACATTCACAGAACATAGGAGCCAGAAAGATTTTAGGCAATTTTTTATTTCTACTAGTTTTTTTAAATGTGGAAAATCAAGGCTCAGAAGGTTAAGTTAATGGTCAAATCAACTAGAACCCAGGTCCCTAACACCAAATGAGAAGGCTTCCCATTCTATATTCCATTTATTAGGTTACATTATCTAGTTGGGACCCCAAAACTCAAGCAATAGGTGGTGATCCTGGATTTTTCAGAGGAAAAGATTACTTAAAAGAATAGAACACATGCCTTTATGAGGAAATCTATAAAATTCTTCGTTAGTTTGAAAAGAGTGTTAAAGAAAGCAGTAACTGTCAGGTACATAAAAACCTCAGGCAATGAACATTAAAATATTTCATAAACAAAAATAAGTTTGTTATTAGTAAGACTATGGAAATTAATCAGATTGCGGAAAACAGGCAGTACAGACACTTTAGATGGCCACCTGTCACGGTCAATTAAATACAAAATGCACCTGGCTTGGACTGAACAAAACCGATTCAGGTATCTATGTTAGAGATAACACTGACAGAAAAGCGAATATTTGGGAATAAATGTCCTCCAAACAAGGGCATGTGTAATGAAATGCAGCATCCTAACATGATGGAACACGACACAGTCACTAACTTAACCCAAAACTCTATATGTCAACATAAGTAAGTCACAAGAACACTATAGGAGTAGAAAACGCAAGATGTGGACAATTGATGCATCATAACTTTGGATACAAAATAAAAACTAAACAAAACCCCACAACCATCATGTAATAATATATATTTTCTAGCTATTCGCATAAGCATTTTTTAAAAAAGATTTTACTTATTTATTTTTAGAGAAAGAGGAAGGAAAGGAGAAAGAGAGTGAGGGAGAGAAACATCGATGTGAGAGGGAAACATCAATCGGTTGCTTCTTCTACGTGCCCTGACCCAGGACTGCACCTGCAACCCAGGCACTGGGCCTTGACTAGGGATCGAACTGGTGGCCTTTCGTTTTGCAGGACAATACCCAACCAAGCCACGCCAGTCAGGGCTGCGTAAGCATTTTTTAAGGACGATGTACACACATGTTATCAAACTCCTTACCTCTGGAAGGAGACAGAAATACTACTATGATTCATAGGCAAATGGTATTGCAGCTTTTATTTGTCGTGTCCTAATACTTGTGAAACTAAAAATTGAAAAAGCAATAATCCAGGCAGAAATGTAGTTTTAAAACTTAAATGCAAGAATATTGATAAAACAGTCAATACTCTACTTTTCTAACATTCTAATTTTTAAAAGGATGGCTTTCCATATTCATGCATTGCTTCTTTTTTGCATTACTTCTATAATTAAGATACAAACAAAATATGGAGGTAGCAGTAGGTAACAATTAATACCAGACTATAATTTTTTTAGATTTTTGTCTGGTGTAAGAAAAATCATCTTAATAATATAAGAATGGACTAACCTAGACTTCTCAAGATTCTTTCAAAGGTAGTTAGTTATTCTAAAATTAATTTCTAAACATTAACTGATAAATCCCAAAGACTGATACATAATACCTGTTCCTAGGTTTATTATGTCTCAGGTTCTCCTGTTCCACTATAAAGTGAAAAGATACTGACTAAGATCCATCTAGCTCTACATACCAGTATCTACTTCAACAGCTTTAAGCAAGATAAAATTTGAGTTAATATATTTATATTTATTGCAGCAATAAATATACTTATTATGTATTTGCTATATATTTATTACATTCACCGGAGTTAATATATTTATAATATTCATCAACGTCCCAAAAACAAATGTATTTTTATTCTTACCTAAAAAGCATAAAAACTGTAGCAGGCATCAAGAGAATTTCATTACAAGCAATGAATTTCAGAATATTCTGTTGATTAGCGCTTAATTTATCCAACATAGATCTCAGCAGAGGTAAACTATTTGAACCTTTTGCCTAAAACATCAGAAAACAAACATTAGAAATAATAAAGCATTTCTGATCACTCAGTTACTGTCTTTCTTTAGAACAGCATATTCAACAGGGACATACAACCGAAAGACAATTATTTGGAAATGACGATATAAAGTATAGAAACTACTTAAGGAGCCCTGGCTGGTGTAGCTCAGTGGATTGAGCGCGGGCCTGCGAACCGAAGGATCGCGGTTCGATTCCCAGTCAGGGCACATGCCTGGGTTGCCAGGCCAGTTCCCGGCAGGGAACATACAAGAGGCAACCGCACATTGATGTTTCTCTCCCTCTCTCCTTCCCTTCCCCTCTAAAGATAAATAAATAAAAAATCTAAAAAAAAAAGGAAAAAAAAAGTACTTAAAAAATCTTTAAAAAAAAATTTGTTAAAAGAAACTACTTAAGGATATAAGTTAGTGTATTCTCCTACTTGATCGTATTTTTTGTACTTGAAGATTTAAAAAGAAAAATAAGTTTAACACAAGTCCTTTTCATTCTTAGAGGCTTCATTTTTCTTAAGATTAGATTATTTCATATAAATGGTGGTTATTTCTCTCCAACCATGATGAAATCTGACTACCTAGTAATAAAGTATCTGTGACTCCTTAGCTAACTAGAGATAGAAATTCCCAAGTCTAATTACTCCTGTAAACAAAGAACTAGAGAGATTAAAAAAGAAGGCCAACACAAGGCAAATTTGAATTTTTTTTTTTAAGATTTATTTATTTTTAGCCCTGGCTGGTGTAGCTCAGTGGACTGAGCTCGGGCTGTGAACCAAAGGGTCGCCAATTTGATTCCCAGTCAGGGCACATGCCTGGGTTGCAGGCCAGGTCCCCAGTGGGGCCATGTGAGAGGCAACCACACATCGATGTTTCTCTCCCTCTCTTTCTCCCTCCCTTCCCCTCTCTCTAAATAAATAAATAAATAAAATCTTAAAAAAAAAAAATTTATTTATTTTTAGAGAGAGGGGAAGGGAGAAAGAGAGGGAATGAAACATCAGTATATGGCTGCCTCTAGCACACCCCATTCTAGGGGATCTGGCCCATAACCCAGGCATGTGCCCTGACTGGGAATGGAACCAGTGATGCTTTGCTTCGCAGGCCTGCACTCAATCCACTGAGCTATACCAGCCAGACCAAATTTGGATATTCTAATTAAAATTTCAGTGAATATGCAGTTGAGTTAACTGGCACACTTAAGTTAGGCTTAGTAAGAAACCCAGGAATAAGAAATTTTAGAAAGTACCAGTTCTGAGCAGTAGAGTAAGAGAAATTCAGTATACTCTACTTATCATATATTAGAATTAAATATTGACAGCACAAGAGATCTCTGCCAACTTGTCAAACCTAAAAGATTTAATTCCTTTAAATGATACAGAGATCTATTTCAAACTTTACAAATTCCTGGAGCAACTGGGAGTTATTTTTACCTTTTTATCAACGAAATATACTATTTTGTGAAATGTAAATAAAATATTCCAAAGTTCAAAGTTTTAAATCACTACATAATTTAGGGAAGTTTGTAAGGATTAGAGAAACTTTTTGTGACAAAAGCCAAAATGTCTTAGAGCTCAAATTCATGTCAACTAGCTGTAATCCAGGAATTAAAACAAAAAATCATAGTTTTACTTACGTCAAGGACCTTTTTTGTGTATGTAGCGGCATGAAGCAAAGAGAACAACAAGACTGGGAAAATACTCACTGAAAAAAAAAACAATTAAGGAAAACAGTCAAAATTCATCAACTACTTTGCAAACAGGCTATGTGTTGTGTCCAAAATGGTGTCTGTTGAGTTCGGTGACGATTTTTTTTTTCAGTGTTGCAAGGACTAAAAGTCAAATTCATACATAATGGCCAAACAGGTGTTCAAAAAAATCCTATTCTAAGAATTATCTAAAAAGGTAGTATCTAGTCTCAAAGATATATTTTATTGTACTTCCATTATGTATAGTTGTATAATATTCAAGAACTCTTAAGAGCAGCACTTCTCAAAGAACAAAATACTTTCTTTCCTGAGGGATGATTCACAGAAGGAAAATAACAATGAAGACAATTAAGTTTAGGAAACACTAGAAGTCTTTTAGTCTCAGCTGTTTATCAGCATATCAAAGGCCCTATAATAAAGAAACCTTTTTACCAGTTCACCTAGTGTGCTTCCCTAAGGTACTTACAGCCACCCCCTTCCTCCATCCCTCCCTTTCCAGTTTTTTTTCTTTTTAGAATACCTATTATCACCCCACAACACTTCTGAAATATGTAAACATATAAATTCCAAATGGGTGATTTCATTCTCATTAGCTCCAGAGATCATCCATGTGTCCCTATTTTCTACTCTATCCATCGCAATAGGCAATTTCATTGTCAACAAGGTACAAAAGGATACTTGTAACAGGGTAGGAATTGACAAAGATGAGTGAATACAGCAGGTAGTGGCAGCTGTCCTCCAACAAAGCTTGGGCCAGGAATGCTCTGCTTAACTGGAAGTGCGGTAATCTTTGATGCAGCCTCAGAGCACTGGTAAGAGCATTTGCCAGCAAAGCGCGTTGGTAAAAGCTTGCTGCTTCATGCAACCTGCAAATTACCAGAGGAGAGGGTATCATGAGACATAAACAACTATCATGCCTCTTCCTCCTTTGTGAATTGCATCATAATTGCACAACACCTAAATCTATTACTTAGTTATAAACAGAAAAAATTTTACTAGAATCTATTGCACATTCTTACAAGCATCACTTCATATATATACCTAACTGAATTTTACAAAGCAGTCATTCTTTCTATCATGTTTGAAAGTCCAAAATGCAAAAAATATGAACTCATTTCCCCATATCCATTTTCGATGTGATGTTAGTTTCCACAAAGTACATAATACAATATATCACTCCAGTGAGTGACATTAGGTTATTAGTGCCTTAAAGACCAGACTTGTGTTTAACCCCATGCAGTTCAGTTAAGTCTTGAACCTAAAAGATACTGCATAAAAGCTGACTGGAGTATCAAAAGCAGAAAAAGATATAATACATACCCAAGAAGAGGCAGAACAAACAAAGCAGAGCAGTAAACTGTGAACAAGCGAGAAAGCCACATTGCTGTGTCCAGTTTATTGGTCATCATGAATTGCTGAATTTAAAAAGAAAAATATTGTAGTAAACTGAGGCTGCAAATTATGTTTATAAGGATGAAGATTGTGCAGTTTTATCCTACTCAAAAGGTTTTAATGACCGTGTAACAATAGCACTGTTTTTTAAAGATCATTAAATGAAAACTCTTAAAGCAACTGTTTTACCTAACAAGTCCAAGCACCTTAGAGCCTCACACTTTGGATGTGGAGAGCACTAGAAGTACTTAAATAGAAAAATACCGAAAGGACTAATTAGAAAAACATTTTTGAACAGAAATTTAACCACAGTTGTCTGTATTCCTCCTGCACTTGTAATACTGACTTCATCTATTTTAAAACATAAGAACTGCTCTCAAGAGAACTATAGCCTATTCTTAGAAAAATCTCCAATTCAAATAGGTATGTCTCAGATCTGAATAAAAAGGTATCATACAAAGCCACTTTGGATTAAATAAACTTTACAAAGGAGAAATGTAAAACTTTACAAAGGAAAATGCTAACAGCCACTCACTACTGAACCCAGCCTACAGAGGATTTGCCTATGTACAAAGAAGGGCCTGACAGGTGCTCAAAACATGGCTGGCAGGAGTTAAATGGCATCTGCCCCCCTGATTTGATGACTTTCTCTTCCCTTGGAAGCACCCCACAAATCTTACCCTGGCCTCAGGGGCCCTATATTGAACTTCCATACCACTTTCTTCTCCAGTTTTTCTTATTCTCTGTTCCTTTGCTTCTTTTTGCCACTAGATGTGTCCATCACCATTAATGCAGTAACTCAAAATCTGTTCCACATTCAAAATCACCTTATATCCAAATTCTAAAGTGGCTTTTATATTTGTTGATAGGATCTACATAGATAATTTTTTCATCAAGGTCTAACACTAACAGCCCCAGCTGGTGAGGCTCAGTGAATTCAGTGCTGGGCTGTAAACAGAAAGGTTACCAGTTTGATTCCCAGTCAGGGCACATGCCTGGATTGAGGGCCAGGTCCCCTTTTGGGGGAGGCATCTGTTTAATGTTTCTCTCAAACATAGCTGTTTCTCTCCCTCTGTTTCTCCCTCCCTTCCCCCCTCTCTAAAAATAAATTTAAAAAATATATTTTAAAAAAGATCTAACACAAATGTGTGTGTATATATAAATAACAGTTTCACAAAAAATACTTATCCATACTACATGTGATGGATTTTGGCATTCTGTATTCTAGTTAATGTTTTTTCTTAAAGATTTTATTTATTTATTTTTAGGTAGACTAGGAGGGGAGGGACAAAGGAGAGAAACATCAGTGAGTGAGAGAGACATTAATCTGCTGCCTCTAGCATCTAGCACCTGCCCCCAACCGGGGACCAAACCTGCAACCCAGGCAACCCAGAAATGCAACAGGTGACCTTTGGCTTTGTGGAACACCACCCAACCAACTGAGCCACACTAGTCAAGGGTTTACTTAATGTTTTAAAAATACTTATGTGGTTCCACTAAACTGATTTAAAAACTCATTAATGGGTCTTAACCTAGAGTATAAAACACTAGTCTAAGCAATCTAATATAACTATTTTTTGAAGGAAGATGCACAGGGTGGAGCGAAAGGAGGTTTACAGTTGTGAGTACGCAAAACAGTTTATTCTTGTATTACTATTTATTAATTATTGTATCATTTTCCATTCAAACAACTGTAAACCTATTTTTGACCCACCCTAGAAAAAGATTTTGGAAAAAATGCAAGTAAATTTTACAATTCAAAGATGTTTTATTGCATGTCTTTTTAACAGCATGCAGGTTACTCCAGAAATATGTCTCTAGTTCATCCTATCCAACTAAATTATTTACTAAATTTAAATGATCACCAGCAGTCAATAGGAAGGATGAATCTAGCTCCCTATGCTCAGTTTCTCTACAGATGTTCATCACATCACAGCTAGAAATTCTACACCACAGTTATAAATTTAATTTAGGAACATTTTCTTTATTACTTAAAATTTTTTTCCTTTTGACTTCAGAGGGGAAGGGAGGGAAATGAGGGAGACAAACACTGACATGAGAAAGAAACATGAATTGGTTGCCTCCTGCATGCCCCCTGCCTGGGGACAGAACCCATAATCCAGGCATGTGCCCTGACCAGGAATTGAACCCAAAACCTTTCAGTCTGCAGGACAAAGCCCAACAAAGCCACACCAGTCAGGGCTAGAACATTTTCTTCAAAACCTATTTGTTTAGGGTGTTTGCTTTGTGATAACTCATTAAGCTATGCATTCCATTTTGTACAGTTTTATGTATGTATATTTTATTACACAACCAAAACGATTTAAAAAGAGGTACTGGTTTAAATTTTAAGAGTGAACTACCCAATCATGTTATAAACAGTTCAAGCAAAAAATAGCAATGGATCTTTGGGTGAAAAATTATTCATGCAGTCTCAAAGTACCATATCATACATTACTTTTTAATAATAAAGGCAAAAAAGGTATCTTTACAATAGAGAACCTGGTGGATATCACCTTAACCATATAATCAAATTTAGTATCTCTGAAGATGGGATAAATCAACATAAAATGCTTCCTACTATATATAATGCACTGAGAAGAACAGATTATCACTTATACAATATTCCTGCAAAAATGTTCAACCTGAACCTAGTCATCAGGAGGGGAAAAATAAGATCAGGCAACTCCAATTTGAGGAGTATTCTGCAAAACAACAGCTCTGGACTCTGGAAAGACAAAAATGGGAGGAGGAAGGCAAGGGACCTGTTCTGGGCTAAAATAAAGGCTGAAGGCCAGTAAAGGCAATCAATGCATGCTTTTTGACTGAATCCTGAATGAAGAGAAAGCAGCTTTATAGGACAATTCAGGAAATCTGAATACGGACTGAATATGAGATTTTAACATGTATCAACGTTAAATCTCCCAAATTTAACTGCAAAAACTGCAGTGATGACTGTATTGTAGTCATGCTGAATACTTAACTACTTAAGGATTAACTATCATGATGTATGCAATTAACTCTCAGAAGGTTCTGCAAAATAAACAGAAAGTGTACATATAAATAGAGATGCCGCAAAATGTTTAAAAAGAAAAAATGACGCTCAATTCACATACTCATAGTGTTTACAATTAGAGGGCAATAATGCTTCGGGTACAAGTAACTAGTAGGCAGTAAATCTACATCTTAGGAATAAGAAATTCGCAAAAGCGTAGTATTTTTCTTCGTAAAAAATGACAAAAGGAAGAGAACAAAAGACCACTCTCCTCCTTTGACTAGTTTTCATATAATGGCATAAAATGAACAGAAACGTTCTCTTGCCTAAAGGCGTATGCAGAATGAGTGTCACGACACAATCTCATATGGCACCTTTAACCTTGGGACTGAAGGGTGGAAGAGGCAAGAAGGCCCAATTTCCACAGCACACAGGTGTGGGCCACCTGCTCCCGGCCTGCCCGCCCACGGGCCCGACTTCACTTCCGAAAAAGAAAAGTTGCAGCTGACTCTACTTCCCCGATCACGATCTCCCCTCTCCCCCAACGCCCAGCTCCACCTCAATCAGTACTTCCAGTCCTAAGAGCAATGGGTTTCTGGAGCGCCTCGGACCTGACTTGCAATACTACCTGCTCCTTCCAAACTCGTGCAAATCAAACCAGACCACCCTGCCCTCTCACTTACCACTGCGCCCGCCCCTTGGGGGCCGTTCGAGGTCGTATCTGCCATAGGGGACACACACGCGTCTGGGCCGCTGCAACTGGGAAAAAGAAATAAGAAATGTCAGCGCAGGAGCCACGCACGGCTCCGGTAACCGGCTCCCCTGCCCTGTGCCACACGGCCGGAGCGCCCTGCAGGAGCTCCAACCCTCCAGAGGAATGTTCTTCCCAGCACCAGTGCAGCGGACTCACCCGTGGACACCTGCAGTGGCCGGGCAGTACCAGTCCCGCACCGCCAAGTGCAAAGCTGGGTTTCTAGAAAGACCGGAGCGAAGGCGGAGCTTCGAAACCAGGACCAACAGGGCCACTCTAAAGCCGGCGCCGGGTTATTGCCGGAACAGGAAGTGCTCCTTTCACTTCCGTGGGAAAGGGGCGGTGATGAGGAGGGGAAACCTGGAGCTGTGCCCCGGGGCACAACGGGAAATGTAGTTCTTGTGTTAGGTTCAAGCTAAACTGCGAGGTCGTTGAAGCCACTTTACTCTCACCTCCAACCTACAGGTGGTCCCTCCTGCTATGTCCAAACCACGAACTCTATTTACTCCTTACCATAGAAGGCTCAGCAACGTCTTCTTTGCTGTTTTCCTCCAGGGGCTCATTAAGCCCTATGGTTCTACTTCTAAGATCAATTTCTTCCGTAAGGACTCAAGGAGACCTGCTATGTAACAGAAGCCAGGCTTGGCACGGAGGATAAAAAGATGAATGTGAAACAGACTGCAAGAGGAACAGACAAGTAAACCGAAATCATAGCACAGTGCTTATGTAATATCAGCAGAGGCTGAGCTAATTACAGGGAGCTCATAGTAGGGGAACTAAATCAGAAGGGGTCTGGGAAGTTTACCTGGAAAAGGTAATTCTGGCCCTAAGTTTTGAAGGGCAAGGAGAAGTTGGCCCAGTGGAGGAGGGGATTCCAGATAGCAACAGAAAGTGCAAGAAACAACAGGGCAGAGTCAGGCGATTAGTTCAGTATGGCCAGAATGAAGGTGCAGTGAGGGAAACTGAAAAATGTGGACTGGAGAATCAGGCAGGTGTGCTAAAGAGACTATGTGAACTTAACCCGGCAATCCAGGTAACGAGGGTACAATTTTAAACGGAAGTGTGGCATTGCAAGATTTTGATCATTCTGGTAACCAGATAGGAGATGCTTAAAAGGGCAAACTAAAAGCCAGGAGACTAACTGGGAGGCCATTGCATATGTATAGAAGTGATGAAATCCTAAAACAGAGGCAGTGTTCTGGGGGAAGAGAAGAGGAAACATGACTGGAGGCCATCCAAGACTTAACGACTGACTAGGTATGGGTGTCCTGGAGAAGGAAGGTTATGGTCCAAGACCTAGAGAAGAGCAATGGGGAGGGGTTGGAAGAACAGGATTGAGAAAAAAACCTGAGGGGGTGGGGGAGAGAAAGTGACTAGAGATACACAGGAAAGTTGATACCCCACTTGAAAAACATGGACCTATATAATATTCTGACTCTCCCAGATGTGTAGTTTTCTGCCAATATCCATGAGCACCCCAGGTGTCAGTCAGCTGAAGCTGACCAGTCACATGGTGCCCTCTTGAAGCCATGTAAACTTCTGTGTCTGTAAGACCACTACCCAGTCTCTAGCCTGGATTACCTGTCCGCCTAGCTAAGGTAAAATACTACCTCCTCTGCACTTCTCACTGTTATTATTCCATGTTTTTATAGTGCTCATCATGCTCTGACATTTCTTGTCATTATTTGTATTACCAGGAGTGTGTGTGTGTTTGTCTATGGTTGGGTGGCCATGACATAATACCACAGGCCAGGTGACTTAAATATCAAAGATTTCTCACCGTTCTGGAGTCTGGGAAGTCCAAGACCAAAGTGTAAGCAGGTGAGTCTCATTTTGAAGCCTCTTTTCTTGACCTAGGTGGCTACCTTTTCAGTGTATATATATGGCCTTTCTCAGGTGGGTGCATGTATGAGGAAAGGGGTGGGGGTGGTGGGGAACAGAAAGTGCTTTCTTCCTTTTTTAATAAGTCCACTCAGTCTTATCAGACTAGGGCCTGGATGACCTCATAGTCCCTTAATTACTACTGAAAGACTATATCACCAAACATAGTCACATTAGAGGTTAGGGCTTCGACACATCAGTTTTGGAGGGACACAATTCAAACCATACTGATATATATCTATCTGATTTAAGGGATGTTCTTCTTCTTTTTTTTTTCTTTTTTTTTTTTAGATTTGATTTATTTATTTTTAGGCAGAGGGGAAGGGAGGGAGATAGACAGGGAGAGAAACATCAATGTGTGGTTGCCTCTCACGCACCCCCTCCTGGGGACCTGGCTTAGAACCCAGGCATGTGTCCTGACTGGGAATCAAACCAGCGACCCTTTGGTTCGCAGGCCAGCACTCAATCCACTGAGCCACACCAGCCAGGGCAGAAATATTCTTATTACAAGAATGTTACTATATAAAATGTCCTTTACTGTAAATTACACACAGACAATTGATTCTCACACAATACTTTTGATATTCGCTGAACTATTATATCTGTAGCAACGTGTGGTTGCCACTGAGGAATCAGCGTAATTTCATGAATATTGCTTGCTATTTTCATTAAGGACTAAAATGAAAGCAAAACACTTAAGATGTATATTGAATGTTCAGCCCTGACCAGTTCGGCTCAGTTGGTTGGGCATTGTCCTGCAAAGCAAAAGGTCACCAGTTTGATTCCAGGTCAGGGCCTGGGTTGCAGGACTGTTCCCCATCCGGGTGCACATGAGAGGCAACCGACTGATGTTTCTCTTTCACATTGATGTTTCTCTCCTTTTCTTTCTGCCTCTCTCCCCCTCTCTCTAAAAATAAATAAAGAAAAGAAAAGAAAGAAAGAAAGTTCAGTCTCCCAGTATTATGTGATCAACTTTATTGTTGGACTGAATACTCATTTTTGTATACTAGATGAATATTTACTCAGTTTTAAAATGCTATTCACAATTTAACAGCTACAGATATAATGCACTTTTAAGTTGAATCTGTACTATTAACATTGTCTCTATCACTTTTAAGTCTAAACAATCAACAAAACAATAAATCAAGCCCTGGTTTGTTGTGTTTACTGATATTTCCACGGTGTAAATTCTCTTACCATAACTTATGTCAATGTCTAGCACAATATCACTAAACATGGCATTGGAAAGAGATGCGTATCACACGTCATT
Organism: Glossophaga mutica; assembly: GCA_039655065.1. NCBI lineage: Eukaryota > Metazoa > Chordata > Mammalia > Chiroptera > Phyllostomidae > Glossophaga > Glossophaga mutica. Next base: position 202,170,264 of record CM077303.1, read on the forward strand.
ATATATTTCCATTGTGCAGATACCATAGACATAAATAACATCAAGACATAAATAATAGTAAGATATAGTAAAAATAATTAGGAAGTAATGAGTTTTTAATATAACATTGTAAATTTATACAAATTTTAATAATGGCTGCACATAACTAGCTCACAAAATTCTTTTTTAAAAAAATGTTTATTGTTTTTAGAGAAAGAGAGAGAGGGAGAGAAAGAGAGAGAGAAAGAGAAACATTGATTTGTTGCCTCTCATGCATGCCCCAACTGGGGATGGAACCCACAACCCAGGTATATGCCCTAACTGGGAATTGAACCCCCAGCCTTTTGGTGTACAGGACCATGATCCAACCAAATGAGCCACATTGGCCAGGGCCTCACGAAATTCTTAAAAACTTAAGAATCAAACCAATGGGAGCTGACTCCAGCGTGTCACTATATGCCTTTGTGATATCACTGTATGCCTTTTGCCAGCTTTTCCCTCCCCTCCCTATAGGTATTGGAATTGTTCTTAAGCTTAAATGCTCTCAGTCCTACTGTCCAGTGACACTATCACCAGTCTTGTCTTTTCTCACCAAAAAAAATCCTTATTATAAAACCCTTGAATGTATTGCTATTCTAGGAGGGCACTTATTTAATCCTGTCATATTATAGTTTGTTTTATATTCTTATCAAACATCTTAAGTTTCAGGAAGGAAACATGAGAAACTGTTTACAATAGGGAGTAGAAGAGGGTGAAGGACTTTTGGTTGATTTATAATTAAATTTTTAAACTACTTAATTAAAAACTGAATTTATTAATAATGGTCAGAAAATACTACTAACAATAGACTTTTCAGTGGATGCTAAAATCATTGGTTAAAATATTGATGGGGTACAATATTGACACAGTTTCAAGGTATCACTCTAAAGAGTTGTTTTAACTAATTACACAGGAAAATGAATCTTTTACAGGAGTGACATGGAAGTTAGAACCTTAACCAAGAGATCAAATTTAGCATCCCAAACATAGTGGGCTATCCCGACACTGTCTCCTGAAGTGATGTAATACAATATTCACAACATCCCCTATAAAAGTTCTTGGCGGAACTTTTATTCCAAATCTAATCAAGCCCTTTCAGACCTAACTTTCAGGTCACAGAAAATATAGGATCTTCCCAAAATAATTGGCCAGTAATCTTAAACTGTATCATTATAAAAGGTGGGAGAGCCATTTCAAAATAAAAGAATGTACAAAGTCATAAAACCAAATGCATGATTTGATTGTATAGATTCTAGATTGGGAAACAGCAATAAAAGAAATCTGGGGGACAATTATAGATATTTGATTGTAGTATAGTTTTATATCCTTTTACATTTTTCATGGATGGCACCATACTTCATGGATCCTCTTGCAACCTGCTTTTCTCCAGTCAGCATTGCTGAGATGCATCCACAGTAGTACACCTAGGTTTAGTTCATTTGTTTTAGCTCTCCTACAGTATTCTACTAATGAATTACCAAAATTAATGTCCTGTTAATGACTTTTAGTTTCTCACCTTTAAAATAAATTCTGCAATGAGAAGTTTTTCATGAGAGCTCATCCAGAGTAAATATTTAGGAGTGAAATGGTCCATAGAGTATCTTCAACTTTGCATATTAAGATATTTGAAAATCTCGTCCCCTAGGTATTTCTTCTTAGTGTATAAGAATACCCCTAATCCCTGCCAGCACCTGTTTTCCCTAGTTCTCACCAATCTTATGTGTATGAAATGGTATATCATTATTGTTTTAATTTGCATTTCTGTGAGTTGCAATGAAGTTGAGCATCTTCCAGAATTTTATTGGCCATTCAGGTTTTTTCTTCTGTAGCCTCTTTTTCTGTTGTGTTCTTTGCCTTTTATTATTCTCCATTATTATTGTTTATTGGAGTTTAAAAAAATTATGCTTAAATGTTGAAATTATGTTTTGATGCTAGTCTTTTGCTATGAGTTGAAAATTTTTCTTTCCCTTTTGAAGCTGGAAAAAAAAATACTAAGTGAATACATGAGGGAAGGTTGGAGGAATAATTTGCTCCACTACCTTAGACCCCACACTGAACTGGAAACTGCCAGGCCATGGCTCTGGGAAGCTGCTCAACGAAGATAAATGAAAAGGGCACACAAACCAGCTTGCTTTCCAAATGGTCTACAGTTTGCTTTCCTGATTTATGAAAGATGATACTCCCCATTAAAACTCTTTTTAATAGTTTGACTTCATTTTGCTGACTGAATCACCCTAATCATGTTACTCTAATAATTGAGTTATTTTTATTTTATTCTCTTTGCTTTTTCTGCTTTCTCAGATGTGCTGAATATAGACCAAAAAGGACGGCAGATGTAGGCCTACAATGGAGGTTGTAGAAAGGCTTCAAAGAAAAAAAATCATTTGTTTTCAATGGATAAAAATAAGAACTAACAAATCATCAGACTGTGCTATAGTTTTTCTTACAACTTGGGGTCATTTTTCTTACAACTTAGATTTTCTTCTTCTGCAGTCTCTCCCTGGAACTTAAGCATCTCAAACGCAGATTATCTTTTCTCCATTTCTGTATCATTCCTCCAGGCTTTAGATGCTGTTGGATTCCAAGGCAGTGTTTCAGGCAATTTAAGGACAGTACAAAATATACCGTGATCATAATAGAAGAAGTTGAAGCCACTTTGCCAAGGTATTTATTTCTGTAAGAGCTTTTAGTGGTTAGTGTTAAATACAGAGATTATCAAGAAACATTGCAAATAGTTTTTGTTTTGTGTTATGTTTAATATATAGATGATATTTAATCCCCCTTTCTTTTTTAATTTCTGTCTAGCAATTGGAATTCATCTTTTTCTCCCAGGTGTATTTTTTTACTCTCTTCCTTGATCAGTCTGTTTGGTAGTGTTAAATGAATTGTACACAGAAGCCATTAGACCAAGGTGGTTCTAATACCTTAGCCTATGTGAGCCATCCAAAACCTAATTCTGTACATGCCTCAAGGTTAAGAAGGCAAAACCTAAGGACAACCAGTCACAAATGGCAACTAGACTTTTCCAAATAAGGCAAATGTTTAAGGTATAGCTTATCAAGTAATTTTGTTGCTGTGCTTCTGCCTTTTCTCTCTTAAAGTGTTTCCTCCAGGTCCTGTCATTGGAGTGTGTCTGGCCACTTCTGGTGTGGTGCTGCCTGATTTGAATTAATTTTTGCTTAAATAAACTTGAACTATTTGATATGCCCTAAGTTATCTTTTAACAGTAGCGAGGTAACTTACCAAATATACATAGTTGTCTCAGTCAGGACTTTCCCAATGGCACGTAACAGAAATTAAGCCCAAATCAACTTATGAGGGAAAGGGGGCAAAATAATTGACTACTTTGAAAAGATCAGAGGCAGATGATCTTGCCATAGACATGTCTAGACTGAAGAGTACAAATGACATCAAAGGAACCTGTGTTCTCAGTTCTGCTTGCCTGAGTTGACTTCATTGTCAAGCTCATTCTCTCTCAGTTCCAGTCCATGTTCTACCATATTAGCAAGACTAGCCCAGAGAAAACGTCTCTTGCCTGATACTTTCAAATAACGATCTGAGCTTGATTCTTAGTGGGTCGTTTGGTCCCAGAAATTCTTAAACCTGTCATTGAGACATGGGCCAGGCGTGGGTCATTCACCCACTCTTGGAGTGGTGAGAGGGGTATGTGTGAGATCAGCTTCCCCTGAAACTCTAAGCGTTGCTATGAAAAGAATGAGGTGTAGATGCCAGGAAAACAAACAACAATACAATTCCACTTTAATCTTCACTTTTTATCTGATGCCTTTTATATATTTTTTCCTACTGTCTGTCAATCAGTTTTTACTGGATAAGAGTTTCCATAGGATGAGAGTCAAGTTCTAAGTGTTAACCAGCTTACTTTAATTGAAGGAAAGAAAATTCCATTGTAACAGAAACCCTGAAGCTAAAGCAGTTGGACATCAAGCGGCTGTTACTCCTTTTGGCTAGAAATTGGCTGATGGAGCAAGAATTGACTCCATAGTTATTGATGATTTGGCTCTCCCTAGTTTCCAAGGGAGATTCTACTGAAACATCAAGCCATCAATTTGCTCATTTCTGCTTCTATCAGTGATTAATGATCTTGTGGTTGGATAGGGCATCTTCGTTATTGCTAAGTGCTGAGTCATTCATCTCATTAGGAGTACATTCCAACTTTCATTTGCTGCCTGAAAAGTAAGCTCCATAAGCTCTGCTGATATAGCATGAATATAAGGTCTTAATTACGTGTGAGAGTGTGTGTGTGTGTTTATGTACCTTGTCTTTGACTAGGCTCTTTTGAAATTCTGTAAACTGTAGATAACTGATAGCAATGCAACTAATTCTTGTCTATTAGGTTATTCTGCTACCGCTTTTAAAAATTACTGCAAATTTGGTGCCTTAAAACAACACAAATTTGGTATCTTATAGGTCTGGAGGCCAGAAGTCCCATGCGGGTCTCACTGGACTACGACCAAGGTATTGGCAAAGCTCCCTTTTTCTGTGGAGGGTGTTGGGGAAAATTCATTTTCTTGCCTTTTTCAGCTGTTAGAAGCCACATTCCTGGATTCTTGGACCCCTTTTCCCAACTTCAAAGCCAGCAACCTGGCATTTTTCTGACCTTTCTCCAGCGGCCACAGCTCTCTTTGACTCTCTTCTGCTTGCCCTCTTCCACATTCAAGTCCCCTTGAGACTGCACTGGGCCCACGTGGCTAATCCAGGATAATCTCTCTGTCACAAGGCCAGCTGATTAGCAATCTTAATCCCATCTGCACCTCAATCCCCCTTCACCTTGTAACCTAACATATTTTCAGTTTATGAGGTATAAGATGTGGACCTCTTGGAGGTCCAGGGAGGGAGGCATTATTCTGCCTTCCATATCTGTAGACACACAAGTAAATTCTACCTGGTGGAGGTTGAATTGACTTTTCTAGCAACCCATTCATTCCTGTAGAAAAATCCAGTTTTGCTTTTATTTCTAAAATTATTTCAACTTCCCTTTACTTGATATGAATTTGTAGTTCTTCCAATTCTCCTTTGAATTGATTTTAACAAATTTTCTGGTTGTCTCATTATTTAATGAGTTGCATAAAATCTTTGGCATGTTTTTATTTTATATATACTAGAAAATAATCTTATGTTATAAATATGTAATATTTATAATACATGTCATAATTTTACCTGGTTTTGAAAATTTATCAGAGACTTAGTTCTTCTAGATAGCAAGGTATATAGATACCCTAGAAATACATTCTAGGGCTTCAGAAAATGAGCGTACTTTGAAATGCCTTTATGTATTCTTATACTTCATACAAGAAAGAAACTTGGTTGAGGTTTTCTCAAATTTGCCAATAATTCTAAAAGTTTAATTACCAATAATATTTTGTGAAGCTGAAAGGAAATGTTCTAAATTACTGGTAATAATTTTTTCAGTCAATCATGCTAAAGGAAAGACTGAATGATCTTTCTGATCTTTCTGTAGAAAATGAGTTTCCAAAATGGTCTTCTTCTGAAGAGGAGCTCAAAGAGTTTGCAGCCAAAACATGTACGGAAACATGTATTATAGAGGCGAGTCAACAATTAACTGATACACATACCATGTTATTTTCCTAGACTTTTATAATACTTGTAGTCTTTTGGTCCTCAGACCTTTTAATATTTTGATTTCTTAGTCTAAATAAATTTTCATTTTTGAGGTTTTCTTTACTTATTTTTAGAGAGAGGGGAAGGGAGGGAGGGAGAAAGCCATTGATTGGTCGCCTCTCACCCAAGCCCCTTCCGGGGACTGAACCCCAGTCCAGGTTATGTGGCCCGATGGGGAGCCAAGCTGGCGACCTTTTGCTCTGCAGGACAACACCCCACCAACTCAGCCATACTGGTCAGGGCTAAATTTTCATTTTTGGAACATAACTTTGTATTAGTAATTTTAGAGCTTTTTTTTTAAAGACTGTTTTTCCCTAAATATGTATGAGCTTCAAGCCGCTTTAAACCTAGTCTTCATTCATTCATTTAGTAAATATTTGTAGAACACCTACTTTGTGTCAGCCATCAATTTCCGGCCCTCACCTGCCAAACTGGAAAAGCTTAAACTTGGTTCTGGTGCTGAAGAGATAGTAGGTGATTTCAGCCATCTCCTGGGAGAAATTTTTCTTCTCACTCAGTCACATATTCCTCAAGGGTCAGCTGGGGCTCTGCTCAGTGCTATCTTCCTTCCAGTTGCAGGAGCCGTCCCTTGCGGCCCAGGAAAAAGAGAGGCAGCACATCATGTGATGGTTCGTAAAGCATCTGCTCAGGGTAGGATAAGTCATTGCCACTCACATGTCATTAGCCAAGGGAAGTCATATGACCAAGCCTGAAGCCAGAATGGTGATAGGAAGGACTCCAAATATGGCTGCACAATAATACACTCTACCTCATAAGCCCTGTGGGGTTGATTAGAGGTACAGATTAGAGATAAGGATATTTGAAATGTTTGTAAGATACATTCCAATATCCATTTGTAGGGTGTAATTAAAACTTACATGTTACACACGTACGTGATGACACTGTGCTTACTGAAGTGCTTTAAAGTGGGTGATAGACCAGAGCTGTCAACAGAAAAACGATGTGAGCCACGTATGTAATTTAAAACATTCTGTTAAAATAAAAAGTAACACATGAAATTAATTTTAATATTCTCATTTAACCAGTATATCCAAAACATTATGATTTTATGATGTAACCTATGTTATGAAAATTAATCAAAATTTTTAAATTCTTTTTTTCACATAAGTCTTCAAAATCCAGTGTGTGTTAGAGCACACTCAGAGTAACACTGAGCTGGGACAACTCACACTGCACATGCTCACTAACCACAGGGAGTGTACGAGACTGCGTGTCTACACAATCCAACCTCCAAACATTCTCACAGACACAGACTGACTAGTTGCTAGACAGACCCTTAAAACTAGAGGCCAACATTCTTCTTTGTAAAATGCAGGTTCAATACTCTTCAGGAGAACCAAGAAGATTTCAAGTTTAATTTTTTTATGGTTATCAATTTTAGTATTTATTGAAAGGTGGAAGACATGGAAAATTCCTGTCAAACTCCAAAACAAATCTTGCACCTTTGCTAAATGTAAAATGAATTTTGAGATACTTGCTTTACATGACAATGAACTTGTCCAAAAAATAACTAAATGCAACTTATCAAAATAGTGCTAATCGACTATTTACAAAAGTGATCTTACCTGCCATATCTGTTTAAGGGAAAAGAAAAACTGTTTTACACTCAGGAATACTAATGAAATACCTTGAAGGCTTAACCCAAGTCATATTGAGTACGTAGCAATATCCTCTTTCACCTCATAAAGAAATACATCAAAGCAAATTAAAACTTTTTTCCAACTTTTATGCACCTTTCATCAGCCTTTGATTTGGTGAGCTGGAGCCAGCTGGACCGAGAGTGTATACACTTTACTTGGATTTCTGCCAAATCTGTCTTCTAATACCATCTACTGAGTATTACCAGAACTAGGGAGGGCAGGAATGGCCTCTCAACAGACCACGGTATTTTAAGTGTGATTATGAACAGTGTGTCTTGAGTACTACTTCCTTTTAATGTATGTTGATGGTTTAGTGTCACTTTTGGATGAAAGGATAGAAACACTCACCTTCTCACCTGAAATAGTAAATAGGAGTGTCCTTGTAGAGCTGATGAAGTTCATCTCTTGTCATGAATCAGCCATAGCACTGCAAGACAGTTTCCAGTATCAGCAAGATGGCAGGATCATCATTAACTGTGAAAACAAGAAAGCTGCTACTACTACTACTACTACTACTACTACTACTACTAATAATAATAATAATAAATTTAAAAAATCTAAGCTAATGGTTCTTGAATTTTTACGTGTTCAATGTTAAACAAAGCTACACAGCAGGTGAATTTGTTCACTTAACCCAGTGGAGTGCTTTGTGGTTAATTCACATTAGCAGGTCCCTGTTTTAGATCCACTTATACCCCTAACACCTGCCTCAGCTCTAGGGACACAACATGTAGCCCATAAACACGTGCTGCACTGAGCTAAAGTTAGGCCTCTGGAAGCCTGTGGGGGGCGTGTCACAGGGAGAGTATATACTAGGAAAGGCAGGGGAGTTGAGATTGGGCAGAGAACTCTTAACAGAATGGCAAGAATCCTGGAAACCTTCACACCGAATGCTGAGATGACTTTAAAATCTATCAGAAATCCTAAACTTCCAAATAAACAACCAGCATTAATAACATACCTGTATCCAAATAAATACTGTATGGTAATAAGAAAACCATTCATAGCCGAGATAGTGAGTTTAAACACCTTAAATATTAAAACACTATGTGTTTTATTTTGCAGAATCTTAACCCAGCAGTGATTTTAGGTCTATCCCTGCAAGGGGCCTAATGTCTTCAGAAGCAGCCCAACAATGTGAAATAGTTTATATAAGTCCCCAAAAGGGACACAAATTACTCCGCCAGCTGCATTTCCACATGTCAGGAAAAAGAGAGTCCAATATATTTCTTGTCTAATACAAAGTCTCAGAAGGTTGAAACACACTAACACAGAAAAGAAAATGCAGTTAGGATTCAATGACTTGCTGTCATGAAAAGTATCAATAGTTAATAATGTTGAAAATTCATGGCATGTTAGAGACAAAAGAGTCCTCAAATATCACCAGGCACAATCCCTGCCTTTTCACAAACGGGCAACTGCAGCCAAGAGAAGTAAGGAGAATCGAGGCTTCAGCCCCAGGATGTGACCTGACAGCCGCCTTATAGCTCCCTTCCCACCATGAGGGAGACGCATTTTTTTTAACTTCCAATTGACACTTTCTTTCTTTCTTTTTCTTTCTTTTTAACTACCAGTGTGTACTTCTCAGTCTCTTCGCCTTTTCTGCCCAGTTCCCCAAACCTCCTCCAGTCTGGCAGCCATCGGTCCCCTCTGTCCGTGAGTCTGTGTCAGTTTGGTTTGTTCATTCATACTGCTCTTCAGACTCCACATGCAAGTGAGGTCACGTGGCCTTTGTCTTTCCCTGGCTGGCTTATCTCACTCAGCACAATGTCCTCTAGGTCCATCCCTGCTGCTGACGGGGACACATTCCTGAAACTGAACTGGAACATCAAGATATGACCAAATGCCCTTTTCCCACTTGTATTCCTCACTCACCGGTTATTTAGCACTCTGTGAATTTTATCCGAGTCCAGAGACTTCAGACACCTGTGCACACAACTCAAGCTCTTCCAGGAGGTACACAAATGATCATAAATATGTGTGTGTACAAATCTGTGCATAAACACACATACATATGTGTGTATACACATGTATGTGGTTATATACATCTTACCCACACACATATATTAATATATTGGTTAATACATAAACATCATCAGTAGTTAACCAGCATTAATAACATACCTCTCTATGTACAGTAACAACCACTGTTGAATGTACTGGAAAAGAAAGGAGGGTACATTTGTATTTACCAATATTTTGAGGTGTTTGTAAAAAATGTAGCACTCTGTGCTCTGTTAGGGTCAGCTGTCAGTTCTTAGACTGTATACCATCTAGTACTAAGCTTTAGAGCAATTATACTAATGAAAAGTGATCTAGCCTGCAATGTGTTTACTGTGAGTAATTCAAGACTGTTTGTGAAAGAACATCAACTTTTGTAGCAGTCCTCTTCGTCAGGTGTTATAGACATTAACTCAATTATTCTTCTAACCCTCACCCCCACCTTTTTTTTTTTTTAAGGAACATGAATGTACTCATTACCCTATGCAATATATCAAATCCACACAATAATGTAAGGATACTCTCAGGAAATTAATTCAAAATGAATTGGGTCTGTTTCAAAGTATTTATTTGAATTATGATGATTTTTGGTGATGTGTGCAGGTTTTTTTTGTTGTTGTCTTTTGGAGGCAATAATGCATTTTTTCAGTAATACAGTTCTTTTGGGTAACAATACAAATATGGTATGTATTAACTAAAAATCGTGTGTGTTTGCGTTATTACCCAAAAGAAACCTGTTACGGAGGAAAAGCACTCTTCTCCTTGCTTAAAGATTAGTGGTGTGGTTCTCGAATGTGGAACTTTCCCGCATGGCAGCACAGCGGAGCGGCTAAGAGGCCCCAGGACCTCACCAGAACCCTGTTACCTCCCACTTCCCCATCCCCAAATACTATCCCATGGGCAGTTACGACTTCAACGTGAACTTTGGGGGGACAAAATTCAGTCCACAGCGACCAAGAAACCCTCATGTACCAGATACTACTTTCTTCCTAAAGTTTGTCGATGATGATGTAGTCATGAACAGGGAGGAGCGAGATCTCTTCGCCTGCTCCCTACACCTCAGCTCTCCCTGCCATGTCGCAGCTCACTTGATACTGCCTCTTCTCAGGGTTTTGCTGAACCACATTCAAGCTGTCCTCGCGAACTGCCCAACCAAAATGTTCTTCTGGCTCAGAAGTACTTTTAACAATACAACCGATGTTAACAGAACTACACAAATAATTGCTAATTTATAATAGCAAAGTAGTTGTCATTGTAGGTTGAATTATGTCCTTCCCGACCCGCCCCCCCCCCCCCCCCCGCAAGAAGATATGTTGAGTTCCTAACCCCAGTATTTCCAAATGGGACCTTATGTGGAAGTAGGGTCGGTACAGAGGTACTTAGTTAAGGTCAGCCTGTGTGGGAGGACTGATCCAAGATGACCAGCGTCCCTATCAGAAGATGACTGCGTGAAGACAGAAACCCAGGGAGAACGCCAAGAAGAGAGTGGGAACACAGAAAGGGGAGCATTGCATCTACAAGACGAGGAGCGCCAAAGGTTCTGACAAGCCACCAAAAGCTAGGCCGAGGCAAAGGAGGGTTGCACTACAGGTTTCCGCGGGACAGCAGCCCTCTGAAACTGGCCTCCAGAGCACTGGCGTCCGGAACCATGAGACGACAAATTTCTGCTGTCTCCAGCCCCTCGTTTGGAGTGCTGTGGCAGAAGCCGTACGAAATGGGTGCAGCTGTCTGTCTCCTGGAATTGGGTTGTAATAGAATATAGTTAGAGGCATTTTCTATTCTTATTTTGCATTTGTCCATATCTTTTTTCTTCTTCAAATATGGCAAGAAAACAAAAGGTGATCAGAATTTACTTTTTATTTTTAATGTTCAGAGCTGGCAGAAGGAGTTGCGGCAAGTACAATCCAAATGGAGATGAAGGTAACAGCGTATGATTGACTCCAAGGAAATAAGCGTGCCTGCTGCAGAGCGTGGCTTCTTGCCAGAGTGGTGGTTGGGAAAACAGTTGTAAGTACATTAAAAATGACGTTTACAGAATCAACCATCAAATTATTTGCAGAATCCATTTAAAATGAAATTTTCATTCCCAACTCCAATATCAAAGGACATTCTTAATATTATTTACAATGTTTATTATGCAGAGTAGATGGAGGATATGAGATTCGTAAATACATTGCCAGTTTAGGTAGGAACTGCTCCCCTCACTCGGAGGAGGCTAGGAGGTGTCTTTGAAGTGCATGCTGCTTCAAATACAGGGAGGGCCCTGGAGAGTCACAGGGGTTTCAGAAGCCTTACAGGTTACCGGAATCATCTTTGATGTTAGAAGAATTCTTTGCATCTTGTCACATCATGAAAGAGAACATACTGACGAAGATGGAAAAATCCAAAAATGCCCAAGTCGAGTTCGTTTGTGGATACTTGTCCTCTGGGCTGAACATAGAAAGCGGAAACCCTAAAGAGGTGATGTGCAGAGTAAGCAAGACTTCACCGAAGCGTGACCTGATGGTTAGCACACTTTTACCTGGAAATGGAGAGGAATGGAGACTACATGTTTTAGTAACATGTTTTACCCCCCTAAAAATACTCATGGATAAGGGTTTGCTGCAAAGATGTGGTCAGGATAATAGGGGATGTATGATACACACATGCACTCTCTTCTTCACAAATTCTAAGGGATTATGTATAATGTCTTCTCGCTAAACAACTTCGATCTAGCACCTACTATGTGCTGGAGACACACGTGCCTTGAAACAAACAACCTGTTTTCAATGGGATTAGTTGTTAGGTTTCAAACAACCAAAAGGCCCTATTTTCATGGAGCTCGCTTTGTACTAGAGTGATTAAAAAAATGTATATTGTTCTATTGTATGCTCAGTTAAGTTGCCTAAGGATTTAACCCTTGCAACTAAAATTATGAATTGCACTGTGCGAGAAAGTGAACTTGATGGTTTCGTCAAGTGTGTAAACTGAAAGCCGTATTTAAAAGTCTCTCTTCCAGGACGATCAGGGCAGCGATGGTGGCCTTTACTGCTAGTGCAGCTCAGTGGGCAGTGTAACTTGAAAGGACCCACCCTGGATGTTCTGGAGACTTCCTCTTGTCACCCTGAAACTCTTACCACCGGCAGCACATGTCAAAACCCGCACTTTGTTTGGGGGCTCTCTCGATTACACCGCTCCACACCCTTCTCCTGGTGTAGAGTAGATACATTTTTTGAGTCCAGAAAAGTACTAAATGAATACAAGCTGAACGATCCATTCTCAAATCACAAACAGACGAGTCTGAGCCGTCGGTCTACCTTTTACAGTTCTGTGAAAGGCCCACGGGAGAAAACACCTGGACTCGAGTCATTTCATACAAGGACCTCCTCATTTCCTTTACATTTCTTCTGACAGCCGTCTCACAGGCTCCCACGCTTCAGGCCCAGCTCTCCACAAACGCCGTCATCCAGTGATTTGGGAAATCGAGACAATGACTGCATTTGCAATGACCTGTGCCGGACCACTTGGTCTTCCTATAAAGAGAAGGGCTCACTTCTGAAATTCTTGCAGGCATGCCCCCTGTTGTGCAAGATCCTAAAAGTGTGGGGATTATTCATTGCATTCAAAAGAAATCAAATCTGGCTGTTTGGAGGAGAAAATACATGCATCGAAGGATACTGAACAGTTCACCTGGAGAGCACAGCTAGAGCAAGGCCCAGATCGTGCTCTGGAGTTGGGTCCATGAAGCCACCACTGCTGCCGTCCTGGGCTCAGGAACCACCCCTGGAACCACCTCCACCCCCACACAGAACAGGACGTACCTGTACTGAAACCACAGATGCTAACAGCTCTTCACATCATGTGTCTCTGCCGTCTGGGCCGCAGCTCTCTGCCACACGCACCTTCTCCTCAGATTCTACTTCTTTCAGCATTTTCTGCCATCAGTGACGTCATCCCATGGCTCCTCAGGAGGCTGGGAACTTGAGTACATAACTGACATCTTCAGATTCTAAAGGGAACTTCCTTCTAAAAGGTAGAAAATGCTCTAATCTGAAAACTGAGTCGCCAGGCTTTGATGAATCAGCGCTTGGACCTGAGACTTTTGCTCTCTTACTAGGTAACATGACAAACCGAGCTGGCTCTTTGGAGAGGGCGGCTGCGCTTCTGCTGCTCCCCTCACTTGCCCCTCTAAACACGACTCCTTACGTCAGATGGAACTGAGAGGTGTCCAGTCCCATGCCTGACCCACGCTGTGCCCACCGCCTATAAGGCCTCCTGCCCTTAGGCACCTGCATGACCCACACAGTCTGACTCAAGTGCCGCTTCTTCCAGGAAGCCTGGAAATTAATTTGCAAAGGAGATTCCTTACAGCCTCACGGGAATCGCTATTCTCTTGGCTCTAGGTCTTGCACGGTGCTCTGCTCTTACCTTCTATGGTGCTTACCCACCTTGCAGGGCTGTGGTTTGCAAAGTCATCCGATGTTCAGTGCAAGTTGCAGGAACTTCTCCAGGAGCACTTGGTGCAGGAGTCAAGGTCGTGGTGGGACCTTGGAGGTTGGAGCTGTGTGTGTGCTTTACACTTCACATGAGAGTAGACAACGAATCTCATCATGAAGGAGGTTCTGTGGGTGTGCACTGTGGTCCCCTTCCCCAGCCATCACCTTCAGCTCCGCTGCATTCTCATGTGGGCGCTGAGAGCCCGCGCTGTGCAGCCAGCCCTCTGTCCCTGCCCAGTTGTGTGGCCTTCCTGGTTGTTGGGTGTTTGGACAGCAACTTCCCACATGCTCCACAGGTGGTTGTGGAGACGGACTGTATTCATACTTCTAAGGAGCCAACAATGGGTCCTGACGGCCCTGAGCCCCGAGTCAGTTAGCAGTATCACAGTCTTCTAGGGGGCAGAGACTTCTCCGTTCTCTTTCACACTCACCTCTGCCTAGCCTCTCCCCCAGCACCTTGTGACTAGGAGAGGCTGGTCACATCTGCTGAGGTGAGACTGGGCATCTGGAGGGACCTGAGCCAAGGCTGGGGCGGCAGGTCAGCACTCCGAGGGAAAATCCAGCCATGCAGTAAGCAATGGGGAGGTAATCTGTGTCAGGGCTTCCTCAGGCTTCAGGGGCAAAATAAGCAGGGGAGGGCTCAGACTCACCGTTTGCAATATGTCAAATAAGAGATCCTGGAAGGAAAAAAAAAGTGTCCACCTCAGTCAGTCCATAGAACTTATTTGGTCAGCCTGATGAGCTGTTAACATGGGGCCTGCTTGATTTCGCTGCCAAGAAATCCAGCCTCGCCCATCTACTCCTTTCCAAAAATGGCTGTTGTTGATCACCTGCATCTGCCGTGAGCACAGGGATCACCTGGGATCTCAGTCAAGTGCAGATTCTGGTTCAGTAGGTCTGGATGGGGCACAAGGTTCCGTATTTCTAATAAACTTCCAGCTGCTGCTGGCGGCCCACAGGCTACACTTTGAGTAGCAAGGATATATATACCACATGGGGGGTGGGGTGGAGGGGAGCTACAGATAACTGTTTCTTAGATCATCGCAAAACAGCAGAGGTGCAGGCCCAGGACAGCCCACTCTAACTGCATTGTTTCCAGACAGGTATGGTTGCGGTAGGGTCTCTCCACAAAGCATCCCCTTAGCCTCCCCCTCCAGGCAACGGTGCAGTGGCCATTTCTGACTACATGAAGCAAAGGAAATAAAAATTACTTATCCACATCTTGAGACAAACGAATCTCCACAAGGGGAGTAAAAGCGCTTTGACAGGTGGGGAGAAAATGAAGGCTCAGATTAGGTGAGTATGAAAAGTAGATGAAAGGGTTAAGGTAAATTCTCTCTTTCTTGAAGAGTCCCCCATCAGCCACTGCGCAGAATCATCTGTATGTTTGTTCAGATCTGGCTTCTGGGTTCTACCCCAGATGTAGGGAATCGGAACCTTTGTGGGGGTAGAGCTGAGAATCTGCATCGTTAATAAGGAAACTGTCTACCCAAGCAGTCATTACATGCATTAACATTTAAGAGCCTTTGAGCTGTCTGATAAGACTTTTATCATTTGATGATCACAGTACAGTGTGAGTGGTGGTAGCCCCAATCCTTATCTTGCCCCCAAATATTCTGTGATTTAGATCTTCGTTTCTTCCCTAAACCTTGAAGGAATCTTTGGGTTCACACAAACATCCTTAGAAGCCACTGAGATCTGGTCCTAGCCTTGGTGCTTTTTGCTGATACTCAGTACATATATAATGCAGCCAGGTCAACGTTGTTTTCACAACCCGTGCACATAATGGGGCACTGGGTACCCTTGTCCTCTATACAGCAAGCGTAGAGTCCTCTGGATGAAGTGAATTTCCACCAAACCCTGCAGCGATTCACTTGGGAATATTTCCTCCCCCAAATCCGTAGAAAAATAAGTGCATCGAACAGAGAAAGGGAAGTTAAATTCATGCTATCACTAGGATGAATACTGTCCTTGACTAAGAGGCTGCTCAGGGAGAACAAAAGCCGTGTGGGGGTCTTTTTCAGGCTGGATAAGGTTGTGGTCCCTGCAGGACCCGCGCTATTGAGCAACAATCATATGTATAATTGTGTCATATCTTAAAGGCATTTTCTGTGTAGTTTTATCAGAGAACAGCAGAAGTTTACCAGAACCAAAAGTACTTTTCTTTACATTGTTAAGAGGACTTTCATGCTTTTCATCCATTCTTTCAAAAATGAAAAGCTAATGCCATGTAATCACGATTTCCTGGGATTCTGAAAAACCAGTGAAGAGGCACATTGATGCTCTCTGAATGGGGTCACTGCGGCACGTTTGGGATCGGCTCTGTTGTGGGGGTTCTCGACACTCGTATGCTCAGATCGGAGTTTTCAAAGGTTTCTTTTGTGTCCGAAACACCCAGACTGTCTGATTTCAGCCATGAATGTGCTTCTGGGGGATGCAGATGGTAAATATGTTTTTTCTTTAAAGGGGAAAAGAGGACAGTTCAAGCCTATATTAATTATATGAATACTTCAGGCTTGAAAAGTATCAGAATTTCATTTTTGTATATGTGAAAATATAATGTTTTAAAGTTGCATTGTCAACTGAAGTGTTTTTCTCTTTCTAGATTTACTAAAGACCAACAAAACACTGTAAAAAATAAGCTTTCATAGAAGCAGGGATAAATAGGAGGATTTCTGGGCCCCTTAGTATGTAATTTGAAGACAAGGTGACATGCCCACGTCAGATTGTATTCTGAACCATGTTCTTCTTGTCAGGCCATGGAGAGATCACCCTCTGCTTAGTGTCTTCAGAAATATCTCTGAAGTATGTGATTCTCTACATCCTGAAGCAGTTTCCAAGAGCCTCACTGATGCCCAGGAAAATGAGTGCATGGAAACAAAATTGGTTTGTGGAGTACTCCCAGGCACAAGTAACAGCCAGCATCATTTATGAATGCTGATTGCACACCGAGTGGGCGCAGCGATGCCCACACAGTGTTAGACACAGCGTGATTAAACAGTGTGGCTTGGGAAGTGCCAGGAGTCCATACTTCTGTGTAATGGGAGATGTCTTCAGTTTTCTGAATAGGCTGTGGCTCTTGCTACCAAAAGGGAGGTCAAACCCCTTTGAAGATCAAGGCCACAAGGCAGTCAGGAGGGAAAGACAGGGAGCTGCAGCCCGGCCTGCCATGCTCTGGTTGAGTAAGCAAGTCCACAAAAGCCTGAATCCCCAACAAAAATTCGCTCTGAAAAGTTCATCTAGAATAGCATTCAGGACTGGGCACGTTCCCCAGCCACACTTGGGAAAGTGAACCACAGGATATGAAAGTTCGTTGTATATGCCTCATTCTGGAGGTCAGTGATTTTCAATACATCACTGGTGTCAAAGAGCCCCTTTAAAGGGTCTGTGTAGAAATGCAGACCTGGTTTATCTGACTTGAACAAGAAAAATTGCCTCAAAAGGATGAAGCCTCCCTTACCAAATTGTGTAAGACCTGTTTTGGTCTGGATGTGCTACACAGGATTCTAGCCTGTGTGAAGAACCTAATCTGTTATCTTGAATTGAACAGTCCAACTACCAGATTTGGGTTCTATAGGACCCACCATGGTTTTGTGAAATAAAAATTAATGACAAACGGAGAGCTGAGAATTTTGAAAAAAGAGCTTGAATAATCCAAGCTTGTTAATAAGAGATATTAATTGCACCTCTAATATGTCCCTCTGGTAGGTGGCCCAGTGGTGAGGGTGGTGGAAGGCACAGGAAGGGAAAGAGGACGCATCTGCATAGGTTCCTTCTAACCTCCCACCGTGTCTGCACGGAGAACACAGCGGGACGGGCAGTGATGCTCAGAACGGAGGCCTGCGGTGTCCGGCAGTGCGCTGCCTGGCTACGGGCCACGAGGGTTAAGAAGATGCTCTCTGGAGCCCGATTACCAGGGTTTTGGATTCCAGCTCTGTCACCTCCTCACTGTGCGGCAGGTCTCAGTGTCCTCACCTGCATAAGGGCAGCAGCCACATCTATCTCTATGGAAAGAGGAAACTAAAGGAATTAAAATACCTCAGACGGTGTGAATTATGTAAGTATTAGCTGTTATCTAGCACTACTGAAATCGACATTTAGTACAGACATGGACTCATGTCTTCCATTGCATGCTCTGTGCTCATTTTTTTGCAAGTGATTATTTTTTGGTATCAGTGACTGCGAGATAACCCACTGGTTGGAACTCATAACCTACCAACCACTGCAGAAAACTGGAAATTTACTTACAAAGAATAAGAAAAACCTTGTCCTTGTGCTTGAGAAGGTTACAAGACTATTTGAGAGAACTTTAGAGTTTTAGAGTTCCGTACTTTGTTGAAGTTGAGATATTTGGATTCAATTCTTATTGTTCAGGTGAATTCAATCCATATTAATGGAAGGAAAATAACCTAGACTATTACCTAAAGCAGCAAAAGCACTAGTTTTCATGTGAGCTGACAGTTCTTGCCCACCAGGGGGCAGTCCACTCATTAAAACCAAAGGCATAAATGAAAATGAATAAAATCCATCTTTTTTAAAATTACATTTTAAATTTGTTTATATTTCCTTTTTATTTACTGATTTTAGAGAGAGAAAGAGAGTAACAGATACAAAAAAAGAGAAAGAGAAAATGAGAGAGAGAAAAACATTCTTTTGTTTTTGCACCTAGTGGGGTGATGCTCTACCCAACTGTGCTACCAGGCCAGGGCCTGTTTCTACTTCTATTTCTACTTCCACTTCCACTTCCACGTCCACGTCCACTTCTACTTCTACTTCTACTTCTATTTCTACAACACATAGCAGAACTGGTCTCCCCTGTTAGACAGAAGATCAGGAGTCAGGAGAAAGCAAGAGGTAGTAGTGACCCACAACCCAGTCTCAAAGCCAGGCAGGTAAGTGAGGGGCCGAGATGTACTCTAGGGAGCGAAGTGGACCGAGGCTAAGTTCGCATGGAACAGGATTTAGCGTAAGAGAACTAGGGGCAATTAGTGGGGTAATCGACACTTCAAGTGCATGGTGCAGACCTGTTCATCGAGGGGTGTTTTATGTCTCCTGCCTCCTCCAAAGCGTGCTGAGAGAAACAGTGTCTGTGAAAGCAGTGATGAGTGTCCATTAAGAAATCCATCCTTAAGTTCAGGATGACGGGTACACATTTCGGCAAATCTGAAGGACTTCACATCCAAAGAAATGACCAGAATTGAGATTTAGGCCTAGAATAGATGCGCCCCACTGCCAGATTATGGAAGCCATCCTTAAAGCCATTTTAAACTCCAAAGCTTCTCCGGATTTGGCGAAGCAAATACTACAGCTCCAAGGGTCACACTTTGCATAGCAAGGAACTAAGGGACAGTGGGACCAAAGATGCTACCATTTGCATTTACCCAGGAACCAGTCAAGTATAGTGAAATATCAATGATCTCACTGTGAAAAGAGCCCAGTGTAAATCCTAGTGTCTTTATTTCTCGGCTATGTAGACTTGAGCAGAAATATACGTAAGAGAATTTGGAGAACTATGAAGGACTAATAATTGAAGGCATAACAAAGAAATAAAGTCAAGTCAGATTTGTATGTTTTTCCACCATGTGGGGCAGGGTTACCTACGTCATATGCTCAGACAGATTTCCCAATTACAAAGCACTTTTTAATGCACTGTCTCCCCAAAAGGCTTTTCTCAGATGGAATTTTGCAAAAGCGAAATGAGATCATTCACACAAAGCCCTTGGAGGGTGCCCGAGTGTCAGAGCAAGCACACAGTGAGCGGCGGCTGCTATAATTTGAGCCTCTAACAATCCTGTGTGCTAGAGATCACCATTTCCATGTTGCCAGGTTTTGAAAAACTGGGTTCTGAGAGAAGTGAGGGACTTGTTCAAGGTCACAGAGCCTGAGCTTGAGCTCACACGTTTTCTCCTTTCAGTGCACATTCCCAGGCACAATTCACAGTAAATACGAGCAGTATGTAAAGAAGAGGGTTTTTTTCCCCCATTGTATAACAAAGTGAGATTCCAAGTCAAATGCCCCACTGTGGGCTTTTGCACCCTTCTGGCCTTGTAATTCATGGACCCCAAGTGCTATGTCGATGCATTTGAGCTAAGGGGATATCCATGAACTTGACTAGTAAAATGTTTTGGTTAATGGATTTTACTAGACACTCTAATTTAGCTTTATTCTCTGTTCCATATTACACTCTTATTAAGTACAAAAATATTTAACAAATGATTCTCAGCCTAGAGGCACACATCTCTATCCAGCAGTATAGAGGTTCTTTTTTTTTTTTAATTCTGCTTTTTTGAGATATCATTAACATATAATGTTGTGTAGTTTTAGGTATGAGTAGAGGTTCTAAGCCTTCACTTTACATAAGAACGCCCTGGTGAGTTGTAAAAAGTACCGAGGCTCAGATTCTAAATGAGTCTAATTAAATTAGAATGTTGTGTAAAAGATTTATTCCTTTTCTAGTCACACAGTGAGAATGTGCAAACCTGGAACTCAAAGCTAGTTCCTCCAACTCCAAATGCAGTGCTCTTTCTGCTGCCACATGTAAACCCTAGCAGTTTACAGAAGTGAGACCACAGTTACAGCTGGGCATGTTCCGGGAAAAAAAAAAAGATAAAAGATGGAAGATGGTCAAAGAAGTAGATTGACAAGAAAATGTAAAGTTTAGGAGGTCCCTTTTCATTATCTTCCAAGGACAACTCACCAAGCCCTCTCCTTATCTATTGCTCCTGCCTGAATCCAACAGGCCCAGCAACTCAGGGGCAGTGAGATCAGAACAACTGCCCAGAAGTTACCCCTGGAAGCCCAGGTGAGCTGCCAAGGCAATTGTGGAAATTTAGAGGCAAATCCTCCAGCTATCCTGGCCACCAATGTTGGCTCGATTATTGCCTCCTCTCAGGGTAGAATCTCCCTCCCCAATGTAATTCCTCCAGATTTGGTAGCAAGTTCTCAGAATTTGTCTCAAGTGGGTAAAGTAAAAGTTCCATTCCTGTTTAAACACACTTTTTTCTTCTCTTTGCAAAACCCCACTCTGTCGACTCGTGGAGTGTTTCCTGACCCTTGCCAGACGCCCCATGGGTGCGCTCTTTTTCTGGTTGGTGTCCAGCTCCAGCAAGGCTCTGGGATCTGTAAGTTTCTCTGTCCTGAGTTAACCATCGCCTTTTATGGAGAATGCTGCCCTGGGTGGAATCAACCCAGAAGTCTTAAAAAAAAATATGGGCAAGGCATTCCCACTTTGGAGGGGTAAAGAGAATAAGCACAAAAGTTTCAGGCAGACCACAATAGATCCTGTCAATTAGACTAGGTGAAGCCAAAGCAAAAGAATGCTTTGCCGAGGAAGCTGGAACACGGTGAGGGAGAGGAACGCGGCTGGAGGAGTGCGAGGACAATGAGAGTGACACTGATTGTGCGGGAAGACCTCTCAGAGCACGGCGCCAACCAGAGCAAAGCCTTGAATAAGAGCAAGGACACAAAGCCTGCTCCTGCTCACCCCAGGATCACAAATCACCAGAATTCGTAGGCAAAACTCTTATTTAAATCTAGTAGGAGTCTGCCAATACCAGACTGGGCACTCTTCCTGAGTAATCAAAGACATTTTCTCATCTGATAGGATCTCAAGTGGCAAGAAGGCGTCAATTCCTGGTTTAAATGCGTGAATAATAGAAAAAAAGGAAAATAGGCGCCCCTAAAACGCACCCTTGTTTTAAAAGGGCAAGATGGGAAATATCAACTTGGAGAACCTTACTTTTCCCTGCTGGTGTCACTGGAGGGGGCTGTGTGTGTGTGCCCGG